>JAPDEJ010000016.1:0-600000 GCA_027569045.1 Aspergillus biplanus
CCCTAAACCCTAAACCCTAAACCCTAAACCCTAAACCCTAAACCCTAAACCCTAAACCCTAAACCCTAAACCCTAAACCCTAAACCCTAAACCCTAAACCCTAAACCCTAAACCCTAAACCCTAAAGTTTAAATTATTAAATTAGCTTCTATCTTTTTTTAATCCTGCATGGCCTGTGCCTTGGCCTTAGCAGCTAATTAGACTTGGTTAGTAATAAGCATAGCAGGTTTATTAAGCTAGAAATCCTAGCTCTAGATATAGACTAAGTAAAAATTTCTTTAAATTAAAAATACCCGCTGCCATGTAATTATCTAGAATAATTATTAATATTTAGCTTTTTTTTTTTACTGCTGGCAGGTGTATATCTGTCCCTGGCATGAATTCTAAATTTACTAGTAAATTTTATGCTAATAAGTTTACATAGATTTAATATGCATGGTAATATACTAGTAATTAATAAAGTTTTATTAATATTATTTTTTATTTTTATAAATTTTAATAATAAAGATCAGGTTTTTTAACTTATAAAAAATATAAATCTGGTCAGGGGCCTGGATCATATCTTTTTATATATTAATAATATTAGTAATTATCTTTGTATTCTAGGTTGTTATATAATACTTTGTGTGTAAATATATTTAGATTTTTTTAAAATAAATATCATGCTTATATTACTGATACACAATAATATATAACTTGGGAATTTTTATAAATATCTGGCTTTTTATAATGCTCTGGTTTAAATACTAAATTATATATCTTTGGTGGGATTATTAATTAGGCATAAAATAATATAAGACTAATAAAATAATAAATAAATTGTAATAAATTCTAAATAATTTTTATAATAATAGTTTATCCCTGAACTTCATGTATAATATTATATATTTTTGGATATATTATAACTTGCTTTCTAATATCTTATAAAAACTTAAATTCTAACCCCAACCAACTTTCACTTAATACAATAAACTTATTTATTTATTAATGGCTTTGAATTTATTATATCTTCTTTTTAAATGGCATGATTATCTATTATAAAAATCTTGATTAAATTGGTGTATAGAATATAAAATAATGATACTCTGTAGTTTTAAACAATGGTACTCTCAACAGGAAAATTTTTGTATGACACCCTAAAACAACCATACTATGATTGTCCAGGGCCTGTGGGATAGGCCATCGCGGGACGGAACTTGGGTTGCTGGGAATCACGGCGCGTGTCCTCCTGTAAAATCACATGGCACTTATTAATGATGATCTGATCCAACCGCTGCATCAATCGCTGCTGGTTTAAAAACATGCTGAAATTGGGGTGCTCTGTGGACTTGGGCATGATTAATATAATTAATACCTTATTAGGGGGGCGCTGGCTCTCTCATGTCACACATAAAATCTCTAACTCTCTATATTAATAGGCTAAATCTTACTGTAATAATAATAATAGAATTATTACCACGGTGCATCCCCTGGGGCTAATAAATATAAATAATATAAATAATATACTCTTATTATTTCTGATGGGCATTATTATAATTATAAAGCTTATTTTATTTTAAATTATCTTTATTATGGGGGCCTGCATGTTATAAAATTAGAAATACTTTTAGCTAGTTATTTACTATATCACCTACTTTATATTTATTATCTAAAATCAGGCCTAGTGCTGTGCCTAGTAATTTTTTATTTTATATTTTTATAATAATTATATCTACTTGTTTAATAATAATATAAAGACCTTGATTATATTTAAAAAATAATACTAATTAATACTAGACTACTAGAACTTTAATTATTATAATTATATACTACTAGTAAACTTGGTGGTCTTTTATTTATAAATTATTTTTATAATATAAAGACTGTATTTAGCCTGCTTATTTATAATATTTTTTATATTATTATTAAAATTTTACTAATTTTTAATAGTAGTGGCATCCTACTCTTAATTAGTTTAAATATTATTTAAAAATATACTACTTAACTGTAAAAACTTGTAACTAATAATAATAGAAATATCCCATTAACTAGTTATATTTAATAAATTCTGTGATTTTAATTTAATCTAACTCTCCTACTTTAATATCTTGTGTAACTGGGGAAAATTCTATTTTTATCTAGTATTTATATTAGATTTTTATAACTTGGAGGAGCACTAGACATAGTAGATAAAAATTATTTTTTTTTTTATTTTTATTTTAATATACTGCTATATCATGATTAATTACTTAATAAATAATAAAATTAATTATAAATATTATACTAATAACCCTCTGACCTCACAGGGTAAATATTAATAGATAATCTTTATATTATTACTAGTATAAAATCTTTTATAATATAATATAATAAATACTATTATATTATTTTTAATAAATATATTTTATTATATATTAGTCTTAGTATTAATATACTACATATTTAATAACTTAAAAGCTTGCACGGGCACTTCACCTGTTAAATATATTATAATAACTAACTTTTTTTTAAATTAGATAATTAATTAAAAATATTTCTAGATCTTGGTGGCGCTCCACCCGCGGGGGGAAATAAACTAGTAGATAATAATAAAATTAATTATTACTTAATTAATTATTTAATTAAAACTTACTAATTATAGAATTTATTAATTTTTTAAAAAACTCCACCCAGCAGTGGCCTTGATTAGGTTATTATATAATATATTTTATAAAATAGCAGGCTACTACACGTGATTAGACTTATATAATATGGCTTTTATTATATTATAGGCATTGCTAATTAATTTATAAATAAATTATTTTAAATTTCTTATAATAAAATTCATGACCTTGTATAACAACCAATTGCTTCTTATTTATATAATATAGCCTGGCGCGGTACTACTATAATAAATCTTTAATTTAAATATATATTAATTTAAAATTACCTAGATAAAGCCATTCTGCCCGCGGATTATAAACTTGCAGGTGATTTAATTAATTCTTTATTAAAATAAAATCTAACTAGATTACCCTATCTAGCTTATAGGCAATCCATCCTCGCTGTAAATAAATAATAGGGGTGGGGATAATAATACCATAAATATAAATTTACTTTTATTTTTTATAATATTTTCTAAATTATTTATTATAGTCCACATAGCTTATATTTTCTATGCTAACCAGGCTATTCACATGTTAATAATATTAAACAGGCAGGGGTTTATTTATAATATCTTTTATATTATTATAAATCGCGTGATTTTTAACATCTGGGAAATAATGGGCGGGTACTTCTCCAGATTTAATTATAAATAAGATTTATATATAATTACTATCATGGCATATATTAATATATACTTATACTTGTACACCTGGATCTTCTGGTTTAATAATTTAATATAAAACTTTAAACATGTAATTTTTATTAAATTTATTATAAATATTATCTACTACTACTTCTTAAGGCTTTTTTTAATTTATTACTTTTTTATAAAATTAGGGCTCTCCCGCGGGGACCTGCTCCCCTAATAAAATTTATATATTATTTATTATAAAATTTATTATTACTAGTACTATTAAATTATAAAATTATATATAAGCTGCTTTCTCTATTATAATTATGGGGTCTATATCTGGGTAATAAATAATAATATTTATTATTATAACTAAACATGATTAGTTATACTTTTTTTATTTATATATACCTGCAATGGGATATATAAAATATAATTAATTTTAATATAAATAATAAATATATAAATAATGTTACTGCACTGCTATATAATATACTAGCTATAATAAGTTAATCAGGCCATGATATCCTAAATTATTTATATAGTCTGATAATTAAAATTTTAATTATTTTTACTAAGTAGGACCATCACATCTAATAAATCTCTAAAATAAGTATTAATTAAATATTATACTTATTAGGTCTGCTATAACCACAGGTTAGTGTCATGGACTAGCCTAGCCTAAATTATTAAATTAGCTTCTATCTCTTCCTAATTCTATATAATCTATGCCTTGGTCTTAGTAGCTAATTAGGCTTGATTAATAGCAGGTATAGTAGATTTATTAAACTAAAAGTTCTAGCTTTAAATATAAATTAAGTAGAAATTTTTTTAAGTTAGAAATATCTACTATTATATAATTATTTAAAATAATTATTAATATTTAGCTTTTCTTTTCTACTGCTAGCGGGTGTATACCTGTTCTTAGTATAAATTCTAAATTTACTAGTAAACTTCATGCTAATAAATTTACATAAATTTAACATGCGTGGTAGTATATTAGTAATTAATAAAATCTTGCTAATACTATTTTTTATTTTTATAAATCTTAATAATGGGGATTGGGTTTTCTAATTTATAGAAAATATAAACTTAATCAGGGACCTGAATTATATTTTTTTATATATTAATAATATTAGCAATTATTTTTGCATTCTAGGTTATTATATAATACTTCATGCATAAATATATTTAAATCTTTTTAAAATAAATATCATGCTTATATTACTAATATATAATAATATATAACTCAGGAATCTTTATAAATATCTAGCTTTTTATAATGCTCTGGTTTAAATACTATATTATATATCTTCTACAGAATTATTAATTAGGCGTGAAATAATATGGGATTAATAAAATAATAAATAAATTATAATAAATCTTAAATTATTCTTATGTTGGTGGTTTGTTCCTAAACTTAGTATATAATATTATATATTTTTAAATATATTATAACTTACTTTTTAGTATTTTATAAAAACTTAGATTTTAATTCTAATTAACTTTCACTCAACACAACAAGCTTATTTATTAATTAATAACTCTAAAACTTCTCTATCTTGTTTTTAAATGGCAGTAGTATATGCTGGAAAATTTTAAGCTATATTAATAACTAAAGTTTAAGATAATCATTCTCTAAAATTTTCTGAACTTTTAAAAAATGATACTCTTGGTTGCCAAAATTTTGTATGACACCCTAAAAAAACCACACTATGATTGTCAAGGGCCTGTGGGATAGGTCTCTTCCTGGGTAAAAGTATTTAATAATCACGCATTGTAATAACTAAGATAGCAGGTTTCAAGATTCTAATTATAAATTAAAATAATTATAGTCTTCTCCAGAACCTGATCTATATTTTTATAAATTAGGTGTAAAATTAGCTTCTTTACTAGCTAGAAAAGTTAGTAATTATTTTTAAGCTTATTAATCTCAAGTTTCTCCAGGTAAATATATATATTAGTATACTTTATTTAAAATATAACTTTAAATATATATTATATATATTAGATTTTACTAGATTAAGGCTGTATGTGGCTTTATTAATAATAATTTATAATTTTTTTCCAGCTGTTAATTAGTACCATGGAGGTTAATAATAAATTATTTAAATATAATATATTTTTAGAGGCATTAGTATAAAAATATATATATAATATAAAATCTCTAATTTAACCCACTAAATTAATTATTAATATTATAAAATAATACTAAAACTAATACTAGATAAATAATATCTAGATATGGGCCTAGTGCCATAATATTATATTTTATTATAATATTTATTATTAATATTACTTAGTATAATATTAGTAGATATAATTAATACTAATAATATAGAAGTTATACTGCTTAAAGTAATAAAAAAAACCCAGCCTGATTAATAACTTCTAAATCTTATTAATTTTATTTAAAGATTATATTATGTCCTTTCTAGTCTTTATAATTTTATATAATTTTTTACTAGCTTTAAAATATTACTATTAATAAATTTAAAGTTTATGTTACTCTTGCAGGTGCTAGAAAAAATTATAATAAATATAATAAATATTATAAGTAATATAAAGAACCACTTATTATAATCATAAAATTTATAGATAAGATAAAAATTTATTTTCTATTTTAATTATAACTAGTAGATTACTGATACATGACTAGGACATAATTAAAAAGTAGAAAAAGAAGATTAAATAAAAAAATTTAATAAAAATAAAGTTCTTAAAATAATAAAGAGATTTAAAATAATAGTAAAAAAGCCCCTGAATAATAGTAGATGCTAGCATCTTTTTAGTTTAGCACCCGCCAACTTTTGTAGTAGGGTTTAGTGAATAACAGCGTTATTCAACGCATACTAACTATAGGAATTTTTAATCTATATCTTTATTAAGGTGTGGGAGCCCATGTGGCTGTTAATATAATAAGTTTTAGCCCTATAAGATGGGTGCGCCACTGCCTGTTAGCTGATTTGGTATGCATCCTGGTATCTTCTATTTTCCTGCTGGCATTTCTCCCTCCTATCTTTATTTTATTTTCATGGGTTGTTAAACTTTATCCCTATATATAAAATTTTAGATTCTATTCTTTATTAAAAGAAATTTTAGATTTATTTTTTTATTAAAGTATAGGAGCCCATGCAGCTATTAATAAAATAAATTTTAATTTTAATTTTAGATTTTTTATTTATTAAATTTTCTAATATTATTAATAAATAATTTATTTTTGATAAATTATTACTGCTTAACTTTTTTATATCTATTAGTTTCCCAAATCTTGCGTGGTTATAAAAATTAGTTTTAAAAATAATTATAATTATTAGTACTTTACAGTGGCTAAGATACATATATATTAATTATTTTATTTATTATTTATATTATATAAATTTTAAAAATCTAGCTATAAATTATTTAGTCTTATATAAGATAGATTCTATACTATTTTTTAATTATATTATAATCTTTTTTTTCTATTTTAGTAAGTTCCTGGCTGAAGAAAAAAAATTTATTAATTTATTATATAAAATATATAATATTTATCTATTTATTTAATATAATTACTAGTAGTACTATACTATTAATATTAGCAAGTATATAAATTAATTAAAATCTTAAGATAGTATTAATAAGTATATATATTAATTAATATATTTTATTTATATCTCTAATATTATTATTATTTTTATTATTATTGATTTACTATTTTTTTAAAAAAACTAATTAATATCTATCTTTTTTTATTATCTAATAATAATTTTTTATAATTTTAATAGTTATATAATATTCAGGGGCATGAAAAAATTATTTTTTTAATAATTTAGTATACTTTAAAATAGCAGGCACTTTTTTATAAAATTTTATATTTATATTAATTTTTATAAACTTTTTTAATAGATTCTTCTTTTTTTTATTATTATATTATAAAATATAATATAATAATTTACTAGATTTATAAAATAGTAGTTCTTGGCTAGCTACTATAATATTATCTTTATAAGATATATTATATAAAAATAAAGTATAATTATTAATTATAGCTTTATATATTATTTCCTAGAATCTAGCTATGCTAGAATTATATAGATTTTAATCTATTGTTAGTTAAAAATATTATTTTTTCTAAGCTGCTAGTCTACTAGATTTAATATTATAATCTTTATAGAGACACTCTTAGTAACTAAAAATATTTAATATAAAAATATTATGCTTAATAATATTTACTAGGAATCTAATATATATAATAGCAAGTATTAATATAATATAATAATAATTTTCTAATAGCTAATATTATTAATACTAGATTATAAACATGCCCAGTATATAACTATAAACTATGTCAAGTAGCTAGTTCTTACTGGCTCCAGCCTATAATCCAGTCCCTATTAGTCTAGAGAAGCTCTAGATAATTATCTCTTTATCCCCTTGAAGCTCTCATTTACTCCAGGTGCCAGGAACAGCCAGAGGGGATATTTAAATACCAGATTCCCAACCCATGGAGCTCATTCCGGGGGACTCTGCTCCTGTGCCTCCCCAGGCATCCACTCCCCAGTCGGATCCCATTTGGTGCCTGGCTGACACGGGAACCAGCCTTATTATCTAGATTGTATTACTAGAGGGTTTTTTTTGGTTTCTTTGCACAGGGGCAGTAAATAGTAAAAATAATAAAATTATAAAGTCTAATTAGATGCTTGGATAAGTCAGCAGGTTGACTTGTAAAATTTAAATAAAAATAAGACTAACCTGTTAAAATTCAAAGTCTACCTGCTGCTCCTCCCACAGGTCGCTTGGAGTGAACCCCCAATGATTCATTGTGTGTCGCCATACCTCCTCCCCCCCATCTATTTGTCGGACTAACTCGATCGTCTCCTTTGCAATGTTTAAAGTGCCCGCCAAGTAATGCAACGGCGTGTTTCCATCAACATCCTGAGTCCTCACATCAACCACATCAACCCCACCCCATGCCAATAGCGTGCGAATCGTGTCTGTCTGTGCCTCTTGCTGAGACTGTGTCAAGGGCGCTGGTTTATGAAAGGGAGGAATTGGGGGGTTGTGACTAGGATTTCGGCGGTATAGTGGCCCATGGATTTGACGAGTTTGCCAACGCGAGCCCAGAGTGCGAGCACAGTGCAAGCTTTGCGTTATCCTCGTCGTGTTGAAAACCATCTGGTTGGTTGTCAGAGGCATTGAAGCCACATGTAGGAGTGTGTGTCCCAACGCAGTGACCTCGGCTGCACCTAAACCCCCCGGGACAAAACTAGCAAGCCACGTGAGAAGGTCAGGATTGTGATGTGCTACTGCTAGGTGAAGGACATGCACATTAAAGATTGGGGTACGAAGATTTGTATTTAGATGTGGATGAGAGAGCAGGTCCCCTAAACATTGCTGCACACCTGGGCTATTTAGATTGCACAGTGCGATGGCGTACGACAGCGGTGAGAGAGCAACAGTAGGGGCAATGCGAGGACGGTAATTTGGAGAATACCCACAGGTCGACAGCAGGTGGTGAAGCATAGACTGGTGACCAGCAGCAATGGCTTCGTGGACGGGTGAGGATACTGACAAAGCGGATATCGGGGCCTCGCTCCCATCTCCCATATTGAATAGCTGCTCGTCACTGGCCGTTGTTGTTACAGCGTCACCGCCAGAGGCAGCACATTCTGATAACCAAGCAGACTCCTCTGCTCCTGCCGCTCGAAGCAGATCGAGAATCTCAATATTTCCCATCGCCGCCGCAGCTTCAAGAGCCGTGACCGCCCTGTCTGTCCGTAAATGTTGACCGGGGTATTCAGGCTCGGTCCAGAAACGGGGGACGGTGCAGCGACGATCGTTCAGCTCCGCCTGCGTTAATGGGCAAATCTGGTCGGAAATCCAACTGTGCTTTTGCGCGGCAACGAGAGCCTGAGCACGGGGTTGTGTTGGGACGTCGCTGATCTTGTTCACGTTGGGATGGCGACCACGGATCCATTGCACGGAATAGAACTGCAGGCCAAGCCTGCAGATGCCATTTGGGTCAGCACCCGCGGCGAGGAGAATCCGGACGTTATCTGATAGACTGGCACCGATGGCCGCCTTGATGGGCGACTGCACTACGTAGTATATATACACGTCTCTACTTGGAGATAGCCTGTTGATCATTTTCTCGCGCTCGCGTGGCAGACGTTCACCCTGGGTCAATTCTCTGAGGCGTGCATAGCGAGCAAGGAGTGCTTCCAGGACGGCCGGGTTGGCCTTGGCCGCGGCGCGGATGATGGGGGTGTCTTGATCCGAGGTAGTGTCTAGGTCTGCAGCCGTCAGCTGGTACATGGTTATGAAATATAAAGAAATGGAAAAACAAGAGAGATTGAGAAAAATTAAGAGGAGGTGGGGGTGCTTTTATTGTGGGAACTCGTAGTGCCTACGTAGCCATACAGTAACTAGCGTAAGGACTAGTACTAGTACAGTAACTTACTAAAAGTACTGTGTACTAAGTTATGATGTATTTTGCTAAACTTTTCACTAATCCTTTGTAATAGGTACTATACTAACGTATTCGACCACCGAGCCGCTGTGACCACCGAACCGCTCACCCACAATTCCCATACTAAACACTGCTTTTTCAATTCTTAATATCTCAACCACCAGGCCTCTAGGTAGCATGAAATAAATAAAGCTTCTTTAGGCTATACAAAAGTTTTATAATTTAGAACTTGGCCCTGTAAACTCTATTGCTTCTCAAGATAATATATATTACACCTGTATTTTTTGTAATTTATAACTTTTCAGTTTTTAAAGCCAGTGAAAATTATCTAAAAAAAAGAAAAAAAAAAAGGCACATTAATAAAGGCTATAGCAAGTTAAATTACATAGAATTTATTATTTTTATGTTGTTCCTGTTGAGGTAGTAGGAATCAAAAAAGTGGTGTTTAGTATGGGAATTGGGGGTGAGCGGTTCGGTGGTCCCAGCGGCTCGGTGGTCGAATACGTTAGTACTAGTAGCAGTAGAAACCTGCTCAGCCAACAGAGAGACTTGTTTCCTCTGTAATTCTCTCTATCTATCTTGATGGCTATGTCTATTTCTAACTATGTATCCGGCTGCCACCGTCCACTGGTAGGCCCATCAGGACCAAACTGACGGCTCTGCCGCGGCATGCTATTCCAGTCAAACATAGAGACCGGGCAGTCGTACGACTCGGTATCCGGTTCAGGCGTCAGTTGCAAGTTCCCCTGCGTAGGGCCAGTGAATGTGTCCGCTGTGATCAGACCATTCGTCCATAAGTAATCCCCGAACCTGTTCACTCTGGCCGCCCACCATGGAATATCGAACTCTTCGAAACGCGTGGGCCCGCCAGGATACCAGAATGAATTTAGATTCCACTCCCGGCCGCAGGTTAAAATTGGAGCGCGTGCGGTTCCCTCAGAAAGCGGGTCAGCATCTATACGGGAGAACCTGGCATTATTGTTATACCAGTCCCGGGCGTGGAATACGTTGATAGCGTGAATGCCTGGTAACATGACGCCGTCGAAATTCCGCAGATGCTCGAAATGGAAGTGGAAAACAACCCAGCGATCGCGGCGAAACTCCCGATATCTTTCATCATCAGGAGTGGGCTCGTCCAGTTCTTCTTCAGTGAGCCCCGCATATCGTTCACCACCAGGAAGCTCCCAGACAACTTGAAACAGGGTGATGTGTTAGTTGGATTCCGGGCAGATCTGATGTGGGCTACGGATTGGGGTTTGCACATACTCTCCAGCGCTGGTTCATCATGCCCCTGTATCCAAATTAGCTGCTCATAGGCCAGTGTCATATGGTCGGCCATAATTTCCTCCATCATAAAACCTACAAGGGCGTTCGATTAGCAAGAAAACAAGCATACTGTACCAGATGTCAATCACGCTAACTTACCCCACGTAGGCTGACGATTTGGTTCATGCGTCGCGTCACGGTCCGCGCCGGAGTTTTCAATATTGCGACTCACCAAGGTCCGATTGGCGCCGATACTGCGCTTCTGGCTGTCGCCGTATGCGCAGGGATTCAGACAGACGTGTGAAGGGTTCCGGTACCCGGGCGCCACCACGAGGTTGTAGTCATCCGGATGGCACAGGATCTCATCTGCCCATCTCGGGCCGCTGTACTTTCGTGCGTCTGGGTTGACCGTGGTATTGGTGGTCCAGGCACCAATGTTGTCGGCCGTCAGATTAGGCCATTTACCGGGCAGATACTCGTCGACGATGTTCTTCACGGCCTGGAGCATGCTTGTGATCTTCCCGGATCCATACAGCTCGATCATCAAGCCCAGTAGCTGGGCCACCGCAATGAAGCGATACTGCTTCGGAGACAATTGTTCATCCCGTTCCACCAGCTCTGATCTGGCATACAGGTCGGCGACATCCACGTTCGGGCAGTCCGCCTCTTCCACCCAGTCTTTGATGCTCCGCTCGTACCCTGCCAGTGCAGGGATCAGCTGTGTGCCGCTCTCTGTTTGGTAGACGCCCGTGCAGCAATAGGAACTGGCGCCCCCGCCCGGGCCATCGCACTTGCCCTTGCCGTCCATGGCCACTTTGATTTCATTGGTTTTGCAGTTGGGCATGCACTTTTTGCCCACGGTGCCCTGGCCCTCGAGGTTGTCTCGCCACTCACACGCCCCCCAAGCTTGCAAGGGATTGTTCGTATCACAGCAGTATTTGCGTTTGTCATACGGCTCCCACATCCAGTTCGCGTCACAATAAGCGCCACCACTGCCATCGCGAGACTCCACAAATTCCGATGTGTATGGTGAACCGGGAAATTGAACCGAACACTCGCCGCGGAGACAGGTGGGGGCATATGCCCATCGACAGGTGTTGTACAGGGCCGTCGCCAGCCGGCGTTCCGTGTTATCATCCCCGGAGGTGCAGCAGGCACTCTGCCACCCACTGCGGCAACCGTTGCGCAGCGAGCCCACCTCGACGCGTCCCGGCGGACAGGTGCCATCACACTGGCCCCCATTGAAGGAATACCAGCCGCAACTCGGCTTGACTTCATTCGGGGGGCAGCAGAGCCGTCGTCCATGGGGGCTGGTACAGGCCGTATCATCCATCATGATCTCGCCATCTTCTCTGCGCCATTCGTCATCGCGAGTCATCATGTGCCAGCCCGCGGGACAGAAGTCGCCGCAATTGGCCCACCGGCATTGAAGATGGTCCTCCATCTTGGGCTCATAGGGATCGTTCTCTCCATCACCACCCCCCGCAGGTAGTGCGACAAAGATCCCAGGCATGGTGATCTTCGTGCGCGACGAGACCTTCCCGAGAGCCCGGGAGTACTTCGCATCCGGGGTGTCATGACTGACCGCCCACACCATGACGCCCCCCAGGCAAGAGCTACGAGCGTAGTCGACCTTGAGCTTAAACGTGTCGGCGTCGTCGTAGGTGAGCCACTGGTTGTCCCAATGGACCACCTTGACGGCGGCCTCCTTGTACAGCGTTGGCGTGAGATCCCGGTCCGCCACAATGTCGTCGATCTCATTATTGAGCAGGACCCCAACCTCTCGACTACACTGGCCGATATCAGAACCCGATGAGAATAGACAACCGGGCTCAACACAGCTGGGATCCACCACGGTGTATGCGCGGGCATAGAACGCCATCCCCAGGACCACCTTGGAGGAGTCAATGTTATTCCGCCACAGCAGCTCCAGGGCCTGGTCAATCTCAGTCAGATTGGTGTGCGCATTTAGGTATGGTCCCATCCACCTGTTCGGCAAGTCCCAGACTCCGTGCAGATCGTACGACATGATATTAAAGAAATCAACATGCCGGGCGAGCTTCTGAATGTCGAAGTGCTGCAGATACCAGAAGGAGGCAGGAAGGGTAATAGACAACTCATTGCGGCCGCCTGAGCCGTCGAGGGCACTCTTGAGGCTGGCAATGAAGGTGGGAAAGTTGGCAAAGTCCTCCGGACGGCCACTCCGATCGTCGGCACCGGGGTACTCCCAGTCGAGGTCCACGCCGTCCAGATTGTACGTGGAGAGAAACGAGAGCAAGGATTTGAAAAACCGCTGCTGCTTCTCCCTGGAGCGGGCAATATCCGAGAACGTGGTCTCCGTGGGCCCGGGGTCGTTGAAGCTCCAGCCTCCCAGAGCAATCATCACCTTGAGATCCGGGTCGAGTTTCTTCAGGTGCGCCACCCGCATCAGCAGCTCAATGTCGCGCCGCTGGCCCGGGCGCACTTCGAATGTCTCTGGATCAATGGCGGCAAAGGCAAAATTAATGTGCGTGTAGACGCCCATCGGAATCTGCTCAGGCCAGAACTCATGGCAGGGACGCTGACTGGCCCAGGACTCGTAATAGCCCACCACGCGGTCCAGCGTTGTCTTGTCGGTGTCGCAGGTTGGGCGTTTGACCTTCTTCAAGCCACACTGTCTGGAGTCAGCTGGGATGCCACGGCTCCCTGGGTCGATACATAGCTAGATAACGGCAAATGGGAGAATGGACATACAAATTCCTCGGTGGTTCCACAGAATCCCTACAGGTGCACGACAGATCCAATTAGCGTCAAGAGCCACGGAGGCAGAAGCTGCTGGGCAAGCGGGGGCTGATCGTACAAACTCGGAACAGCAAACGTTCAGCGGACATCTGGCCTTCTCCGCCCACTGGGCGCCATAGCCCGGATCGCACTGGGCCTTGGAGTCGCAGCCGCTGACACAGTTCCCTTCGGCACAATAGTCGGGGCCGAGGCCGCAGTATCCTGCTGTCGAGCTGTGGGTCCGAACCAACGTTAACACGGTGGACCGCCTGGAGTTCGTTGAGACTACCTACCAACACCCAGTTTCGCACGGGTTGTCTGCATCACAGCCCAGCTTATAGTCGCAGGTATCAACGCAGTTGCCTGCGCTGCAATGGTCTTCGCTCGTTCCACACCATCCGTCCTTTGAGCAGCATCCGGTTGCGCATGGGTTCTGCTTGCTGCAGTTCTGGCCGCAGACAGAGTTGCCAAAGAGCAGGAGTAATAGAAAAAAGAGAACGGGCATTGGACACCACGCCCTACTCCCTGGGTTCATATTGGAAGGACCTGGGTCAGCCAGGTGGAAGCAAGCAAAGACTCACTGCCAGCTCTGGAGGAGATAGGTGAAGATGCAGCAAAAAAGGAATGAAGAAAGCACAAAAGGGAAGGGACACTGCCAGGAGACATTTCCGCGGGCCCTAAGTAACTTGTTCGTCCCCTGCCGACTTCGGCCACGTTGCGAGCATGTTAATATACGAAGATGGGCCGACAAGCCAAAAGAGGGGAATGTGGGTAGCACTGACCCAGGTTTGTTTTTCGTACTATTCGGATCACAAGCTGTTGTATATTGAAGCAAGACATCCTATTCCCAATGGGAAGCTTTCTCCGGGCGCTAGTCCTGAGGCTAGTTCGACGGTGAGCCCCGTTATCCGTTATGCGGCGAGTTTCCGCCCCCATGATAGATCCTTAGTCCCTCGCTCGTCTCCTCGCCCCCTCCCCCAACACGCTCGGCAGTCCAAGACCCTAGTTCACAGGCAGCAATGGTGCTGGAGACTAGCGGCTCCTAACGCCTCATACCAAGCCCCGCCTAATTCTAAGCGAGGGCCTGGAGTGCACGTGCAATTTCCAAACTCTGGGCCGCCAGCGACATCCCAGGAACGTGCAGCCGATTGGTTCTGCGCAGCCTTGGGAGGTGATCCCGGATGATCTGACCAAGATGATTAACGGCATTCAGAGCCTGCGATGGGTCGATGATGCAGCGCCGCAACCGGAGTCTCCCAATGGCCGGCTCGGTGTATTAGAGACGAACGGAAACCATGCCAAAGAGAAAAAAAAAAAGATAATTAGGGGGTAGCCAAAATTACAGAAGGAAAAGAAAAAGAGAGGGACTAAGGAAAAAGGACGCGAGAAAGACTGATTTAACTGACTTCTTGGTTTCCCTGTGGTGGTGAATCTTCTCCCCGTGTCCTGTATAAGTCCGGCCATGCGTATTTTGCCAGTCCTGGTGTTTATTGCGCCGCTTGCCCTCCTTGCGCGGGGCTCTGGGCACCATCACAGTGACCTTCACGCCAAGTTTCACAGCTTGGATGCCCGGGAGAGTCCGTCTGCGGTATCCGAGGCCTTTCGTGCCACGGAGACAAGCAGCGCCACTCTCGATGCGGCTGAGCTGGTCGAGCGAGCATTGAAGGTGCTGAGGGTCAGGAATAAACTCCGTCTGGAGCATGTCCAGTATAATAACTACGAGCTGGCGGAACCCTCGGAGGCCCACTCCGACGCTCTCGAGTCTGCCCCCCTGAATTACAGCCCGCAAGCGGTACAAGAGGCTGAGAGCCTGGAGGGCCAGGCCGCCCGCCGATCCTCTGAGGATGAGACACAGTACGGTTACTCGATCCCTGCGGAGCTCAGAGAGGCTGCACGCATCCTGGCCGAGGCAGAGCCCCCAACGCCGTCTACTGGAAACCACAGTCTTGTTGCTGCGCAGATCCGTGCCAAATATGCCGCTCAAGTCGAGGACACCTTGGTTCCCGAGCAGAGGCTTCGCGTGGACAACGGACTATCGCTGAATATACCATATGGTGCGAATATATCGATGTCCACCAGTGCAGACTCCATGCAAGGAACACTCGAGCCGCGCGCAACGTCAACCTGGTGGATGGCCACGATTCAGCAGCGCGGCTCTAGCCCCTATGCTCCTGCGGGATACCAGGTAGGTCAAACCCATTACTTGCCTATGAAGAATGGGAGACTAGCCTCGGAACCCCCTGCTAACAGTTGTGCCCCAGGTTTGGAGAAACGTGATGGACTATGGAGCTGTGGGCGATGGACTGACGGATGATACCGGTAGGTTGGCTGTCCATTGGCTCTAATATTTCCAGCGCTGGATGCGAGGGAGGCTAACTCTCCTGCCAGCCGCTATCAACCTCGCCATCTCTGACGGCGGGCGATGCGGCGCCAACTGTGGTTCCAGCACCAAAACCCCCGCCGTCGTCTACTTCCCTCCAGGAAAGTACCTTGTCAGCAGTTCGATCATTCAATACTACAATACCCAACTGATTGGTGATGTACGACCAGCGTTTTTTTTTTCTTCTTGGAGCATACGCAACAACGGGCTGACCGGCTGAACAGGCTACTAGCATGCCAACCATTATTGGCGCGGCGAGCTTCGTTGGCCTGGGCGTCATCACCTCCGACGTCTACGTTGGGGAGCAGGAGGAATGGTACATCAACACCAACAACTTCCTGCGCAGCATCCGCAACTTCAACATCGATATCACCCGGACGGACCAGTCGGCATATGTGTGCGGCATTCACTGGCAGGTGGCCCAGGGCACGTCCTTGGAAAATATTAATTTCTTTATGACGCAGTCGTCGACCACCACCCAACAGGGCATATACATGGAGAATGGCAGTGGCGGGTTCATGAGCAATCTGGTCTTCATCGGTGGAAACTTTGGGTGCGCATGTCCTCCAGTCTCACAGTCCCATTCATTCTGTTTGCTAATGGGACACGGTGCATAGAGCGTACCTGGGTAACCAACAGTTCACCACCAGCAGTCTGATGTTTGTGAACTGCAATACAGCACTGCAGATTCACTGGGATTGGGCGTGGACAATGCAGGGTGTGCTGATTGAGAGTTGCCAGTCCGGTATCGTCATCATCAACGGCGTAAGTGTCCCATC
This sequence comes from Aspergillus biplanus, assembly GCA_027569045.1. Lineage (NCBI taxonomy): Eukaryota > Fungi > Ascomycota > Eurotiomycetes > Eurotiales > Aspergillaceae > Aspergillus > Aspergillus biplanus. The sequence continues at coordinate 16,893 of JAPDEJ010000016.1, forward strand.
CATTAGCACTTTCATTCGATCTAAGGATGATTTACTAAGTCTTCCTTCTGTTTAGGCCGGTGGCGACCTCAGCACCGGCCAGGGCGTGGGGTCGTTTACCCTTGTTGATGCCCACATGAGCAACACCCCCGTCGGTATCACCACGACACTATTCAGCCGAAACACAACCACACTGCTGCTGCAAAATGTTGGCTTCCGCAACACCGAGAAGGCCCTCCTCGATCTGAGTCTGGATTCCACTTTGATCGCTGGGGGTGATGATGTTCTCCTGGATTCCTGGGGGTTTGGCACCGTCAACGGTCCTGACGGCGAAGAGTTTGTTTTTGGAGAGATACCCGCCATGAACGCAACGGATTCCCTGCGTGGCACGGAAGTGTATAACGTCCAGCCCAACCTCTTCACCCGTCGTCGCCCAAAATACAACGATCTGGGAAGCACGCAGGTGTTGGATGTCAAGGCACTCGGGGCCAAAGGTGACGCACAAACTGACGATACAACTGTTCTCAATAGCATTTTCACCCGGGCTGCAAACATGTCTGCCATTGTGTTTATTCCTCACGGCGTCTATATCATCAAGGACACCCTAAAGATTCCCAAGAATTCTCGCATTATCGGCCAGGCATGGTCCCAGATCATGGCAGCCGGCCCCAAATTCCAGAACGCGAATAATCCCCATGTGGCGGTGCAGGTTGGAAACGTTGGTGATGTGGGCATCATGGAAATCCAAGACCTGTTGTTCACCGTCCGGGGCCCTACCGCAGGGGCTGTGCTCATGGAATGGAACATCCACGAATCGACCCAGGGCTCTGCTGGGCTATGGGACTCCCATTTCCGTGTCGGAGGCGCCCTGGGCTCCAGTCTGAAATTTGCACAGTGCCCGAAGCAAGGCGGCATCGTCAATACGAAGTGCATCGCGGCTTCTCTCATGTTGCGGCTCACACGCGCCTCGTCAGCGTATCTGGAGAACGTCTGGGTTTGGACGGCAGACCATGACCTGGACCGAACCACCCAGGACCAGATTGACGTGTACTCCGCCCGCGGAATCCTCATTGAAAGTCAAGGCCCAACGTGGCTCTATGGAACTAGCTCGGAACACCAGGTCTTGTATCAGTACTCGCTCTATGAGGCCAAGAATATCCTCCTCGGCATGGTTCAGACCGAGTCTCCCTACTTTCAGCCCGCGCCGCCTGCTCCCCAGCCCTTTCCTGCAGGTCTCTTCCCAGGCGATCCCGACTTCACTGATTGTGCCGCCGGCTCCGTCACCTGTGCTCTTTCCTGGGCCATGCAGATTATTGATTCCTCATCGATATATCTTCTTGGCGCTGGTACGTTTACCCCGTTGCGCCATTCTGCATGACTAGGGTATGATGTATGTATTCTAACTTCGTCAATTGCAGGGTTTTACAGCTGGTTCTCCGATTATTCCCAAGAGTGTCTGGAGACTGAATCTTGCCAGGATCGCACGTTCCGTATTGAGGAAAGCTACAATGTTTGGATTGCCAACGTGGTTACCAAGGCTATCAAGGAGATGGTAAGCCCCGCCGGCGGTGTTCCAACATATGCCAGTACCTACAAGAACGGCTTCCTTTCGTCTTTGCTGGGGTGGATTCGAGGTCCAAACACAGTCATTGGGGGCCGCGACTTCCCAGGCTACCACATCTGGGATCCGGAAGAAGACGCAGATGCGTTGAAGGGTCTCCCTAGCGCATGCCAAACATCTCTGACGCAACTGGTCAAGTGTGACACATACACCCGGGCCTTCTTCCAGGAGAGTTACCGAGGATCGCTGCACAACGAGACGGTCACGGATTCCGTCTGCGATGAGGGGTGCGGCGCATCATTGAAGAGCTGGTTTGACAACGTGGCCACGAACTGTGCGGGACACAACGTCTCCAGCTCTACCGCGACCAAGTACGGAGGACAGGTCTGGTCGGGCTGGAATGAGACCTGCGTAACGGACCCTACAACGGGTGCATACTGTAACGGTAACTGCCCCCGTCTACACCTTAAAAGAAAAGTTTATATCGTTGGATCCTGAGCTGACATGTTTGCTGTATGTAGACATGATAGAAGCTTTTACCGCGGTTAGCTTCACCGAGGAGCTGCCAGAGGACGAGCTCTGCTCATTCTGCTTCGTCACGAGGCTAGAAATGATGCAACAGTCATCGTACTCGGTATACGACTCCTCATTCCAGCACGATCTGGAAATAGTTTATGCCCAGTGTGGTCTTTCTGGTTCCACGGATGCTCCCCCGTCTCTGGACGCCCCCCTAGAGCTCCTGCCCGACCCTGTCTGCGTTTCCGGCAATACCCACACCACCATGCCGGGCGACACCTGCGACTCCATTGCCCTCCAGTACAGCGTGTCATCCGCTGCATTGGTCATGGCCAACGGCCGCCTGCCCATTGAATGCAGCAATCTCGCGGCGAACATGGATCTCTGCCTGCCGGAAAGCTGTGCGTCGGTGTACTCCATACAAAATAGCAGTGAGACCTGCGTGTCAATCGAGGAGGGAAATCTGTACCCCCTCGGGTCCACGCGCAAGTACAATACCTGGATTGAATGGGACTGTTCCAATCTCCAGACCACGACCGAGGCATATGGCCATGTGCTCTGCTATGATGTCCAGGGGGCCACCTTCACAGCGACGGCTGCCGTCCCTGGGGTGACATTGAACCCCGGGGCAAATACAGGGTATTTGAACACGATTGTGGACCCTCCCTCCGACGCACCTGTTGCCGGTGGCACGACCCTGAACTGCGGGAAGTGGCATGTTGCTGTTGCCGATGAGTCCTGTGTGGTGATATGTATGCAGGAGTCTATTACCTCTGCACTGTTTCTCGAGGTCAATCCATCGCTCGGGACAGCGGCTGAGTGCTCTGGTGCTTTGGTCCAGGGCAGTGCGTACTGTGTCGCACCGCATAGGGCTTGGAATGATACTTATGATAATGATGATGATAATGGTGCCTCATCTACTGCTGTCCCTACGACTGCATGAGTATTTTTCAATCGGGGCTAAGTGGGTTGGAGTCAGAAACACCCGTTGCGGGGAGGTCAGGTAGTTAGCTAGCTATTAATTGGAATTTCTTGAGCTTATAAGTTTCAGTTTCGTTGCCCGATGGATCAGTCATATGGAAGGAATGGCTGGCATTGAGCTCCACCAGGCCGTCCTCACCTTTCGAACACATTTGGCAAAGGTCATTTATATGTACAAGCTGACAGTTAAGGCACGTTGGGGAAACACCAACCCACGCCATGGGGGCTGCTTTGGTATATCTGGTAGGACACAGCACTCGCACTTCCTGTTGATCGATCGATACCGTGGAAATTCATTCTTTTGTAATTTATGCTATAGAGGAAAACCATAGTAAGTGTCAACCACCCCAACTGCAATTATTAGAATTAAAAATATATAAAGTGATAGTAGCATATCTAAAATATATAAAAATATTTTTAAAATATTTTTAATTATTTTTATTAAATTTATATTATGCCTGCAAGATTATAGTATAATAGACTAATAATTATTATATAATATTATTATTTAGAAAATAATACTTAGTTCTAATTTTCTTAGAAACTATTTTTTTTAATCTTAATATCTATATTTAATAAAAATAAAAAATTATTTAGTAAATATATTAGAAAATACTATATCTTAATTAAATAACTAGATAAAGTTTAATAAAGTATTTAAAATATATTTTAATATAAATTAAAATAATTAATAATTTAATAATATAGTATCTAGTCACGCTTTATTATTATATAAAATTTATAAAATTTAATAGTATAGCAGAAATCTTTTATTATAATATTAATATAGTATTTTTTATTTAAATTATTATTTTTTATTTTATTTAGATGTATTTATAGTCCCTATTAACTATTTTTAAAAAATTATAAAATTAATAACTAGTTTTTTTTAATTTTTTCCAGCTAGTAAATTAATTTATTTAATATTAAAATTAATATTAATTTAGCTAGTATTATAGCTTTAATAAAAAAATCCAGTGTTTTATATAAATTTTAATATTATAATAATAAAAAAAGTATAAATTTATATAAATATTTATATAAACTAGATAGACTTTTTATTACTAGGCTTGAATAAAGACTTATAATAATAATTAATATAAAATTTATAATTAAAAATTATAATTAAAAATTATAGTTATTTTTATTACTTTTTATAATGTTAGGATCAATACCGCAGATACAGGGTTGCGGGCGATCACGTGTAGAGACACGTGACTCACGACCTGCACAATTGTTATGATCTGACAATCTAACCTTATGCAGCATAGTTTATTAATGCAGACGCACTTAACAGCCAACTATTTTTAGATTAATTAAACTAATAACTAGCAGTTAGTTATTACTAACTATATTATATAATAAATAGCCAGCCAAGACTATAAATAGCTAAGTTACTTTATAAATAGCTAATTTACTTAATAAGTAGCTAGTTACTTATTTACTTAGACTATTTAATAATTATATAAAAAATATAAAAATATTTATTCTTACACATGTATCTAGTTTATCTTTTAATTTTTTATATTTAATTTAAATTATTTATTTAAATATTAACTACTATCTCTAAGCTCTATCTTAGATATAGAATCTAGCCTTGACTATAATTTAATCTAAATATAATCTTAACTACTATATTTAAGTAATAGCTTTATTATATATAATAAAAATAACTTTTAGTTAAGCTATAAGTTATATTATATATATCAGGATCTAAGATTATATATTAAGACTAGATAAGAAGTTAATTAATCTAGATAGCTTATAATAAAATTATAAAATTAAACATCTTAAATAACTAAAGTATTATAATATTTTAAATACTAGTTAGTTTAATTAAGAACTTAATTAACTTAAATTAAAATAATAGCCCCTACTTAAAAAAGTAGTAAAGAATTAAAGAAAGCTATTAAGCTAATATTAATAAATAATAATAATAATAAAAAAATTAAGATACTTAAATAATAGCTTGTAAAGCTTTGAACTAACTTTATATAATTAACTAGTTAATTTAATACTAGAAATATAATAACTTAGAATTATTTAAATTAGCTGCAAGCTTAGGTTATAAAAACAGTACTAGTAAATTAAATTTTAATAATTAAATTAGCAAAGACTAAGTTATTTAATAAAAAATAATCAAAGTTAAGAGAGTTTCTTATATAAATAAATAAATATATTAATATTAATATTAATAGAATAACTAGTAAAGTTTTTAAAGTAATCTTTATATTCACCCATTTATAAAACAGGGCGTGGGCCTGATTTAAATCTTATATTTAAAAATATTATAAAAGAAATTATACTAACTGGTCAATAACTGCCATCAGTATTTTTAATAACTATGAAATATTTAGAAAAAATCTTGAATAAATATTTAAAGATATTAATATAAAAATTACTATAAAATAATAACTTAGAAAATTAAGAATAATACACTTGGCCTTATTCTACTTAATAAAATTTTAATAAATAATTTTATATCTAGATTAGCCAGACTACACGTATATTTCTTACTATATTAATAAATTTAAGGAGCATGTTAAAGATAAATTAGCATAAATTAATAAATCTAATATCTTAAGTAAGATAATTAAGATGGCAGTATAAGTTAATAATCCAGACAAAGAAATAATATTTAAAATAAATATATTAAATTATAGAATTAAAGCAAGAATAATTTAATTTAAATTAAATAAAAAACTAAGACCTGTAGCATTCTACTCGCGGAAAATAATAAAGCTAGAATTAAAATATAATATCTATAACAAGAAACTACTAGCTATAGTAATAATATTTAAATAATAAAAAATCTATTTAAAAAATATATAATAAATAATTATTATAAAATTAAATTATAAAAACTTAATTTACTTTATTATAACTAAAGAGTTGACAAGAAAATAGATAAAATAGGCTAAATTATTATTATAATATAACTTTAAAATTAAATATTATAAAAAAACCAAGAATAGCTAGGCTAATATTCTTAATAGAAGACTAGATTATAAAATTAAAAAACAAATTCTTAAACCTGCTATTTTATAAAAAGAAGCAGATAAATCTATTTAATATAATAGTCAAGTACTTATAGTAATTATTAAAATTAAAAAAAAAATACTAAATTAAATAAAAAAAATAATAAAAGCTGATGCTATAATATAAAAAATACTGGAAAATACTAAACCAGGGATAATTAATAATAAAAATAAAATAATTTTTATTAAGAAACTACTCTATATATTTAAAAGTATAATTAAAGAAATTATTTAAATATATTATAAAAAATTTATTAGAGAACACCCAGAAATTAAAAAAATTTATAAACTTATTAAAAGAAACTACTATATTCAAGAAGTCTGAAAGAAAGTTAAATAATATATTAATAATTATAAAATTTATTAAAAAAATAAAGCATCATAGCATGCATTTTATAAATAATTATAATTAATAAAAATATTAGAAAAATTTTAAAAATAAATTATAATAAATTATATTATTAAGCTACCATGCTTAAAAAAATATAATTTTATATTAATAATTATTAATAAATTTACTAAATACACACACATAATATTTATAATAAAGAAAGTAAATATAAAAAAATTAATAGCTATATTACTTAGAAATATATTTATATATTATAAATTTTTAAATAAGATTACTATAAATTAAGAAATATTATTTATCTTAAATTTATAAAAATTACTTATAAATTAAATTAATATACAGCAAAGACTGTCTACTATATATTATTTATAAATAAATAAATAAATAAAATAAATAAATCAGATACTAGAGTAATATCTTAGATTTTATATTAATTATTAATAAAATAATTAGACAGGACTACTATTTATAATATAATTTATATATAATAATACTATTAGCTTTATTATATAAGTATTACTATTTTATATAAATTATAAATATTATATATAAATGCTAGGGAAACTACTATAATAAATATTTATTATAAAAAATATAAAAAAAATAGTAGTAAATTTAATAAAAACTTATATAAAATATTAAATTTATATAACTTAAAATAATCTAATACTATAACTAGAAATATTAAAAGAAATCTAATCTTAAAAAAAAAAGAAAAGTTTAATTATAATAATATAATATTTAAACTAAATAATTAAGTTATAAACTTAATTATGTTAAGTTAGAATTATTTAAAATTAAAAAGCAAATAGAATTAGTAAATTTTAAATTAAAATTATTTATAAATATAAAAATATATTCTATATTTTATATATTATTATTAAAATTAATACTAGAAACTATTATAATACTAACTAACTTAAAAATTGCAAATATTAAAGAAAAATATAAAGTTAAAAAAGTTATAAATTAAAAGTAAATTAATAGCAAGGCACTTTATTTTATTAAATAAAAAAAATATAATATCTTAAAAAATATTTAAAAGTTAAGTAATAATATTAAGAACTATTAAAAAAAATTTATATATTTTTATTAGAAAAAATAAATTATTTTAAAAAATTAAAAAATAGCTGATTAATTAGCTTTTTTATAAAGCTAGTAGCCTTTATTATTATAGTAAAATTTTAAAAATTAATATTAAATTATTTATTACTAATTTTTTTATTTATATAATTTATTATAATTAAATTATAATCTAATATTCTTATATCATGCTTTTTTAATAAATATTATTATTTTTATAAATATCTTAATGTTGTAAAAATTGCCTTTAATTAATTCTTAACTTTTTAAATATTATTATTTATTTTTTTCTTTTAACTTTCTAAACAATGATATTTAATTTTAATATAAAAATATTTTTTATAAAAGTAATTATATTTTATATATTTAATATACTTCTTATTATTTATAGCTATAAAGTAATCTTAGTTAAGACTTTTATAATAAATATAAGAGACTATAATAAGAAAATTATTATAAATTATATAAATTAATTAAATATAATAATTCTTTTTAATTTTTTTATTTTAAAGACAGCAACGCTCTTTATTAGTAATAAATATTAATATAATAAAAAAAAATAATATTACTTATAAAAGAAAAGAAACTTTTAAAACTTATAAAATATTATAAAGATTATATATTTTTAAAAAATAAAGATCTTAAAAAGGGGGAGTAATATTATAATTTAATAATTTAATTTTATATAATATAATTTATTAATATAGATATACTTAATAGTTAACTATTCTTAGATTAATTAAACTAATAACTAGTAGTTAGTTATTATTAATTATATTATATAATAAATAGCTAGCTAAGATTATAAATAACTAAGTTATTTTATAAATAATTAATCTACTTAATAAGTAGCTAGCTACTTATCTACTCAGGCTATTTAATAATTATATAAAAAATATAAAAATATTTATTCTTGCATATATATCTAGTTTATCTTTTAGTTCTTTATATTTAATTTAAGTTATTTATTTAAGTATTAACTACTATCTTTAAGTTCTACCTTGGATATAGAATCTAGCCTTGATTATAGTTTAATCTAAATATAATCTTAATTATTATACTTAAGTAACAGCTTTATTATATATAATAAAAATAGCTCTTAATTAAGCTATAAGTTATATTATATATACCAGGATCTGAGATTACATGTCAAGATTAGGTAAGAAGTTAATCAACCTAGGCAGCTTACAGTGAGACTACAGGGTTAGACACCTCAGGCAACTGGAGTGTTGTAACATAGAGCATGCTGGGCTTATAAGAAAATAATTTTTTTATATTTTTTAAATAATATATAATTATTAAAATAATAAAAAATAGTTACTAGATAATAAAAAAGATAGATATTAATTAGTCTTTAAAAAAATTATAAATTAGTAATAATATAAAAAGTAATAATATTAAAAATATAAATAAAATATATTAATTAATTTATATATTTACTAGTATTACTAGCAGGTAACTACTAGTAATTAATTACTTATTAATAATACGAGGAAGCCTGGTGGGCCAGGCACCTAGAGTTAGAGCTAAAATCCATGATTTTAATAGCCACATGGGCTCTCACATGGGGGAAAAGAAGCTAATCTAAAAATCCTAGCTATAGAGAATTAATCCAGGGGTTCTATAATTGGGAACCAAGTTTCATCCCATAGAAAGTGGAAATGGGGATGGGAGGAGGAATTACCAACAGGAAAATAGGGGGTGCTGGGATGCATACCAAACAGGCCGACTCCTGTGGGTCCACCCGTCTTATATTACTCTTTTAGAAAAATATTATAATATGTTACTTAACACCACACTAAAATTTATAAAAAATAGATAAAAATATAAAAGTATTATTATTTGATTGAGATTTCGTAGCTCTATCAACTAATAGAATATGAAATGTAGAAGACTGTTGGTTGTTGGCTTCATTTTCCCTGCATTCGGTGATTGTAAAGCCCTCGCACGAGAAAGAAGGCATCCTATTTTTGTTTATACAGCTCCATAAGTTGTCTTCTCCCCTTCAATCTCCCCGTACCGATCAATATCATCCAAACATCCCTTGAGAATTCCACACCCCTTCAGTAGAACTTCCACCTCCATATTCATCGCCAAACTGACCCTTAGCCCATTCCGACTCGGATACACGAATAACCCACGATGCATACACAGCGCTGCTACCCTCGTTGACATCACCCCCTCTCTCAAAATTAGGTTTGAATCGGCCCCGATCTGCGCAACATAATCTACTAGTGGATGTCTCCAACTTTCCACCGTCTGCTTCCACAGCGTCCCTAGTCGCTTCCCCTTTTCCAACAGATCCTCCTGATCCAATACATCCAACGTAGCGCTTGCAGCTGCTATACCCAGCGGCGTAAATGCGTACGTACTCGCAATCTCATAGGGCCCAACGGATCCCATGACTCCCTCAACACCCATGACAAAGGACTGTGGGTAGAATCCGCCCGTCATAGATTTCCCCATTGTCACAATATCGGGCTTTATCTCCGGGCCTAGGTGCTCGAAACCGAAGAAGTGGCCAGTCTTACCTGCGCCCTGGCGGACTTCGTCAGCGATGAAGAGGATGTTGTTTTCTTTACAGAGGTTGTAGACTCCACGGGAATAGTTTATTTCATCCTGAACATTTCTGCAACAATTAGAATGGCTGTGCAAGGGCTTAGAAGATGGTAGGGGAATGGTACCGCGAAACCCCATGAATGCATTCCATAATCACAGCCGCGATACGACTTTTGTGTTCCTCGATGCAGACTCGCATCTTGTCTAGATTGAGGTAGTCGAGTATCTCTCCAGTTGTGGGGTTGAGGTTCATGTAGATCTTGCTATCGAGGGCGTAGATCTCTGTGGTCCGTATTAATGCAAGGAATGAATAGGGAGAAGACGCGGGAGAGACATACTACTTCGTAGCGGGTTGGGGTTCATTAACCCCCAAACAGATGATGCTAGGCCGTGATATGAGCTTCCCACGCCGAGGACGATGCATTCGTCGGCTGGGATACCCTTGGCGTTGATGCCCCATCGACGAGCGATCTTACAAGCTGCGTCTACGGCTTCGGTGCCGGAAGTTAGGGCTGTCAGTTTGTCGTATCCGAATCGGGTGCAGAGGCGTTCTGCAAAGGGGCCGTAGGAGGAGTTATGGGCAGCAAGGTTAACAAGTGTAACTACTCCTTCGATTAACCGTGACCCCTATGATTTGAGAAACATGCATCTACCTTTGTTGAGCTGTTCGGTGATCTTTTGCAGGATATATGGATGGCAATGGCCCGTATTAACAGCACTGAACATTGCCATGAAATCGATGTATTCTTTTCCGTCGATATCCTACATAGTATCAGATTCATACTCGCTGATCTTGGTTTTGGTATTGAATCCAAAGTACGCACCCAGAGAAGGGAGCCCTGTCCCCTCTCGAAGAAATATGGCATTGGCTCGAATCCACCGACCGTGAATTTCTCTTCTAGCTTAAGTAGTGCCTTCACTGCTGGAGTCAAGCATAGATTCTCTTTTCTAGTGATAGTCGTCATCGTGGCTGTGCGATTGAAAAGTTTCGTATCATATAACAGAGTGGGTGATCTCCAACTTTATCATGCTGCAAGGGCCATTATATATCATGGAAAAATCGACCGGGTAGATTGTCTATCAGGGTACCTGGACCTAGGCCCATCATGACAGGAACTTGCGGTTGGATTGATTGCGGCAAGATCATCAGGGATAGAGGATGACGCCGGGTATCGAAACCTACTTCTCCGCAACGATAAGACTAAACGCACTAAAAAGAATCCACACAGAACATCTTATCTAGTCGCTCTCCCTGTAATTGGCTGGAACACAAAATTTGGAGAAACGCGGGATTCTGTCCTGTTGCCAGCTGTTGACTACCGGCTACCGGCTACCGGTTGCTGAGTGCTCAGACTTGGGGCGCAGCTTGGCCAACAGGTCCGCCCCTTCCACTTGTACTCCCCCAAAAGACGCCACCCGCCGAGGGAAAAAAAAGGCGGTCGTCCTGGCGTGGTCCTGGAAGTTGGTCCCTCGCAGTGCGTTTGGAGATCGCACCTCCACCCGCCGAGGGTCCTCCTCCTCTTCCATATATAGTTGACATCGTTCGCCATCTCTTCCTCGTTTTGTTAGCTACTTACTCCAGTTCGCGCAGGCCTCATTGAGTTATTACAGGCCTCAAAGCTTTACGATCAACATGAATCTATCACTTTCAAAGAAAAACGCCATTGTAACAGGTGGTTCTCGAGGTACGTGGCCTTGCATTGCTCTATCTTCCGACAATGTACATGGTGTTTAAGCCTTAACCCCGCGAGGTTTGCATAATATTTTGGCTAACACTTAAGTGTTAGGTATTGGTCTCGCTATTGCACAGGAGTTGGCACGCAGAGGCTCATCGGTTCTCATTACATATGTTTCCTCGAAACAAAGAGCCGACAAGGCAGTCTCTGAGATCCGGAGCGTGGCCCAAAAGGAGGCGCTGGTCGCGGCTGTGCAGGCTGATTCTGCAGATGCCGCCAGAGCAGCACTTCATGTCGTGGCCGAAGCCAATGCAATCTTCGGCTCCATCGATATTATCGTGAACAATGCGGCGGATGGCTCAGACATCGACTTGGGCGCGGTGACAACAGAAAACTTTGATCACCTGTTTCACGCGAACCTCTTGTTTCCCATGCTCTTGGTCAGGGAAAGTCGACAGCATCTACAGAAGAAGGCTCGAATCGTGAATATTAGCTCCACATCAGCACGTCGTCGTAAGCCACAATTCTCACCTTGCTATAATGTTTAAAGCTATATAGGAAGCTTAAAGGGAGGATATATCTGACTGACGAGCGCATAGCATATCCTGGGGCAATCACTTATGCTGCGTCAAAAGCAGCGCTCGAGAACTTGACCAAGACACTAGCGTTTGAGCTCGGTAAAATCTCCAGCTGCCCATCACTTTGATCAAACTTAAGCAAAAGGGAAGTCAAAACGACACACTGACTTTAGTACTTATCAGGACGAGAGTTCGAAGCCACTGTTAATGCTGTAAACCCTGGGCCTGTGAGAACAGACATGTAAGTTCCCCTTAACTCGACTCTTCAGCCACTGGAGAACGCGTCGGTGGTTCAAAGCTTCATTATGCCAACTGACCAAATCTTACAACTAGGTGGAACAATACGCCAGGATATGAAGAAATAGAAAGGGCCATCCATAGTGCCACAGCCGCAGGCGACCGGATAGCTAATCCAGATGATGTTGCGGATATTGTTGCCTTTCTGTGTGAAGAAAAGTCGAGGTGGATCACTGGAAGCACAATCTGCGCGAACGGAGGATTTGTTCCAACATAGGCAAGCCGCGTACATAAGTTAGCGGCTACCACTTTTCCTTAAGCGATGGTCTGGTATGTCAGTATGGTAGGTTATATATAAATTTAATGATTATGTTCCTTTACAGCCACCGGACTCTTCATCGCCTGTCTACCACGTTTTTGGTCCTCCCTTCTCCTATAAGGTAGTAAACACGGTGAGGACACTCCCTTTGACAAGAGATACGGCCCTCGCGAAAGAATCGCGTGCGGGCTACCATTATATTTTCCATTAAATAAACGCTCAGTGATTTCACGTCGCCTCCACCGAGTAACCAGTCCTCAACCTCACTCCCTACCAGTTCACCCAAACCTCTTCGCTTGGGAAAATTTTCCATCTCCTTCCTTCTGGTGCGGGGACTTTGGGAGAATCGAATAGCCGTTGTTCTTGGCATGGTTAAAATTGACTGGAAAGAACGAATAGGGGCCCATGATCCACAAGGAGATTAATAGATTAGTGACGTCAGAATCAGGGGTGAATTTATAAGCAGGTTCTCGCGGGTAGGGCTTTTCAGCTCTCATGAATCTTCTCTCTTTCAACTTCAAGTAGAGACAATCTTTGATCTCACTCAAACATACAAGATAGCTCCCGCCCCGTCAATCCTATGATCCCACCAAAAAATATGGATCAGCTCACCCCAAGATTTTCCCACTCAACCGAAACCCACCTCTTACCAAATTCGTGAAATCTTGAGCTTCTATACTGGCATTGTGAGATTGGAGGGCGGAAAAATGGAATTAATTGTTTCTGCTATACGTTCATAGTTCGGCCGATATCCTGAATGGTAAACTTCTGGTGAGAAAGTAGTGTGTCATTACACTGCGTGACCACATATCAGCCATACGACTGTATGCGTTATTGCCAGTGAAGTGATTGAACAGTACCTCGGGTGCAAGGTGCGTCTGTGTACGAACTATTGTGGGAAGGGTGGTATCCCCATTTTTAAGACCCTTGCTCATACCAAAATCACCAATTTTGACCAACCATTTAGGGCTCTTTTGCACGACAAATATGCTCTAGTTCTGTTAGAGAAACTCAAACTCCATAGCAAAGAAGAAAACCCACCCTGGGTTTTAGATCGCCATGTGCGAATCCATTGGCATGCAGATGTTCACGCCCCTCGAGTATCTGAACGGATATTTGTTGAGCCTCAACTTCAGGCAAAGGCCATACTGGATGCTTCTGGAGGTCACCCAGTTCAAAATATTTCATGGCGATATATACAGACTCGAGATCCTCAAACCACCCTAGTGACTTAACAAACAGTCCATCATACTAAAACTCCTTAGTAGTGGCCCTTCAAAATCCTCATATGCTAGGGGCCAAGCTAACCTTTCTTTGAGAGAATTTGGCTATTGCTTCCAACTCTCGCGCATAGTCAGTAGGTCCCGTGAAATAGGATGTTTTGGGGGCTATTTTCACTGTGCGTAACCTGCTTTGGCTCTCATTGACACACCGTTCTAGCTAGACGGTTCCATGTTCTCCTCGCCCAAGGGAATTTTCCCGCTTCCATCGTTCCTCCTTCCTACGGGTAGAGGCGGCAGGTTTTAACTTCTTTGATTCTATTGCTGTTTGTAGGAGAAATGATGTAGCCAAGCAGATTTGTGGACGTAAAAAGCAAGACTTAGGGTGCATTTTCAATATATATTCGAGCATCACCCGCACGTACCTTCTGGTCGGTACCGTAGGCCGAAAAATATTTGAATAAAGCGCTCGTATACCGCATACAGCGCAATCTAATACATTCAGTCTCCGCATTCGAGGGTATTTAGATAGATATACTTTAGAATCTTGGAAAGACAGCTTAGAAAAACTGCCGAGCAGAGTTGAATGCACCGATTCTGTGGCTTCGCCCAGCCGAGCCGTCAATAGAGGCCGAATTTGGGTCTTTCGAATTCCCGGCCATCAGCCCCCTGCCAGAAAGTGTACCGCCGTGAAGAATGCGAGAAGATATGATTTACATTATTGATTAATGGGAACAACGCCAAAATCCACCGCCTCTGAGTTATAATTATTATCAACCCCGGGCCATGAATGACTCCATGGGGTCGCAATTGCCAGATGCAAAATGCAAGTTTCGGGTCTTCAGAATTGTGATTCGCCTTAGCAATATACGATGATCGATGAGTACGGTGGATATTCCCTCTACAAAGGACGATGCGAGGCAAGCTTTACAACAGTGGAGAGATAAAGAAAGGGGAAAGGCTGGTTTGACCTGATGTCAGCTCTTGATCTCCGCTACTATTTTTTAAATGTGGCGGAGGCAATTTTTTGGCGCTTTTTTTGCTCTACTTCCTAAAGCCTTTGCATTATACCACTTATTCTTATTGTAAGTACTCCGCCTTCTGTCGATGAAAGAGTTCCTTGTCTAGTGAGCCGATCAAAGGGCTAAAACAGAAAGGAACCCGAAGAACCAAAGAATCGAAAAACTAAAGAAATGAAGAAAATTGGGAAAGGAAAAATAATAATCAGGCCAAATAATTCTATCTAATCTCGCCTAGGGCTCGTCTGGGACCATTTTACGATCCCATATGAGAGATGGAGTCACGAGGTCAAAGACGAACAGTCTGGGCCAGCATCAAGCGCTAAAGTCCGGCTTTGGATCCCGTTCCTCCCCGATAGCATACGAATCCTTTACTTGGATGAAAAAGAGGGGTCAAATAACTCCAAGTAGTGCCATCGGGATCGGCCACTGTCGATGAGTGACAAAGTGAGCATCATTGTAGTTCTCTCCAGTCGTGCCTCCAGGCAAAAGTCTTAGGGAGACGTTTTTGCTGCTCCGAATCTTGAGGGAGAATCATTTCCCCCCTCTTCCCCACCTCCAACTAATACCCCCAATTTTATGAAAATTCAACCTCCGGGAAAACCCACTCTGTGTCATTAGGAAACCGTGGTTCGAAGTGTGTGGATCCTGTTCCTTCCACCGAAACTTTTCTTCCATGGGCATTCACAAGCTTCTAAATGTGCATCAGAGGTGTGTGGTCTTGAGTTTGGGCCTCTCTTTTATTCCGATTGGTGACAGCGCACCAGTGTGCAACACCAATGTTAATATTTAAGCTTTAATATTGACATGTTCTCATGTCTGGTGGGTTGAAAGTGGTAGGTGTCTGGGAGCGATCGGCCATTGAATGTCGCAAGAAAGTTCACCCTTCTCCCGATCGCACAAATGTGGCTGCTGCTCCGGATGACTCGGGTCACGGGACGATGGCGGACGTCCAGATTGTCTCATGAGCCCCGGACCCAAAGCGGCCCGCACACATCTACGGCGAGAAAGCAGGTCGATAACTGCGGGAGGAATCCCTAGGAATCTATCCTTGAAATGCCCCATCATCACCACATCGAATATGGGTTTGAAAACTCGGGCACGGCTAGTGTGCGTACAGTGCCATTTAAGAAAGGTAAGCTCGCTACTTCCTTGCCCCTAGCCTGCGAGCAGACTAACGCCAGATCGAGCAGATCCGATGCGATCTCCAAGAAAGTCGTGACTCCAGTTGCGAAAGCTGCCGTCGCTCAGATCTTAGGTGCATGTAAGCAAAAATGTCGCCCACACAAGCGATTCCTTCTCTGACTGACTGTTGCATAGCCGTCGTCAGGACAACCGGAAGTCGAGAGTGGATCACGTCCGGCGCCAGAGAAGTAACATAGAGACTGGAAATACGACCAGTCCGGTGGCAATTCTGTCGACCACTCAGTCGTGGCCAGGTGTCGCTTCTCAACCAAACCGTGCTGAATCTGAGGAACCTGTGACTCCCAGTTTACGTTACCGTAGTGGAGATGGAACGGAAAGCAACGCGTACATCGCCGAACATTCCATCCTCGGGCAACTGGACGGTGGTAGTCCGTCAAGGTCTTCGGCGGTTCTTCAGGCCGATGCTACAGTCGCCGATGACGCCCACAGTCGCCAGCTCGGTGATTGGAAAGTCGGCATACTCAAGGCTTCGTGTGCCGATGCACCTCCCAAGCGACCACTCAGGCAAGCTCTTTTTGACGCATTCTTTGCAAGTAGGGGTTACACCTTTCCATTTATAACCAGATATGACGTGGAAGCACCTGGAGCCTCAGTCTTGCTGCAGCAAGCAGTCTGTCTCGTCGGAAGCCTCACGCGCCATCCCCAACTGTCCGATGCCTTTATCCGCTCACAGACCTTTTACCAGAAGGTCAAATTGTTGTTGGCCTTGGACGTAGAGGCCGACATGATGGCAATACTAAAGACTTTGTGCCTGTTAACCCTGTGGAGTCCGACCCCGTCGACTATCCCTAGTTTGAGCGAACCCTGGCATGCAGCTGGCACTGCAATGCGCCTCGCGATGCAACTGGGTATGCATCGTAAATGCACATATACGAATAAGCCCAATGCACCGGACCGTCGAAAGCTCTGGTGGTTTCTCTATGTATGTGTAGCAGTTCCCTCAACTGAGCTGTGTTTGGCTAAATACATATTCAGTCCAGCGACCGTGTACTGGCGCTCTTATACGGCCGCCCTCCCATGCTCAAGCAGGCGGATTTTGATGTTCCCGCGCTTGACGAAAGTGATTTCGAAACCATGGATATTAATTCAATGATTTTCCTTGCAGACGTCCGCATAGCCCACATTATGGGCGAAGTCGCCTCCAAGGTGTCAAACACATGTTCTACTCCGCTCGACCAGAGGAATATATTGAACCTTCTTTCGGGCTGGATCTCGCAGCTGCCCCTCGAGCTATCCCTCTATGCTGTTGATGGGTCGAGGGCCGCCTACCACTTTGCTATATCCGAAATTCATATAGAATACCTAGCAACACTCATCATATCCCAAGCATTATATCGTCATCTAGACAAACGTTGGCCTTGTTCGACATCCTGTCTGGTCGCCTCCACCTGCATAGCCAAATTATACGAGGAGATTCTTTGCCGAGAGGACGTCTCTAATATCAGTAATTTACACGCATTCCTCTGCCTGACAGCAGCAATCCCACTGCTGTACTATAGGCCAGTCCTACCGGACGAAGAGAAACAACGCCGAGAGGACCTCAGCGTCCTACACTCCGTCATCGATCTACAGAAGTCTCGATATGGGCTCGCCCAAACCGTTGCCCGGAAGCTGGACCATCTCGAATGTGCACGGAGAGATAATCTTCTCCGGAACTTGACTGGCAGTGGGCCGGACGCCCTCCCCCCACTCATGACCGGAAGTGGGGAGGATGCAGCTCAGCTGAAATTACTCTTCCCGCAACTTTTCACTCATTGTAGCGTCGACGGTTTCATGGCGGACAATATCATAGCGCGGGAGGTAATTGCGGCGATGTCTAATCAACAAGAGGAGGTGGACCTCACGGCTGTGAATGCCTCTATAGTTTCGCAGTCGGCCGTGGATGCTATGGAGGCTTCAGCCTTTCTAGACTCGCTTTTCGACGATTTCCCGTTTGCATGTGAAAATGGGTTTAGCCAGGGAGATCTATGGTGTAATGAACCTTGACAGTCAGGATGATGCCTTGCCGTTTAATGTTGGGAAATTCCCTGCAATGCGTGGAGGTTAGACCAACCACCCCGTCTACAGAAGAAGCGGCCTTGGTGACCTTCCTCGACATGTTTTTCCTTTCTCCTTTCATGTTGAACTTTCCGTTTTATATGCCTTCAGATAAAGGCAGAACCCAATAGGGGATCCCAGAATAGGACCTTGCAATATCAGTCGCCTTTTCTATCCCTGCAAAATCAGGGTTGCTTCCCACAGAATCACGTCGTTGAGATAGGTCGGATCATATATTAGAAAAGACTAAGACCGTAATAGACTATCTCGAATGGTAGGTCGCATTTGAATCTTGATAAGAAAGTCATTTCCAAGGCTTTGGTCCGGAGGGCATCTAGATATACTGATACATTGCTATCGCTCTGCCTAGTATTGAAGGCGGCTAACTAAAAATCAAGCGAAGGCCACTCTTTAGCTTTGTAGAACCTCAAATGTCTACAAGATACTGAAAAAAATGCAATTTATTTTCATATATCAAAACGAAAAAAACAAACAAAACCTCTGATTTGATGAGTTCAGCACAGTGTGTCGTCTGTGACGCCGGAGGATTAATTACTTAACCCTCAGTTGGCACCGCAACTAACCCACATCACTTGTACCCTTCCGCCTTGATCTGTTCAACGACAGCCTCTACTCCAGGGAAGCCAATCTGTCCTCCAATCTCTTCATAGTTCGCCTGCCAGAGCCCAGGGCTGTTCCTGGGATACTGAGACCGAAAGCCAAGCATACGTTGAGCGCGTAAACTCAGCGTGCCAATGATCTCCTTAGACGTGATATGCGCATAGGCTTCTTCTGGTGTCAAGAAAGACGGCTGGAATGCATAGGCTATGCCGCGGCGCTTTTCTGATGTGGTGCGGTTTGCTCCGCCTCCATGAACAGTTTTTCCGAGAAGGAGAGCACAGTCACCGGGCTTCATGATCGCAGGAATTGTATCCTCCGGCTTCCCCTTCACCGAGAAATCTGGCCACTGGTGTGAGCCTGGAAGAACGCGTGTCGCGCCATTCTCGTCGGTGAAATCGGTCAAGGCGACAAGGAAATTGATCACGGCTTCCGGGGCAGTCGGTCCCATTCTATCGAAGACTTGGAACTGTCCTTGGTCACGATGAAGGACCTGCGCGCTGTTTCCGGGTCCAATTTCGATGACTTGGGCCGTTGACAACCAGTACGTTCCAGTTTGGGGGTGGAATATCCGTTCCAGGATCTCATGGCAGGTATCATGGTCCAGTAGGTGATCGCGGAAGGTTTTGGAACAGGTCGGGAGCCCTGTCAATCGCTTGGTATTAGTCCCATGAAAGCTCTTTATCATCTCCGAGTCGTGAGTCGAGCCTGGGCTGAGGGCATTGAGCGGTCCATCGAGCTCTTGATTCATACGAGCAACTTGGTCAGAGTCGAGGAGTCCCTCAATAATGACACCGCCGGCGGCATACAGCTCCTTGATAATTGCATCGGCTCCTGCGCTGACAGGAACGTGGGGCAAACCGCCGTCGGATGATCCGGCTAACATTTTGTAAGGGGAATGCTGTTGTAGCAACGAGCGCACTTGATCACGTTAACAAAGCAAAAACGAGAGATGATGAACACATTGCACAGGATATATTACCATATAAATGCCCCTCTCTCACAGCAACCATCCGATTACACTTGTCCAAACCTCAAACGCCGGACCTACTGTCCATCAAGTTCCCGTGGATAATAGGTCAATCATGAGAGTGGACATTTGCCGCAATATCCAAGTCATGAGTGCCAGCTACCGTTAGCCGTTAACCATTTACCGTTTACCGTCTACCGCTACCCATCCACTTATATTAGGTTCTGCTATCTGAGTACTAGTACCATCTCCCCGCACAAGTGGATATCAGCTGGCTTATCCAAGTGAAGCACCAGTCATCAATGTTTCCCGAGTGGACATCGATTGTGTACTACTAACTGAAACTTCGATGGCATGAACCATCATACAGGTCATGTTGTTAAGGGTGCTCTGTGACCAGCGCCACAAGTCTAGATCCAGCAATGTTTCATTACGCACCTGTTACCGACTGCGGGGTCTACCCGGCTTTCTAACCTTCTTTTTCTCAGAACCTGTCGTGCTAATTTATTCATTACGGAATCAATTCTGGGGAAGGTGAAAAGGGAGCAGAAGAAAGTAATAGCAGCACACCCTTTCTTCCGTTCCGAGGAAAATGGCGTTCGCAAAGCCAAAAATACGAATTCTTGGCGCAAACGGGTCCATTACAAGCCGCCCAGACGAAAGTGGGCCTATATCTGGGGTAAACCGGGCCAGGGTTAGGCCAGCAGCGCCCCGCTCGTCCCCGTACAAAAATTATTATTGGAAGAAAAGGGCAGGGGTATTGTGTGTCCAGCCTACCCTTGTAGTCTCGTCCTGATAAGCCGTTGGATTTATCATACATTTCGCCCTGCTAATAGGTATATAATGTCACCAACACTCGCAGCACTAGCCCACCCCGGTTGCCTTTCCCATCTCAACTCGATTTTTTTTTCCAGCAATATTTGTGCTCCGTAGAGAGCTTTGACAATCATTTTTGCCGACGAGGCAGTGCCAGTGCCGCTATGGACTCCTCAAAAGACGAAGCCAAAACGGCTGCGGGTATTGAGGCATGTTCGGCTGCTGACCATTGTGCAAATACGACCTCAACCAACGAGTCGATCGACCAAGGTGAGGTCAAGCCCAAGGCCCATTTCTCCCTGCTTGGTGCCATTGGGATTCAGTACTCCCTAACCTGTGCACCACTCGGCATTGGGTTCTACCTGTCCATGGTCATCGGTCTTGGGGGCTCGCCAGCCTACTTCTGGGGTTTCCTCGTCACCGGGTTCTTCCAACTGTTTGTTTGCCTGGCCGTGTCCGAGCTTGCCTCTGCAATTCCACATTCTGCAGGTTCGTACTCAGCCACAACCAATCGGACGTGTATCTAATACCTACCTTCATTAGGTCCTGTATACTGGGTTATCTCTCTCGCCGGTACCAAGCACGAGCGCACAGTTGGCTATGTAGTGGGGTGGCTTAGCAATGCTGGGTGGTTCTTCCTCAACGCGGCGTGTGCTCTCTACCCGGCTCAGCTGACCATGAGCTTGGTAGAGGCTACGCATGACAGCTATGTTCCCACTGCCTGGCAGACGTACCTCCTCTACGTCGCATTTGCTCTGACGTTCCTGATTTTCAACTTACCGCGCATCTTCCGGGTCCTGAACTGGATTGTAGTTAGTGCCTGTTTCGTCATCAACTTCACTGCGTTGTACCTCTTCATCAGTCTCCTGGTGCGCGTCGAAACGAAGCAGTCTGCTCAATTTGTCTTTATTGACTATATCAACGAATCCGGCTGGTCTGATGGTACAGTCTTCTTCGTTGGATTGCTGCCGTCCTATGCCTGTTTGGCTGGCTTTGATAACGCAACCCACCTGACCGATGAGATGGAAAATCCAAGAAAACAGGTGCCACAGGTGATCATTGGGTCTTTTATCCTGAGCTTTTTCACCGGTCTGCCAATGCTCCTGGTGTACGAGTTCTGCAACGTAGACCCTGCCAGTCTGCTCACAGCCGTCGGAGGTCAGCCCCTTATGCAACTAATGATCAACGCTTTCCATTCCAACGCCATGGCTATCTTCGGGATGCTCATGGTCATTCTTTGCATTTGCATTGCCGGTATTTCAACTCTAGTCAGCTGGTCCCGCCTGTATTGGTCGTCGAGTCGCGAGAGGCTTATGCCTTTCTCTGGTACCATGTCAAAATTGTCCTCCCGGGACAGTTTGCCGCTCAACTCTCTCTACTTCAACACGGCTCTAACCCTCCTCATTGGTCTTATCAGCCTTGGTTCTCACACGGCTATGAACGCACTTCTCGGGGCAGCCAACCTTTGCCTCATCTCTGTACTAATAACCGCTCTTGGTCTATCATTGCTCAGGGGCCGTGAAAGGTTTGACGAGTCACGCTGGTTGAACCTCGGAGGCTGGACAGGGGATACCATCTTCACTATTGCGACTCTGTGGTCTCTATTCCTCATGATTATGCTCTGCTTCCCACTCTATTTGCCAGTCACCCCAGAGTATATGAACTGGAGCGCTGTTGTTTTCGCCGGTGTCATCTTTATTTCGGGCCTCTATTGGGTGGCTATATTCAGAAGACAGTCTCCGTTCTCCAATGAGCACCGGCCTAGCCACCGAGGCGAAATGTACGCAGCGGAATAGGGGCAGGTTGCAAATGATTGATACTTATACTTATATCCAGAGGAAAGATACGGAACTCGCCTTCTGGGGCAGACGCGGGAAGATAGCATTTACTTGCCAAGTGTTGAATGAAATATGTACAGGAGTAACCTGGACGTTCTTGTTGGTGCGCACTCCATTACCGAAATATTTCATCGACGATATTATTCAAGCCGTCAGATCTTTCAGACTGGACTGGGTATTTAGCCGTATTATCCATCGTGCCAAAATTTCGTATTACCCTCAGGTGAATCGAGGTATGTACTGCCGGCAGCATCTAATCACCAGGCTCGGTGCTGGAATGTAATTTGTGGCAACCAATAAAAGATTCGGTCAAGTCAGTTTCACAAAAAAAAAAGATCACAACACAGGCCAGGATATAACCCTGCCTGTAAAATTACATCGTTGGGGTATTAGGCGAGAATGGATTACTGGATATGGCGCACTAAAATATGAGGAAGTAGAATGTCCAAGTCTAAGTTTGTGCTGTGTGCTGTATTCCCATGAGACTGGTTTATAATTCGGTATCTGACGAGTCACCATCACCAATAGGTGGTGATTCGTAGCCGCCACAGGAATTCTATCTCCCTCAATAAGGTACCTCAAAACTTAGCTTATCGTCCCAATGCAAGGCCCAATATTCATCCCAAATGTCCTTAGTGACAGGCCCAACTTGTCCATCCTTCACAGGCTTATCATCCAAGATTGTTACGGGCATGATCCCACCGGCTGTACTGCAGATAAAAATCTCATCGGCGCAATACGCTCTCTCGACCGGCACCACCTCGACACGGACCTCAAGCCCCTTTCTCCCCGCGATCTCGATCACCGTTTTGCGCGTTACACCTTCCAGTACACCTCTATCCGGGGTATATAGGACTCCGTTTTTGACAATGACAATATTGTATCCAGCCCCTTCCGTGAGATTAGCGTCCCCATCCGTGAGCAACGGGTACATGGAGCCTCGGTCGCGCGCCTCAAATAGTCCTCTCGTGAGATCTCCCCACTGAAGGTTCTTGATTGTTGGGTCGAATGATCCGGGTGGCACACGGCGCACCGTTCGAGTGACGACGGCGCTTCCCCCACCATACTGGATTTCTGGTCGCTGGATCCATAGGTAGGGCACAATGAAGATGTACAGCCGGTTGTCCGAGGTGTCGCCGGGGGGGCACTCGCGAACGCTCTTCAGGCCGCGGGTGACAATAAGCTGGACGAAGGCGTCGCGGATGCCACTCTTTGCGAGCATATTAAGCAGGATCTCCCGGATCTGGTCCTTCGAGCGGGGGAGTCCGAGCCGCATCTTCCCACAGCTGGCGCTCAGTCTGTCGATGTGCTCATCCAAACGGAAGAATCGTCCGTCCCAGACGGCCGGTACGTCATATGTCATGTCGCCATGAAGGAAGCCCTGATCAAGGAGAGGAATTTTTGACTCCTGTATAGGAAGGATTTCGCCTTGTACCCATGCGACACCATTGGCTAGAGGGTTATGGGCTTGCTGCTCCTTGAGAGTGGCCTGCCTGGCTCTATAAGTCTCAAAGATTGCGTCCATAGTAGCCATGATGGGACGATTGATATTCCCACGGGTGTGGTGTGTAAATAAGTTCTGCAGGGCACGGCTCCTCGTTCTCAGTAATAACTAGCGACTTTAAGTATTATTCTGAAAAAATTGACCTTAGTAACTGGGACCGAGAGCTTAAACTTACTAAAGCTTCGGTCCTAAGGACATGGTCATCTTGCCGGCCGTTATTTCACTGGCTCCCGGCTAATGGCAAACGGCAGTCTGTCCAAATCGCTCGCGGGGTATAGCTCTGTCGCTGGTTGGCCTGAAAGTCAAATTCCCCATGGGATTATGAGTCGAAAACAAAGCCCAGGCACACATATGGTACCTGCCAAAATACTTTCAAACTTCTTTTTCCCTTTTCCTTTACTTGTTCTCTTAATATAATTAATATAAGAAAATTAACGGACCACAGCTTCTACAGTAAAACAGTTACTCCCCAGAAACTTACTAAGTCTGAAGATTCTTTATATAAATAGCCTGGTTAGTAATAGCTTAAGAGAAGCTATAAGAGCCAAGATAAAAATATTAAATATCCTATTAAATCTGCTAAACTTTAGGAGCTTGACTTGAGATCTTACGGCTTATATGTACTCCCTTCTTATAGATAGTATCTCTATATTAGCAAAATACTGCGCTCTTTTGGTGGAAGCGAGAGCATCCAGTCCGTATGTAGTTCATGCCCGGATGAGCGGTCTTTATGGAAACATGCTACTTCAAAGGTGGTATTTCGAACGTCGAGAACAAAGTTGAAAAGGGCTAGAGACGCGTTGGCAGCTCACATTCTCTGAAGGGTCTAAATATTTTAGCAAGTTGCTGGAAGATATGTGTTAAGGAAATTTTGAGAAATCTAGGCCTTATTTAAAGACATCTAGTGCAGCAGTCCTCAGTTCTGTGGTGGCGATGACCGATGAAGCGAGGTCATGTGATAATAAATTACCGTGCTCGCACGCGGTCCTTCGAACACTAGTGCGATGTCGAGCCCTACCATCGGTTCGTACACTAGAGGTAGAACCTACAACACTATCAGGTTTTAGCAGGTATTATTATAAATTTTGTAAGAGTTTAGGTAAATAGACTTCAAGTAATTTCCTGCTATGTTTCAATGTTTTTAGCCTTTACTTTCGGAGGTTGGGTCTTATATTTCAAATACAGCTGCAGCCCTCAGCGCCATGCCCCTAACATACATGATTACGTGAGTTATAAAAAAGATAATAGTTAATTAGAAAATAAAAAGCTTACCTAAATCTTGTAAAGGTTGCAGTTTTGTAGAATATCCAGTATATACAATTATATCTCTGTAATTAGCTCTTCAAGCAAGTTAAAGCTATCTATGCTATGGAGATTTAAAATCTTATAGCCAGCCCGCTTTCTAATTAGCCAAGCTGACAGGTGATGGCATTACAACTAGGCTCCAGGATTAGTCTACAGCTCCGAAATACAAAGTTCGCCAGAAGATCATCTGGAGGGCACAGCAACGAGGGTGGTTCTGGGCGAGGATCAATTAAATCAAAACCTGACATTACGACGCTACTTTCTCTGTTTACTTGGGTGGGCCTCCGCTATTGAGCTGAATATATCCAACGACTAGGGAAAATCGGAAGAAACCACCGATCAAGGTGAAGCTAGCTTGAGGTGACCCTTGGGATACGTTGAAATAGGTATCATATTTGTAGCTTGGTGTGGGATGTCGTGCATGTCGCATTCCCCAACCAGGAGATGATGGAACAACAGAGGCCAGATGGCTACGGCTAGGGAACGCCACCATCATGGCGACATTGGAGAGTTTCGTTAGTGATGGAGCACAGTAGGTACATATCTTGAACAGCTATGCTTATTTATCTAGGTTTTTACCGTATTTCTAACCCCTCTCGTAAAATACAGGAACCACATAGCAAATAAGAGAGCCGCAAATTTTACTGAGCCCCAATTCTACCGGAGCTCCGACCCCGGCCAGATGATCGTCCAGGTTGGGTTTGCCTCTTGTATTATAGCCATCACCATCCGACAGGATGAAAAGCTTCTTCTCGCCTGCTCCTTTTCGACCTGGGTTCCCTTCGTAATGATTGAGGTATGCACTATCATCGCGATTAACAGAGCAGTAGCACCGATGATGGGTAGGTTGACCTCAAGCCGCCTTTGATGTAGCTCCACAGCAATGTCCGTGATTTGACCTGCAGCATGGGCCATCTGACGCTCCGCCATAGGAAATATCTGTGATTGATGCAATACTGCTACAACAGTATGGTAAGTCATATGCAATGCGCTACGTTGGACGGCTATCGCTTGGTTTTCCACGCCTAGATGTGCCTCACTAGTTTGGTGGAACTGACACGCAGGCGGCAGGGTATTTTCCCACTCTGCCAAAGATTGATGGGCACTCCAGATTCGATCCAAATACTTGAGAATCGATTTGTCTGATTCCTTGGCTGTTTGTGGAGTGCCTGTAAAGGCAACCTTGCCCTGGACATCAAGGATATCACTGATACGTAGGCAAAGCTGCGCATAGGAAATGCAGATCTGTGCCATAACCTTTTGTGATCTTTCATTGTGGACGAAGGCACAGGGATACGAGGATTTAGTCCGGTAACGGGGGCAGCGGAAGTCGAAGTCGTCCTCGACTAACGGGATAAGACTGAAATTGATAGAGTTGACACATGGTACGCGTCGCAGCCGAAGGGAGATCATGCAGTCTGTGATATATAATGCCCACCCGATTCTCTTGCGAAGCGAATTGGTCTGGGGGAAATCAATGCTTCTCGGCTGATCCTGGAATATGCCGATGGAGTCGGCAACAGACATGGCGACGCCGATCCAGTACCTACTATCTTTGGGAGGCTCATATCGGTAGCTCATGAGGAGAGCTGCTTGTACTACGACCACCAGGTCGGATTCGTAATTTGATTCGTAAAGAAGCTAAACTATAGGTTAGCTTGTCAAGATCTCCTTTACAATGACCGAGGCTAGAAACCTGCACTTGATGAAAAAAGGCTGCTTGGGCTGCCTGCCTGCTTTTATATCCAGCATTTAGAAAATGCTCTAGCCTGACAAAGGATGTTGCGGAGAACATGACAGAAAGGAAAAGGAGTAAACTGATCTCCCCACTGCCATCGTCGTTCATGATTTCCATAAACTTTTGCCATTCAACAATTGGCATGTATGGGAAAACCGATTCAACGAATGCGTGTATCAGGGCATCTTGGAGAGGGACACTTGGAAGTGATAGAGCTCCATTGAGAAGTAGGAATTCCTGCTCCAGACGGGGCATGCCTATCGGAAGGGGCTGAATGAATCTAGGCAATCTAATCTCACTCTGTGGTTTGTCGGATGAAACATACCCCTCCCATCTGAAATTGGTAACGGTCTCCCACAAGCAAAAGGGTTCGAAAGACTCCGCCCACGAATGGAAGGGATTATATACTGTTAATTAGCCCAAGTCAATAGTCTTATTATCTTATTTCTTAGCGGGGGAAATCTACCAGTTTCGTTGATTGAATTAGCTAGTTCCGGTTCTCTGGCCAGGTTAATTTGGGCAGTATATGATGCATCGCTGGAGCCTGGTGAGTAGCAGACATTATTCTTTGCTTCAGTGTTTATTTTCGACCTATCTTCTGTAGGACTGGGGCGCAAGAAGCCCTTTTGTTCTGGAAGTGGTTCCGGTAGGGCGATGGGCCTTTTTCGGTGTGGGATTCTTTATTTCTATTAGCCGTAGGTCGTGCATATATTCCTCTGGTATGAAGCAAAACATACTTTTGCGATTTGTCACAGGCACAGGCATTTGTCGCGCGGAGCTTCTTATTTGCACATAGTCCGCATACCAGCATAATAGAAGTCACTGTCTCGTCCAGTGTCGCGAAGGACTGGACCACAGGTCGCGCCTTACGCAAAGGGGCCCATTGAATAGTTGAAGACTGACAAATAGAGCTTGTTGAAGACATAAGACCTACCCTGAACTTTTTTTCGTCGTGCCGTCCATTAGCTGTCGCCACGTCCAGCAAAAATAGCAAATTAGGCGTTGTTGCATATTTATTGTGTTCATAGCGCCAATCATAGTTTTGCAGTACAACCTCATGATGGCCCACCGCATGGCTATCACTTGGTCTGCCGTTTGCCATTAGCCGAGAGTCCTGATATATCCGCCTGTTGGAGCATGACTCTGTCCCTTTAGCTCCCTCGATTACTAATCATTTATAAACAGGAGCCGGGAAGTACCACTCTGCAGGCTAATATGGTGTGAACAAGGTAGCAGCAGGTGGCACCCGTTGAGATCATCGAGGCTTTTTGCCCCAAGGTCCTAATTGCAGTTATCCATCGACCCAGGAAACTCTGTTAGCAAACTGATTCGTGCTCATTGCAAGGATGGCTTGCCATGCCTTGTAGACGGCAAGACTTGCTACATGGTAGATGTAATATAAGATGTTAGTATATTTAACATTCATTATCACTCCTGCTTCACAACAGGGAGAAGAGATGAGAGCCATAACCACCTCCAAAGGAGTAAGGTGGGACGGTACAGCCTCTCGGTTTCCTAACTGGGTAATATAGATCAGGCCGGAACGCACCAACACCGAGAGCCAAGGTACCCCAATTATTGGAGACTAGGATATTATAAACTGGGGGGTTTCCTTGGTTTGATATTTGCCTCCGACCTGTGAATACCACTGCCAACCTAGCTCTCTCCATGCCTAACAAAAACGTTGTTGTTATCGGGTCAGTTAATCTCTATAGAAATACTTAGTTGTGCACGCGAAACGGGTCATACTAATTCCTGAACAGGGCTGGGGTCGCTGGGCTGACAACAGCCCTTCTCCTCTCCAAGAAGTCAGAGTATAAGATTGTCGTGGCGGCGAAGCATATGCCCGGTGACTATGACATTGAGTATGCTTCGCCATGGGCTGGTGCAAACTATATGCCGTATGTCTAAGATTCCTTGTTATCTAGTTACGGCTAGTCCACTTATCACTATCTCAGTGTCTCGGTCAGTGGAACGGAGGCGGCGGAGTGGGATAAGAAGACCTGGGCTGTGCTAGCAGACCTTGCAGAAAACCACCCAGAGGCAGGCATTCACTTCCAAGGTATTTTAAACTCCTTTGCTCCCTATTCCTCTTCTGACAGCAAATACTAGAATGTGAGATCCACAACCGAATCAAAGACATGGGCACTACTACTGGAAACTGGTTTACAGAGCTCCTATCGCCCAATCCATGGTTTGCAAAGGTTGTTTTAAATGTGAGTATTCACGCAAGAAAATATATCTCAAACATATACTTATTGGAGCACTGCATTTCTAGTTCCGATTATTACCTAAAGAATCGCTTGGTCTAGGAGTTGACTCTGCCACGGCTTTTACTTCAGTTTGTATTAACACTGCCATCTACCTCCCCTGGCTTGTTTCGCAATGCCTAGCCAACGGTGTTGTGTTTAAGCGTGTATTATTTAAACATATTCTTGATGCCACCTACGCCAACTTTCACCCACATGGCAATGTGGATCTACTTGTGAACTGTACGGGGTTAATGGCTTCGAAGCTTGGTGGCGTCCAAGACACCACGGTAGTCCCTGCAAGAGGCCAGATTGTTATTGTGCGAAACGAGGCGCGCAAAATGTTGAATGTATCAGGCACGGACGACGGGGAAAGCGAAGCTTGCTATGTGATGACCCGCGCTGCTGGTGGAGGGACTATTCTCGGGGGCTCGTATCAAAAAGGCAATTGGGATCCACAACCAGACCCAAACTTGGCAACCCGTATCATGAAACGAGCGGTAGAAATGTGCCCTGAGTTGACAAATGGGAAGGGGATCGAACATCTAGATATTATTCGGCATGGGGTGGGGCTGCGGCCTGTTCGGGAGGGCGGGAATCGCATTGAAAAAGAGAAGGTCAATGGGGTGTGGGTGGTCCACAACTACGGAGCCGGTGGTGCAGGCTATCAGTGTTCGTATGGATGTGCACAGGCAGCGGTTGACCTTGTTGAGGAGGCTTGTGGTTTCTGGTCAAGACTATGATTATCTCAAGTGATAAGGTGTTAGTAGACTTCATACATTGAAGAGGGTTAAAAAATCAATCAAAACAGAAGTTCAGCATGGTGTGACCAAGGTTTTACCTAAAAGCCATGCACAAAAGTCATTTTTCCGCCCGCTCCCCGCATGCAGTTAGATTATTTATCGTTTATTGGCTTTCCTTCTCTTTTGTGGCTCACCTTTTATTTCAGGGCGATGAGTGTAGAGCGCGCCCTAAGACTTAGGTCCTCCCCCTCTCCCTTAAATGAGTCATTTATATAGAGTAATAATATAAATTATATATTCTAGGTGATTACTGCGTGGCAGTATTACTTAAGGGCTATTCTACTAATATAATTAGCTTTAACTAGATTAATCACTTTCATTGCCATACAAAACACTGTCCTGCTCAGAAAAATGAGCCACAATTACTGTTTTTTAATGGCCATGAATCTTATCTAATGTACAAGTTCCTTTAGTTTTGTGGTTAAAACTATATTATTCCTTACTGCTGTACGATATATATATATCTAGAAATGGTGAACGTGCTTGGTGTGACTAAGATATACTATATTGTAAAAGGAAGATAATATGAGAATGCAATTGTAGGGATACCCTTGCAGAGTAGATTGTCACTGTCTAGGTATATTCACCTCCTTGTAACTAGGGGTTTATCTTTAGGCAATGATTACCTAATTAGGCCAAGACCTCAAGGGCTAAGCTGACTCTCCAGCCCATCAAAGAAGATTATAATATCGTATAACTAACCCCCCTTCCGGGGGTCGAAAATCCGGCGTTTCGTGGTCCCGGGCGTCATGTGGGGACGGACGGTAAGTGCTGCAGTGGCTGTAGTTGCTATTAATCTCTTTATCTAGGAGCTATTTATTCAAAGGTTCAGCAAGGCATTTACAGTCTTTATTGCACTCAATCTGCTATGAATCTTGAGGGCTATATATATTAAGAAGGACTTGTTTGAGTCCTTTGTTAGTGCGCATGTCATGCTTGGTTTTATTAGGAGTGTACTTATATGTAAAACCTACGTCGTCTTTCTTGTTACCTTATGTATGCTGAGCTATTTTAGATTTAATGGAAAAAGCTTTGTGCAGGGGATTCTTTAAGTCAAGTTGTAGCTTTGGTAAGATTAAAAATAAATTTAAACATTAATTATCATTCGTAGAGCTCCCTAAGTTTGTCTTCCTAACATCGCAAACTAACTGGTATATCCAGCATATACAATCGCGGTGCGATGCCCTGTCATGCTATTGCTCTCGGAAACCGTGGAAACAAGCCATATCCTGGACAAGCACAGGCCAAATCCCTGGGCTCTGTGGATACCTGGAAAAAGAAGTTATAGTGTCTCTCCAGCGTACACCTCTTCTGCATGTTTCCCTTTTCCCACTTCTAAAGGACCTTAAAACCCAGAGAAAATGCCCCGAAAATTAGAATTAAACAAGGCTTACGGCCCCGAGGTGCATAGGTTGGGCTAAATATATAACCAATATTTTCACGATTATCCTTTACATCATCGCCGTAGCTTATGGAGTAGGTGGTGAGTGGATGTTGAATATACCTCGACAGCCTTCTAGAAAAGCAAGGGGAATGAAGTACCTCGGTCCACCTATTCGACATAAAGAATTCAGAATGGCTTGGAGCACATTGGAGCAATCCGTATTTGACTGTTGATACTGGTATCCATTTCCACGCTTGGGAGCCACCCGCAGAACGAGCATACCGATATCGCATAGGTTTTTCCCCTTGGGTTTATGTTAACCAGGGTCTCGAGGCTTGTCACGGTGGTTACCTACCAAGAGAATCCCATTTGCGTCAATCGCTCCCTGCGAGGAAGCATTTATTGTATGCACAACATCCATGGCTATGGAGAGGGGCTGGTTCAGTGGCAAAATACTGCCGTCCGTGAGGACTGGATCCTTTGCACGCTCCATAGAGAGGTTCCATAACATGGCTTGAACCCACTGTTGCGTAATCAGGAGATAGAGCTTTTGGGTCGCGGATGCACCGCCCAACGGGAGTGGCTCGGCTATTTTGGTCTGGAGCGAGGAGAGGCTTGGTGTTTCGTGATGCCAGTTGCTGGGCCCAGCGATGACCCAATCGTAGAGGCTCGTGCCTAGCCGTTCGAACAGATGAATCATTGTTATGAAACCAGACATTACTGCAGGGTCATCGGAGCCGTAAATTCGCGGTTTGCGGATCGGGCAGCGGAGCATCACAGGCTTTGCATGTTCGAGTGCATAGCTTCTGTTGTCCAAGTGTGGAATATGGAATTAATGATTAGGAGATTGCTTTTCTTTCTGTGGACCGCTGCTCAAGAATCCTTTTTTTCTTCTCCTCTCTCTTTTTTTTTCTGGGTCTCATGGTATGGGCTTAAACGTACCTCTCGCTAACAAAGAGTTGCCAGAAAATTCTCCTTCTACACTCTGACTCATCCAGGTCTACCCCGACATATCCCGATTCCCGGTGAAGGCCCAGCATCGTTGCGACGGAGATGCATTGCGAGAGATAGAACCAGGCGTGGCTCTGCTTTTGAAGGCTGCGGTACGCCGTAAAGAGGAAAAATGATGACAGAAGAGCCTCTAAACTTACATTATTTATTAAATCATAATGCCTTCCTGCTCTGGTCGCCTCCATCAAGAACTTTCTGCCAGAAATTATGAGGTAATCATGTACCCCCATGGCTCGATTAACGAGCTCATTAGGCTGCTCATTCGCGTCAAGGTTGAGTTGGAGGCGTGTGACGGCGCAGAGCGATGTTATAAAGGCATACCGCGCCGGTGTTATATTTTCCGGTAGGAAGTTTTTGTAGTGTAACTGATCTTTCCTCATGATCGGCATCATGGGGAATAGGTGGTCCAGGAATGCTTTGGTATGTGACATGATAAGTCTTGGAGAAAGGTACTGAGCATTCAAGAATGGTCCAGGGTTGGGCCCCTGCGGTGCGGTGTCCGTTGGTGAAGGTGCGGATGGCGTGTGGGTATTATGAGCTGGAAGTGTTTGTTCGAGGCTGGAATGAGAACTGCTACTTCTCGGATGCACCGCAGGAAGTCCCCCTAAAATCTGTTGAAGATGTACCGGCGGAGGATGACCTGGGAGTTCAAGTAATGTAGGAGATGATAAGAATCGTTTATTGGGCAGTAACTCCAACATAAAGCCTTGATTGCCCCACATCTGCTCTTTCCATTGTGGTGAAGCCATTTTGGTCACTTCCATTGAACCCAGAATATCAGAACGTTTTTCCTGCCCATCAGATGGCCCTCAATAGAAAAGGGACTCTTAATATCAGAACGAGGGCCCCTGACCCAGACAACAGATCTGCAGGCTTAGACGAGTCCACGAGGACCGAGGAAGGCCGAGTTCAACATTTTCTCAGAAGGGACAAACACAGGCGATACCTCGAGGTCCCCCCGTACTCATGTTCGTGCTGGTAATGCTCGATGCCCATGCCCAGTTGGCTACTCGAGCGACCTGATCTCGGTAGTGGAGTGGCCCCCGGATTAATGACGTAAGAGGCATGTCAAAACTAGCTAACCAGGTCTTCGAATTGGACAGCTCCATTCGTCGCTTCAAACGCGTACACAGCAAGATGGACTTCAGGTTTCCTCACGATGTTTCTGAATCGGGGATGGCGCGCCAGCACTGCCCATCTTATCAGTATCGGGTAAAAAGTCCCGTTAGCGTACGCCCCGGAAAAAAGGTCAATACCATCCTCGTCTTGATTGGATGAGATTTGTTTGGTTCCTGCCAGGGATCGAGTGCGGTCAGGAAAGCCCTGTGGAAGCCTTCGACTCAACAAGCCGGGCATTGTAAAAGAGATGTTACGTGACCATATTGCCCTGTCCTCATCCAAGGCGGGGTGTGTCACCTGAGGAACCCTGGGAACGCAAATTGTAAGGTGGAAGTACAAATGACCAGCATCGGGGCCGAATGCCCAACCGCCACATAATTTTGAGGCTCGGACGGATTCCTGGAGCTCCTTTCCTGGCCCATTGGGCTTTTTTTGGCTTGCGGTCTGACCACCCGCTGTGGAGCGCCTGGGACGGCCTTGGGGTTTCCTTTGCTTTGAGGCACGGAGAGGCAGCGAAGACTCCGGTCGTCGACCATCGCCTCCTATCAAATCTCCCACTTTAATTGTTTGCCAGACCAAGGCGTTGCTTTGCCACCACCAACGAAGCCCGTTCTTGCGGATGCTTGCCCGTAGTGTGAATGTTTCTAGCATGTTTCGATGAGAGCCATGGTCTAGACTCCATGCCACTCCAGATCGGGGATAGAGATTTCGTAGGGATACATGCCGAGGGTTGAGACGGAGGATAGAACGAGTTAAAACGCAGGCCTTTGCTATGGGTAGGGAGGGACACAACTAGTCAAACTAACGTGTCCCTGTATCTTTCGGATCCTCATGTGGCAGACTATCGGCCGCGTGCTGGGTGCCGACCCCCTAATCGAGCGACGGATCACCCATTGGCTTTCCCTCCTCCGTCGGGCCTTACGGCCTTTGTGAGGCCTATCTGAGATACCTGTATCCAAAGTTTATGTAGCTCTCAAGGGTATATATTATATATTCGTATTCACTAATTCCATATATCCGGTGGCGTTCCGGTGTCTTTACTTTGACCTATTCTTACTCGAAAGGGGATCGGATCCTGGAGCTACCAAGTCTACCAGGTACTTCTAGTGCCATTGCCAGTCGTGACATTATGAAATAGTCTTGATGACGTTCGCGGCACCTCGGATGACTAAAAAATTGAATCAGGATCAAGTCTTCAGGGGGATCGACCCCTTCCGGGCTCATGATTTTACGCTGCCCAAGTTTGCCCCTTCTATTTCAGGAGAAAGTCTCCAGGATGGGGCTCATTAGGGGCCTCGCATCGGACGAGGTAGCCCATTCTTACGATCCAAAAGACGTAAAATCTCTGTCATATCAGATCTTTCGCGGCAGTAACGCACAAACAACCCCTATTCCCCCAATTCCCTCACAAGTATCGATGCTCTCTATCCGAGCCATCCGTTGTCCCTTAAAAAGAGGCCGAAATACGCGGGGATGGCTGGATACAAGGACGATCCAAGAGTGAAAACCTCATAGCTTGGTAGTAAAGGCCAATGACGAGCAGAACTCAATCCAAAAAGGGTTCGAATGTGATACCCGCTGAAAATTTCCGAACTCAGCTGCCTGCCGATTCTTTCAACTCCGGGATTATCTGCCAATCGTTGTCGGACTTTGACTGGTGTGCTCGAAGTCGATACCCCTGATTTAACCAAGCTTCCACACTCACACGAGTTGTCCTAGCCCTCAGAAGTATCACGGGCTTGGTTAAGAACAAACTATATCGACCTCTAGCCAGGGTACAAAGCAAATCGTCGGCCCTGGGACAGGATCCACCCAGGGGAGTCAACGATCATACCTAGGATGACTATCTAGAAGACATATGTAACTTGAGTCGCAAGAAATCTCGGTGAATTGCGAGGAGGATTACTGGTCCTGCTAGGCATGAGAAGTCTGGTTGACAAGTGCCACACTGCCAAAGGACACCGTGCGAGCAGGCAGGCCTCGACCACCAAGGGGCCAGGCCACAATGCGAATCCCACCATATTCCTTGAAAATGTTTCAAATAATCGCGGCTACAAGTTCCGTTTTCGGATCTGAGGAAAGACTAATCGATCAACGTCCATCGTTCACACCGTTACATTAAGGAGTGGATCAAACATTCACACCCTACTATTAGAAAGGAAAACGAAGGTCTCTAGGCATCGGAAAGTTAAACATATTCAACCGTTCCTATTTTCATGCTTAGCAGATGGTCGATACCCCGCGGGGTGATCGTTTCTCGCCTTTTCCCCAGCCCTCCATGCAAGGGGCGGCGTTGCTACCGGGGAATTATTCCCCGTCGCAGGTTGATACGAAAGGGCAAATGCATATAAATATGAGAGCATCCAAGAAGGTGCGCAAGAAAGAGTCTTAACCCCCACCAACACCGTCAATTTAGCAGACTCGCGGAAGCCGACATCCCTCAAAGCCTTTCAACATGTTCAAACTCCTTATGACACTTCTGGCTACTACAGCCCTTGCAGAGTTGTGAGATTTTCCTACATTCCCCGCCTCCATCCATTTGACGTTTTGGGCTCGCCCCCGTTGCTTCTTAATGAAAAGAGACACCCAGCAAAGAACATTGCTAACTGATCATCCCGAGCCTCGAATAGTGGAAATCTCGATGTTCCCATCGATGCTCCCGTCGTCCGTCGTGCCACGGGCGATATCCCAACCGCGTGCTACACACACTACAGTATGCTGGGAGGAAATGGAGAAGGGAATGAGGTACGCTGGGCGGCGAATATGACTGGCCCCGAATGCTGCGCCCTTTGCTACGAGACCAAGGGCTGCGTCGCCAGCATGCTCTATGCGCCCGACAATTGTGCGTACCTGCTGCACGTCTCACACATCGATGGAGAGATTTCCAATGAGTTTTGCCCATCGGGTGTCAACTCTTACAATCTCGTGGTGTCTAGCGGCTCTGGCTATCGTGGTCCCTGCGCTGCTTAATTATTTGGT
Organism: Aspergillus biplanus; assembly: GCA_027569045.1. Lineage (NCBI taxonomy): Eukaryota > Fungi > Ascomycota > Eurotiomycetes > Eurotiales > Aspergillaceae > Aspergillus > Aspergillus biplanus. Next base: position 53,588 of record JAPDEJ010000016.1, read on the forward strand.
AGGAAGCTCGTTCAGAGTTAAGAGCCTGAAGTGTGGAACAGTGCGACCGGCAAAGACCATCCGTTATCGGATACCGGGAGAGAAGAAGAAGGTTGTTTCATCGGTGGAGATGGAGTGATGCAGGAGGATTGGGGTTGGCACGGGATTCTGGGTCTTTTCAACAAAGGCAGGGGGCTGGGGGATATCATGTATCTAAGAGCTAAGTTGTTGAATGTAACTTTTGGAGCTTGCTCACGGGCTTTGCGTTTTTTCGTGCCGCCCATCGTGTAACTTCTCACTCGTATCCCTGAATGATGAAGTAGGCCTATCCACGGGCGAGTCACTGCTAGTATAAACTATATGGCCTGTTAGGGCTGGCAGTTACCGGAATATCTAGAGGTCCCGTAGCTAAAATCATTACAGGATACTAACCACTTCATGACCACTCGTTGACTATGGTTGCTTGGGAGATCTCGTCACGCTGCCATATGGACTTCCGCCGCAGAGGCTTACAGAGCCCTCGTCTGGCGATGCGACCCGCTCGGTTATACATTTCATCAGGAAAGGCCAAGAATCGCAGTCAACTGACATCCCTGCTTTGATCAGCAGGGGCCGTTTCGGGGTTTGCAAGTCGACCTAGGATTTGAGACCCCCGCCCATGATATCAAGAGAGTTTTGTGATAGTCCACTCTCCAGACACTGGTCAGGCTAGTGGCTAGGGCTTGTTAGAGGCTGCCGCATGACTGGGACCGGTCTGCCTGTAGGGACCACGCCAAAACACAAGGTAAAATCGGTGGGCATCGGGTGGGGGGTTGACAGAGAAAACGGAATATTGAAGCAAAATAGACTTGGGCAAAGAGGCTTGGATTGGCTTTTTTCCATCCCACCGATGTTCGATAATAGCTCCTTTCGCCGGATTCCCCCTCCTTCGAACAGGGGAAGGCCAGGTCGATCTGAGGGATAGGATTCGTTCACCAGTGTATGAAATTTGGGACCTTGGGCACTTCCAAATCAATGTTTTCCCACTATATTGCTAACCCTTGTGGCTTTCAGCACTTCCCCCTTGGTACCTGTCCCAACCACCAATAATTCTCATTCATCTGCTGAGTTGCGGCCACTCGGTTACAGCAAGCCATCTCCTTATGGTTGAACTTGGAGCCTGAATGACTCGTCATTTTTCATCCAGGTAAGATCATCATCTCCCTGTTTCGTCATGTTTCGTCACCATTTTTTCCACATCCTTGCCTATAGCCCTATTCCTGCGAGTAGTGTAGAGCGTGAAAAAAAAATCTTCTCTTTCGTAAAATATTGTATTTTATGTATTCCGCCATCATCTGGCAGGTATGTGGCAGCGTACGGCCTAAAGAATGGGAAAACGCCGCTCATAGCCTGTGGCTGATTGGACAGCTGATAGTCATCTGCCGTAATGACCACATCTACGTTTCTATTCTGTCTCTCCCCTTGCTGACCTTGTCGTCTTCAACAACACGTCTCGTCGAGCTCTGCCCCCGTGGCGCACACATAATGTTCTCTTACAGTCCTGAAGTCCTCTCACTTCTGTGGATGCACGATTTTTGCCGGCCCTGGTGGCTTCATGGCGTTGACTCATGAGTCCCTACGGCTGCATCACTTTCGAAACCGTGTCTGTGAACTTCGCATTTGCCCAGACAGCTCGTCTGATCACGTTGACCTCCTACAAGATCCCTAACACACTCCGTATAAATTGCAGTTACTAACCGTTTTGTCCCTATAGTCTTCGAAGATATGCAATTTGCGCACCGAGGCGTGACCGCAGTCCTTTCCCACACACAAAAGCCCCCCCCCCAAACCCCAGACTATTTCCCACGAGCACGCTGATAGGAGGGCCTGGAGGCCGGACTCGATATGACTTGGTGTGATATTCCCCCGTAATCGTAGGGTCAAAGGGGCGCAGTCTTCAACTTCTCCGATCCACTGGTTGATTTACAAGAATCTGAAGCTGGCATATACCACAATAAATATCCCCCTCCCCCTGGGCTCCAGTCGGTAGATATGAACACATAATTACAAACTATCACGTCCTATGGGATCCCCTAACCCTCGACATCCACGTCACTCAGACCCCAAAAGGATTCTAGTTTGCTACTTACTTTTAGATGAGGCCAGCCCAGATGCAACTCTGCGTCAGAAAGGATCCGCAAAAACTGCCTTGTTTCACCAGCATCCGTAAATAGCTCCCCACACATGGCAATAGCCAGACCAGCTGTTAGTTTTGCAGGCGCATATTCAGGGTTTGAGATGGAGATGCTGCAAATATTTCGAACGGCTTCCCTGATCTCCCCCTCCCGTTTCTGTTGGAACTCGGCTCGCCCGACCCCTAAAGTTGGCGTTCGAGGATCATGGGCGAGCAACAGAATCCGGCAGAGTTGGTAATACTGCTGCGCGGCAATCGGACAGTCATATGTATAAAGAGCCGTATAGAGGGAGCCGTTTGTGATCTGATGTCGACCTGTGTAATCTGCGCCAGTGCTGGTTTCTGCGTCCTGCCAGTTTGAGGTGTAAATGGGTTGAAGTGAGACTGGTTTTTGATGGTCCCAGTCACACAGGAACTGCCAGAGCTGGTCCCAGCGATGTGTGCTTTTGGCATCGGTTCCGTATGCGAAATTGGTGACGCGCGCCGCATGGGCAATAATACGGTATGCCCAGACCATGTCCGATGCTGGCTCGAAGGACGGGTTGAAGGACCGATAATCGGCAATTGGTCCGACGGCCCGTTTTAACAGATTGGAGAAGAATATCTCTTGTCGAAGAGCAACAATCATCGCGGCGTCGCGAAAAGTAGATGATGACTGCTGGCTGCCTTGCGATATGCGTAGGAGGACTGGGGCGGTTACCGCATGCACGCTCGTCGGTTCGGCCTCGGTCGGCTCTGTTGGCAATATTAGCTTGTCCCGTATGGTATCCTGGATGAGGTGTCTGTGGTATGTCATATGCCTACCTGTCATCTCGTTGAGTAGTCGTAAAAGTATGGCGGAGGCAAGCGGCTCCTTGGTAGTATCGGTTAAGGAGGGTATCAGCGCCTCCAGGCATCGTCGCTCGTATTCCATCCACTTGCCAACCTCAACACCCAGACATATCTCACGGTGCCTGGAGCATATTGCAAGTACTGCGTATCGTATCGTGACATCGGTGGATATGGCGGTCCCGACATAGGTCCTAAAATGCATCTGGGGGTCACAATAATCAAACTGTTGTTTGTCAGCCGAGAGCACAATGTAGCCAGCCACCGGTGGAGCCCAACCTACCCAGTATACAAGGACGTTGAAAAAGTATTTGACCAGTATCGCTTCTTCCTCCGAAAACGGCAAGATGTAAGGCGGGTCAGTGTCATTTGAGATACTGGCACTATCGCCCTCCAGTATGCTAGCGTGAGGGGGGTTTTGAGGTCGGTCCCACGTAACGATAGAGCCATCATTCCACACGTCCGGGGGAACTTTCAGAAGAGAGTAGAGGCTGGTGGCTCCCGGGCTCTCGGGTGTTTGGACGGCATTGTCATACCGACCCAGTTCGGTCTCTGGCAAGGGCTGGTGATGGATCAGTGGGAGTTTTGCTGCAATGGATGAGAGACTGGATGTAGCGCGGAATCCTTGACACGGATGGGGTAATATCGAAGAGCTGCCCTGGGCTTCGCGGAGGCTATGGTTGTCACCCCGTCCGTGCAAGACAGCCAGGTCTGGACCGGTTGAGCCGAGTCGGGCACCTGACGCTTCATATTCACAAGCAGAAGCCTCAGAAAAGTTCTTGGGGTTAGATCGAGATGCCGCCCGTGCCGCTGCTGAAGAGTCTCTCTTCTTACATTTACGCCGCCGCGTCTGCCTCTGCCCAACGGTGCTGAATTTTATACGTAGCCCCTTGTCATTAACGCCCTCACAAATCGTATGTGCCTTGTCACAGTTGGAACACACTCTAATACCGGTACCACGATCACCTAGATGGGGTAGGATAAGCCCATGGCCAATTCTTGGGGGGGTGAGGCGTCGAACGCGTTGGTGGCTCACATTTTTGATGTCTTGACCGGCATCTATCACTACCAAGAAGTAATCAGCATCCTGAAATTAACAGAGGATTTCAATCAAATCAAGAAATATTCATGAGTGGCATCATCTTATTTACCATGCAGTAAAAGCCCGAGAACTGCTTCGTCCTCCGGTAGTTGGCAGCGCGTTCATCGTGGGCACAAAGGCGGTAAAGGGGCGATCCGACTTCTTTATCCGACTTGCCATAATTCTCCAAAATAGGTGCCTTGAAGGTCTCCAAAAATCAGGTATCTGGGTGAGTTCTTGGTGGTAAAATGGGGGAAGCCTGGGCGTGAATATATTTGTATTCGGGTATCCCAGTAATTTCGGTTCCGTGGCAGAAGCGACGCGGGGTGCTCCCGACCCAGACATACGGCTGGCCATGTGACTCTCAGCATTTCATTGTCTGGCATCCTTTTGGGATACTACTACTATTCATTACAGTGGAAACTAAGAACCGGACAAAACAGCAGGAAAGACACCACTGCTTTTTTTTCTTTTCTTTATCTATTTACTCTCCCCTCATTCGGTATATATGTCTATCGGGATCCAATGGTTGTGCACACATAGCGCGCAGAATCTCTTCACCACATTTACAAAGATCATCCATAACATCTATCCGGTTCACTGAGATATCACCTAGTTTAAGAACCCGAATGTCCTCATCCAACTCACCTCCACATTTATAAGTGTTAAAAGTACTACAAGCGCAATCCCAAAATTATATTTCTGACCACTGAGACTACTCATTATCAACTGGACGGCTGTGTTGTGGTATTCGCTGGCCAGCACCATCAAATCCTCCTCGGGTAGCCTAAGATTAACCATGTTGGAGGTGGTATAGGCTAAGGCAGCGTGATAAAGTGCTTTTTCTTCCTTGGATGATGAGTGGAGCACAACTACTGCATAGCAAGTTCACCACGGATTACGCGGGTGCTCGAACGGCATTATCAGTGAGGCGACATGCCCTACATAATGATGAAATAGGGTCCTGTTATTCAGATCCAAATACGAGAGTGGATCTAGGGGGTTCATAGAGAAGGGGCTTTTAGTATATAAAGATACCCTGGAAGAGTCCCAGGCACTGTGGCAAGCCAGGAATACCCTGAAAGGGCAGTAAGGTACCTGTATCCAATTTTCTCTTTCATCAGTGCCAGGATCAGTGTCACACACTTGTCGAATCCGTCTTCTGCCCAGGTCAACTTCACAGTAGCTCTATCACAGACAACACCTGATTTGCGGCAGGAGGTGCATTGAGGTGCCCTTTCATCACACTGGGAAAATCAAATTCAACCAATAATCAATATGCGATGGAGTTTGGTTCGTGTTTTTCACCTTGACTTTGCGACGCCGACAATTCCAACACCCCTGTAAGCAGACATGCGTGAGATTACGTTCATCAAATTCCTGGGGACTGACGAACCGTAAAAGACCTTGCCTGTTTAATTTCCCGAGAATACATGATCGAATGACTATTTGCTGTCCAACTGCTTGACAGCATAACGTGTCGGGTTGTCACCAGGAGGAAGTTGAAAATTGAACCGTGCCCTGGCCGGCCGGAACATATGTGGCAATATGCCCAGGTGTGCAGGGCACCGGTTTGCCTTCCTCTCCGGATTGGCCGGTTGGTTCGGATCATCCCCAGCAGGCCGCTATGTCCTTCCTCACCGTCTGTTTTAGCCTAGCGTCAGAGTCAGAAACGGTTCCACATCGGATTTTACGTTCTTGTCGCGTACGAACTAGTATAGGAGCTATTTTATCAACGAATTGAGGTCTAATTTTTCCAATATAGCCATGATAGGCGGTTTTAAATACACGTAGAATAATAGGCAATCTAACTAAATGCGGTAAGCGAGCGTTGCGAAGTACTTTTGTGGGTGGAAGTTGGGAGAAGGAGATCTTAGACATGATATATATTTTTTACGTGATGGCCTCCGCAAGGCTTCGTCAAATGCAAATAATGTGTCCGCCAGACTCCGTTTGCAATCAGATCGTATGGGAGGAATGTCTCACCTCCGGATCGTGGTGATAAACAAATTGGTTTTTCCTGTGCTTGTTCTAGTTCTCCAATTTAGCATCTCAATTTGAAGCCATTATTATTCTTCATCTGATTTGTCGGCAGGCGGTGGTGATCCAAAGGGGTTAGTATGGCGCCCGGGAACGCTAACCTACTTGAGTTGGACATAAGCTGTCCAGTCAACTGTTAGTCATGTTGCTGTGGCGAGGAACGGCGGTTGGTGTCGGGTGGATTTACCTCATTGGGCACACGAGCGCAGATGGTTCCTGAGGTTAAGGTTTCTTTCGGACCAAAATTGCCGGTTGTTGATTAGCCAGCTCAGAAACGTCGATGAAAGTGGGTTTATCTAATCTTAAACTGTTGACAAGTGTCGATCTCAACAGAGGCCACCGTATGAAGCTGGGAATGACATAGCGAGCTGGTGGGGCCGTTCACGATGAATCCGCCAATCCCAGCGCCCCACAGGCGACCTCGTCTGGCGAGAACAGCCCATTGTGGAATGTAATTTATGTAACCCTTTCCTTCAATGGTAGGAGTATCAAATCAGTCATGTTTGTGTGACGTGCTTATCGACCAAGTCTTGGTTCGTCATTGACGTACTTTGGACACAAAACGTTGGTGGCCCCGAGAAGGCGCGACGAATGCGCAACAGCAGGAACGAGGGATTTACAGAGTACCTGCTGTTAAAAGATATTAACGCATCTCAGACCTTGTTGTGAATGATGGATGCGTGTTTTATTTTCATTGCGCGTTCAGAACGCGTGCAACTCCCCTATCACAATACCGAATGACATCGTCTGTTTTCGAGGTGTAAAATAGGGACATTGCTTTCTTGGCTTTGTGGAAATACACATGGGCTTCGTCTCCCCGCGTCCCGATGGATTGAAATCCCCAAATCGAGGCTCTAGTCGTGTGGGATAGGAGTGTTGCTTTCAGGTTCAGGATGCCCGGGCCCGATTTGCCCGGAATGGAATCTGCCCCCGGACACCCCAAGCCCTGCCATTGACCCCACTCCATACCGTTCTGGGGACAACTCCAACTCCGATTTCCAGCTTCGAAAAAACCCCTACGTACCTTAGAAACCATATAAATTAAAGTGATGGTCGGTGCATTGTAGCCCAGGGGCTCCGAACCGCAAAGGTTTCCATTATGTATTTTGCAACCAACGTATACGGCTGGACCCTCCTCGCCAAGCGCGACGGCCATGACTGGGACATTGGGCGTGCGATGGCCGAAGCCAAACGGGCGGGTGTGAGGGGATGGGAACACGCCTTCCGCAGTGTCAACGAGATCCAGTCGGTGGCAGAGGCTGCGAAAGAGCAGGGATTGGAGATGCATTCAGCGTACGTCTTTGGAGCTTTCCATGAATCAGATCTCGCTGAGGCTTCCATTAAGAACGCTCTCGCCATTGCCGATTCCCTTCGATTAATTGGGGTGCGCCGGTTGATCTTCAATCCTGACCCGCTTCCGGACGGCAGTCTCAAGACGGACCGGCAGCTAGCAACGCAGGCCAAGGCCCTCAATGACCTTGGCAGGACTCTGGCCAGCATTGGAAGCCGCCTGCTCTATCACAGTCACGACCCCGAGATGAAAGCCAGTGCTCGGGAATTTCACCACATGCTTGTCAACACGGACCCGAACTGGGTTGGACTGTGCCTCGATGTCCACTGGATCTGGCGCGGAGCACAGAGCAGTCAAGCGGCACTGCACGATGTCATAACGTCGTACGCGTCCCGCATAGGACTTATTCACCTGCGACAGTCCCAGGGAGGGGTCTGGACTGAGTCCATCGGTGCCGGAGATATCGACTTTTCAGCACTCGCGCAGCATTTGAAGTCCAAAAAGGTCAAAGCATTCATGACGCTGGAGCTCTGCATGGAAGAAAACACCCCAGGTAAGCTCACCGGAGAACAGGCCAACGCGGACGCGATCGGGTATCTGGAGCCGCTGCTCGAAGGGTTGGACATCGAGCCTTTAAGAGACACGCAAATCCCATGGAGAATCTATTTATACGGCGGCGGTGCAATCGCACAACAACACGCTTACGCGGCGGGAAATATCGAGAACAAAGAGCTTTTCGTCGCTGATCCCTCGGAGGCCGCTCGCAGCTCATTTGCCACTACCTTCCCCCATGCGAAGCTGTTTGACAACGCAGAGGCTATGCTCAACAGCTCTCCTGCCCGCGACCGAGACATCGTCGTTATCGCAGTTCCCCCCGTGTTACATTTCGAGGCAGCCGTACGTGCCCTCCGCTCAGGTCGTCATGTCCTGTGCGAGAAGCCGGTGGTCCTTTCCGAGAGGGAACTCGACGAGCTGCTCAAGGAGAGCCGGGCTTCGAACCGTCTATTTGGCGACTGCGGCGTCCGGTTCCTCTGCAACGATGCGCTGCCTCGCGCCCGTGAGATCATATCTAGTGGTGGTATTGGTTCCGTCTATCACGCTCGTCTGGTCAACCGGAAGCCACGGCTTCGCCCTGGCATCGAGTTTCAGCCAGGGAGCAAATGGTTCCTCGACAAGAAGGTGGCTGGGGGCGGTGCCATTTACGACTGGGGTGTCTACGACCTGACGATGCTGTTTGATGTCTTGCAGCCGGTTGCGGCTCGTGTCCACACCGCATGGATAGCCACACCAGTGACGGCCGCAGACCCCCCGGGGCATCCGATCACCGTCGAAACCCACGCCGGGGCGACAATTAGTCTCGAGCTGCAATCTGGTGATAATGTTTTGCTTGACTTCGAACGTGGGTTCGGCCTTCACGGCGACACCCAGTCAATCCTTAATGTGGACGGTTCCACGGGCGGGTTGTCGTGGGAGTGGTGTCCACCCTTCGACGAGGAGGACAAGGTCAAAGTTACCCACTGGGTTGATGTCGACGGCAAGGTAGATAAACGCGTTGAGTTACTTCCTGCATTTGGTTGGGATGACGTTCACTGGCGCCCTCTACTGTCATTTATTGACCTGGTTGCTGGTCAGGAGAGTGTCATAACCTCGCCTGCCCGGCTGGAGTTCAACTATAAGGTTTTGTTGGCGATATATACCAGTGCGGAAAGGGGTACTACGGTGGAGGTTAGGCTCAACGCTTAGTAAAATAGTTATCCTCGCGATCTCACAACCATGATGTCTTGTCCAGAAACGCCCTAGAGTGAATACTAACGTAACCCGCCCTCGTTCTGACCTCGTAGCAGTCGGCCAATCCCCAGTCACCCGTATTATTAATGTGTTAGTGGCCAGGGGTGCGGGACTGTATATGATAATTAGGGTCGTCCCAACTCTACTTCAACTCTTTGCACTCCACAGCTTTGGGAAAAAACAAAAGTCACAGTCGAAACCAAAATCAAACCTTATTAAAATTCATCCGCTACTCGTTGAAAGCCTGCACGATGACTCCCTGGAAAATCGTCGGCATCAATTTCGATCACATGCACATGGGCGATCTTTTACTGAATGCATTCCAACACCCTGATGCCAAAATTGTCGGCGTGTGTGATCTTGATGTCTCTCGAATGAAGGAAGCAATCATGAGATTCGACATCCATCCGGACGCGGTTTTTACAGATGTTGATGATTGTATCCTGAAAACCCAGCCTGATCTTATCATATTATGCGCGGCCACAGTGGACCATGCAACGGAAGTAGAAGCGGTCTCCAAGTATGGCGTGGATATCCTGATTGAAAAACCATTTGCTTCAAGCCTGGCGGACGCTGATCGCATGATCCGCACCGTCTCAGCGGCTGGTATTCGCCTGGCGATAAACTGGCCATTGAGATGGTACCCATCTCATGTCACCACCAAACGGCTCATCGATGAGGGCATGATTGGGCTTGTTACGGAGGTCCATTTCTACAACGGGAATCGGGGTCCTCTCTATCATCTCGCCGAAAAGGCTGAAGTCTCCGAGGAAGATGTTCGGCGAAAGAAGCCAACCTCTTGGTGGTACAAAGCGGCATCTGGTGGAGGATCCCTGCTCGACTACCTTGGATACGGCGCAACCCTGGGAACCTGGTTCATGGGTGGCAATTCCCCTTCTACGGTGACAACGGTCGTGTCTTCGGGTCCGGGTATCGAAGTTGACGAGCACTCAATCACGGTATGCCAGTATGACACTGGGCTTTCGAAGTTCGAAACACGCTGGGGCACTTTCACGGATCCTTGGGCATTTCAGCCGCAACCGAAGTGCGGATTTGTGGTGGTGGGCACCGCCGGCACTATATCCAGCTATGACTACGACGCCCACGTGCAGGTTCAAACCAAGGAGCAACGCGAGATCACTCCCTTCCCGGTTGACGTCTTGGAGGCCCCCTACCGCAACCCGGTCGAGTACATGCTGTATTGCAAAGAAAGTCGCAACCCAGTCGATGGTCCCCTACACCCTTCTCTGTGCCGCACCGCACAGCGCATTATTGATACGGCAGTAGAGTCTGCCAAGCAGGGGAGGACATTGAACCTTCTTCCGTGATGAGGGCCGAGTGGCGATTGGGGCCAGATCATCTCGTTATCACGGGGATTTAACTAGAGTAGCCCTCTGCAATCTGTTGTGTAGTGGGTATGTGTCGTCAGCACCCGAAATCAAGAGCGAAAATCGAATTCATGACTCTTTTTCTTTTTTTTTCTTTCTTCTAGGTTGGTAAGGACCATACCAACCTCCGCATCGTCTCTCTCGCTCTGGGGTGTGGGGAAATACGGACAGGGCACAAACCAAGCGCCGACAACCAAGCAAGCACTTGTTCACAAAAGCAGATTGGTTACTATTCTGATTATTCTGGCAGGGGGTGGAGTGCTAGTGGATCGGGCACTGTCCACTAATAAGAACTTCCAGCCCGACCCTAAACCCTTATCAAAGACTAAAAAAAGAGTTTGTTTCGTTAGGCCTATCGGGACCTCTTGCCCGTTTGAGCGATAGCCCAGACAATTGAAATTAAATGCCAAAAAAAAAAATAAGCAAGGTGTAGGGTGCAATTACTGCATCTGGGGGGGTCTCTTGGGGAACTGCATCTTTGGGAGACTGCACGAATTCTCTCCGATTATACTTCACAATGCTCAACTCCGACGGACAATGTGTTGAATGACATAGCTTTTACCAATAACCTCGATCAGTTTTGCCTTTCTTGGTTGCGCAACTCCGATCCCGGTAGCCGATCCCCAGGGGAGAGAGATACTAGGCTTTCCTCATTCTAGGCTTTCCTCACAGTCGTCTATTTGTCACGGAGGTCACCACGAGCTCTCAGAACGTCAATACTCACATTTTGACATTTCCCCCGCATCAGGAGTGATTAGCTAAAAAAGCTCCGAGCCGAAAACCACTGCTGTGCAAGAGGTTCGGGTTTGTAGCTCCTCGCATAGTTGGTGAGACCCGCCCCCGCATCTTCATTTCCTGGAGCTTCCCCGTGATTTTCCAAGGAGGTTTTTATCGATGGTTGTGAGACCTGGAGTTGGGGATAGATTATATATAGCAGTGTCCTCGACCCGACAGGTCCTCCCTTTCGCACTTCCACTCAAATTGAATGGTCACGGATCGAGTACCACCTACGAATAACGATGGGTATCCTCAAAAACATGAAGACCTACGAAAGGGGCACTTCTGACCCCATCTTAACTCGTATCGTGGCCGAGGACAAGGTGCCGTGGTATAGGAAACCGCGCCTGCGATTGCTCTATTTCCTCCTGTTCCCTTCCTCCCTTTGTATTGAAGTCACCTCCGGTTTCGATTCCCAAATGATCAACGCCCTTCAGATTGTACCATCGTGGGTCGAGTGTAGGTAGCCTTACCCCGTGAAGTTTAGAAAACGAACAAGCCCTAACTGGTATGTCTTTGACATCAAGTTTTTGGGAACCCCCAAGGCAGCCTAAAGGGCCTCATAGCTGCTGCATACTCCCTTGGTGCTATCCTGTCCCTCCCGCTCGTCCCCATTATCAGCGACCGGTTCGGACGCCGTTGGTCCATCTTTGGTGGCAGTTTGACCCTCTGCATTGGCGCTCTCATCCAGGGCTTGTCGACTCACGGTGAGTGCCTGTTCCTCAAGCTGCCCGGTATACCACTTACATTCGGATTATAGTTGCTATGTATATTGTGGCCCGTCTCATCCTCGGTTTCGGCATCCCAATCTGCATCGTCGCTGGAGCCGCTCTCGTCGGGGAACTCGCGTATCCTAAAGAGCGACCGTTCTTGACTACAATTTTCAATATCTCATACCCCATTGGCATGATCATTGCTGCTGGCATATGCTTGCGGACCAATAACATCCCAAACAACTGGGCATGGAGAGTGCCTTCGCTACTCCAAATCGTACCGTCGCTGGTGCAGATGGCCTTCATATTGTAAGTAAAACACACCCGGAAAGCGGACCTCGCCATGGCTCATTGGGTCCATTGGATGAGCGTGAGGTGAAGGGCAGGCGGTCAACGAATATTAACAAATCGACGGCAGCCTTATCCCCGAGAGTCCCCGCTGGCTCGTTAGCAGAGGCCGCACGCAGGAGGCCCAAGCAATCCTGGCAGAGTATCATTCCGAGGGCGACACGGGGTCCGAGTTCGTCAAGGTAGAGCTGGCGCAGATCACCACAACTCTGACGACAGAGCTGGAGCAGTCTAAGGTATCCTGGCGAGAGCTCCTGCAGGCGGTTGGGATGCGACGCCGCGCCATCATCACCGCTTTCCTAGGCCTTTTCACGCAATGGTCCGGCAACACATTGATCTCGTAAGCGTCATACGTCATATTTATGATTAGATAACACTGACCTCTCAAGGTACTACCTTGGAGATCTTCTTGGGATTGTCGGCATCACGGATTCAAACACCAAGCAGATGATTAACCTTGGTGGTGCCGGCTGGTCCTTAATCTCCGGTATTCTAGTTGCGCTGATGATATTTTGGTTTCGACGACGCGTCATGTATTTGATGTGTACAACCAGCCTGCTGGTCGTTTATGTATCATGGACGATTTCCATGTCTGAAGCGGTCCAGGCAATCGAAAACAGCGGGGAGAACAGGTCCGCTTCCATCGCCACCATCTTCTTCATCTACGCCTACGGGCCCTGTTATAGTGTTGGATTCACGGCCCTAACCTACAGTGCGTACCCCGTATACGTCATTATTTTGTCAAGTACTCCTGTTACTGACCTCATCATCCTCAATAGCATATCTCGTCGAGCTCTGGCCCTACACCCATCGCGCACATGGGATCTCGCTTTTCCAGCTCTTCGGTCGTGCTGCAGGTTTTTTCACGACTTTCGTGAACCCCATTGGCCTTCAAAACGCTTCATGGCGTTACCTCACCAGCTACTGCTGCTGGATTGCTTTCGAAATCGCGTTTGTGTACTTTTTCTTCCCTGAAACAGCTGGGCGGACGCTGGAGGAGTTGGCATTCTGTAAGTATCTCACATTCACCGGAGCTTTGGCAGATTACTGACGCCGCTGTCCCCATAGTGTTCGAGGATAAGGCATTCACAGATCGAGCCGTAACAGCAGTACAAAAGGCCGCGGAGAATCGGGATGACGTAACCGCTTTGAATAAAGATTTTCAAGCCCCCTATGCGGGATCTTGCAAGACCGTTCCTAGGGAGATCGGAAATCAGCCGTGACATGGGCTTCCTAAACAATTGGCTTGATATCGGTTTCACTCTGAAGGATTGGCGATTGATTTACACCGTAAGAGAATTGTTCGGTATCATGGAAATCATTGAGAATGAATATAACGCGCTCGTGCTCCAAAGTTGAGGCTTGCCATCGCTACTTGAGGCCTTCTTTAATTTTTACCAATTTGGTGTACTGCTTGTTTGTGTTGAGCTATTATCAGTAAGTAGGATTTTTACCTTTACGAGGGCGTGTGGGTTTAGAGAGCTGAAATAGGTATCCTCTGTACCGACCACCGTGGGACTTACTGGATGGATATAGTTAAACTGGACAGGGCAAAGAGGTCATTTAAAGCTTGCCACCAGATACAGAAACTTAGGGACCCGTTTGGAGGACAGTGTGTTTCTGCTAGACACGGTGTCTTATGTACTACTATGTTCTTCTCCCTTGCACTCAGTCATGTAATAGCCCCCATCTACCCCGCTTCTACATTCTCACCAGCATACCAGGTATACCCCGACAAACGAAACAAATCGGGTTGATCCAACCTTTCTCCGACTTCAAATTTATTTCCAACTATCATTCGCGGTTGCTGCCATTACATCACACTGTGATGGAATACCATACGATCTGTTCGGACCGCTTTCCCATGTAACCGATGCGCTGCTACCGATGCGGATGTATTTGTACTCGAACAATGTTCCTGCTGGCAGGTCAATTGTAGCTGACCATAGGGGATAACTGCTGGTATATTGATCTGCACTTAATGCAACAGCTTGTGTCGGATTCCAGCTCCCGAGCTCGGGGATGGAACCAGCAATCTTGATATTCTCCCCGTAATAAGTCGTGGCGATTTCATTGAACGTCACTGCCACAGATGTGGGTACAGTGCATCCCCCGCTGCATGGCTCTGTAACGGTCCTGGTTACGGTGGCTGTGGTGGTCACGGTGACTGTCATGGTCCCGGAGTTGGGAGGGGAGGTGGTCGTGGAAGTGGACGTAGTAGAAGTGATACTTGTGCTTGTGGTCGTGGACGTTGCTGAGTAGCTTGCCCCGGCGGTATTCGTCACAGCGCTAGAGGTTCCTACAGCAGATGATCGAGAACAGACTGGAGGCACGCTTCAAGCGGTACTGCCGCTCCATGGTGCAGGAACGACAGCATTTCTGCGCATGTTGGCTGTAAGGAGGGCGGCGTATGACCAGGTAAGATCACGGGTGGAGAGCATTAGGCCAGTATCTCGGTCGAATTGCTCGGAAAGCGAACCGTTATTGGCGGCGTGGGATTCCTGGTTCAGGAACCGATTAAAACGCGTCTATGGAAATGATCAATGGAAAAGAGATTACTTCCCACGATACTGACATATCCATCTGCGTATGTCTTGACAGCATCTAGAATACTCGCAAATGTAGAGGAAGAGGAAGGGTACGTCCCCTTGGCAGCGGAACTGTATATATCTTTGAAAAGGGCCAATGATATATTAGTAATGGTCAGAGAGCCAATTTTGTTCCACTGGTAGATAGCGTCGTAGAGGAGTTCAGCGGCAGCCAGATTGCTTAAAAACCATGGGTTGCCGTTATAGTAGGAGTCTTCGGGATATCTGCCGACTGACACGGCTTTCCACTGGGTAATACCCGGGTTGGGGGTGTATATCGAACGGAAGGAATCCGTCACTGCCTTGTGACTGGCAAGAGCGCGAGACGAGCAGGGCTGGAAGGTAGTATCATCACACCCCGCATCTGGGTCAAAGGTATGAATCGATCCAAGGATAGTATTCGCATCCTTTCCCCAGCGGCTACCCCCAAATTGGCACGGACATAGGATCCACTCCAGGAAGCTCTGCAAAAAGCACAAGACCTGGGGTGCCTGGGAATCACACCAGGCACACGATGCCCCGACCTTCTTTGCGAAAGCACTGCCCTCGACCAGGGCGCGATGCTATACCGCAACAGTGAAGAAAGAAGATCCTTGGACTTCCTCCCAAAGATCTAAGTAGACGTTCATTAGTGACTTTTCAGCTAGACCTTGGCCGCAGAAGTAGAGGATGGGGACGATAACATAGATAAACGCTTACCAAAGCCTGTCTGGCTCCAATACTGTGACACGTAAGATAGGTCATTGCGCACAATCGGCCACGCAATGCTGGTCGCTGCGCCGAGGTTTCCATTTTCTTGCTATGTTTTAGCCGCTACTCGAGTCATAGAGAGTGGGTTATTCCTACAATTAACCATTGGCCAAAGCCAATCAATGCGGTTGCACGTAGGGCGGGGCCATCACGTTGAGGGCGCCCCCAAGCACCCGTATATGCTGATTCGTCAACATTGAACTTGGGTTCACCCAATCCGCCAGAGGATAGGCCTCCGGATGGGTTGGAGATGGGTTGCAAATGGGCCTGCGAATTGATATACTGTTCGATGATCGGCTGAAGGCTCGAGTGACTATTTCTCAACAGGTCCACCAACACCTTCGCGGTGAGGGCAGAGTCGCGAGTCTAAGTGTAGAAGTCTGGCGATATCAATTTAGCTGGTGGTGGAGAGCCAGCCACGCAGGAGAGCGATCTTACTTACAGTTAGGGTTGCTGGTGCTTGGACTCGCGACTATAACACCAGGATCGGCACCACGAGCCCAGTGACCGTCCGAGCCAACATTGCTGAGGATACCGGAGCGAGCGTAGCTGGTTTCCGTAGCAAGCCAGGTGTCTAAAGCGACGGTTGCTCCTCGCCGAGCCAGCGGGACAACCCCAGCAAAAGCCGTGCCGGCGAGACCAAGGCCTAAAAATCTGGTAAAGAGGGCAAGGATCATCCTCAGGAAGCGAGTCAAGGAAAGGGACGAACAATGCCAAGATACTGATTGAGAAAACTAAATAGATACGTGTGACCACTGGCACTTCTTATATATTCTCTGCGGCGGACTGATAGGTTCAGGTTTGTACCCGCCTCCTAAAGCATCGCTGCCAACCCAGACACGCATATGGAAATTCGACCACACAATTAGGGGGATATGCATTACGATCGACGATTCCAACATCCCTAGTCCCCCAACCCGAAGGCAAAAGGATTGAGTGTATTTCGTGCTACTCCGAGCCACGTATGAGCTCCTTCGGTAACTATTGCCGAAAAGATTCGGACCTGTAACGTACTTGGATTTCACAACTTAAGCATAGAGGCAAGGCATGAGTAGAAGCGAAGAAAAAGTCACATCAGTGAATAATCGGAAGTCAGCGTTACATTTACCATCCCCAAATATATTGTGGCGACTCAGTAGATCTCCGCAGTGCGTGTTATTGTGAAGGACATGTTGCCCTAGAAAATGTATGCTGGGTAACTAGCTTGATACCGTTTTATGCACCAAACAATGAAGAGAGCAGCTGTAAAGCGGGATAACCGTCATAGGCATTCTAGGAGTCCCGTGCACTGTGTGATGATTACGACTAAGCATAGTTCAGGTAGAGATCAGCATTGATGCGGCATGTATAAAGGGCACTACTAAGCAACGGGTGACCTATAAACCGTATCACTAAGACGGCCCAGGGAAGCGCCACAGGGAGATAAGTATTTAGTAGTCCATATCGGCAGTTTCTTCAATCTTTGACACATGTTCGCCTCTTTCCATGAAATGCGGGGGGGTTCTTCAACTTTGTCGGGGAATCTAGCGAATGATACTTTTCTCCTAAACGCCATCCGGAAACTCTCCAAAATGAGCCATAATCACAAAGCCGCCCCCTGGACTCGGATATTGAATGCCTTCAGGGTTTGAGTAAATAGAGCTCACGAGACACGGCTTCCGGAAATTGGGCCAAAGTCAGCACTCTATATATAGGAGTTGGGCAATGAGTGCAAGCCCTTCTTTTTCGGAATCTCAATGCATCGGTTTGAAATTAAAATGCTTTTGTTGAATTTCTTGATAGGAGTCATCCTCCTAAGCAAAGTTATTGTCGCCTTGGCTCCGGCAGAATGGCGCAGTCGATCCATCTACTTCCTACTGACCGATCGCTTTGGGCGAGCTGACAATTCTACAACTGCTACCTGCAATACAAGGAATCGGGTGAGTCGATCTCTGCTCCAGTCAGACTCTGGGGCAGAGGAATGCTACAGAGAATATTCACTAACATTCCTTTTGTAGACGTACTGTGGTGGTAGCTGGCAAGGCATCATAAATCACGTACGAGAGCTGTGACGCCTTTTCGAGCAAGCCACGGGCTGACACACACTATCTAGCTTGACTATATCCAAGGCATGGGCTTTACAGCCATCTGGATCTCACCCGTCACTTGTCAGTTGCCTCAGGATACTGCGTACGGAGAGGCATACCATGGCTACTGGCAGCAGGACATGTGAGCGAATCCTGTCCCGTACGCCAATGAACTTCCGATAGACTGATGAGCCACGAAATATTGATATGAGCTCAACTCGCACTTTGGCACAGCCGCTGATCTGAAGAGCCTTGCCACTGCCCTACACAGCCGCGGGATGTACCTGATGGTTGATGTGGTAGCAAACCACATGGTCTGTCACTTCAGTGGCACCATCTCCCTCGGATAGGCTGATACAACATGCATAGGGCTACAAGGGCTCAGGATCCTCAGTGGACTACGGTGTCTTCAATCCTTTTAGCTCGTCCAGCTACTTCAATCCTTTCTGTTTGATCACAGATTATAATAATCAAAATAACGTTGAAACCTGTTGGCTTGGGGATAACACCGTATCTCTCCCGGACCTCAAGACTACTGCGAGCAATGTGCGCACTATATGGTATGACTAGGTATCTGACCTAGTTGCCACTTATTCTAGTTTGTGACTCACCCGCTTCCATGATGGCGATGATCAGCTAACAAGTACATCTAGTTGATGGCCTACGAGTGGATACAGTAAAACACGTTGAAAAAAGCTTTTGGCTTAACTGGGACCCCAACAACGGCGTTCCCTTGTCTGCATCACAGTACACGGCTTCAAATCCCCTTTGGGAAGTTGTAGTCTCGATACCTGCGGGGACCTCTTTTCAATTCAAGTTCATAGAGAAGGACTCTAGCGGGAGAGTTACATGGGAAAGTGATCCCAATCGATCATATACGGTCCCAGCCGGGTGCTCCCCGAGGCTACTATTAGGGTATCATGGAGGCAGCCCACAAACTTCATTCTCTACTTGATGAAGGCCTGCCCGTTCATAGCTTCGGGGTTTATGGATCGTCATTGTTCTAGATTGTAAGCAATCTCGAGAGAACCGTTATCTGAATTGTTTTGCTGCTACCTATGCATGGGGTGCCAGACTTATGAGATAGGATACCCATAACTTGTATCAGATCTCGTTGTCCAGGCTCTAGGCTCAAGATGGATATCCAATTTTGTTTAGTATCAGTTCAGGCTGGTAAAGAATACGTTAATTTGTTAAAGAAAACAAATTGACAAACATCAAGAGTCCTTCCGTCAGAGAGATAAACAATATCCTCGAAACGGTTGAAGTAAAAGACATGGAGCGGCCAACTCTCACTTACAGTGAATATAATGAGGTCTCAAATATGATGTACATAGGAGTGTCTCTCCTCCGAGTATATGCACCAAGCGAGTGAGGAATGTCAAACCAAATCCCGAATATCAATAAGGTGTCACTGGATAGCAGCTTTTCATTGATTAGAACCAGAAGTTCTCACAAACGTGTGTTGGTTCCGCCCAGGGTCCTAGCTGCTCAACTCAAAGGTAGCAATTTTACCTGAAAGGAACTCTGAGTCGATCTAATAATACGCATGTCACAATAGAAAACTGGGGCAAACTTACCCCTCTAGGTAATTAGGTCCTACGCTGGTTGCCCTCCCGCGGCCTGTTAAGCATTTGGTAGCATCAGGGGTTTTTTCATATCCATTAAAATTGTCCTGGAGAGGAGATTTCATTCTGGGTGCTGTTGACAAAGCTCTTCCATTCTTGGTAGTCCTACACCTACCCTGCAACCAGGATGGCCATTTGGTCAGTCCGTTCGGTCCGCTCGGACCGATTGCCTATCCGATTCGTCCGTCTCCGGACTGACTATATGCAAGTATGAATGGGGAAAGAGTTTCATTTTGCTGGAGTTCAACAGCAAAACGAAAGACTCATTTTTTAATGATGGCTGGTCAAGATAATTCATCTCCCTGGGAAGGCGTGGTCTCGGGAACAACTGCGGCAATTTTATCCACCGTCATCGTGTACCCGCTTGATATGTATGACTGGAAGCCTTAGTGCGCGCATTTTGTTTACCGGCTTGGTTTACTGATTTGGATTCAGCGTCAAAACGCGGCTGCAGGTACAGGTAAAACAGCAACAAGAAAGATTGGCTAACGACACTGAAAATCTTCTGAAGGTTCCATCCGAGTCAATTAAATATGACGGTGCGATGGACGCGTTTTGTAAGGTCCTCCGTGAAGAGGGGATTCTAGGCTTCTCAGTGGTATTGGAAGCCCCATTGTCGGAACCGCCTCAATGAGTTTTGTATATTCCTCTTAGTCTACAACTGTCCGCAGTATACACCAGTACATTCTGCGCATATATGGACTTGTCGACTCAAGCAGCCTTTTCAAGGAGTTAGCATTCGGAGCTGCCGGTGGTGCAATGGTTCGATTGTGTACGAACCCGATCGCGGTTATTAACGCAGGGCAGCAGACAATTAAAGTCGAAGATGAGAGGAAATCAATGCTCGGTATCACGAGAGAAATTGTGCAAAGTGAAGATGGCTAGACTGGGTTATGGAGAGGGTTCAAAGTGAACCTGATCCTTGTCGTCGCCGTCACATATTTCATCTATAAATTAGAAAACAATTATAGGGAATAATAGGATAATAAAACTAATCTTCTTAGAAATATATTCTTTACATACTACTAATCTAAGAGAAGCTTTATGCTCTTGAGGAGATGGGGAATGATCTTGATAACTCAAAGCGCCGTTGTATGAGGACAGTTCGAACAGCGCTTGGAGCCAGTTGGATACTGTCGTGAGAGGATCAGGCCGCAGTGTGATGTGAGCTGGCACCAATAGCGACCTCAAAGTTAAAAAAAAACGGCGAAATGAAGTATGATATCACAATTCTCTTAATTGTGTAGATCAAAAGACGAGGGACGGAACAGGAACTAGATCAATGCAACGCTTACCCAAATGGTGGAATAATATTCCTATAAAACCAGAGATTCATACAGGTAGAATCCCTCTCAGTTTGTTAAAACCGTCCTTTCATATCATAAATCACACAGAAAATAAATCACTTCGTATCTCCAACCTTCCCCGTCACTCCATCCATCTCCCTCCTCGCATGCTCCATCAACCCCTTCACATCCGAGAAACTCTCTCGGGACAGATCATCCACCGTATTCGACTGCTTCGCCAACTTTCCAATCGACTCCATAATGCCCTCCATCTTAATAAAATTATCCAACCGATCCTTCCACAGCTGCCACCGTTCCTCACAAAGACCCGGTGCGCCCTTCCAATGCACCCCCATCGTCCCCCACGAACCATCCTGCGACCCATCCGGATTTCGTGGTGGGTTGGAATAAATCAACTGTGCCGCTTGGATGAGGTAGGACGCGGCTGTTACGCGGGATAGATCCCGTTGTGCATCGTTGGTGATCCAGGGGCCTTCCTCTGTTGCGGTTGAGATATGCCGGAATGCAATAGTCACCGGGATAATTTCTTCTTTGACAAGGAGGGCAGTGAATAAGTGGAAATTACGCCAGAGTCTCATGTTGGGGTCTTGTTCGTGCTCTAGTTCCGAGAATGAGTGGAGGAATCCTGAATCTGTTAGTAGCCGGAACCTACACATGGACAGGGGAGAGGTATGAGGCCTACGTACCGTGATCAAACCCCTCGATCGCTTTAACGAATTCCTCCTTAAACTCCCCCATATAGTCATTGTCTTCCTCATCCTCATCCGCACCCTGATCCCCATCGACATTTAATACCTTACAAAACTCCAGCAATTTCCCATGCAGGTCGGGCTTCTGCGTAAACAGTGACACAAAATCTGCCAAGAACTCATTACCGGGGTCTATCCCGATCATGGCAATACTGTCCATTACATCGAGAGCCCGGACCGAACCCTTGAGGTAGAGTTTTAACGCGGCCAGCTGGAAGTGGCGGTCCTGGGTGGAATCATGAGAGGCGGACTCTTGGGCTTTCTCCTGCCATTCCTCGAGGGTGATTTCGTCGATGGTGAGGTTTAGCTTCTCTAGGTTGTAGGGGTTCGAGGGCCCCGATTTCTTTTTTATGGAGCGGAAGAATTTGCTGAGGCCCATCTTTGGTTTGTGGAGTGTAAAAAAAAAGAAATGTCGTTGTTTGGTTTGTAGCGGATACGGGGAAGGGGAGGGGTTGCTGAGGTATACATCTCTCTTTCCCGGGCGCAGGAACGGCTTTTAAATATGACATTCGGGGACTGCTGCCTGAATATGGAGTCTTTCAGCTCCGGGTTCGTATTCATTAGTCTCCCAATCACTCAGCTGGACTTGTGAGGGGCACCGTTTCCCAGCCCGTTCGTATTCTGGTGCCCCGACCAATCCGGTCTCCTTCGCTTTGAGTGGGGGCGAGTGAGATTGCCTGAACCCGCGAGTGTAGTGAATTCTGACTTTCGACGGCTGAAGGCTGATCTGCAGAGTGGAGATGATATGATGCGTGACTCACTGACGGTTGGTTCCTGCTTCTGCATGGCTTGATTTCTGCAAGGTTAACTTTTTCCCTCTTTGGATGCGACAATCCAATCTTAACGTATGAATGGCATCGTTCCAGTTTGGAATCAGACGAACGTGGATTCCCGCATCGCGCGGCATAACTTAACAGTGTTATGCTAGTGTTATCTTCCTCGTGCAAGATCATCTGCAAGATCTCCAGCGGGATGTTCCCCATGAGCTTCTCAACAACCACAAGATCGCAGTGTCCCGCCACTTCGCCGAATTCAGTCCGATCCCCCCAGTCGTGCCCGTTGACGATGTCCGCCCCCCGTTCGTAGAAGAACATGGCGTGATCATTGTGATCGCCCCTTGCCGCCGCTTTCACTAGGTTTCTTAGATACCCCGCCCAGTTGATGTCAAGCCCTGCATCGAGAAAGAGTCGAATAATGTCCTCGTGGCCATGCCCCGCGGCAAGAATGGGCCCGTTGCTGTACGCGCAATATCCTTCCCCGTAGCTCTCGTGCGGCTCCGCTTTAAAATTGACTCCCTGACTAATCAGAAACCGCACCATTTCTGTCTAACCGTATTCACAGGCTGCGAAGAGAGGCGACGTCTCCACGTTGTAGATGACCTTTTCACCCCCTTCGGTGATGAGGGCTTTGAGGATGTCAAGGCAGCCGTGTTGGCCTGTCTAGTGTGAGGCCGCGGCGCAGTGATCCTCAACAGCATAGCAGTAAATGAGAGGTTGGCAAATCTCATGCAGTCGTTGATAAGTCTGGAGAAATGAGTTTGTGTTGTCAAGAGTTTCAGCATCAATGCTATTCCAGATGTGGTGGAGTAGCTTGGTCGGGCAGTCTGCCAGGCCCATGCTTTTTAATCTGCGACGTTGACTGGCTCCTCTTTTTGTGATCCTGGTTCATTTAATGGGATTTTGCTACTTCTTATAGCTAAGAAGCAGAGATCTTCATCTCAGCCTCTTTAATATCAATATTAATTACCTGGAAGCGAGCTTGATTCGTGTTGGGGCTGGACACGATGACTCGACGTCCAACGGTCGAACTAAAGGCCGGGAATACGAGATCGACCCAGCCCTGAGCCACGAAATAAAGAACAGTCATCGCCAGTCAAATAAAGATTCATAAATGAGTGCGGGAAAGAGGGGCAGCAACGTTCGTCTTTTCTGTCCTCTCGAGCATCAGCCATACCGACGGAAAATGACGAGTTTATCAGGTCTCTCCCTTGAAATCATCTTACACATCACTCGATTCCTCGATGATCGATATGAAACAAATGCCCTCTGCTGAACCTGCCATAGCTTCTATGAATTTCTCAACCCTATGCTATACGAGGACG
Source organism: Aspergillus biplanus (assembly GCA_027569045.1). NCBI lineage: Eukaryota > Fungi > Ascomycota > Eurotiomycetes > Eurotiales > Aspergillaceae > Aspergillus > Aspergillus biplanus. Next base: position 77,183 of record JAPDEJ010000016.1, read on the forward strand.
CCCAGAACCAGTGGGATATTCTCCGATGGGCAGCGGTGCACGGCATGGACTCCCCTGCCCTTCGGGTGCTGGATGCTGGAGAACAGTCAGATACGATTACCCTGCTTGAGACCCTGGCAGAGAGCAGTGAGACTGTCCTCCATGCCATCCTGCAGAGCAGCTTCGACGCTCAACCAGGTGAAGAGAACGAACGCGCAGCCATCTCCCGCGCCGTCTGGTTCCGCAATATCCCTCTGCTCAAGATCCTCATTGAGCGGGGTTTCAACACTTGCCATCCCCAGTGGCAGGCCGAGTTCCTTTTTCCGGGCTGTATCGTCCAGACAAGATCTCAGGGCCCTACCACAGAAGGATCCCCGGGCCATCGTCGCAACGCTTGACCTACTTCTAGAAAACGGATTCGACATCGACGCCCTCACTGATGATGAGGGCACGGCTTTGATCCAAGCCCTTCGCGAGGACCGGACCTGCGAGTATCTTCGGGCTGCCCTGCTCCTGCTCAACTGGGGCGCAAACCCGGTTACTCGAACATCTGACGGCGCATATCCGTTGCTGATTGCCGCTTAGTCCTGGCAGACGGACGCATCCACGATCAAGACTCTGCTTGGGGCAATAGATGCGCGGGTCATTCCGTTAGGTGAGATTGAGTCGCAGCTTCTGGGGGCGATCGCTGGATGCAGTGATCGCCCTGCCCGGAAGAAGGTTTTGATGGCACTGCGGCATTACTACTGGCGGAGGAGATATCGACTTCCGGAAGCTGCGAGGAATGAGGCTACGATGGAGTGAATTGATATGAAGTATTTGTATATTAGCTTTATTATTAGATATTGCACTCCTTATTGAACGCATCTGCCACCCCAATACTTTCGATCCGTCTACCCGAATAATAACTTATGGTCCATACAAAAGCTATCAACGACCACAGATTCGTCTCATGCATTGACCATTAAATCTCACGAGTCACAAAATCGCGATATTAGGGATCTGATTGGTCCTCCATAATTAAACAGGCGGCCCCAGGGTGAGGGAATACGAAGGGGCTGGGGAATTGCGCTGCACCACCCAAGCTCAGCTATCGCGAAATAACTCTCAAATGAGATTGGCCAGCCGATCAAAAGGAGATACGACTTTATTGGATATAAATGCGGACTCCGGAGGCCCGTCATCCTTCTCCTCCTCAATAACTAAAATAGACCGCGAGGACAACGATGAAAAACCCCTTCAAGGCTATAGTCCAGGGTCTGGGGAAACTCTTCCACGGACCCAAATACAATGAAACGAAACCCAAGTCCAAAAAAGGGGCTTGAACCTGATCGCTGAGAATGTCACCGTCGGTGAATGGTTCAACAGATCATACAAATTTGAGAGCCATGCTGAGAAGCTTATCCACCAACTCCACCTTCTGAAGCAATATCTTGACGGTTCGCTCAAGGGCCCGGAAGCACTAGGTTTAATCACCCAGGATGTGACGGGCTTCACAAACGCTGAATTTATCATCAAGTTCTTGACATTCGTCACGCAGACTTCTGAAGCACATGAGACGCTATTCAGTCTTTGTGATATTATCTATTCATGAGGATAACAGCCTCGTTGAATTACGGGATGCGTTCGGCATGAAGATCCCTGACTGGGATAATAGTATGCCCCCCATTCCCTTTGTCCCCATTTCTACCCCGAAATATTGGAACGAGGTTAACGAAGGTAGTACTACTCCATATGTTCTCCAACCTGTAACACGCACACCACCCGAATATCGGAAAGTGGCATAATTTTCATTCCTTCGCGGCTCGACTCGTCGGGGCGGGGATTACACCCATTGATATTGGGCAGCGGCATATCTCACTGGTGAAGGAGGAAGGTGCTTGGGTTACGAACGATGTGAAAGGGGTTTAATTCGGGCTGCGGCATCGTACTATCTCGCGGAGGCGGGGGGTTTGGTTGGTGGAGAGAAGGGGAAGTTGCGTTAAGATGGAAATATACCTGATTGAGTTTTATATACGCATCTTATGCATTGCTTTAGATATACCGTACTGTAAAATCTGGACGCGGTGAAAATACTGCTGAACCAGAGCTGTAATATTATCAGGTCTAATAGTAGCCATATGCCCCTTCACCTGGCTATTTAAGAGAATAATATTAAGATAGCATACTTCTTATTGAACGCCGGCACGTGTCTAAATAAATTTTAGTTGTTATAATAATATATCCCGCTCCTCTTACCTAGCGTAGAGATAGTAAGGGCTCTTCTCAAGAAGGGCGTGGTTGCCTTATCTTGCAAACACTGACAGTGTATAACTGAAGCCCCCGACTCAGAGCAAGACACTAGACAGGGTTGAGCATGCAATTCACGCAGGATCATACCCTTTTGTCGCCAGTGGGCGCGTTAGCTTGGAATAACCTAGCTGTCAGATAGTGCCTGCCAATCATTCTTAAGGGTCGAAGAGAATCAAAGATCTTAAGAATATTTTATTAATAATAGAGAGAACTATATAAAATACATAAGTAACTAATAGTCTAAAAGATGGGCTATATTAATTAATAAAGTAACAAATTTCTAGGCAACAGCAATAGCCTCACCTAGGGAACTTTCAGTGATTAGGGTCGCTGTACCCACCATGTAAAATAGGGAACCTCCCCAATCTTTAATTATAACAAATCCAGGAGGGACTTCATGCGTGTAAGAAAAACTTATCTAACCTACTTTCAAGAAGTAATTGCTCTTAATATAATAGCTTAAAGCCTTGTTTAGCAGTTAAAGTTATACTCCTAGCTAGTACCTGCAAAGTATCAGAATAAATTAGATAGCCATCCGGGAAAGAATAAGAGATTACTATTATTTATTACTTGTCTTGAACCTGGCCATAATGGCAGTGCTTGTCCTGTACAACAGGGATTACTTGCTAATCCTTCCCAGGGCGCCTGATTCAATGTCAGCTTTTCCAGGACAACACATTACCTCCGGGGCATGGCCAACCATGTGATGGAAACAAGGCCGATGGCAAGGTTTTGGCTGATCTGCCAGTTGAGATCCTGGTTGTTTTTCTTTTTTTTTTTTTTTTTTGCTCCGGCGTGGTGAGCCAAGGTTCCTCCTTGGCTGCCTATTATTCTTAGGATCTCAGCGGCTTGGTCATGCTAATACTTATCCAAAACATTTTTTATATTTCATGTCTCACGCGGTGAGCAAATGGGCGCAGCACTGAGACATGCATGGTGGCCTACCCTGTGAAATTTCCCTCATGGTCATCAAATCCTACTTCAAGGATTAAATGCCTCACTATCCCATTAACCCGCAAAGGTAAGTCATGTATCTCCGTTGATGCTCCGAGGAATATATAAATACCACGAATCTCTCCATAGCTGAAACTCGTTATCACAACATTTTATCAATTGAGCAACTCAGTTTCCACAATTCTACCTAGTCCTCCAAAATGAAGACCACTTTTGCTACTCTTGCCGTCTGCTTCATTGGCGCCACTTATGCCACGCCCTCTGCGTCTACTCGCGGCACCGCAAAGTCTTACCCCTACAGCATCAATGACATCAAGCTCTACCACCTCATCGAGAGCAACACCTGGGACCTGACTGTCTCCATCGTGGAACAAGATCCTGTCAGCAACGATGTCTACTCCACATCCTGCCATGCTGCCTGGTATGCCTCCTTTTCCATTGGTGCGATGCCCTAATCCCCCGTATCAGACCCTAACAAAGACCAGGATTGACGGTTCCGATTTTGTCGCACGCCAACCCTGCGGGGCCCCGGACTACTACATCTCGCTGCCCTACGGCGCCAAGAACCCCGGAGAATGGACCGTCAAAATCGATGGCCCCGAGGTCGCAGGTGAGGGAGTGATTGCATCTGGACCCAAGTACCGGTGTGACACGTACGAGGGGGAGGGTGACATTGACACGGCATGTGTCACCACAAATGGCGGCTGGTTTTTCTTGCACCAGACAGAGGCTTCTTAAATACTTGTATTTAGCATGATGGCTTGGCATGAAGATGGCTGGGCATGACCAGGGGTATTTAATGCTCTTCTATCATGAAATATATATATATTTACCAGATTATAACAAGAAGATATTAAATATTAGTTTTTATATTTTCATGTATTAATAATAACTAAGTGTAAAAAATCATGCAACCGCTACTATCCCTTATTCTAACTGCGGGATACTGTCATTGAGAGACAATGAATGAACTAACTGCTCCTACAGCCCCTGTCTTGTTCTCAAACTCGCTAAGGGCCTGGGTTGGGGCGCAGGCGGAGGCATCTTGGTGATCTGGCCATGCAGCGCAACAAGCATCTCTTTCGGGACACGCTAATGATGAGATCCCTGATCGAGGGTGGGTTTCAGGTCGATCACTGCCAATCAACGTCCCTGTCTTGTGCTGTAGGAAAGGAAGCCCCTATACAGCAGATCCTTGTCCTGGACGCCTGAGAAGCCGCCAGCATTACCATTTCATATCGGCATCAAATCACCATCTTCAACTCATCTAACGGGACCGGGGGTTCGTCGTGCAGGATTAGGCCACATTTACAACGGGGACTTGTTTGTCATCACATCGCAGATTAATCTCGAGCCGTGACATTCCTGGATCATATCCGAAACCGGACGGGCCAGAGAAACTCCAGTCAGCGGGCGAGTAAATTGAGCAGGCCACCGGCGGATTAACCACTGGGGTACAGCGGTAGATGTTTCAGTCAAGAATGAAGGGAGGATATAGTAACGGATTAGTCCGTGACACGACGGGATGCTGAGATCGGCTTTCCAAGGAATCGGCGGAGAAATCCTGAAAGCCATACCTCTGTAGTACAAGTTGACTACGTTGGTAGCTCCATTTACGGCAGTATGAGGGTTTCCACCTTAGTCTCCTACCACTAGTGCGTCCCAAGGGCCGGCTCCAACCGGAAAGAAAGGGTCCCAGCAAGGCTAACTGGCCTACTTGAAGCTGGGAGGTACTGCCGCGTGTGTACAAAAGAAGGGGAACTACCGGGAAGCAGGATTCAAACTAATAGAATCACCAATTGCTAGCTAAAACAACCTCGGGAACTTAAGGCCTGTAGGCGGAGGAACTGAACAGGAAATAAGGGCCGGCCACGCAGCACGACCGGGGGAGACAAGATGGGCGGTTGATACAGCAGGAGTAGGAAGAGGTGCGGGAACAGACTCAGTAGTAGCGGGAGTACCGTTAACAGTGATAGCAGGAACAACATCATGAATATGGTCAAGAAGCGCGGTATAGTTAATGTCATCCGCAAAGTCATCCATGCGCCACACTCGCGGCCTCAGTTCACGCATCATTGATCGTGGCACGCAATGTTCCTCCCCAAATGTGACAATAACCGGCTCATCAAAGGCCCTCAGGGCAGTGCCAAACGTATCATACCAGTCACACGGCATGGTTAACATTCTCTGCAATGCAATCTCGTGCAGACTGCCCTCGGCGATCGGGTCAGCACCGGCCATGTTGTCGTACGTGGTCATCACCAGCTCAGAGGCGTTCGGGAGTCGAATCGCGGGTTCCCGATCCGAGAGTTTGCTAATCACCTCAATCGCACGAAGACTCTGCTCATTAGCATTGTGAACGCGACCATGGACGTCTAACTCTTGGTACATCAGCCCAGCCGCTTTCATGCGCTCTGTGAAGGCGGGTATGCTGCTCTCCGCCACGCATATCGTTGCCGCCGTATCGTCAAACCTGGCTTGCACATAAACACCCGGCGCCATGTCGTCGAGGATCCGTCGTAGCTCCGCGCTCTGTCCCTCATTCCGGGCGAAGGTAGCGACTGACTTCACACGCCCGTTCCCAATCTCGTCCGCCTCCGCCATCGCACCCATCAGAAAGGCCACCAGGACGGTTGCGGAGACGTGCGCTTCCAATTCCTTTTGTGTGCGGGCGCTGGCCACCGCAAAGGCCATGAATAACCCTCCACAGAAGCCCAGAGTGGCCGCCTTTGCGTCCCTGCGTGCCAGCCAGGAGGCCTGGAGATCGTGGCTTGCCGGTGTTATCCCATCACTCATGCTCACGATCTCAAGATACCGTAGGTATTGGAGGAATTGCCCGATGATACCTAGCGGGCTGATTACCATGTTGGGAACGCCACGCTGCGTCTCCTCCAGCCCCTGCTGCAGATAGGTGTTCATTTGCTCAATGATCTGAGGTCCCGGGACCACCTCCGCCACTTCGGGGTATTCGGTGATCAACAGGTCCCAGTACTTTGGAAAGCTGGCCACTGTGTCCCGGAGAAACTGGGGGCCTGTTGCAATGCCATTCCGAACCCAGTCCACGAACTTTTTATCGAATGTTGGGACCTGGGGTCCAAAAGCGAGAATCACGTCGTGGTTTCCATCCACGACTTGGCGGAGCTGTGGATCCATTGCTGTACAATTGCGAAAAGAGCTGACGATTTATGAGGGTATGAGTTCACTGGATGGATGAAGCTGTATTTTTTCGAAACCGGAGGTCGAGAGACAGCCTCGAGACATCAACGGTCTACAGCACGAAACAGGGCGAAGGATAGCGTTATCTAATGGTGAGATGGACTCTTTCCCACTCGAATACCACTCACGATATGCAAGAGCCACATTTTCATTCCAAATTGGCTATCGGATTGATCAATTGGGCGAACGGGAAGGATCGACTCGGTTGTTTGTCCCCGGAAATTGAGCCCACGCGTCGGAGTAACTTTGCGCTTCGGAGTAACTTGACGGCTCGGTTAGAGTCGCCGCGCAGAATTCAGCGATCAGCTGCAGGCGAATGTGCCGATCTTTTTCCTTTGCCCGAAAGCTTAGCGGCTACCCTAACCACCAGTCACCGGTCGGATTTCAATTGCCACCGATTGGGGGGAGCTACTTCGGGTATGCCGGATGCGTGGGCGCTTCTAGTTTGCATATGTAAGTAAAGGTAATTGGTTGATAAAGCGCCAATCACGGACATGGAAGCCAGCTCGTTGAGGACGGGTTGCTTGGAGGGTATTATCTTGTCCTCGAACTGAGGAGGGCTGGTTCGACACTGTCAAGTTACAAAGGCTCTCTAATGACAGCAGTAGCAGCGGCGACAAGCTAGCAATAGTAGATGCTAAACACCCAAATGCACCCCGGTTCTTCTCACGACCTCCATAATCCCCTTCACCACCGGATTCACATCCATCGTCTTGATAGGCACCTGATGATCCCCATCCCACTCAACCAGAACCCGACTCCCCACCTCACAACAAGCATGCATGATATGCGAGTGAGTCTGCAACAACCAATCCCTCGTCCCGTAAACCTGTACCGTCGGCACCCTGAGTACCACACTCGACGGTGCCGACGACAGGCCCCAGAAATCCTTATCCTGATCCAACCACAGCATGGGCCCAGGAGCCGACATAATCACCCCAAACGCATACTGTTCAATCAGATAACACCCCCGTCTCAACCGTTCCTGCTGCCTCAGTAACAAGCTCTGAGCCACCTTTGCCCCCTGACTAAAGCCCAGGAGTCCAACCCAGGCCCCATCCGCACCTAGTGCGTTGTCTTCCGTTATTGTGGCGCTGAAGGCTTGGTCAATCCGTTCAATCACCTCGGCGTTATTCTTTGCGCTATCCGAGACGCGGGCCACGCCGAGGCCGGAGGATGGTCCCACGCCCAGGGCTTGGGGGTACCAGGAGCGGAAAGGGCCCCAGTGTTCGTAGATCCGCCCGACGTCGGGCCCTGGGGAGCTGATGAAGGGGGCGTCGACGAAGACGAGGCGGAACTTGGTGGAGAGTTGGGAGCGGATGGCCCGACATTGGACGCGGAAGATGCGGGCGTTGGTGCCACCGCCGTGGAGACAGAGGATTCGGGGGAGATGGAGCGAGGGATCTCGACGGGGGGTGGATGTTCTCGCGGGGGTCGTCATGATGGAGGGGTGTATCGTTGGTCTCGCGGTCAAAGAGTCTGGGGTGCGAGTGAGGGACATATGAGGGAAGGGAAGGGCAGAGGGGGAGGGAGGGCTAGTTGTTGGCAGACACGGAGTTCGGGGACGTCAGCACAACTCTGATGTGCTGGTCCTTTCCTCCCACCGGGGACTAGCCGAGGGCCTTGATTATGCATCTTGTTTGCTTTTGCGGGCTGACCTTGCCGCTGCGGATCGACCAACCCACAGGGATCCCGTGTCCCCGAGGCTGGTTCTTGTGCTACCGGGGATACCAACTACAAGGATCAAATCACGGAAACGCAACCCAAACTAGATTCGGTTCGAAGATAACACTAAAATGAACTAAACTAAAAACAAATCCTAAAGTGACCAAATCCACGACTACGAGCGTCGCCTATCCCGACGCTGGCAGTCTCGCATGCACCTCCCCCGACGCCATCGCCACAATAATCTTATGATCTTCATTCTCCGCAACCTCTCCCTCCGTCCAATCGACATGTCCAAAGCCCACCGCATGCATCTCCCGTTCCCAGTGCTCGGCCGACACCACCGTATGTGTGCGGCCATCCTCAAACAACCACCAACTATCCAGCAACCCAAAGATCAAATCCAGCCAGCCATACGGCACCGTCGACTCTAGCAGCATCAGGAAGCCATCCGGCCGCAACGCCTGCCGGATATTGCCCAGCGACACCGCCAGATTCCGGGTCGCATGCACCGCATTCCCGGCCAGAATGAGGTGCTGCCCGTGCAGGGCTTCGGCGGGGGCTTTCTCGATATCGTGCATGGCGAATCGCATGAAGGAGTGTTGTTTTCCGAGCTCGCGTCGGGCGGCCGCGACCATGGAGGAGGAGATGTCAGTGAAGGTGTATTCGATGGGGATGTCTAGGGCTGCGAGCATGGGCAGGAGGATGCGGGTAGTGCCGCCGGTGCCGCCGCCCATTTCCATGATGCGTAATGGCCAGGAGGTCCCCGACGAGGCTTGTTGCTTGGCAATGCGCGCCCCCAGGGTTTGGATGGTGTCTCGTAGCATTGCGGCGTGTATACAGGTGAGCGGGAAGTCATGGTAGAAGGCTGTTAGGAGGCGTTTTCCTTCAGCTTCGTTGAAGAGAATGAGCAGGCCGTTGGTCTCGCCACGGATGATGGCCTGGAGATTCTTCCCGGCGTAGTAGGACAGGTCGGAGATCACGTCCTGGAGGGGGTACTCGCGCTTCAATTCTTGTAGGACGTCCTCGCTGGATTCAGCGGCCACGGGACTCTCCGTGCGGGTCCAGAGACCAGATTGGTCGACGGAGATCAGAGACGCCGTGGTTTGGAGCACTTCGGTGAGGAACTCGAGGTATCGGGGCGGAATATGAGTACCGTCGATCGACTGCAGAGATTCCCCGGCTGTCGTCGTGCGCAAGGGGATCCCAAGCCCCTCACACGCCTCGACGACCAGTGCCACAATGAGCCGGTCGGTTGCATTCATCGCCTCGGTGCGGTACCCCCCAATGCCACGCTCGGTGAGCCGTTGGTCGCCTAGTTTCTTGATCGCGCCGAAACTGTCCAGGACATCCGACTGCGCCAGCTGCTCCTGTGGCTCTGGGGACGTCGATAGCGGAGTTGCGGGGGTAGAAGCACCGTCGGAGCCAGAGTCCGTCGTGTCATCTTCATCCCCGCATTCGCCGTCAGGGGCGTCGTCGTCATACAGCGTGCGGTAGATGCAGTTACTGAGGTCGCGCACCGTCACCGCATCTGCCAACTCCGCATGATCCGGCTCGCAGTCAAACACGCGCTGGATCTCTCCTCCGAGCTCCAGGCTCATCAACGAATCGATCCCGATATCGGCGAGAGAGGCATTGGCTCCAATCTCGGCGATCTCCATCCCCAGCAGCTCAGCCACTAACACTCGCAACTCCTGCAGGACATCCCTCTTCCCCTCTCCGCTGTGCGTCACGCCAGTCTCCCTCTTGATGTCACCTGAGGCAGGGCCCGAACTGACCTCCACAGTTTTCCCCCGGATGACCGTCGTATCGGTCGTAAATCGGGTAATAATCTGCCGGAGCGCCTCCTTGGGAAATCGCTCGTACCTCGCCCCAAGGAGCGCCTCCACGAGCACCCCAGCCGTATCATAAACAAACATATCTGCCTTGTAAACCCGCTCGCTCACAGCCTGATGCCTCGCCAGCACATGCCACACCTCACTCGGCCCGGTGACAAACGGAGACCGCACCCACCTCTCACACCCCGCAGCCGTATACAGATCTCCGTCGCCACGGCCCGTCATACAGTTAATGGCCAACCCGGCCACCTGTGCAAACGCATCCGCCAGCGGAACATCCACCCAACATTCCGGGTCAGGGCCCTGAGCTTTACGGACCGTTCCCATGGCCAGGCCGTCATGGCCGACCACCTGCCGAAGCAGGCGGTAGTTGCAACCGTATTCGACGGCGTCACTAAATGCCTGGTAAACCGTTGCCCCGCGCACGATGTGTACATCCTCATTCTCATCACTGATACTCCCCAGGCTGAGGACGGACTGGTATTGCCGGTACGGCACCGTCTCCGCTAACCGGGTGAATTCTGCTTTATACCCTTCGTCAGCCCGGAAGTGCATTTGCAGTTGGGCCTCCGCATGAAGGGCCCGGGACCCCGATTCCGGCGTCGCAGCCGTGCTCACCAGCTTCCAGTCCCAGGCGCGATGCGTCCCGTCCAACGGGGTAAACTCGAACCAGAAGTCCCGGGTGGGATCAATGCACACGGGGCGGTGGTTGATGAGGTTCAGCGCGAGGGGCTGCAGCTTGTCCCCGTCCCAGTGGGGGTGGACGGATGCGAGCGCCTCAACGGACATGGCCATCTGGAGGGAGGCGGGACAAATCGGGGCCGTTTGGTTCAGGACGTGTCCGTGGACGAGCTCCGTGTAGAGGGGTGAGTGGGTGTTGATGCGGAACTTGAGGAGGGGTCCGAATGCTACGGGGCCGTTGCCGGGGTCCTCGAATCCGGCAAAAGTGACGAGGTCGCGCAGCCGTGCAGGGATCGCCTCAACCTTCGGCTCTGGTTGTGCTTTGTCCTGTGGCTGGGGGATACTGGGCCGTGGCTTGAGCTCAACCCAGTGTCGGGATTTGTCGAATTGGTATGGAGGCAGGAAGAGCAGTGCAAAATCAGGGGTTTGGTTGCGATGATGGGCCCAGTAGGTGGCCGGGAGACCAGCCCTCCAGAGGGAGACCGTGGTGTCCGTGAGGCCATCACAGCCTCGTCCGTTGGTCAGATTGAGGCCGTGGAACGTGTGGCCTGCCGCCTCGTCGGCCAATGCCAGACGCGCCATGTGTGTGACGGTTGATGCGGAGCCCGCCTCGAGCCAGACGGCCGAGGGGAAGCGATCCGCGAGCCGTTGGACGGCCTGGTGGAAGTACACGGGCTCCCGCATGTGTGAGGAGATGAAGCGCCCACTCCACTCACTAACTGCCCCGGCAGCGGTCTTTGTGGCCCGCTCGAGGGGAATAACCGATTCACGGAACTTCAGGCCCTTCCCAATCTCATCTAGCCGGTCCGTGAGGGGATCCACAAGGCTCGAGTGGAAGGCATTGGTCACCTCGAGGCGTTTCTTGTCGGTGCCCGGGAAGTCGGCGGCCAGTACCTCGGCCACGACGTCAATTGCCTCAGTCGAGCCAGAGAGGGTGAAACTGGTCGGACCGTTATAGCAGGCTATCGCGACTGCATTCTCGCCACACCGCTCGTTGGCGCTGGCCAGAGCCTGGGTGACAACAGCGAGCTCCGCGCTGACGGCTAGCATAGCCCCTGAGTCATCTCCCCACGCCCTCTGGATAAGGCCGGCTCGTCTCGCAACCAGCAGCACCGTATGCGGTAGACTGAGGACACCAGAGACACAAAGTGCCGTGATCTCGCCAAAGCTGTGACCGACAACAGCGTCAACAGTCACCCCACTGTCGATCCAGCACTTGGCGCTCGCGTACTGCAGGGCAAAGAGCATCAGCTGCAGTTTCACCGGGTCCTCGGTTGGCGTGGAGGAGAAGATATCAGGGTACAGTGTGCCTAGTCCGAGGGAGCGGATGGCCTCATCGCACTCATCCAAGTGGGTCCGGAGAAGCTTTACGGTGCCGTATATCCGGCGGTCGAGGCCGATGTGGCGGGCGATCTGGCCGCCGAAGCAGATAATGACGGGGTTTGGTTCTTTGACTGCCTGGATGTGCTTTGAACTGTCAAGCGCAGACAGCTTGGCTAGGAGGTCGTTCTTCGACCGGCAGCTGAAGACTAGGCTCTCGGGGAGGGTGCGATTGGACTGCCGACTGAGGTTGAAGGAAACATCGGCCAGGGCCACGGTGGGATGAGACTGGAGATAGCTGGTCAGTCGACCGGCGTAGGCCTGGATAGCCTGTGCGTCACGGCCGGGGATCCAGAATGGGAGGAGGGCGTTCTCCTCCACCGGTGTCGATTGGGGATATTGCACCGGCTGGGTGAGGACCATCGATGCATTGGAGCCCGTCGCTCCGTAGCTGTTCAGAAGGGCATTCCGCGGTGCCGACCACGGCCGCAGTGCCTGGCAGACCTCGATCTGGTCGTCGGGCGTGCGATGGATATGCTCCGGGAACCGGGTGAAACTGGCCTGGGGTGGGATGAAGTCTAACTGCATCATCGTCAGGACCTTGATCAGGGCTACCGCGCCCGCGGACGCCTCCGTATGCCCGACATGGCCCTTCACGGAGCCCAGGACCAGAGGTTGGGCACGCTGTGGTCCAGCAAGCGCCCGTCGGACGCTGTCGTATTCCGCTGCGTCGCCGACTGTGGTCCCGGTGCCGTGGGCTTCGACCAGGGATATGTCCGAGGGCGGGATATCAGCCTTCAGCAGCACGGTACGGAACAGACTCGCCAGCGACGGGGTGTTGGGGACAAAGTGTGGTGTGATATTCATGTTCTGGTTGACGCCGCTGCTAGCAATGCGGCCCAGGATCTGGTTTCCGTCCGCAATGGCGTCGGACATGCGCTTGAGAACCACGCAGGCACTTCCTTCCCCGCGACAGTAGCCATCGGCACCCTCAGAGAACGGAGAGCAGGGCCCGGTTGGGCTGAGGAAGGTGGCGGCGCTCAGGCCCACGAACGGATCAGGACGGGTCATGACGTTCACCCCGCCGGCCACCGCCGCACGACACTCGTTGGTGAGGATGCTGCGGCAGGCGGAGTGGACGGCCACAGCCGATGAGGAGCAGGTCGTGTCGATGACGGCCGTGGGCCCGGTCCAGCCGAAGAAATGTGCGACCCGCGTTGGGATGTAGCTGGTGGTGGAGGTGGCGGTAAAGGGATTGGCTGGTTGGCTCTGGAGATGGGCTTCGTAGTCGTTGGTCACCACCCCCACGAACACCCCGATGTCAGTGGCCAGGGTGCCGTTGGGACCTTTCTTCTCGGAAAAGTACCCGGACTGCTCCACGGCCTGGTATGCGGTCTGGAGGAAGAGCCGTTGTTGGGGATCCAGGTTGGCGGACTCGCGGGGGCTGCGCCGGAAGAAGCGGTGGTCGAAGGCATCGACATCGCGCGCAAAGTTCCCATACCAGGCCCGCGAGTCGTCCATCTGAATGCGCTCCGGGGGCACCGGCTGGTGCTGGGACTGACCCGTCTGCAGGATCTGGGCAAACTCATCGATGTCGTCCGCTCCGGCCACCTTGACGGCCATGCCGACAATGGCGATATCTGTCTCCCGTGGCGGAAGGGCTGCAGCAGGCATCAGGGAGGGAGGGAGCGGCGGCCGGATCTCAACCATCCGGATGAGATGCCGTCCGATGGTGGGAAGGGTGCTGGACGGAATGCTGGCTTTGGCCCCAAAGGCAACCACGGTCGTGTCCTCCCCGGGAATGGCCTGCTGGGCCTGGGTGAAGGTGCGATACCAGCCTCCGGGTTGCAACAGGAGGTTTCGTATCGCCAGCTCATGCAGCCGGCCTGTCGTAATACGCTCTGTGCTGTAGACGGGGATAGGCACTCGAGAGGCCACCGCCGCATCGGGCAGCCGTAACCCGGGAATGGTGTCGTACAGGTCTTGGATCACGGCTGCGGTCCGGCGGTTCTCCTCTGAGTCCGTGTGCGGCCGTCCGGAGACTCCCAGTTCCGTCAGGGAGATATTCGCCCCGTGGAGTTGGGGTAGGAGCTCGCCAGCGGCTGTGTCTTGCACGGCGAGGGTGGCACCTCCCTTGTCATCCTCCGACGTGAGATAACCACCCGAAGCCCCGGCCAGGATGCGATCGATCTCACCCCGGATGGCATCATTCTCGGCATCCCAGGTGAGCCGGTAGAGCCGTGAGCGCCCATCCCTGGCGGCATCCGCGTCCGCCCGTGCCCCGACCAGCATCGCCAGACGCAATGCAGCCGAGATGTTCTGGCGCAGCTCATGGTCGTCGCGGGCACTCGCCACGGCACAGGCGCTCAGAAGCCCCACGCCCGCCCCGATGCTCACCATCTGGTAGGGGGCGTCCGGCCCGTTCTGAGCCAGCCAGGTCGCCTGGCGGTCGGTTTTTGTTGTTGCTTCCGACGGAGTGTCGGTGGATAGATGTAGATAGCGCCAGTATTGGGCGAAGTGTAGCAAGACGGCCAGTGGAGTCAAGATGACATTAGGCACCTCGGACACGTCCGCGTCCGCGTCCAGTCCGTGCAGGAGCCACTGCATCAGCTTCTGGATCCAGGTTCTCCCATCCACGGCCTCCGCCGTCTCTGGGGCCTTCTCCGCCAGCATGTCCCAGTAGAAGGGCAGCGTTCCAATTGCCAGTCGAATCCATGATGGGCCCGTCGCCAGCGAGGCTCTGAGCAGATTAACCACTAGGGGATTGAGGATATCTTCCTGGGAACCAAACACGAGCAGCGTATTGCCCTGTAGGCGGGTGTGTAGTGAGGAGTCACCCATGGTAGCGGGAGTGCTGAACTGTGGTATAACTTGGTAACGGGAACACAGGGGTTCATCTCACCCGTTATAACGTCGGCCTCGGCATATGATATCGGCCTTTGCGCTATTAATGCGGGCGCCCGGGGAATCTTTACTCCTGTACCATCCGGAACAGTTGAATCTGGAGTCTCGGAGGTCAGAAAGTAGGACCGATGCAGCTTGTCCTGTCGCGCGGGGATCGCGAAGTCCGGCCGGGGATGTTTTCTTTTTTTGCTCCCTGTTTGGTTGCATTTTCCTTCCCGTTATCTGGGCGTCTTCTTGCGTTTTCGTGGTCCCCGATGCACTATTGAATGTAACCCAACAAGCTTTTTGTATTCCTTGTCCGAACCTTATAGTGATAATTAACAAATCAAAAATTAAAACAAAAAAAAGCATGGTATGAATTTTTCAATAGTGATAATCCTTCACTCTACTGTGTTTATTATTGGATTTCTCATAGGGTGACAATAGGGGGGCCAGCACTTGGAAGAAGGGTTGGGTGGTGCACACAGAGCCTGGGTATCTCTGCGTCGAGAGTGGTATACTGACCATCTCACTTGTGCCTGAAAACTACCCTTTTGTTGAAGACGTCCACTGTAGGCAGAACGGCCAGGAGGATTAAAACTGATATGGGTCTGTATCTGTCTTGAATAGTTGGGCGTATTTATACGATGGTGGTTCAGTATTCGCTTGATATCGATCAGAATAGCTTCAGATTCGCTATCTAATACAGCCTGGCAAACCTATTAAGCCTCACATAACTCCCCAAAAGTCCTCTGCGCCTCCGTCGCCATCCGACTCACAAGATCGAAGTCATGTAGAATCTTGTGCCTCGTGTCAAAGTCCGTCTCACAGGTCGGTCCATCCGGCCGTCCAGCTCTCCCCAGATGAATCTCCCCTTTCTCCCTCGAGTCTCGCACCAGCCACTGGGAGCGCTCGTAACGGCTCTGGTTATATGCCTGGAGGGCCGTGGTGACGATACGGCGCTGACTCCCCCCATCCCCCCGCCGGATCTTCGACGTCGCCGTCTCCAGAACCGCAGCGAGCACCAGGGCATCTTCCACCCCCATGCCGGCGCCGCTCCCATGGTCTGGCGTAACCGCGTGCGCGGCGTCCCCCGCCAGCGCCACCCGCCCGCGAACGTAGCTAGGGACGGGGCTCTCGGCCGTGTCAAAGATGGCGTATTTCGATACTTGGGGCGGGATGGCTTGGAGGAGGCTCTGGTAACCCTGATTCCAGTCCCGGAGGGGCTCGATAAGCTCGTCACGGTCGGCCGGCACGACCAGCTTGCCTTCGTGTTCCCAGGGACTTTCGTCAGCGACGTGAACCACGATGTTGAAGAGAGATAGGTTGTCGACCTGCGTTCTGGGGTTAGAAAATATGTACCGCCACAAGGCGAGTGGGGGGGTGTACTGGGTATGTAATCATGAATGCGCCTCGTCCCAGGTGATATGACTGAGCCAGGGCCTTCTCGCCCAGTGCCGTTACCCCCACCTTCAGTGGCACCAAGGCCCGGTATGCAACACGACGGGCGTATCCTGCTCGAGCGGCTGGGCTGTCCTCGCCCAGGAGGAGGCGTCGCGTGCGTGAGCCGATCCCATCGCAGCCGATCACTAGAATACCATCGCCATCAGCAAGCCCGAGAGGGAAAGGAAAGGAGGATGTCGACATACCCACATCAGCCTCGCCCTGGCTCCCATCCGCAAAATGCAGGATCACCCCCTCCTGCTCCTCATCATCCACATACGAGGAAAGCGTCTTCCCAAATTTCACCATCCCCTCCGGTACCAGACCAGCCAGAGACAGCAGAAATGCATGGCGGAGACAACCCCAGAACTCCAATCCAGCGTTCGAGGTCTCAAAGACGGGCCGGTCGTTCTCATCGAGCGTGCTCCCCGTGGCCGCCAAGCTATCGTAGTAGGCAGAATGCGAGGTCGGATCCGGCAGCGACACGGCCTCGAGCGCCTCGAGGATGCGAGGGTTGAGCTGTTTCATGGCCTCGCGGGCCACTTTCGAGAACCCGATACCGGCGCCGACATCGACCCAGTTCTCGTTGCGCTCGTAGATGGTGACGAGGACGCCGCGGTTGACGAGCCCGAGGGCAAGGGCGATGCCTACGATTCCGCCGCCAACGATGGCGACGTTGATAGAGCGGTTTTCGTCCTGGGCTTCGCTCATGGTGGTATACAGGGGTAAGGATCTCTCAGCTAAGTGAGGTACGGCATGGATTCCACTGGGTATGGTTCGCTCTCTGAGCCTAAATAAAGAAGCCTGATTTTGGGCTTTCGGAGTGATCATTGGGTTCCGCCACCAGGACTACCATTTCATGTCAGCATCAAATCGCCATCTTCGGCTCAAATTTCTCATCTAACCGGACCGGGGGATCGTCATGCAGGATCAGGCCAGGTCACCAACGGGGACTTGTACCTTGTCACGGTGCAGATCGATCGCGAGCCCTGCCATTCTTGGATCATCCGAAGCCCGACGGGCCAGAGAAACTCCGGCCAAAGCCGACAGTTTGAAATTCTCCGTCGCAAAATTAGGGCACATCACTGCCCAACTTGGCGCAAGCTCATTGATCCAAGTTTGGTTCGGCGTCCTCCTATTCATTACCTGCATACGGAGTTCAAGTGTCGCCGCCCAATGGGTTGCCCGTCCATGTTCCGCTCGGCCGAGATTCCACCGCCTTGTTTTACTATCGATCTTCACAATATATTTATCGATCAGTGCGTGATGGCTTCGCTAAGTCCTTCCCTGTGGAGCTCAGAGCCATTTTGAAAGTCGATTCTATCATCCAGGTCCGCTCTTACCAAAGGCACCCTCACCATGACGATCCCCGAACGTTGCACAGTTCTTGTTGTGGGCGGTGGCCCTGGTGGCTCATACGCAGCCACCGTCCTCGCTCGAGAGGGTATCGATACCGTCCTCCTGGAGGCTGACACTTTCCCCCGGTGCGGAGCTATGAGCCCCCCGAGAAAAAAAGAGACGAAACTGAATCAATCCACAGGTACCACATCGGCGAGAGCCTGCTGCCCTCCGTGCGGAACCTCCTGCGATTTGTCGAGTTGGACGAACAGTTTGATCGCCATGGATTTTTCAAAAAGGTGGGTTGCGTTCCATTCCATGCTGCCCCCCCCCCCCCGTGCGCAGTATTAATGCCCTCCCAGGTCGGAGCCTCGTTCAAGTTCAGCCCGTATAATGGCGCTGGGTGTAGGTGTTGTGTATCCTGCTGGTACCAGAAGCCGGTCCATCTAACCATGACCTAGTAACTGACTTTGTCGGCTCCGGCGGGCCGGACAACTATTCCTGGAATGTCGTTCGGTCTGAAGCCGATCACCTGCTCTTTCAACATGCGGGCCACAGTGGTGCGCAGACCTTTGATGGAGTCAAGGTCAATTCCATCAAGTTCGCCTCCGATACCACCCCGGTCGGAGACGGCATACAGTTAGGACGGCCGGTCTCTGCCTCCTATACGTGTAAGAAGGATGGCTGTACCGGGTCCATTGCCTTTGACTACCTGGTCGATGCGAGCGGGCGCGCTGGCCTGCTGAATACCAAGTATCTGAAGAATCGGCATTACAGTACGATGCTGAAGAATGTCGCTAACTGGGCATACTACAAGAATGCCCAGCTCTACGAGCATGGTCTGGAGAAGAAGAGGGTCCCGTTCTTTGAGGCTCTCCATGGTCAGTTTTTTTTTTTCTTTTGTTCGCCTTCCGTGGAGTGGGTTGAGCTGACTGGATGCAGACGAGAGTGGCTGGGCCTGGTTAATCCCCCTGCACGACGGAACCGTGTCAATCGGCGTGGTGAGGAATCAGAAGATCGCCACGCAGATGAAATCCGTCGCGGGATCAACAAAGACCTATTTTGACGAAGCGCTCCGGCTCGCGCCCACGTTGAATAAGCTGCTCATGGGCGCTTTCCGAGCAACCGAGATCAAATCCGCGTCCGACTATTCATATTTTTCATCCTCCTACTCCATCCCCTTTGCCCGCGTGGTCGGGGATGCCGGGTGTTTCATTGACCCCCTATTTTCGTCTGGTGTCCATTTGGCTATGACGGGGGGACTCGCAGCCGCCACAACCATCTGTGCTTCCATTCGTGGCCTCGACGAGACCACCGCCGCAGACTGGCACTCCAGGAAGGTCCAGACATCATACACGCGCTTCCTGCTGGTCGTGTCGAGTGCGTACAAGCAGATGCTGAATCAGAATGATCCCGTCCTCAGCACATCGGGCCAGGATAATTACCGCGACGCGTTTAAATTCTTCGAGCCTGGTTGGTACCCCTCTAGCGTTTTTGCGCATCGTCCCCGGCTAATGTATCCCAGTGATCCAGGGAAAGGTGGATGTCACGAACAAGGTCTCGCAGGCGGACCTCTCAGCCACCGTCGACTTCCTGGCGGGGGTCATGAATTCCGATTTCATCCTGACGGCCCTCGGAATGATCGGCGATGATAAGGCGGACCCGGGGAAGAAAGGGGGGAAACCCATGCCCAAGGTCGGCGAGGTCAAGCTCCTCAAGTCCCTGCATGGCATCTGGGGGGGGACTTTGGGTTTGGAGGACGATACGACCGATGCGATTGATGGTTGGGCGCCGCAGTTGGAACGCGGCAGTTTGACGCTGGTCCCGGCTGGTGGGAAATAAACACCCGGCGTGAGCGGATGCCGTGGGTCAACCACCATAACTTTGTCCCTTCAAACTGGCTACATGAATAAATTGGACCCTTGCCCAAGAAGAGTCAGGCCCCTAACAGTTCATTACTTATGGTTTCATACTTGTAGTCGTCAACACATTCACCCAGTTGCGAGATTGGCCTCTTGAAAGAAAGAAGAAAAGAATATAACAAGTATAGTAATAAATTAAGAAGAAAGTTAGTAATAAACCGCGGGCACCCCGGCCTAATTAAGTTTAGTACTGGGCTGGTTTGGCGTAGGGTCTGGCAGCAGACTGCGTTTGTCGTGGGCGACTACCTCTAGTGACAGATACAAGTTTTCCCAGAGATCAAACCAATAAGATACAATAATAGTTTACTACTAATTTCATATTGGTGAACCCAGCATCTAACCAGTAGGAATATAATTTAACATAGATTCAAGGTCATATTTGTCCTATAATTTGTCAGCAAGATCTCTGTCACTGAGGGCCATTTATAACATTATATCTTATGGATCCTTTGATAATTCCCTATGAAAAAATGCATTGCGCATCTTACTCTTGTATTGTTGTAATAAGAAATATAAGTAAGTTACACTGATGAGACGACCCCCCCAGGATCCGAATAAATCTAGTCCTCAATGCCGTGTTTCTGGTGGGAGCCAGACTGACAGAATAACCAAGGAAATAGTACGAGTGAACCTCTGATGATAGTAACATAGTAAGGACACGGCCTGACTAGATCTTCGACTTTGCAATTTGGGTAATTTTATCTCCCGCCACCTTCCACGAACGGATTTCCTTGCGTAGGATCTTCCCGGACTATATACACCATTAGTAACAGCTATATGATTTGGATTCATTGGGGAGTAGACCTCACCGGATTTTTGGGGATGGCATCAACAACAAAGACACCTGCTGTAAGACGTTTATAGTGGACGACCTTATCATTTACAAAGGCCTGTATCTGGGAAGGAGTCGCCTTCATATCAGAGTTCAGGACGACGAATGCCCGTGGGACCTCACCCTCGTCACTGCGGGGCGTTAGTTACCGATATCATCACCAGGCAAGAGTTAGTAGGGGTTGCTATACGTTTTCACACCGATAACTGCAGCATCGGAGACTGCTTTATGGTTCAAAAGCAGAGCCTCGAGTTCGGCCGGTGCAACTTGGAATGCCTTAACCTTGATGAGCTCCTGTACAGTGTAGAGGAGATATTAGTCATCTTCCGCGATTCCTGTTCCCTTCATTCCTTACCTTTAGCCGATCAACGATAAAGACCTTGCCATCCTCGAAATAACCCACGTCCCCTGTTCTGATCCATCCGCCTGGGGACTTGATCTGTCGGCTGGCCGTCTCATTTCTCCAGTAGCCCTTCATTATATTGGGGCCACGAACAATCAACTCACCAGCAGGCCGGTTGTATTGCCTTGCAAATTCGTCCAGCACCTCCACTCTAGCTTCCATGTTTGGTCCTAGCTCTCCCACCGAGGCCGGGTTCGCAGTTTCCGATGGGTCCCAGCTGGTAATAAGACTTGTAGCTCTGTTACGGGGAGAAAAGGCATGATCAGCACCAGAAATAGTAAAAGGAAAGAGGATGACACAGTTAAAAGAGGTTGGGTGAATTGCAAGAGGCGCACTCACTCTGTCATTCCCCAGCCCTGCTGAATTTTAACTTGTCCATTCGGCCAGAGCCTCTCGAATTCGTTGCATAAATCACCACTCAGGGGAGCCGCACCGGACACGGCCCGTTGAACGGAACTAAGGTCGAATTCTCGTACTCTCGGGTTTTTGACCATTGCGACTACTATGGGGGGTGCCAAATTCAGTTCTGTAATACGAAACTATTCAAGAAACCACGTCAGCCAAAATGGCCTCAAAGGGCTTCTCCGGTGGTACCTAGAAGCAGTCCTATTCACGACCAGACTGACGTCTTACCTTTTCCACGCATTCCAGCATCTTGAGCAAGTCAAATTTAGGCATCACATATATGATACTCCGCCGGAGGATGGAAACAAAACACATAGTTTGGGCCATGGCGTGATACAGCGGCAAGTATAGGAGTTGGCGGGGAGGCTGATCTGAAACCAAATCCTTGGGGCTTAGTTGTGCCAGGAAGAGCAATGCTGCTGTATTTGCAATGTAGTTGCGATGGGTGATCTCAACACCTTTTGCTAGGCCCGTGGTGCCAGAGCTATAATTCAGGGCAATAGTCCGGTCACATTGTTCATCTGCTGAGAAGGTCTCCCACGCGAAATTCTCTCCCTCTATAATGGACCCCAGTAGCTCACTGAAGGATCGCATTTGATGCTCGCTGTTGACCTGCCGCTCGACAGTATTCACGATGCTTTGTGCAGAGCCTAATGTCACAATGTTATTGAGGTTGAAATTGCTCTGCTTTGCGGCTTCGAGAACAGTGTCAATGGCACCCGCGGCACTGATTATAAACACCGGGTCACTATCCTTGATCTGGTGCGCAAGCTCACGAGCGGTATATGACGGATTGGCCCCGGTGTAGATACCTCCGGCCATTATTGCGCCCATGACCACCACCGGGAAGAAGATTGTGTTCCCCGCAAATACAAGCACGCGGTCTCCGGGCCGCAACCCAGCCTTTTGGAGTCCAATGGCCAGCCGTTTACTCCATAAACGAAAGGAGTGCTGGCTCAGGAAGATGGAGTCGGGTTTTTCGGAGTCCACGAGAAGGGGTGTATTGGGCAAGTCGCCATGCGCGGACTGAAATATGTAGTCGGGGAAGGAAAGCCGAGGGACGTCGACTTCCCAGCGGGAACGATGTACCACATCCATGCTTCCCACAATCGCGGGTCAGGTTTGTTTTGGTTCAAAAGACGGAGAAAGGAAATCAGAAATCACTCGTAGCGCCGATTTAATGATAGAAATAGATGAAAACAGAGAAAATATCATCCGGCATAGAGTACTCGGGGCACTTTGTACTTATTGTTCGCGCCCTAGTTCAAATTCTCTACCTGCACGGCCTGGTGGGGTTGATGGCGGTTTCTACCCGAGGGCAGGTGCCAAGGATCACTAACGGACGAAACCGTCTTCCCGAGGATTGGCACCATCCGCGTGTACCTAAACTCCAACTGGGATTGTCATTGTCTTCCTCGGTTTGACACAAAGTGGTACTATTAACATGAAGTCCTGTGCAAGCCTCGGAAGCAAATACTCTCCTGCATAACTGATAAGCGGAATCCTTTGCCTAACCTACCTCCCAACATCCACCAATGTCCTATGGCCCATCTGCCAAATACCTGGTTGATTACCCATCAAAGTTAGATAGTGATCCGAGGTCTGCTTCCGGCTTCAGTTTCCCTCGGTGGGACTAGATACATGGAGCTGTTAACAAACCTGAGTATCTCTACTCACCAGGGCTCATGTTACACTCTTGCCCCCCTTGGCTAGGATCAACCCCACTTGAGACTGATTCTCCAAGACTTGCAATTCATTATGGTGACGAAAACAAAACAACCAGGTGGGTATAAGAGGGCAAGAAAAGCGTGTACCTGGTGTCACACCCGAAAGGTAAGATGCGACGCTGTCGTCCGGGGGCGGCCTT
Source organism: Aspergillus biplanus (assembly GCA_027569045.1). Classification (NCBI taxonomy): domain Eukaryota; kingdom Fungi; phylum Ascomycota; class Eurotiomycetes; order Eurotiales; family Aspergillaceae; genus Aspergillus; species Aspergillus biplanus. The sequence goes on from JAPDEJ010000016.1 coordinate 100,221, forward strand.
GTACACGGTGTCGTCAGGACGGACACACCTGTTGGCTGAAGCCGATAAAGATCCCGTGGAGGTGAGCTGGGAACCCCTCAGCGCCAAGTTAATGTTCATTCCTAATCCAACTAAACAAATAGGCGCAATTCAAGTCTGGAGAAAGCCATTCATGCTACATACGTCCAAGGGGACGAGGTTCAAATAAAGACGACTTCGGGGAGCCTGCCTCACTCGCCTGTCCGCAGCACTGCTGTCACTCATAAAACCAAAGTTCCCCATCCTGGTTGGTTGGATTTCTCATCGTATGATTTCTTGGAATTCCCACGATCTTCGGGTCTAGATGATGAGGACATTCGTTTCTTGAGATCGAAGGGATGTCTGCTTGTACCGGGGAAAATTCTCATGGGTGAGTTTGTGAAGCAGTACTTTTGCCGGGTTCACCCATCCGCGCCCATCATAGATGAAGCGTGGTTCTGGAATATCTACAGGCACCAATGTCTTGGCCACGAGGGAGAATGCCCAAAGCTTTCATTGCTCGTTTTCCAGGCCATGTTATTCTCCAGCCTGCCATATATCTCTCCGGAGTCGGCACGACGGGGTGGATTTGCCAACAAACGGGCAGCGTGGAACACGTTATATAATCGAGGCAAGGTAATTCATTTCGTGTATTTTACCTGGGGTTATTCTATACCTACTGACCTGAAGAAGAGACTCTTCGACTTCAAAGGGGATGATCGACCGCTCATGAAGGCTCAGGCGGCCCTGCTACTGTCCTATCACACCACCGTAGAGGAACCGCAAGATGGTAGTCTGTGGCTCACCCGTGCCATACAAGCGGCCATGGTAGTCAGTAGCGAAGCAGAGATTACCACTGATGTTGAACCTATTACACGGAAACGACTGTGGTGGTCCATCATAGTCCGCGATAGATGTCTTTGCCTTGGCCTTCGGCGTCGTCCGCAGGTAACCGGCATTGAACTGACCATGGCATCAGATATATTGGATGAGGTTGACCTTGCGGATGAGATGAAGAACTCTCGGGTTTACAATCTACCAACAAAACGCACCCTATTAAAGATTTTCCAAGAAGAGTGTCGACTGGCCGCACTAGTAACAGACATGGCCTCCTGTATATTCACGACGAATGGACTGTCAAATCCCTCCCTATCATTCTCGGAGTTTGAGCTCACCTTACTGAAGTGTGGACAAATCTATGATTCACTTGACCGATGGGCAAGGTGTTCACGACTCCTACCGGCCCGAAATCAGGATTCTGATGCGGTCACCTTGTTCAACCACCAGGTGCTCATGTACTACCAGTATGTTGGCACCCCCCTCACCATATAAAAGTCAGGGCTAATTATCTCATATCTCAGTACTGCTCGAATCAACCTTGCACACTACGAAGCGCTCCTAGTGGAAAGACACTCTAGATTTATTGAAAACAGCTATGTTCAGCGTCTCGGCAAGACCGCTGAAACACTAAATGACGCGATTACCAGCCTATCAGATATCATGGAGTACTTTGGCAGAGCTGGACGAACGCAGAACTTCCCCATGGCACTGTGAGTCCTCCTAGCCCTCTGGGTTAGGTAAAGCGCATACACTGACCTTTGGTAGTCTGGCATATGTGAAGATGCCGCTCATTCTCACAGCAATCGATTTTAAACTCTCGTCGTCACCGGCGGAAATGAATTCCAGACGAGATCGCCTGGAATGTCTTGGTGAAGTAATTCGCCACTCGCAACAAGCCTACGATACAGCAGACTATGTCCTGACAAGTGCCAATCAAATCCTTCGCTTGGCATACATGACCGCCCAACACTTATTCTTACCCTGGAATTCAGCAGCTACCTCTCTGGAACCTCCGGGCAGCATGATATCCATTGATGGGCGTAATGATATTGCGAGCCAGTCGGACGCCTCAAAAAACAATATAACAAACTGGCACTATGGATTTCTGTCTCAGCCTCGTGCATACCTCTTGATATCCACAGTCGTTGACTATTTTCTATCCGTGGGCAGGCTGCCGTGCCGTAGCTCTCTCCCTGACTTTTTATTTTGTATTGCGCCCCTCGGTATTGAAATTGACCTTCCCTGGCACGTTACGCGGGCGCCTCCGGATAGGGAGCCGCAATATGGCCACAGGAGGGAAGTATCAACCGAATTAAAAACATCCAGAGATGCAGCGAGGGCAGATCGACCAACCATCACACAACCCATAACCAACGGTACCTTTGATCCAGTAGTTGAAGCTCTCTTCGATGCCACGGAGTCCGATGATGGCTTTCAGATTAAGCTACCATCCCCAAGCGACTACGGCCTTATTCCTGATAATATATCCATCGCCTCATGGTCTGATCTAACCGAAGCCCTTCTCGAAAGTGGTAACCATTCCAGCACTGTAGCTACCGAGTCGGATAACAGGGATCTGGGGCTGCATGTTGAATGGATTAGTTCACTGTTTAATACTATGTACCATGTAGGTGGGTGAGGATGGTCCTAGTTCTGCAGAGAGCCATTGCCTCCCCGAAATACCCAGGCACCGCACAAAACTTCCGGATGAAGGCGCTTCCCTTTCTTGGAGTTCGTGGCAAGGTGCCAGTATTGTTACCTTAAAAAGGAAGTTTTAGATTATGGTCATTGAAGGATTTTATATCATATATGAATTTGCCATGTATATAAAAACCACCCAGGATGTCCTGGCCATCAACGAGGGATGGGAAACGCCTTGAATCGCCGCCAGAAAATTTACATGTCGTATACTCTATGGTATTTTCTGCAGGCGTGGGTGCAGATCATGACCAATACACTCTACACGACCTACACTCCAACCGGGGTGTTCGGCCATGAGCTAACAACCGTTGCAGGTTGAGGGGAGCCTTGCGTCAGACCTCGACAAGTTCGACTTTGCGTGCTCTTTGTACATTTTTCCCTGGCTCGAGCTCTTGACTGGCAGTCCTAGTACCGGCATGGATGACCCTGAAATAAGCATTCCCAGAATGTAGACTAAGCACATATCAAATCCGACACATAGCGAAAAGTCAAGTAGACATCGCAGATCGTACGTATATGATCAACGCAGTCTGGTAATCCAATCTTTCCAGGTACACCAATTGGGCTACCGCATAACGTAAATATCCTGGTCCAATTTTGTATCATCTTAAATCAATTGCTGCCGTCTGAGAGCTCCACATAAAATAGATTCTAGAGTGCTTCCCTCTATATCTATCAATTACTTCCTCCTTTGTCTACAAAGTCAAGTGACTTTTGAATAATCACGCTTCCCTCGCCCGTAGACTGTTACCAGGGCCTGGCCCACCAAAGATACCGAGAACCAGCCATGATATATATACCCACCAAAACTAATGATTCCCGCCATTTAATACATCTATCAGCTCAATATAGAGAGGGCCTTTTTCTGACAAAAAGAACCGTCGCCGTTGTACAATCAACCCCCGACTCGTCCTTTATAGTGGCTTCAAGGAACACTTTGCGGCCCTCGACCTGGACGACCTTTGCCACTGCCAATATAACCCCGGGAAGCCGAACTGGCTGGTGGTACTCGAGTTTCATAAATGCTGTGAACATCCCATACCCTTGATCAAGACCGGCGGCCCCCACCAATCCACCGGTGACTTCATCTATGACGGTTGCTAGAAACCCACCGTGAGCGATCTCGGGTTGACCCGTCACACCGATTCCAAGCTGCAATATCAGGTACCCTTCAAAGTGGTTTGGAGGAAGGTTCGGTGGCTTCCGGTAACGAAAGATATATTTCTTGACCCCATTGTTTTGGTGGAGAGTTGTCTTGAAAAATTCATTCGGGATTTCGCGAGTGTCAACGAGGAGGTCAGTCTGATTCCGAAGTTCGGTATACCAGGGCATAGACCGAAATTCCGCTAGGTTTGGAGATGCCATTGTGAGGAAGGTGCATTAAGGGACAAGTTGTGAATTTGAAGGCGGTAATGTGTCCAACTTCTGTTCGTGGGTGACGTACATATTGGTGCTGGAGCCGCGCTTTATAGGATCAACAACTAACCGAGGAAAGTCAATCTCCTCGGCCGCAACCAATCTAGCTAGAGCCAATCAGCTCTTGAATAGCCTTGGACGCTAAATTGATCGAAAACTGACTGGCCTTCGATTTGTACTGACATGAACGATCATCTTGTTGCTGGGCCGCCTCCTACCTCTCGCAGTTCTGTCTTGAATAGCGTCGCCGAGAGAAGTGGCCACCCCATGAGTTGATCTAGAGATGGTCTTAGGATTTGATATCAATCAAGTAGGCAATTACCTAGTACCAATAATCTAACGGGAACCGATGCCCACTTGGCTACGGACCGCCCATAGGCGGCTAAAGCTGGACATCCTAGACAGGTCGACACAATATTGGAAGTATTAAGGACTGTTAGCCTCAAATTTTGCTCTGGTATAAATCTCCATCTGCATTCAAGTTCTGAACTGGCTCATTTTTGTATTGCCATACTTTCCTTCTCCCAATGGGAGTGCCCAAACTCCCCTCAATCCCCAACTTTACGCTAAACGAGGCCCTATTTAACGCGCACTGCGGTCGTTCCCTATTTACAAAATGCGTTGCACAATATTTTGACTGTACATATGGTCAGTAGATATCCTCACTCAAACAAATTGAGATCCGTGACGGGCTTAAAAGGCCGCTCGCACAGGACTAATTGTTAGGTGATCCCAACAGGGTTGTCGGTATTTTTGCCCCCAACACTTTATCTCTGCTCCCAAAACCAATGTACCCATCTCACCATTTGCAGGGAAAAATGGTAGATGGAGACTATGGCAATCCTTGGGGCAATTCATCGGGCCAATGAAGTTGTGGCATTAGTCAACGTCGTATTTAGTTCTAATGAGTTGGCTGAGCAGCTGCTGTTGGTAAAAGCAACCCTCTTCACGGTTTGGCTGTTACTTGCTACTGCATTTAGAGGTGTAGAAATATGCGGTATCCCTAAGACCAATTTCCTTTCACTAAACCTGCCTGCGGATATCGTAGCACCCCCATTGGCAGAGGCCGACCTTTTCATGTCCTATTGTGGGAGAGTGAAAATGTTACACTTTTTGGGGTGGTTTTAGTCGGATGATTCCTTTTTTACCCTCGATCAAAGTGATTAGGTATTTAACTTCAGCAATTTTGAACAGGTCCCGGATTCACTAACGGTATAGTGGCAGGACCCTATTATCTTATCCCTAGTTTCATGTTTCCTTTCTTGTGGTTTTTGTTCCTCATTGCTCATGATGTAGGACAGAGTCTAGGATCGGTCCCCGGATGCCGATTCCTCGGAAGTACTTGTCAGAACAGCCAATGAACTGGCCTACCGAGGTCCCTAAAAGTGCAAGGTACTGATTTTCAATATATATGTATCCTTTTACTCCCTATATAAGATATATCAAGTTTACGCATCCAACAAGGAAAATACACGTAGGGGAACACCCATCAGAACATTAGTACATGCGACAATGTAAGGCGAAAATTACACTTATTCTTCCATTACACGTACGGATGAATAGGTTACTCCTGTTGGGATTAACCGGGCGAAGAAGGAAAGTAAGTAGGTTTGAAAAGGGAAAGCCTCAGGATGGGGAGCGATTGTACAAGGGGAAGAGGGAAATGGTTCTGTGTCAAAGTGGCTAATACACGATCATGAATATAGGATGCGGCTCGAATTGCGCGAAATATTCGACAGTCTCCTCACCGATGTGTCTCGCGTAGCTATCGTCTCGTCAGGGACCGGGGATAACGCCTTGTTGCTTGGGTTAGACGTTCAGTCAGCCACGGCGGAAGGAACAACGTTCGGCCCCAAGGAGGAGACAATCCTGATGCAGGCCGCTATGACATAAAAGTGAGCTGGCCGTCGGACTTTCAAGATTCGATGGCAACCATTAAAACATGTAAAAATCCTATGCCTCGACACCCTCCGGCCGTTGCCCTGATATGATCACAGCTTTGTGAGGTAGCTGTTATTTGTCTCTTTCGGGTATACTCTTTTAATGTCTCGGGTGAGACCACAGGCTACGCCGACATTCGCCTATGTGCTGATTGCTCGAACTTGAGTTCCAAGAAGGTCGACTTGGGGCTCAAGGCGAATGTTGGAACACCCACCACTTACTTAAGGTTGTGGGCTCGTATAGCTAGCTTCGGTATGTATGCCCCACGTCCAGGGTCCTCGAACTCAGAGAGGCATTGCCTGCGGGATTTGTGACCCGCGGTTTCTCGCCCAATGGTGAAGCCATCCCTGAGGGCTCGAAGATGGGTTCCATTCTCAGTCTGACAAGCCACGTGGCTTGCAAGCCACCAAAACTTCCTGGATTGGAATAGAGGCCATACTCTCGCGGGTCATAGGAAACTATCCCCCAGATCACATACTGTATAACCCACATGCTGGGTGCTGGTATTTCTGTCGAAGGGCTCAAGTATACTGCAAGCTAGAACAGTGGCGCACCGAAAACAAAAGGCATTCCCGCCGCTCTCCGGTCCTTCTCGACAGCTGACCAGCTAAGGTTTCAGATGCTGTGATACTCTTGAAATCCGGGAGGTTCGCGCAGAAGCCCGCGCTAGAGACCACTTGTGAACGACAGCAGATCTCCCATTTCAGTTGCACTGAATCCATTATCGCCTTCCAGGTCTGCTTCAACCGAATGATCAAACACTTGTTCGGGATTGATCAAGTCAAGTGTAACCAAATACTCCTGGAATTCGGGACTTAGTAGGTCTGACTCAAGTTCAGAGGGCGCCCCGTTGGAATCCGTTGAATCATCCTCGTTGTTATGCTGGGATCCGCGGGGCGAGATACGGCCCAAGATTTCCTTGTCATCACAGGGAAGTCGACCTTTCGATAGCACAAAGTCCAGATATATAGGTAATAGGGCATATATTTTCAGATCACACAACATAATATCCCCGTGACTACAATGGGTTTCACACTCAAATCCACATTTACGGGACATCGGCGGCAATTCCCGGTCGATTAAGTTGACCAAGTCCTCAGTAGCCCGTAGGACAAGATCCACATTATCAAAGCGGGACGTGATGGTGGCCATGATGTTCTGAAAGATATCCAGAACCCGTTTCTGCGCGATCAGTCTGGATGCTACGGATGATATCTGCGTGTTTGTGGCATGAACCATCAAGGGGAACATAATAAATGCGGCTCTGTCAACAGGGTCAGTTTGCCTTTGAGTAACTTGACTTCATGGTGTGGCCTTACATCGCCAGCGGCATGCGCTTAACAAAGTCAAATTCTAATATCGCAGTGAACCTTTCTGTTAGCTGGAGGGTCGCCATTGTAATTTCGCGTCTTGCGGATGCGTTCAGTATCGTCTGGTTGAATCCCTCATTGCGTAGGCCAGTGCGAAGGAGTTGAAAGTTGTCGAGTGCAATGATAGCAGAGCTTTATACGGTTTAGTTCGCCATCCGGGATGAGAAACATCAAGTCTACTTACTAAAAGTAGATATCTATTATATTGATGCTAGCGGTTGTTATTTGATCTGAATCAGATGTGGCGTGATGGTATGCTCTCATTGACTGGGACCAGTTAAAGAGATCTTGCCTGTGTTGATTGACCTGCTTGAGGACAACGGAATCGTCATCTCGAAGGTGGTTGGCTGTACCCTCGTCTGGGGGGTAGATTAGATTGATGACCTCACCAACTGGAATGACGAATTCGCAAACTCTAATAAACAGCTCCATCAGAATCTTCCTCGTGCTGGATGGGTGTATCGGTGCAGCGTCAGTATCAGAAAAAACATCCTCTACGGAGAGTATAGGCTTCCCATAGCGATATTGCTCTGGTGGTATCTGGAGCGACCGACGAAGACCGAGGGATAGCAAGCGATCTCTAACAATACAGCACTGCCAAATGCGTCGATACTGTTTGGCCCTCATGTCTGAAACAAGGGGGGTGGTGTCCATTTTATGCATATCGGCGTTCCGAGCTAGTCTGATGGCGTTTAAAAGCCAATAACTTCCGTCTCTGTCTCCATATACAGTACTGTAATGCCCCGAGCTGAGGAGGAGGCAGCCCTGTACCAAAGGAATAATATTTGTTTCCGCCCCGAGGTCAAACAGTAACTTCAGCGAACGAGGGTTCGTAAGCTGAGAACCAAGGCAACACTTTTCAAGATCTGGGCCTTACCTTTGCCCTATTGTACAAGTTTCTGCGGGCGGTCGCATGTGAAGTAAACCCCGTTTCCTCGATCATTTTTTGTGAAACCAACTAGAATAGCATATGAGCTGGGTTATGTGGCGTCGAATAGGCTGGGAGGGGGGAAGATGTATTTATCTCACCGGACAAGAAACAGCAAACATGGCCTGTAATAAGAACAGAGAGATTGAAGACATATCCGTGGCTGACTGGGATCTACCTTCATAGATCGACCAAAACGTACTTTCGCATAGAAGGGGCAAATATGGATGAACATGACGGAAATATTGCTTCACCAACTCGTCAACAACCTGGATTGGAGGGATGTGTAGGCACCCCTGCAGCTCGAGAATTTGAATAGACTCCGTTGCCATTTTACCCAGGTTTTCCAGTCTGATCCATGAATAACATGTGTAGGGAATGTCACGGCGGCGACGAGAACGCAAGTATTGACAGCGGTGTTGCGATGTTCGGTGATGGTCATGGTCATCTTGTGTCCCGCCAATCTGTTGCAGGGCCCGGCCGGGTTGTAAAACCATCGGGTCATTTTGGACGGGGTTGAAACCTACATTGGTATCACGAGGTAAAGCGACGGACGCCAGGGTTGTTGGCAGTGGGATACCTTGCAAGAGCGGGTCAAGATGGTCGAGATGCACAGATTCCTCATGGGTGGTGTGAAGCTCACTCTGGATATCCTCAGTTTGGGCCTCGTCCCCATGCCTCTCCTGTCTCGACATATCCATCTCGCTGTCGTGGCGGTCCGACGGGAGAGGATGCATGCTTTCCCCATCCCGACTTCCGATTGATAGAGAGTGTCGAGGAGGAGAATTCGCTCGGGCTTCCCCTTCTGATGGTACGATCTCACCGCGCGTGTTCTGATGCTGCTGTTGCCTATGGGTAAGTTGAGTCAATCAAGCCCGTCATCTATTGCATATCTGTCTTTTTTTCGTGTGGGGAAGCAGGTGGGAACGAACAGGCTGGAATGCTTCTCCGTCACGACACAATTGATATTATCAAGGGAACAATTTGTGCATGGCTGTTTGCGCATCACCACATCACATCGAACCTTGCGAGTTCGGCAGTTCACACATGCCCTTTGGGCCCTTCGGTAGCGGGGCCGATGTGAAGGTCTTCTTGTCGCGAGTTGGGAGCCTCTATGGCTGGACTCGGTTGAAGGAGCAGGGGCTCTCATACTAAGGGTGGATATCAGCAGTCAATGGGGGCGTAAGGAGGTTGAAACAAGCCTGGCAAAGAGCTGTTCGAGGCTCCGAAACCATCTGGTTTGGTGCGGCCCCAAACTAACCCCCGCATCAAGAAATAAGGGGCCAAGCCGAACATCCGAGGGATCTTCACCAAATCCCCCTCTTATGCACCCTAATGCACCTGACCACCAGCATAAGGAGAGGAGTGGCACCCTAACCCGGCTACCATCTTCTCAGCAAGATACATGGGGATGGAGGACCAGAGATGAATTCTCAGTTAGATTGTTCATTTGTCTCCCTTGCACCTCGTATCGGGTAGGCAAATGTCCCTCAATCATTGAGGTGTTTGCAATGTGGCGATTGCTAGGGGCGCTCATCTCTCTGATGCCACGCTGGTTCACTGTTTGAAGGTAAGGGCGATTTAGGTCAAGATCTAATTTGATCATCAGCATTTGAATCTAAGGTCGCGAGCATTGCAGTGGTGGTATCCGGTGCTGTGCCGAAATCCGATCTGTGTCTGGATGATGACCGGCCGGCCGTTGGTGATATGGAGAGTAATTAAACTAGTTAAGCGGGACTAGTATTTTTCCATGAGCCCACCCGCTGTGAGCGGAAAGTCATTGCCAATATTTTGCTCCAGCCCTCCAGAAAGGAACGCCCCGGATTCGTGGGCCTGTTTGTGGCTCTCTGTTAAGCTGTGTTCTCGGTCTGGCCGTGGAGTGCACTAGAAGGATACAAAGTCTTCTCTGTAATTGGAATCGTTTTTCCAAAGTCCTCTAAAGGACTACCAACATTTCCATGTCCTGTCTACACGGTAGGAATGTTTGAGCTAGCAGCCCAGTCACAGAGGAGTCCTCGGATCCGCTTGATACAGTCGTCACAGCCCTTCTTGTGCTTGCATTTGATCATACAACCACAATCATTCATAAGCCAATAGATGTAACTATTTGCATCAAGGTAATTATAAGTTTGTTGTAAACATAACAATATATATTACGAGTGATGGAACATAGGAGGAGACTTGAACAATACGTGAATACGGCTACTACCTGTATCTTTCAATTCAACATACTTTTACCAGTACAGTTTCGCAACCCTCAAGGTTTTGGGGGGGTTAGGCAAGGTTTCTCTGCTTTCTCCGTTCCTTTGCTTTTCTCGGCTTTCTCGGCTTTCTTGGATCATCTGTCACCGTATGGCCGAAACACAAACACAACGAACCTGCACGAAGTGAACATGACTGGGATTTTCCCTTCGTGTCTGAAGTTTCCTCTATTTTCAGGCACAGACATCTTCCCGCCATCTTTCTCGGTGCAATGGGATTTGATAATATCTCCAAAGAGCCTAACCCAAATTCAAAAGCTTCCTCACCGACTGCTCTGGTGGGACCGACATTATCGCTCCATACGATACTTAAAACAGTTTTTAATTTCAACGATTTTCAATTCCGCCGTACATTGAGAATTCCTGCCTTATTGCTCTAGAGTTCGGTGATGATAACGCAGGACCCTATGTTCGATGGGCAATGGACCACAGCAGCGGTCAAGATCGGCGATGGTTTTACTGCCACCTACGCCTAGACTTCTTCACAAAATGCAATTATCACAGCTTAGTTTCCTGCGGAAAGCCGGGAAGCTGTAGCATATCCAGAACATCCGTGTCAGATACTGGCGCTGGGTCTGGATCTGCTGGCCTGGGCGATGGAAAGTATGTTGGCTGAAGTGTCGACAGAAGCGAATCCCAGAAATGGTCATTATCTCCAGGCAAATAAAGTGATGGTTCCATTCCTGTCGAGGAAATCCAGGTGGCCCCGTCAGAGCAGTCTGGAAACCAATTGGGTTTTCCCAGCACCCATGAGGGGAGAGACTGCATAGACATGACCGTGCCCTGTGAAATGGATCTGTCCAGTAACATCGACAAACGGAGATACACCCGTGGATCTCGGGAAAACGCTTCACCCCAATTTTTAATCTTGCTGGGCAGTGTTGCAACACTTCTGTCAGGGCGCAAGTCACTTGGGTTTATCGTCGAGCCGCTTACCAGGGGTGACGGGAATATTGATTGAATTGTTTTTCTGATAATTTCTGTCATCCCGTCAGCCCCCGGGAAGCGAAATGAGTATTGCCCCATACATGCAACGACATGAGAAAGTTCGCTATTCCTTGGATCCAGTGGAGCGTGCGTTGGTGAAAGGGAAATATCAAGAATGTGGAGCAGTGTTGGCAGTGCAGTAAGAGCCAGCCTGGAAATGGGATTGATACAAGTCAGTAGAGTCTGGTCCAATTATACAGGCGAGTTGAGCGTACGTGGTCAAAGGCAAATATCGAGTTAGACCACGTTTGCTTAGCTTTTTGATGCTGCCAGCCATGGCCTCGGACGTATGCCCTATGTTCGTCTCCAGGCCCTGCATTCGGGTGCTGTAGAATCCTTGAAAAATGTAGATTCCTTGTTCCAGTGCTGATGCTTCTAGCTGGATCAACATGAGGCTGGCGGTCCTAAGTTTCAGATAAGCGCAATTCGCAACTGTAAAAGGAAAGGGTCCCCACTGGTGGAGCATGCGATTGAGTTCATGAAATAATACGATAGATTCATGCACGACTTCGCCTTGCAATGGTTGGATATAATCCTCAGAAAGTTCAGCCCACTGGGCAAGCGCATCCTTGCAGTGATCAACCTGATACAAGGCTTCCATCAGGTCTTCGTTGCTAAGGGAGTGTAGACAGGGGGAGCCTTTGGAATGAAACAATGCCAATGGCGTGGTTAAGAGGCAGGCAAGTTTGCAGTGGACGACGAGTAACTTGATGAGTTGGCGTTTAATTTCGGCGCTATAGACCTCAGACTTGTTGATTTCATTATCCATGTCCTCCTCAGACAAGCCACCCTGACAAAAGTCGAACTGATCATTGGATATCTGAATCTGTCGCCTCATTCCCAATGGTAGGATCCTATCCCGAATGACGCAACACCACCACAGTCTCTTTCTAGCCTTTGTGTCCCGTACATTAATCATCGAAGAAGTGCGATATGAAGCAGCATCACAAGCTCGGGCATATAGTATTGCCGTTGTAAGCCAAAAGGAATTCAATGTCGGGTCTGTATTTCCAGAGTTAAAACTCAGAAGTAGGCAACCCTGAGAAATTGCGTGTCTGTCTGTTTCCGCCCTCAAGTCGAAGAGCATCTACATGGTTGTCAGTCTTTCATTGGGGCAGAGAGTGAAATTAAATTGCACCTTAGCCCGCCGGTGGAATGCAGACCCTGCTTCGGGAATTGAGCGAAACCCGCACCCCTGGACAACCTCCAGTGGGACTAACTGAAACATGAAGTTAGAACAATATTCAAAGTCGTGAGGCGGGACTTCATGAGCTACTGACATTACTAGCTGCAAAGAGCATGGATTGGAAGACAAATAAGGAAAGCTGGGAAGGCGAGCCATCACTCTTTCGATGTCGCCCAAAATATATGTCCCAAAATTCACCCTCATCGATGACTGGGAAAAGTGGATGGAAGTAGAGGAAATAATGTCGAAGGAATTGTACCAGGCTTTGTTCATCGTAGACATCAAGACAGCCATTATTGTTCAAGACGGCAAGGTCTTCTGTAGCAAGGGTGGATATTCCCCCAAGCTGTAGGAATTGAAAAGAGGAATAATTTATCCCCCTAGCCCGAGAGGAATGTCTCGCGTCGAGTGGACAGGCATTCAGACTCGTTACAGCGGTGCTGGTACCTCCGAGAGCCCAATTATAATGAGCTGGAAGGGTCTGATGGACCTGTGCATCTGGTGCTATTGCCCGTATATGGCGCGATTTCTGCTTTTTGGATCCCTCACGGTGGGTGCCATAGTCGGCACGCCTACTAGCAACAAAAGGCAGGCTTTTTTAGTAGCTCATAATTCAACGTAGCTTTTGGACTACTCACCTTTGCCGGCAGCTTCTCACGCTGCAATCTTCACTACCCAACTCACAGTTGGTGCACGGTACACCATGCACAGATACGTCACACTTAACCTTACGATCATGGCAGGAGAAGCAGGCTATTGCAGCCCTTGGTTTCTTGGTGCTTGGCAATCGTCCCTTTGTGGAGATGGATGGGGGGAATGGCCTGGAGATAGCAGCCGGGGGGGATTCCATATTAAATCGGGTGAGGAAACCGGATGCTACAATGTGGGAGGGTAGGCGAATGCATACGAGGGCCCCGCTTAAATCTTGCCTGGGCGGAGGGGCAGGCGTTATTGGGTGGCCCTTCCCTCGGGAAGGGCAGCAACTATTCAAAAGATTTACATTAAAATATCCAACGTACCAAAAAAGCCCCCATTTTGTTTAGCATCCTCGGTTGCATACACTGCATCTTAGCTCGGGCCGAGGACACCTCCTTTGTTGCGTTATCCTTCCAAACTCTTTTCGATGCCTTTCCGCTTGCATTTTGGGGATTGATCTGGATAGACTTTTTTAATAGGCCCAGATGAAGACCACACCCTTCACTCGTGGCTTAACCCCGGTTGACCTTGGCCTTTGCACGATATATACACGTAATACCTCGACATCACTCGAACTAAGTGGGAGATCCTAATGACGGCCACTTCTGTAAGGTGCAGATGGCATAATAGCACAGCGTCGACCTCGGAGGGTTGGAACCGGAATCCATGAACATTAGTAGGCTCAGTTGAGCAATCTGGAATGTACCATCTGTGAGTCTTTGTTGAGCAATAGGAATTGCCACCTGTCTCGCACAATAACCCTTGATGAGATGTCGTAGTGGTCGCCTCCGTATTTGGGGTCACTGGTATTCTTGCCGTCACTGTCCATTAATCTGTAGTGAAAATATTGTCAGCTTGGTTGAGCAAGCCCAGTAGTGTATATAATAATATGTATGACGCTTACCTTGCTCGAAGATTTGCGAAACCCCAAGGGGCACAAAAACACAGACACACCCTTTTACTCAGCTCCTGTCGGCCATTAAATGGGCTGGCGAGCTTTCTTATGTGCCTAGTCAAATGAGAGAGTGCCTGCAGGATCACCATAATCGACATCAATCTAACGAGACCACGGGAACCATTGGTCTCCAAGACCCTACCACTGGCTCCTTACCGGTTCACCATCGTACTTCATATCGTCAAGCAAAAGTGACAGTATAGCCTTCGTCGCAATTTCCATGTCTGCCTCTGGTTAAAAGTGAATGGTGAAGCATACGTGCAATGTATCGTAGCTCATGCTGAGAAGCTTTGTATAGAAAGATGTACGTAGGATATATCATTTCCCTTGTTCCCCAGTTGAAGATACATTAGAGTTCTATTGAGCCAAGGGAGAAACCTTGGCATGGCTTAATATCCCTCGTCCGCCTCGATTTAAAGCCGACGGCCTGTTCTCAATCGAGCCGGGAACGTGCCACGCTCCTGCCGGTTGGGCAGTGCAGAGTGCTAACCCCCACCAGCCCAAACTTACACGTCGATAGCAAGAGAAGGAGGCCGAAAATGAACTGGCAATTCGATCCCCGCACTCACCATTAGCGGGACCTTCCCCGCGATGTTCTCCACGCATCATGGGATGGGAGACCCTGACACTAGTGAATGTATAACCCCGTTTGTGATCGTATTGTTGGGAGAGCCCTTCATGGGGGCACTGCAAGCTGGATATTCAGGGCTTCAGAACCGCATAAATATAAAAAAGAATATCACCCCCTGTTTTTTTCTCCCTTGATCAGAAACTTTCCACATGCTAATTTTCATCTGGCATTTCCACTTCGACAAAAAACACGAGTACTTCGACTTCGTCGGGAAACCAACATAATTTCACACGCTTTGCTTAAAAGGAATACCATCAAAATGAGGTCAAAGATACTCAGTGATAGCCTTCCCATATCTGAAAGGCCCGACCTTACTCTAATCACCTCGGAGCATATCGAGAAAACGGGAGACAGCACTTCGAATGACGAGACGGAAACATCAACCCAATTCGAATGGGACTACGATGTCATTACCAACCTTGTTGCGCTCGTTTTTTGCTTCACTGCTAGCGCTTTCGCATTGATTGTTCCAAACTCAAGCATTCGATTTATCACTGACAGATTCCCGGAAGATGCTTCCAGTGCCGTCTGGGTCGCCGGGGCAGTTTCGGTTGCAAACTGCGTTGCCCAATCCTTTTCTGGTGATCTATCTGATATTTTTGGACGACGAGTATTCCTATTTGTCGGGATGTCCTTGGGTATTATAGGGACAATCATCTCTGGGAGAGCCAACAACATGCAGATGGTCATTGCGGGTCAGGCCCTGAATGGTACGGGTCTTACCTTTGGGTTTCTGGTCTATCCCTTGATCGCAGAGATCACCCCAAAAACGGTCCGGCCGCAAATCCAAGCACTTGTTGGAATTTTCTCCGCTGTATCTTACTGCGCTGGACCTATCCTTGTTGGGGTTTTCGTCAAATACCATGTGGGCGGCCAGCATGAAGGATGGCGAGTAGGCTTCTACCTTACAGCGGGCTTTTATGCGCTGGCACTGGTATTACTCCTGATCTTTTACCATCCATCCCCCCGACCTAATCCAGACGGGCAATCTATTGCACAGCGCCTGCGCTTAATTGACTGGGTAGGGATTTTCCTCATCACCACAGGCCTCACGGCTTTTCTGGTAGGCCTCCAGTACGGGGGTAACCCATATGCATGGGACTCTGCAACGGTCCTTGCCTGCATTATATTGGGACTGGCCTGTGCTGGAGCCTTTTTGGTCTGGGAATGGAAATTTGCAAAAAACCGACTTTGTCCTGCTGAGCTATTCGAACACCGGAATTATGGTATTTCACTGGCCCTTGCTTCCGTTGGTGGCATTGTTCTTTTTGGAGGCCAGGCCTACCTCCCGCAAGAGATTCTTTCATTATTCACTAGTGATGCAATTCTCACTGGGGTCTTCAATTTGCCTTTCAACTTGGCGAGTAGTATCGGATCGATCGTGGCTGCTGCGGTTTTGGCTTGGACTAGGGAGGCAAAATGGATCGTTGTGGCTTCCATGGTGATCTGCACAATTGGTGGTGGTCTCATGGCCGTCATGCAGCCAGATATCAACTTTGTGGCGTGGTTCTTCCCATCAGCAATTTTAGGGATATCTCTCGGCGTCCAGCAGTTGGTCCTTGTTATCGTGGTGAGCATATGCACGCCCAACCATCTGATAGCAACCGCCATATCAGTCTTGGGATGCGTCCGTGCTGCGGGTGGGAGTATTGGACTTGTGATGTTTCAGCAGGTCTTTTTATCCAGGATCAAAATAGAGCTTCCGCGCCTTGTAAAGGAGGCCGCTATAGGGCTTGGCTTTGACTTGGGAAAAGTTACCCTGCTCTTGGAAGCTGTGTTAAGGAATGACCCTGCCGCAATATCTGAGATCCCAGGAATGACACCCGAGATCTTGGAGCAAATAAATCGAGCAGTCCAGCAGGCAAATGCGAATTCCTATAGGTTTGTCTGGTACACCCTGATTCCTTGTGCTGCGGTATCCTTTGGCCTCTCCCTACTCCTCGGGTCCACCAAGGCTCAGATGACAATGGAAGTTGCTGCTGCTGTCAGGCATAAGCCGCGTGCACATTAGGTGGGCAAGCTCTCGTTTGTGTCAAGCCACAATGAGCAGCCGCTCTCCAACTTGCCCAACTCCTTCTCCCAACGCGAAAGATCATGCTGTGAATAGTCTATATCTCACGGATGGCCCAATATACATTGTTCTCCATTTAGTACTATTGACTGACGTTTCGTAATATATATACATTGAAGCTATACAATCAGCTCTACTCTAGCTCTGAGTATAACCCCGGGTGTGTGAATCAGGAGTACATTAGGAATGGTGTTTCCGTTATAAGCAGGTTAGTATATTGGCCTACGGGGGCTTTTCAATCAGGCGATAAATGTGAGGTTAGTATCTAGGACCCGACAAACTACATTGGAACAGTCTTAGACAAGATGGTGGCCGTGATTCTCAGGGTGTCGGTAAATGCAAAACTTGGGGTTGCAGCCATCCGAGCACCATAACCTCTTCCTCGACAACGCTGTAGCGAGAAGGTGCTGCATACTCAAAAATGTCGCTGTGGGTCGCTCGACAATAAAGAATGGGCCCTTCTCGAGCTTACGTTCCGAGGGCTTGATCAATATCTTAGAAGTATCTCAAAATTCAATAAATATCTATATCCCGGTTTGCAAAACCTAAATAGGGTATTGAGCACCGTCTCACAGCGACAGGTTGGGCAAATAAAGTGTCTGGATGTTGCAAAACTGCTTCAATCCCTCAACTCCCCATTCACACCCAAACCCACTCTGTTTATGGCCGGAGAAAGGCGCGTTGGGTGAAACCTCCTGGTGGGTATTAATCCAGACGCTGCCAGCTTGAATACGACGGGCGATCTGTGCCGCTGCTTCCAGATCTGACGTCCAGACCGAGGCACCCAGTCCGGCCTGCGTATCATTTGCGAGACCAATAACGTCATCCACATATTTCCATTTCATAACGGGCACTATGGGGCCTATTGGAAAGATTAGAAACACCAAGAATGAGAAGGTGCGCGTGGGGGTGGGATTTCGGGGGATCGGGGAATGTGGGTACCAAAGGGCTCCTCCTGGACAATCTTCGAACTCTCGGGTGGATTATCGACGATTGTGGGCTGGACAAAATATCCGGGCCCTTTATAGAGGCCACCGCCGATCGCAACGGTATGCCTCTGGGCAGCGATATCATCCAAGAATTTGACGACCTTGTGGTATTGGACCTCATTCTGCACCGGCCCCAGGAAGGCATCTTTCCCGGATCCTATCTTGAACTGCCCGGTAGCCGCAGTAATGGCCTGTAGAAACTCGTCGTAAACTTTCTCATGTGCGTAGATTCGCTTTATTGCGATGCATATCTTCGCGTCGTCAGTCCTGGCTATCGAACATTGCAATCCACCTCGTATTTCTACTCACCTGACCACTATTGATGAATGCAAGAGTAGCAATCTTGGTAGCTGCCGCTTGAACATCTGCGTCCTCACAGACAATAGCTGCATTGTTTCCACCACTGTACATGCACTCCTGTGAGCATGTACTCAAAGCCAGACCTCAATAAGAATGGGGAGGACGCACAGTTCAAGAGTGATCTGCTTTAACCCCTTGCTAGCGGCCTGCATAACCTTCTCACCCGTCGCTGTGGAGCCAGTGAAGCTGATTTTGTTGATTCCCGGATGGGCCGTAAGCCATGGGCCGAGGCTTTCATCCCCGCTGAGTGCCTGTAGAACTCCAGGTGGCAGGAAACGTTGAGCCAGCTCCACGAGCTTCAAACCACAATAAGGTGTAAAGGGTGATGGTTTGATGATCATGGTGCACCCAGCTACTAAAGCTGGGGCAATCTTTCCGACTGCCAACATCACAGGGAAGTTCCAAGGGACAATTCCGGCAACCACACGCAGAGGAGTGTACTGTACCACGGCCGACTTGTGTTCGTCGATGCGGAGTGTCTTTTCTGGAAGCTGTAGCTTGGCGCTTTCCCGGAACCAAGTCACCGCGGAGTCAATTTCCCTCAGTGCCAGCATCAACTGTTCATGATCATCAGCATCTCATCTTCCGTAGTTAAGGCTTAGTATTACCGGTTTCCCTTGTTCCTGGGTAAGCAGGTGGGCAAATCTGTCCCTTTCCTGCTCTAATGCATGTCCGATCTGGCGCACCGCTGCCTGGCGTTCTTCGACGGAAGTCGCCGACCAAACCCCAAACGCCCTACGGGCAGCAAGTACAGCAGCATCAACATCGCTCAAGGTGGCAACGGGAACAGCGGGGTTAAGAGATTCTGTTGCCGGGTTCGGACACTGCCTTGTCTCCGCGGTGGTCTCTAGTCTCCCGTCAATGATGTTCTAGAAACTGTCAAAACAAAGCGTCGTAGCGGCCATGGCGTTCGTGCCGTTATTTCAATTTCTGTGTCGCCAGTTACTTGAGGAACAGTCCAACTGGGGCGGGGGTGTGAATTATTTAAATGCACCCACGGTCGTTTCGACCATGGCAAACCGTGTCCCGAGGGCATTTGGGATGTCAGATCTAGAATGAGACCTCGGGGGGGGCAGGTCGAGTCAACGGGGGAAACCTCTGGTCCATTTCACTCGCCAGAGAAAACGGAACTTTTGGCTTCCATAAACTCCCGGGGTCACACATTAGGTATACTACCCCACTGCTGGTTTTTCCGCGGGGTAAGAAGTTCGGAATACACGGGATACATGTTTTCAGTACTGGATGTGAATCTTTCGCCTCGCGTTGGAAAGGATCTGTGGGGTTCCCCAGGCATGTAGGCGATTTCTGCTACCTTCCATCTTGTGCTTTAAGTTCGACAATCGTAACCAATGTCGTCATTATCATCATATACGAAGAAAACGTAAACCGGTGCCTATTTTATGATGCGTGCATCGTGCAGTCCAAACCTAGGTAGCCGATGGCAGGGAAACTAACATAAGGCAGAAGTAGCAAAAGGATACCTTTAATTGAAACGTAGGATGCCAGGGTTCTCAATGGAAGGAGCTACAGATACTGTTTGTCTCATCGCCTTCCGTCAATCGCATCATTGCATCATCGGAACACGCTTAGAGCATACTGTGAGGCAGGCATAGTGTCTCCATTGAGGTTGAGCGCTTGAAAGCAGACTCGACGTCTGAAAGATTTATCTCAAGGAAATACTAGTAGGGAAGCTCAGGGAAGTCAAGGGAACAAGTATGAGACTCGTCGAGGAGTAGGCCTGACAGATTTGAAAAGGGGCAATCATCAGAATTGCTCTGAGTGGGTGCAGGAAAGGGCAACCCCCCGCCCGGAGATCGGGGAAATAAGGATATCAAGGACGTCAGGTTGGGTGATCGCTGCACAACAGGTGGATAGTCATCTTCAACCGGCAAGCGACCTCTAGAGAAAAAAATGTCGAGGGTCCAGGCCAGGCCCAGGTAGCATTCAGGATAACAGGTGAGGATATCGCTCCAGGATATCACACGCATCCGGGTCGTGAAGGCGAAGCTCAGGGATTCTACATAGAAATTGTCCAGCGGGCTTCGGAGCTGCATTGACGCCAGTGCTGTCATCTGCTGGAACTCACTGGACTGTAAGAAGTTCTCAATTCGATGGATGCCATCAAGGAGGATATCGACCCCGTCGTAGCGTACGCGGGAAAGATTCATCGTTTCACGGAAGATATCCAGCCGACGCTTCCTCAAAGCACTTTCCGGTCGACTATTTGTTAGGTTATAGTCAACCAGGCATAGGACCTGGCAGAGGGCAATATATGCAATGCTATTGGCTGGCGGTATTAGAGTAGTAACGGACCACGGGGGTCTGGGATGGGCTCCTTACGATGACAACGGTATATACCCCGCCAGTTTGAGTTGTATCAGCTCCTTTAGACACTCACTGATTACCGATACACTTGCTTCGAGATCACGTCGGCTTGATGAAATTCCCTTCGCAAATGATTCCTCTTCTCGAGACACCATCGAGAGTACGACAAAAATTTGGTAATGCACGAGGGCCATCCTGGCGTAGCTATCGGCCATTCTGAGTTAGTGTCGCCGGGCTACCATGACAGTGACCGGGTCCTTTCCTCTATCCCATCGGGGTGCCACTTACTGGTAATATATGTACATGAGGTTCGTGTGTAGTACGACCTGGCGATGCACATTCGTCAAGCCTGCTGGGATTGGGAATTGGGTCGCAGCTTCGTTAAACCACTGATCAAGCTCTGCCCAGCACTGCAAGACGACGGCTTGAGCACGATATGGATTAGCAGTAATGAACGACGTTTGTGACAAAGGGTCCCGCAGTGTTGAGATCGTTGCAATGGTTCGGCCGAGAACCGCGGCCAGTCGAGACTGAAGAATAAAGAGTTCCACCAATAGCTGTTTCACGTTTGGGTCATAAACTTCCAATGCATTCATTTCACCTTCAAAGTCCTGGATGGACAGCAGCGTCGCCGTACGGTCGGATTGATCCATTGGTATGAGTAAAGGGCTCCGGGAAGCCAGTGCCAGCATCCGATCTCGGGTGACACAACACCACCATAGCCTTTTGAGAGTCCGCATCTGCTCTTGTGTGATGATAGCATGAGAGTCGTAGTGCTGCGCATTCATACAATGGGCGTAGTGTATGGCAGTGAGCAACCAGTGGGCACTGACGCGCCGATCGGGGCAACTTGACGAGCGGGTCGATAGCAGCAGCGCTGCCTGAGCGTTTGCTTTCAGGTCCTCATCGACTTCAAGATTAAAGAAAAGCTACAGGCCCCATGAATATTCTGACATGCCCGGACCAAATGTGATGGACTTTCGCGTCAGCTTACCTTGGCGCGCTCATATAACGACACCCGGGCCTCCAACCGGCTAAGGTATCCTAATTGGGAGATTGTTTCCTGGGATGCATACTAAGACCGGGTAAGCACACAGTTGTCAGGCCATTGTGGTTCTCAATTCAGAGGGGAAGTACGCACACTGCTAGCGACAAAGACCATGGCATGAACCAGCAGCAAGGAGATCCGTGGGGATTGGAATATCTCTACGTTCTGCCCGCTAATAATATGCGCAAATTCGGCCTCGTTGACCACAGGTAGCATGGGGTGAACGTGTATGAAGTAATTGGAGAGCAAATCGTGAAGAATATGAGGGTTCGGAAGCGAAAGGCAGCCCTGTTCCTGTAGCAGATCTTTCAACAGCCGAGGAATTTTATTCAGGTCAAGGGGTATGAGAAAGGGAAAGTCTGCAATATCGGCCATGCCCGGGCATCGATTCGAGGAATCTCTTGCATCGTCGCATGGAACAGCGGTCGCCTTCCACTTCTTGTTTCCACATGTGCCCCTCCCGGCCGCTAATACGGCATTGGGTTCCTCTCGCTCCCTGGGGGAATGGTCGGCCGGGGTTGTCGTCCCGGGTGGTGGAGTGGAAATTTTCCTGCGCCGTTTGATGGGCTTGGAGGACCTAGCATCGGAGTCTTGAACCACACAATTTTTCTTATCAAGATTACAGTTGGTGCATGGTTCCCCCCGAACGGCGACGTCACAGCCCACCTTGCGGGCTCGACAGCCGAGACAGGCTTTTACAGACCTTCTCCGAATCATGGTCACTACCGAGTGATAAGAGCCGGCTGGCAATGGTCAATGGCTTAGAGGGCCAGGTGCAGGACTGGGAGGCAGGAAGGGGAAGGAGAAACATATTCGCTTATGAACTGATGACGGATAGATGTCTTTCCCTCAACAGCGGGACTCGATGATCCTCATTTCTCCGGAGTAGGTATGGGTTGGGTTGGCCGGAATATTTAGCGGAAAATGGGCACAGATGAAGACGTCCTCGAACCAATGATAATCCCTGTTTTGTACGCTTCCGGGCCACGGCGGAGTATTGCGGAGACTCTCTCAAAGCGGGCCACAGCTTCTTGGGGGGAAAGTCTTTGGGGAGCTCGACCTACGATCAACTTGGTATTACAATTACCCTCACATTAAGACCAGGGTGAGAAGAGGGTTAAGATGGTGGGGATTAGTTAAAATAGTTTCGAATAATTCAAGATTAACATCAAAACTTTCCCATTTCCCCCCAGTAATTAGAGATGTGTTTATAATAAAAGACGTACGAATTCTCTGCGCTGCGAGAGGAGCCCTAACGCGAATTAGCATCAGTTTCTGGGAAAGGAAGTTTTCAGAATCATACATAGGTTTAACATCCTTCCTGCTAATCAGCTCAAGCCACTGCTAGTTCCTTGATGTGCTCGCCTCATTGAGCATCCAAAAGTACAAGTTCGTGCGTATAGGATGGCCGCACAGATTCGCAATGGTGTAGAAGGGAGCTGTGATGTTTTTAATTCATCGCGTGCGCTCTCTCGAGAACTAGTTATTATGAGGGTGCTCATTAGAGAGCTAGATATAATCCACGCGGTTCTTCACAGGACGCTCAGGGGATATTGCTATCTAATTTAACTTGACCCATGCATCAATCCACCAGTCAACAAACAGGTTGTTCCTCTTTTTCCAGATTAGCCAGTGCTCATAATCTTGAACTCGTTTAGGTAGCATACAATTCCTCCCGCAAAACAGTGGTCCCGACAGCCGACTTCCCACGCGATAATAGCTTAGCGAGATAGAGGGCACAGTGCAGCAACACCAACAGAGGTATACAACACATATCAGAGCCCACAGCTTGCTATCAAAGTAGCCAGCTTTGGCCTGATGGAAGATTGTAACAGAGCTTCACTTGCCAGCATTCCCATCACACCAGGGCTGCTTCACCAGCCACTCAATAGCGTTATAGAAATATTCCCGATCCCGAGGTGGACCACAGCATACCCGAATTTGGCCCTGTTTCACCAGTTGCCACCCGTTAGCAATGACGCTGAATATCTTGGTGTTTGACAAAGTGGGCTCGTACCATCGAGACTCTTGTACACGACAGTAGACCCCGGGTTGCTAATCAGTTTCACCTCCCAGGGATCCGAATCAAAAATATGCTTTTCTTTGTTGTGAGGACCCATGGGGCATGCGATAGGCACGGGTGTACCGTCAGAATAGTCCGGGCGGTAGACATTGGCGCTTAGCCGCAGCCCCCAGCCGTGAGGAACATGGAGATCGTGTTGGAAAGTGATTTTATTATTGAATATCGAAGAGCAGTACCGGGATGACTTGTGAAAAAAAAGACACAAGTACGTCCTCTTTATGGAGGAGAAGCGCAAAGCTCCTAGTAAGTATGAGCCTACTAAAACTCTGGCGGCTCCGCCGCAGGGGGACAAAGACTGGAGATATTTGTAACTCCGTGCCCCTGCCATTACGGGGAAGTCCAGTAATGGTAGAGCCGTGTACTGATCCTTCCTAAAATGCGGGCGAGCGTGGGCACGGAATCTGGGTAGCCCCTGAAAGACTGGTACGCATCCATAGCTCCTCCCCCGCCGAAGAGAGTTGGCAAATCATGGGTTCAACCATTTTTCTTATTTCAGTTTTGTATGCTTACCCCAAAGGTCTGAGAGATTGTCATGCAGTTGAAGACCCTTCCTTAAAGACTAATTGCTATAAAACCTCTTTTATACCGTTTATGATCCATGAAGAGTTTGCGTAGGTACCAAACTCTGGCCAGACACCAGCAACCCTACCCGCGGCGCAAATTAATCTGGTTTGGTACAAGTACCCCTTCTTCCTTTGTACAGTATACCTCGGAGTATATTATAGTCGGAAGTATAGTTACTAAATATTGTCGATTGGCGTCATACTCTTGAGGTTCACCTTATTTGGTCGCGTTCCACCATATTATATATATTGAGCGGGAGTGTTCTTGCAGGAGGGTCAGAACCAACAAGGCAACCCTGAATAAATGATAATTAAACAATTTTAAAAGGTCGAGGATGCGAATCCTGTTATTGAAATATTGTTACGAAAGGTTTTAACCTGGGGTTGTAAAAGTTGCTAAATCTTCCTTGTTGCGAAATCGCGTTTCGATCCAGGAACCAAAAAATAATCAGGAACAAAAATACCGGTAGGCCACCAGACCTAACTCAAGCAAAGGTGGGAAATAATGATAAGAATGATACTGTAAGTCCTGAAAGTCCTGCAGGTCATACACTCAACCGGACCGCCCACCCCCGGCCATCCACAGCTGTGCCTCCCCCCGAAATCACAACAACACGATACAGAAAAAGCAAACACGACCGTGGCAAATCCCTCCGCCCCTATCTTCAGTCTCGCCTCGCCCCCTGTTACTGGGCAAATCTGGCTGGAGCTATTTTGGCTCCTAAATACCTCGCATTTCATCCGCTGAACCCCACATGCAGCTGTTGTCCATGCAACATCTGTTTTTCTGTTATCCTACTTCCGGGACACAGGATAATCGGTCGGGGAAGGTCGGTGTGAAGCCGACCCATACAGCCCTGCGGTTCCGCTGCTCCACCACCGATTGATGTAAACTATGGCGGGCTGGCGGAAAATTACATGGAAAATTAAATAAGTGCTGGCCTACTTATCTATAACTTCCGAGAAATTCCCTGGAAAGTTAGGCAATGGGTTGTCTATCATAGGGGCAAACTGTTCTATGTTTGATAATATAGGCGATGCTGGTCAGAGCTGACGGCATTATCTATTTCCGTTTCCTTCGCGGTGGAAAAGAGGATGTAGGGGAAAGAATAGAAAGAAAAACCAAATAAGCTCAAGGTGAGGGATTATACAATTCGCTTCGTCCCTTTAGGTGTGTCATTCTTACCTGAGTCTACATACCTTCTAACGATCATTCCTACATACACCGCGGGTTGAATAATAGAATGAACAAGCCTCCCACCCCCCTCCGTCTGAAGCGACAGCAGCAGGATGATCTTCTAAAACCTTCGAACCAGACACGCTTCGCTAAAGTGAAAAAAGTATTCGAGTACCTCTCAGAGGAATGGAGACCACTGCTCTCGGCCAAGGAACATTGGAGTGATGAATATAACTTTCCACCAGGAAGATATGCCGGTCAACCACCGGAACAGGAGTAAGTATAAAGTGCCCATACCTGAGCTAGCTGTCTACTGATCATGAGAAGAGCAGGGACAAACCACAAATAGTTGCGGTTCTACGCCGGTGGCCTTCGCAATCCTTGATCACAGCACGACGAGTCTTCCGAAATGATCGATGAAGCCAATTCATCTCTGTGCAAGATTGTTGTATACTGTGAACAGGCATTCCATGTCAGCTAGGGAAGAGTGGTTATTTTGATAATAGAGAGATTTGTTTTGTATCACCTTGTAACAAATAATTGTGGGAGTAGACTCACATAGAAGTCTGTGTAACTGGAACCAAGAAACCAAGACACCTAAAATATTACACTTTCATCATGGTTATAGCACTTGGTGAGCTTCTCAGCCCGTAGCTTGAGGGCTTGTTCGTCATTGTTGCTTGAGTTCTTGAGCGGGTGATTGAAAATGCCAACCCAAAAATTCGACACCATCACGTAAATAAGCTTGGCCAGGATTGATCCCAAGTATCCTTATCCACTCTCTGGTAAATGTATTCCGATGTAAATCAAGCTTTTATCGCACGATAGATGCATGTGATTAACATGCCATGATGTTTGTCTGCCATGAAGCGTCCCAAGTCACGGTGGCTCCCCCCCAAACTCGGCAAGCATTGTAAGGGGACCCGAGGTCGCTCGGTTGCGAATGGAGTTTGGGGTCTGAGGTGAGTTACTACTACTACTACTACTAGTAGTAGAGCACTGTCTGAGTATAAACTGTAATATTTTATACAGCTCGGAATATTTCAAGGAACTTACCGATCCGAGAAAGCCGAGAAAGCCGAAAATTTAATTTCTCCCCCAGCAGAAGCCGTCCCTTTTGTGGTGAAGCTGGTTCTGACTCTTTGATTGGCCAAGGGGTGGTTGGGATTTTCAATACATAAAAGGATCGAGTTTCACACTTGAGAATTTATCCTCAATATTTAACTATAACGTCATTGCCCCCCATTCGAATTAGCCAGCCCCGCCCCTTGTCAGAGATGTCAACCCCGCTGTCACATTTCAAAGCGCTTCCCTGGTCTGCAAAGCTGTTAAACCAGCCCGATCTCACAATCTGTATCCGTGAATCCAACCCCTTTCGAGAGACCATCCAACAAAATAATGGGACGAAAGACAGCACGTTCCTATATCGACTCCTAGAAGGTCCAGGTGGCCTTCAGGCACAGGCATACCTGACGATGGAGATTGGAGACGCGGTATCGGGGGAGGATGGTTTTGTCCATGATGGGTTTCTGGCAACAGTTATGGATGAAGTTACCGGGGGGCTGATAGATGCCTCAGGAATCGACCAAGGACGTGGGATATTCACGGCAAGTCTGAACACTGCGTATCATCGGCCTGTGTCCGCACAGGGATTCATTATAGCTATCTCGGAAGTTATCAAGGTTGAAGGCCGCAAAGTCTTTTTGAGATCAGAAATAAGGGATGGCGATGGAAAAATCTGTACGACAGCGGAGGCTCTTTTCATCATAAATCGGTCTGCACGCGGTTGAAAACTTTTGGACACGTTGCTCAATGGGGGAGCCCAAGGGCATGGTGTACTATAGCAATGCTCAAAGGCCTCTTGCCCGATGTGGCCCGCCGGGGGTTATTCTCTGAGTTAAATTCATGCATCCTCCGGTTACCCGTGAAGACAACTGGAAAAAGAACCTCACCATTAAGCTCCGAGTATCCTAAAGACCTGGACGCCGAAATAGTCGAATCACGTGCGTGAATTTAGTCGGAGTAACTGCGCCCTTTGTTCGTAGGCTCAGATCTATGTTAGTAGGGGTGCGGACTTCATCGAATGGTGTGTCTTGCAGCATTTTACCAGACAACAGAATTCGACATTAGCGCGTGAATCGGTTGAGGATACTATCCCTTCACACCCTTTAGGGGTCTGTACCGGAATAATTTCGGGAAATTTCCAACGCAGAATGGAGGCACTAGGTGGTGACCAGAGTTAGATTTGATAGTTTGTGACTACCGGTGACAATACAATCTGACCCGGGAAGAGCGATAGGTGGGATTGGCCGAGTCAAACCGAGCATCCTCGGCACTCACAAAGACCTAGTATTGTTAGGTAGTCGCCCTGATCTATTGCAGCCCATGTGTTATGTTAATGCTTGTGTCCGCGTTGACAGGCCTCCATATTATCCCGTCGAAATGGATATAAACGCAGCAGCCACCGCTGATGTGAGATCTTCCAAATAACTTGCCACTGCATATCGCTCTGCACCTGAAATCCACGATGGATACGACCGTTTACCGTTCTCGTTGGGGGATCCCGCTTCCCGATGTATCTTTCCCTGATTATATCTTCAAAAATGGCGCAGCGTCTGTGACGGATACTCCGCTATTTGTTGACGCTGACAGGCCAGACTCCACCTTCCTAACTCACGAATTATTTTCTCTTTGGAGCAAGAAGTTGGGTGCTGGTCTGAGGGCGAAAAGGCTGCAGAAAGGCGATCGGGTGCTTTTGTTTTCGGGAAATGACATCTTCTTTCCCGTCATCTTTATGGGAGTGGTCATGGCGGGTGGAATTTTCACTGCAGCCAATCCAGGCTACACGAGTCGTGAGCTGCGCCATCAGATCTCCGATGCCGAGCCCACATTCATCATTGCAGCGGAAGATGCCTACCCGGTAGCCATTGAGGCCATCAAAGGGACGAAGCATAGGGCGGAGTCTATTTTTGTACTGCCACGGGCGCATGAGATCCTGATGGGTGCGGACTGTGTATCACGGCAAGCGAGTGCGAGACTATTCCGTGAGCTACTCAGTAGCACCGAGGAAGCCAACCGGTTCCAGTGGGACAGCTTTACCAGCAAGCAGGACGGGGATCGGACGCTGGCCCTAAACTATAGTTCTGGCACCACTGGTCTATCAAAAGGAGTCGAGATCACACATCGCAATTACATTGCGAATACGGAGGCATTTCTCTTTCTAAATCGGTTAGATCCCGGTTATGCCCAGGCAAATGCGACGACGCGCCAGTTACTCTATTTACCTCTATTTCACGCCATGGCGCAGACGGTGTGTTTCTTGTCCATCATGCGAGGGAATACGGTTTACGTCATGGCTAGATTTGACATGGTCAACACCCTGGAATATGTCCAAAAGGTGAGCATGGAGGATGAACCACGTTCTACTCAAAGCAGGAATGAAGACGGTCTAATGGAGAGGCTCTTGCTCAATAGTTTAGGATAAGCGAGCTGTCCCTTGCACCGCCAATCGTTCACGCCATGATCAAGGACCCGCGAGTTAAAAATTACGATCTTAGTTCTGTCAGGAAGGCGGGCTCAGGGGCTGCACCACTCAGTGGCGACGCGGCGAGGCAGTTCGAAGCCCTTTGGCCGAATGGAAACGTCAAACTTCGGCAGGGTTGGGGCATGACAGAGTGAGTTCCCCGTTCATCACTACTCACAATGAGGACAGATTATACCATGTTTCAGCGGATCTAACCAGCCGATCTTTAGAGCAACGAGCCTCATCACTACCTTCGACCCAAGAACATCGGTAAATCCTGCCTCAGTTGGCGAGCTAGCCCCGAACCTGGAATGCATGCTTGATATTCACCGCGAGGCCTCCAGCGAAAACGAATTCCCTGTTGGAGAGTTCCTTGTGCGAGGTCCAAATATCATGAAGGGCTACTGGAGAAATGAGAAAGCCACTCGGGAGACTAAATTGCCGGGTGGATGGATTAGAACGGGAGACCTAGGGTATTTTGACACGGACGGGAAAGTCTTCATCGTCGACCGTTTGAAGGTGAGCCAAATACTAGAATTTATCCTGAAATCAAAACATTGGTATGAAGCTGGCTAACCCGGCGGGGATTGCAATAGGATTTGATCAAGGTTAATGGATTTCAGGTCGCCCCCGTTGAGTTGGAAGCCTTACTCTTGACCCACGACGACATCATGGATGCTGCAGTGATTGGTGTTACTCGGTACACCCCCTTTCCTCTCCATGTAACGGGCACTCTAGTTTGTATACCACGAGATGTATTAATGTACTTGATAGGGACGGCGGCGAAGCGCCCAGGGGCTATGTAGTCCTGAAGCCCGGCCACAAAGCATCTGCTGCAGACATTCAGGACTTTGTGAGCAAGAGAGTTGTTCCCTACAAAAGGCTTACTGGTGGAGTGCGGTTCCTCGATTGTATACCGAAAAACCCGGTAAGCATTAAGGTGCCTCATATGATGTGAACATTTCGCTAATGCGCCTGGTAGTCTGGGAAGATTCTCCGGAAGGAGCTTCGGCACCAATCAGAGAAGGAGGACACCACCAAAGCAGCCGCCAAACTGTAATTTTAACTCGGGGTTAGGATATTCGCAATATACCAAGATACCGGAAGGAAGCTCCTAGGCAATATATGGCGCCCTGGGATGTAGGAAGCAGTTCGCTCCCAACGTAGCTTAGTTAGTCTTGTTGCAATTCTGACCAGTGACCAGAACTTGAAAATCCATGTAAAATCGCTGGGAAGATCTTGACTTTAATACTAAACTCGACACTGTTTCCCTGGTTTTCCCTGGTGCTGAGCCCAAATTTCAACAATTGCGAGACGCTCCTACACGCCATTTCGATGGAAATGAAGCCAGTTCCATTTCTATAAATTTGCCTGATGTGTTCTAAACATGGATACCAAATGTTCTTCTATCTTTGCGTCTTTTTTTTTCTTTTTTCCTTTTCTTCAGAATTTCTAACGCCTCCTCCTAGACCATAAATTCCAGAGCGGAAAACTACATAAGTCAGAAGTTGCGGCATCGATCCGTCCGATTCAATGGAGAATTGAGGACCCTCAGCGTTGAATTGCCTTTGTGTGGTTATCGGGGTTGAGGAAGTACCTGCATCACCACGGTCAGAAAAGAGGGTACCAGAGGAGCATTTGAGGGCTAGACTTGCGTGGAATCCCATTCCTGCAACTGTTCTTCCTCTTCCGTGAACCCATTAGCAAGCCATGCAAAGGTCATATCGTGTTCGGAGGAGAGACTGGTCCACTCGAAATCCTCGTATCTGGGTATGCTGAGCAGTTTGAAGTAATGCAGTCTCGAGCCCGGGTGCAGAGAAATCAGTTTTCCGTCCCTGGTGCCATTTTTATATGTGCTGCTGCACCCTCCGGCCCAGACGGTACGATCGAGCCACGCCAGAGCCTGTTTCTGATAGGCGGCTGGAACATGCCCCTTGGGACAGAGGGAGCTATAATTCTGGGTTTGAAGTTTCCGGATCAGGTCATGGATGTAGGAGACGACAAATTCGATTGAAGTTACAAGGCTGCCATGGCCCAGCGGGCTCGCAGGCCCCATGATCATGAAGTAGTTGGGCATGTTCGCGGCGGTCACCGATAGGTAGGCCTGGGGGTCTTCCTCCTGCCATTGCTGTTGCAAGTTGACGCCTTTGAGCCCCATTACAGGGAAGCGGGGTGCACAGGATAAGTTGAAGCCAGTGGCACAGATGATGGTGTCCACGCTATGGTCGATACCCGCGCTCGACTTGAGGCCAGTGGGGGTGAATCCCTCCACATCACCCCAGATGACTTCGCACTTTGGGTTGCAAAGAGCCTCGAGGTACCCGTTACCCGGCGTTGGTCTCCGGCATCTGTTGCGGAAAAGTGGTGAGCATCATGACTCGTCATGAGAGAGATGGGGTGACATACCCGACCTCGAACTGCGGCAGCAGATAGTCGGCCAGTTCTGGCTTACCACCGTTTCCTAATTTTTCACGCATCTGATTACTCGAGAACTCATGGGCTTTCCTTTGGGTTTCCGAGTTAGCCATATAGAGGCGAAATCGCTCGTTCATCACTTTTTCAACCTCCTTCCGATACGCCAAATATTCATCCGGGTGTTCCTGCCAACGACTCTTCTGCTCTTCACTGAACATGATGTTGGCACCCCCAGGGCCGGCAAACTTCTCTGCCAGTCCTGTCGTCACCCATGTTGCACTGCGCATGTAAACATACACCTTCTCGACCCGATCGATGATTGCTGGCAGGATCTGCACTCCGCTGCTCCCGTTGCCGATCAACGCGACGACCTTGCCGTCAATCCAAGTATCTCCGTCAGCAGGCCAGGCCGCCGAGTGCAGAAGCCTTCCTTTGAAGTCCTCTCGGCCCGGCACCGAGGGCCATTTCCAGTTATTGAAAAAGCCACTTGCATTGACAAGAACATCGCACTCCACCGTTTGCTCATTGGATGTCTCCCCGTCTTTGACGCCTGGGCTGGAGATCGCAACCTCACGATGATCAGTCTCGACGACCTTGACGCTCCATGCTTGCCTTTCCTGGTTCCATTTTGCATTGACCACTTTGTGGCAAGTTTTGACGTATTTGCGCAACCCGTGTTGATCCGCCACGGCATTGACGTATTTCAGAATATCCTTCTGATCGGCGTAGAAGGATTTCCAGAAAGGGTTGGGCGCCCATGAAAACTATGAGAGTTTGCACTTGGTGTTAGCCACATATTCGACTTCCATTCCGCGGCGTGTATTTCCTCGAGGTATGTCAAGTGGAGGGAATTAGCTCTCGGTACCTGATAGTTATGAGAAGGGATATCACAAGCACACCTAGGGATAGTGTCAGTATTAGCCCGGCCAACTAGGGCCCACCCGCGGGGAAGAACGCAACTTTTTGATATAGGTTGAAAACAAGGCATGGCACGAGTTCGACTTACCCGGGGTACCGATTCTCAAACCACGTCCCGCCTACATCCGAGTTCTTCTCGTAAATCGTGAGGTCGACCGACTTGAGCTTTCCAGATCCGACTGCCTGAGCAAGGGCCAAGCCGCTGAATCCGGCTCCTACACAAACAATTCGAATTGGCCGTGAGGTTAGAAGAGGAACCTGGGACAGCAGGTAAGCCACGTCGTCGACGTTCTTGTACGCCTCCGTGCCACCCTGATCTGACGAGCCAGCGTTTTGGATCCAACGCTGGATTGCCAATGCGGCTCGCTCTCGTGCACTCGTGTCGCCCATCTCGGGTTGTAAATATGGCTCTAGGGTGGTGTTGTTAATTCGTGGGTGTAAATGCCAGGGGCGGGGTCTGCACACATATAACCTTTTTGTCCTGGGTGTCGGATATTTCCCCGAGTCAGGACCTGGAGGAGGCCGTGTAATCCCGCCGAGTCCTTTTCGTTTTGCCCAAATGGTAATGAATGTGACAACTAAAGCTGCCTGATACGATATCGGGAAATATGCAGGGCACTGGAAAATTCCAGTTGTTGGGTGGCTCCACCGTGCGCGGAACAAAAGATCAGTCCAATATTCCGCGGAGAGGGCGGATAGCCTCGGTGACGCAGAGACTGGATTGAGCTGCTGCGGGGTGCTTAATGCCCATCAAATGAACAGAATATGCCTTTGTTGTACCTTCAAACGGAATGGATATGCGTGTTACTGCTGAACCCATCCTGTCTGCATCGCATGGGACCTGGAACTCGTGCGACAGTGGTTAAAAGATAGATATTGCATTTATTGGGGCTGTAGAAAGACCCGCACTGGACACGATATTACGAAAGAAATGATTGAATTCCTCACTAGCTCTCTGTTCGTAAGAGACAAATATACCTGTACACAATCTAAAGCTTGACTACACCACGGACCAGCACTTTCGCTCGCTCGCGGAGGCCGTTCTTGAGCACCTTGCCAGCAGGGGACTTGGGAATTGAGGTCACAAAGTGAACGCCTCCCTTCAGGCGCTTGTAAGAGATGACCTGGGAATCCACAAATTCGAGGACATCCAGCTCCTTCAGATGGGAGGCGCCGGCCTTGCGGACGACAAAGGCCACTGGCAACTCGGTCGCCCCAGAAGGACTATCAACCCCGACAACAGTGGCATCCGCTACGTCTGGGTGGCTGAGGAGAATCCCTTCCAACTCGGCCGGAGCGACCTGGAATCCCTGCACCTTAATCAATTCCTATAGGGCCCACCGTTAGATTGGGTAGCGCGTAAGAGATATCAGCCTGCGGATGTACTGACCTTTTTCCGGTCCACTATGTACCATTTATTGGTTTCCTTGTCGCAGTAGCAAATATCCCCGGTCCGAAGCCAACCGTTGCGGTCGATCGTGCTTGCGGTCGCCTGGGGATTGTTCAAGTATCCCGCCATAACAGTTGGCCCTCTGATGCAGAGCTCGCCCCTCCTATTATACTCGGCGACCTCGTTTCCGTCATCGTCAATCAACCTGGGTGCGCAATGTTAGTAATCAATGATATAGGTGAGGATCTGCCGCGGGAAACAAACTTTGCTTCAAGGTTCGGAACCAATTTTCCAATGCTTCCAGTGGTATCGTGCTCAGGATAGAAGAGACAGATGGCAATCCCACATGTCTCTGACATGCCCCAAATCTGGGTGAAGGGGGTTTCGGCCGGCAGGAACGCTTTCATGCGCATTTGAAGGGACTTGCTGATCGCTGCACCTCCCCCGTGGACGTAGCGGACTGAGCGGAACTTTGATGCACTGCACACAGGGGAGTTGAGGACCGAGACAATCATTGGTGGCATGAATGTGAGCTCGGATATTTGAAACTTTTCGATGTTGTTGATGAAGTCCTCCGTGTTAAAGCGCGGCATCACATAGGAAACCTCACCACCGCGAAGAGGGCAGACGTGGTTGGAATAGATGGCGGCCGTCGCGTATTGTGGCAGACATAGCAGTCGACGCACCTCGAAACCGCGACGCTCTGCCTCAAACGCTATTGTTTGTTCGGCGACAAAGTTGTAATGCGAGACCTGCACGGCTTTGGGCAAGCCTGTAGTGCCACTGCTCATCACGTACGCCGCGATGGTGGATTTCGCAGTGGTTTCGTCGGAGATAACAGACCACTCCGCTTCGCCTTTCTCGAGCAGTGCTTTCCATGACTGAAAGTCGGTTCGCTTGGGTGAAGACCGGTGATCGAAGATAAAAATGTTCTGCGCATTGATTCCACTTTCTGTCGCGACGGGCAGGATGCGATCCAGATAGTCCTCTTCCGTAAGGATGATCTTGGGTTTCGTCACATTGATCTGGCTTCTAATCTCCTTCTCAGTATAGAAGGGGTTTGATCCCGTCCAAATACCCCCGGCAGCGATGATCGCCAGGAACGCAATGGAATAGTCGATCTAGCACCAGGTCAGCAACATTCCAGCTATCCGTCTGAGGGGGGGGTTCATACATCTGCAAGCGAATTGACCAGGACACAGTCACCTTTTCGCAAGCCAGCTGATCTGAACCCAGCCACAAGCTTAGAGATATGTTTCTTGGCCTCATTGAAGGAGTATGATCGGGACGTAGCCAGCGCATCGATATAAATCTGAGCCACACAAAAACCATTCGCGTGAGTAGAGATCGACACGGTGCCACGGGGGCGGAGGGGTAACAAACCGGCTTATCTCTATCGTAAGCGCCTGCCTGGAAAACGAATGACACAAGGTCAATGGAGGGGATAGGAAGCACTGCGCTGGGGCCGAACATGGTTACTGGGTAATACGCCACGAGAGAAGTGAGGAACCTAGTGACACAGCTGCCCCGTCCGGTATACAGGAGACAGACTCATATACTACTTAGAGCCATTGGAGCCTTAATGGAGCTGTCGAGCGATGCTAGAATTCGGAACCCGCTGCTCGTCGGCACCTGGCAACCAGCACCGGAAATTTTTCTCATTCCGCCAGTGGCAAGAAAAGCCCCTACTGACACCAAAACAATGATCACAATTCCCCGTTATTGATTATCCTTTCCTTTATTTTCCCCTCCTTTGCATTTCTCGACCTATTGCTCTACCAATCGCCACACCAGGCACCCTTTTACCCCTAAAAGGTACTGGGAGACAACCCCCCGTTGACAGCTAGCATTCCGTGAAGATCCCAACGTGCTGTTATCCGACACAACCCCAGTGTCGCCTTTCAAGAGGTTGGATTTGATACGAGCCCATTGGCATTCGGGGTATACACTGCCCGCTCAAAATCCCACTTCAAATTAATTGAAATCTGGTCTCGCGACGGGATTAACTGGGAGCAATATATCCCGCAACGACCACCGACGCGGTCGACCCACTAACCAAATTCACGTTAGATTCAGGTGGCTAGTAATAATACATCTTGATAAGCTCACCCAGGCCAGATTGGGATATCCACCCCACTGCATTGATCCCGCTTTGCGCCCCGTGTCAAGGTCCGCCAGGCAGAGGAGACCGCCGAGCCCAAAGTTGATTGGGATCCCCTCTGGGAGGGAGGAGGTCATGCCCATTCTGTAGAGCGGATCCTGGAGTGATTGCTCTAGATACTTGGGGTCATCAAGCTGGGGACGGAACATTTCATCAAAAGATCCGACCCGTAATAGTCTTGGATCGGAACACAAGATTGCGTGGAGGAACTTGGTCAAGTCCGCCGGGGTTGAGTATGCACCAGCACCCCCAGAGTCATCTTGCGCTGGATGGGCGTATAGTGGCGGGGAATCCACCGTCACCAGAGATTCTGGGGTCCGGTTGGAGACGGTTGCAAGTCGACTCGCAAGGTCTGGCCGATCCTCGAGATGGAATGTTGTTGAATGCATCCTGAGCGGCTCCCAAATATTTGCCCTCAGAAAGTCCCCTAGACTCACGTTTCCATTGAGGCGCTGAATCTAGATCTCATACCATTACCCTATAGGCTCTTTATTGGGTTCCATCTCGGGGAAACTTCACACTTACCAGGAGCCCAACCCAATCAATACCAGCACCATACTGCCAGCCCTCTCCAGGCTGAAATACCAATGGAACATCAAAAAGCGCCTTTCTCTACGACACATTAGGCAAGAATATTTCATCAATTCTCGTTGGAATGCAGGGGGAAGGTCGTAGCTTACCAACTCCCCACAAAACGCTTTGGGATTTCCTCCTGCAAGCCGACGCAGGTCTGGGTTGAGAATATCATATCCTATCCCGCTGGAATGGGCCAAGAGGCGTCTAGAAGCGAAACTTTAGTCATGGTCGCAATACCGGAGGGGCTCAGGGCTTCCCTACCGGAGAGTAAGGGTCCCACGGACTTCAGCCCACTTGGGGCCCTCCCGCCCAAAGCTCTCGAGAACCCTGGCCCGGCGGAGCTCTGGGAGGACTGTCGTGACATCGCCATCTAGATCTGTCAGGCGCCTCTCCACACACATCAACGCCGCGACGGTTGTCATGATCTTGGTCACGGAGGCAATCCAAAACACTGTATCTTCATTCATAGGATCATCCGCTTTCAAGGACCGTTTCCCGGAGCTTAGGACATATGGCACTCCTATAGCACCACACGGTTAGAAAAGGGACAAAAGGGCACGATGACTTGAAGTCTGACGTTGAAATACCATTTCTTTCCTGGCTCATCAGCACCAATCCCGGAATCCGCAGATTAAAGTCGACATTCTCAGATGTAAGCTGCTGGACGCGTGCCTCAAGTTGACGTAGATCCATGGTTATAGCCCCCTTCTGAGCTCTTCGTGATTATGTACTATACGACCTCATTCGCGGGTTAAAAATCCTCTCCCCAAAGGTTTCGCTTCCTCTAGTTTCTGGCTGAGGGTTTTTATGTCCACGGCGGAATGGAGGCAATTCTCGGAACCAATGGAGGGGTAAAAGCAGACGGAATATTGAAACGTTATTTTCCTCTCGGTGGTAAAAGAACGCCGTAATGGCACTAGTAAGCTGGGAGAGAGGATTTTCAGCTATTTATAAGAGCAAGTCGTTCCTCTTCATGCGGTGTGTGGTCATTATCGCTTTTTGATCACTAGTCATGGACAAGAACCAACTTACACCTGAGCAGCTCTTTCGAGTTCTGGAGGGTTTGCTGCCCCCAAAGTTCCCAGAAGGGAGTTGGTATATTATTGCAGTAAGAATCCCCTTGTCCCAGGATAGTTGAGATAGAATCCTCGCGAGAACGAAACAAAGACAGAAGAAAGAAAGGAAAAAAAGGCCTAATGCGGCTGCAACAGGCATCCTGCTTAATCTCAATCGGGCGTGGAGATATATACGGTGATTTGTTCAACTACCTCACCGACAAGCCTGGCGCCAACCGGAAGCAAATCTCTGCTCGGCTCCGAGACGTGATTATTAAATCATGGACCCTGGTGGGCATGCCCAAGGCGATCTATGCCTCATACTCGCTCCAGAATGTCGACCCCGAAGGCGATGTATTCGATGAGAGTCACCGGGCCGCCGCAATCTCAGATCCGGATACCTTGTTGACGACGTCTGGGGACTGGTTCCGGCAGGTGTTTGGCCCCAAGGAGAAGTCCATTTTTTCTGGGTTTAAGGGCCACGCGGACATGGGTAGGCCATCATAAAATAACCCTGATTGGGCCACAATAACCGTCGATAGAATGGACATTACGCAATATCGTTTATGGCGTTTACCTTGGGAACCTCTCCCATCTCTCCGTGGTCGAGAACGAGTTTGTCATAGCGACGTGCGTTGTGACAACGGGGGGTCCCAAAAGTCCGAGCGTTTCTCATCTCAACGCACTCCTACGTGTTGGAGTCTCTCGGGCACACATAGAGGTGTTTGAGCAGATTTGTGACACCCTGTCACGATGGGCGGGCATAGATACTAGTAAAACAGTCCGCCTACATGATATCTCCCCCGTACAGGAGTAGAGTCAGGAAATCAATCCCGCTCTGAGACATTCTGGTATAACGCTGGGTCTTGGCAGGTTTACGGGGCTCTTTGCTAGATAACTTGTACTGGTATGAGAGGCTAGAATACTAAAGCACCATTATAGTTCAATCATTTTCTTCCTTGACAAATTCAGGTACAATAACACAATATAAAAAGCAGGCATTCTTTTCTAGTGGTAGGATGAGCCTTCCTGATTATTCGCTGCTAACATGAGCGCCGGCCCAAAATGGACTGAGTGTCTCAACACACGCGATTTCAACTATCGGGAACGTTTCCTCCCTTTGAGGAGCAGGGCTGAAAGTAAGGGTTGGAATGTAGAAGTCCGATAGCATTCAACAGCACCAAGGACCTTGATATTATTCTGGACGTGACAAGCTAAGTACACATGATAGATACTTGATCGATATCCAGTATCGCGCTTTGGAAAGCACATGGTGAGTATGGGACTGTCAAATCACAGATTAGCGTGATCCTGGGGTACCTTGACGAGAGCCCGTCCATTTGTGAGAACCTCCTTGGACGCTTGCCCTTTCACCACGAAGCGGATCTCCTCGTAACCGCGCTCGTCGACGGTGCCCGTCTTCCAAACCTCGACCGATAGCTTGTCCCCTGGTCTTACGGCAGAGGCGAAGCGACATTCAAAGAGGCTAATGCTGGCCGGGTCGCTCTTCCCAGCAACCCGGAGGATGGTGTAAAAGGTGGCGTTGTAACTGTACAGACCATGGATGATGTTGCCCCCGTACCCCATTGCAATGCCCGGCTCCGGGGTGGCGTGGAGCGGATTGGTGTCGCCGTTTAGACTGGCGAGTATGTTAGTAGCTGGCCTACAAAATCAA
The DNA here is from genome assembly GCA_027569045.1 of Aspergillus biplanus. Classification (NCBI taxonomy): domain Eukaryota; kingdom Fungi; phylum Ascomycota; class Eurotiomycetes; order Eurotiales; family Aspergillaceae; genus Aspergillus; species Aspergillus biplanus. The sequence goes on from JAPDEJ010000016.1 coordinate 139,459, forward strand.
ACAAGCGAGGGGTGAAGGTACCGATAGAGGAGAGGGGTCTCCTGTGTAGTCTGAATCGATTCGATAAAGTCCGGACGGCGGTCTGGCGGGTTGAACGGAACAGTCTTCGGCCCTATCGCGTAGTGTTAGAAGCAGAGGTCGAGAAAGCTGGACGTTTTGTGGAATCCGGGAAATTCCTACCTTTTGGCCCCCCCCAATTCCCTTGCCCAATGTAGAACTGGTTGCCCACTATCTTGACGTAGGACTCGTTGGTGGCCGTGTCGACCAGTTCCATCTCGACCACAACGACCGTCCCGGCGCGACCTTTGTCGTAAACGCCAGCGACACGCATCGTGAGAGCAAACGAACGACCTTCCGACGACGTGGGAATGGGGCGATAGAAGTGCATTGTTCGTCCGGCGTCGACCATGCGCTTGGCGTCCAACTTGGGCATTCCCGGGCCGGAGAGACCCTGGTTTTTGTGGAAATCGGCGTAAAAGTCCACGACCTCTTGGGTCTCTCCCTTTTGCGCTTGTCAAAGGTCAGTACCTTAGGTAGCCAAAATATCACACTCCAGCGAACGGGGTTCATACATAGGACAATGGGATAGGTCGGGAAAGCCTGAAAATCGGGGTGCAGTTCCTGTGGCGATCATTAACAGCCATCATCCGGGCGGGCTGGCGCCAGCTTACGTATAGCAAGTGAAGGTCGTCAGCACGAACTCCAACGGAGTTTGCAAAGAGCAATATGTCGCGCTTCAGCCAAGCGACCTTCATGGTTCGCACGGGGGTTTGAGGAGGGGAAGCCATTGTAAGGGCTTCAAACTAACTATTGGTGTAACGGTGGCGATTGTGAAGGTCCCGATAGGAGCCTGCTGTTGAGAGAGGTATGGAGGTATTATACGGGATGGAAAGACACATCAGAACGGTGTTGTGGTCGGTGGTGCCTTGGATCAGCATCAGCAGGTAAATTCGAGGGTGGAATTGGCGTTTTCTGGGAAATATGCCGAGTGGTTCCGCGGAAATTTTGCAAGGACGATCCGCAGCAACTCCTGGATACAACGTTTATATATCCTGCCCCTGTGAGCAAATGAATAGTCTTTTCCATTCTTGCGTTTGGGTCAGCGTGATAGATATGGCACCCATCGAGTTTGAGGTCTTGGATGGCGTGGCACTCGTCACCCTGAATCGCCCCGAGAAGCTGAATTCTCTTACAAACGAGCACTTTTTCGAGATTGGGACATATCTAGAAGATATAGCCAAGCGTGACGATGTATTCATCACAGTCCTTATCGGAGTAGGGAGGTTCTTCTCTTCGTAAGGCCTTGCCCTTTGAGCGGTCCTCCCGGTCGTTGCGTGTTAACCGATCGACTGATTGGATATCCTAGAGGTGTTGATGTCGACGCGACAGGTAATCAGTCTGTGACGGCAGAGAATGCCCGTAGACACTATTTAGAACGCTGTGAGTACACTTTACAGTGAGGGGGGGGGGTAGCCAGGCTGTCACAGATCTGACATGACCAGTAACTTCGAATGTGATGCGCAACACCCGAGCCTTCTACCGCCACCCAAAGATCCTGATCTCCGTGCTCAATGGGCCTGTTCTCGGACTACCGGCCGCATTGATTTCCCTGTCCGACTTCGTGTACGCGGTGGACAGCGCTTATCTCTCGATGCCGTTCATCTCTTTGGGGGTAGTGTCTGAAGGCGGTGCTTCGGTCGGCTTGGCTCAACGGCTCGGTCTCGCCAAAGCCAAAGAGGTTTTAATCCAGGGAAAGCGCCTTTCAGCTCTTGAGCTCCATGGGCTGGGATTTGTGAACGAGATCCTGCCGTGGAAAGGGGAGTCCCCGGAGTTCCGGGGGCAAGCACTGGAGAGGATCCGCAAGGACTTCTCGCTGGCATTCCGGGAAAATGCGCTGGGGATTAAGGCATTGATGCAGCGTCCATACCTACCAATATTAGATGATCAGACAACGGAAGAGGCTTTTCAGCAAGGTCAGCGCTTTGTGGACGGGCTGCCGCAGAAGATGTTCCGCGAATTGGCGGCCCGAAAGAAGGCGAGCAAGATCTGAGTGAAGCTATTTTCGTGGACGCCATAAGAACCTACAGGCCATTATCTTTCATTCTGGCTATTTTATAATGGGATCACCTTCACCTTTACGATTGAATGTACATAGTATATATGCAAATGATGTTTTGTTGACCTGAGGGGCAAAATAGATATCGCATCTCTGGACCACAGTTGATGAAACAATCCGAAATGAAAATTGACTAGTATTTTTTTTTGAAATAAGGACCTCTGCTAGTCCCGTACCCTCACCCGGAACGACTTTGTAACAATGTGGCCCTGAGTCAGTAACTGGTCGGGCTGAGTGAGCTGTTGGCGTAGACATGAGGTTGCTAGAATCCGGTTGGGCGGGAAGGAACATCACAGAAATTTTCCGACAGCCTGGCGGCAAAGGGAAATTATTCGGAAGGGGCGACGACTGAATTTGTATGTAAACTAAACAAAGTCCGGTCTCAGATTGTTCCCCTGAATCGCCCTTCCTGTAACGAATTCTAATTCTAATCTCATCATCGCTAAAGCGCTACCTCGCCATGACTGCAAACGACCGTGTTTCCCAGGTTGCCGGGCATCTCAATTACCCGACTGGTCTGCTTCAGGGCCAGACGGCGATTGTAACTGGAGCAGGCCAGGGAATTGGAGCTGAAATCGCACGGTTGTTCGTTAATGAAGGTGCTCGGGTCATTGTCTCTGATATCGACGGTGGTATGTTCGGAACCTATCCACATTTCGGGGACAACGTACTTACTTAATTTCGTATGGATTAGACAAGGCCGCCGCCGTAGCTCGTGGTCTCGGTCCGCGTGCTCTAGCCGTCAGAACGGACGTCCTCCAGATGCGTGAGATCGAGGAGCTGGTCCGAAAAGCAGCGGAGTTTGGGGGAGGCAAGATTCATATTATCGTCAACAACGCCGGTTTCACGTGGGATGCAGTTTTGCACAAGGTGAGTCTGAGCCACCCTCTGTGCCTACTCGAGGGGGTAGAAATTTGGGAAAAAGGTGCCCTAACACTGATCAGACCACCGAAAAGCAATGGGAGACCATGTTGGCCATCCACGCCACCGCCCCGTTCCGGCTCATCCGCGCTGCAGCACCATATTTCCGCGTCACCGACAATGAGAAGCGTTGTGTGATCAACATCAGTAGTGCCAGCGGCCTACATGGAAATGCGTATGTATACGAGCGTAACAGCGATGCTTGGAGTCCCTGGCTCCCCGCCACTAACTGTCGTCTTCTACAGTGGCCAGGCGAACTATGCGACGGCCAAGGCAGGCCTTGTCGGACTCACTAAGTCAATAGCGAAGGTACGGTCCATCACGAATCATGAATAAGATTTGAACAGGCTATTAACAGGCCTACAATTGCAGGAATGGGGGCCTAAATTTGGCGTTCGAGCAAATACGTAGGGCTCCTCCATCTTTCCTTCCGCCAATGTGTGAATTGGAGCTGACAGACACAGGGTCTCCTTTGGTGCGGTTGTAACCCGTTTGACGCAGCCGAAGGAAAACAATGAGTCGCTCACCCTGGCAGACGGAACGCAAGTGGCCCTGGGAATTCCGGGGGTGGGCAAGAAGACGGCGGACGGAACTCGATACGCGGATATTCCCCTGCAGCGTGCGGCAGCCCCGTCCGAAGCTGCGTCCGCGGTCCTTGCAGTCGCCAGTCCTTTGTTCAGTTATGTGACAGGACAGACGATTGAAGTTACGGGAGGGAAATGGATATAGGGCCGTAGGTTGGCTTGGTCCCCTTCGCCTGGGTGAAGTCACTGAGGGATTCTTACTGGTTCCCTAACCTCCTAAAACCCAAACCCTCCCTAGACGTGGCAGTAGGCTTTGCTTTTCTGTATCAAATCTAAATTTCTTAAGCTTCCGTAAGCCCGAACAATTAACTATCTAGTAGACGATGTTCCGCGGAAATTTAATCAATTACCGGTCAAACGGTCTTTCCCAGCGACTGAAGAGGGTCTATAAAACGAGCTGCAATGAAGAGCCCGTGGAGAGTACCGTCTACAGGAGACACAGTTCCATCTAGACCAGCGCAAATGTTTAAAGGCCAGGTATTCATCGTTACCGGTGCCAGCAATGGAATCGGCAAGGCCTGCGCTCATATGCTCGGCGAGCGTGGAGCGAAGGTGGGCCTGCTGGACATTGTCGCCCCGGGAGATGTGAAAGAGGAAATCGAAGCAGCTGGTGGCCAGGCTCTCTCGATCCAATGCGACATTCAATCGTCCTCGCGGGTGGAGGATGCCGTGAAGGCCGTCGTGGCTGAGTTTGGGCCTCTGGATGGTGCGTCCCTGGCCTCAGTGCGCCACTAAACCGACTGGATGGGTCGAGAAGGCTAATGGGGTAGTAGGAGCCGCCAATATGGCCGGTATCATCGGGTCTGGGGAAAAGTCCGGCCAGAATTCGGGGTCCCTCCTCAACACCACAGATGAAACCTGGGATCGGATTATCAACGTCAATTTGAACGGACTGAAAAACTGTCTCCGAGCCGAACTCCGTCACTTTAACCCCTCAGGATGTTCGATTGTCAATGCATCCAGCGTGTCCGCGCAGATTGGCTCCCCCTACAATGCGGCCTATAGCGCGAGTAAAGCGGCTATCGTGGCATTGACCAAGTCGGTGGCTCATGAGATGGGCGAGCTGGGAGTTCGAGTCAACTGTGTCGCGCCGTAAGTGTCAGGAGATCCGGAGCAGTAGAGCGTCATACTGACCATTGCAGCGGAGTCACCGAAACCGCGATGGTTAATAGCCTACCACTGGCGACGAAAACGCTGTGGAGTTCATCCAATGCGATGAAAAGGCTGGCACAGCCCGACGAAATTGCCAGCGCCGTGCTGTTCCTCCTGGGCCCCGACAGCAGCTTCTGCACGTCTGCCGTAAGACCTTCCCTCTGGTGATTCCTGCAGTTTGGTGCTTACACATTATTTCACAGGTTCTGAATATCGACGCAGGCAGAGTGTAAAGCTCACAGCCGTTCGGTGGGCTTTGCGTTGGGGGTTCCAGATCAGAAAGTGAACCTGAGAATTAGATCCCGACATTAGGATAGAAAAGATGCTAGGGTTCGAAGAGAAACATTTAATAAACTTTCCATCAATCTAGGTTCACAAATCTTCTACACCGGTCTTTAGCTAGGATTTACAGTATTCACTATAGTTTGGCCCCAAGGGTTCCTGACAGCTCTCGCAGTCTCGACGCAGCGCCACTGACGAGCTCGTCGATGATCTCCTTCGCAGGCTTGATCTTGTTCACCTCCGCTGCAGCCATGCCCATGAGGTACGGATGCAGGTTATCTAGCACTTCCTCATCGTCCGGGCGAAGGTCCGCGTCATGCTGGACCGGGCGAATTCCCCGACCGGTCAGCTCCTTGATCTCCTGCTGACGGTTGTCCTCCCAGTTGACGATGTAGTTATTCTTCTTCACCCGCATGGGACGCCCCTGGTTGCTTCATTAGCCTCCGTTCAACCAATCGACCGGAAGATATTGTGATGGTGGGAACCTACCGTGAAAATAATCGTGCGGATAGTGTCGTCAAACCCGGCGGTCCGCACAGCGTCTTGGTGGGCCTTGGATGCACCCGCTTCCTGAGCCATGATGAAGCGTGTCCCAACCCAAACAGCCGAAGCACCCAGGGACAATGCCGCAGCGAGTGATTTACCACAATAGATGCCACCCGCGGCAACCAGATGGACCATCTGGCCGGTGAAACTGCTCTTGGTGCCCTGCAGCATTCGAGCGATCGCCGGGATCAGAATGGAGGTGGCGATGGCGCCCGTGTGTCCGCCGCCTTCTCCTCCCTGGGCGCACAGAATATCGGCACCATTGGCCAGGCATTTCTGGACATGCTTGGGATGCCCGACCATATTCATGTATAGCACCCCATTGGCGTGGAGTTTATCCACGACGGACCTGGGGGGCGTGCCAACCGCGGAGACGAACAACTTTGCCCCCCCCTCGATGATGATATCGATCAGCTCGTCAAGCTTCCCGTGCGTGTAGTCGTAGCTAGTGGAAGGATAAGAAAGTATCCGTGTTAGCGAAGCGTATCCGGAGCACTGTGCGGCTGCATTTCCCGTGCTTACTTGGTCTTTCTCGCCCCATCCCCGACCTTGGGGATTAAAAGGTCGACACCAAAGGGGGCCTGTTTGTTATCCAGGAGGGACTTGAGCTCCTCGATACATTCGCGAAGAGCGTCCGGACTGAATCCGTGGCCACCGATCACCCCGATGCCGCCGGCATTGGTGACCGCCGCGGCCAGCCGGGGTCCGGCGGCCACCCCCATCCCGGCTAGCATGACCGGGTGGTTGATTCCAAGAAGGGCAGTAAGGGGTGTATGGATCTGGGCTGAGCATGAGAGATGTGAAAACCAGGTTAGCTTGACGACTATGCGGGATATTGGGGTCCAAGCCACTCACCTGGCGATGCCATGTCGTCGTTTCCGGTAGCGAACAGGTTGATACGGTTAACGAATGGGGTGAACCTTTCTTTGAATCGAAGAAACGATAACTTCATTACTTGGGGGGCAGTCCAACGATCCAAAGGTATGGCTGAGCTATTAAGAGCTGCGCAGCCAGCGGGTTCGTGATGAAAAGTCGAAGATGGAACAGATGGAACATATCCCTCTCGCGGCATCTCGGCCGGAATCGGAAAATAAACCGGGACTGTGCCAAAGGCTCAGCAGCACTGGCAACGTTGGGGCCGGAACAATGGCACCTGCATCCCTCAAGTCCTGGATATTGCCCAAAATTTACCGTTCCAGCTGCTCCTTAAGGTGGCGACCCTACCCAGGCGGGTTCCAGGATCTTGATGTCGATAAACTATTTCCCGGTATTTGACTCTGGGACTTTTGAACACTGACGGATCAGCCTTCCCTCCTATACATATTTGTGTTTAAAGCAAAGCCAAATCTTTCTTCCTCCGTACTTTACGTTCTTCTCAACCCCTTGAAATGCCCCGTCCTGCCCCTAAGACTGGGGCTGCTGCCCATAAAGCAGTGCAAGAACTGCTGGAGAGGTGAGTGGCTCCTTGACGTAACCGGCCGTTCTGAGCAAAGTGCTAATGATGATATGCGTTTCTTTCCTTCTTTGCTTGCTTGCAATACAGTTATCGAACTCGCATGAAAGATAAATACTTCCAGGTACACAACCCCCCCACAAGGGTTAGATACACAGCGGTAATGCTAATTATTTATTCACCTGCCACGTAGGGAGCTGAGAAAGCACTTGTCGATTCCCTGGAGGTGGTCCGCGTGGAACCAGATAACACCGTCGTCTTCAGTCTGTTCCTGGGGCCACAGTTCCAGCATGTCGGCAGTAAGCACAGGGTACTGATGTTACATGAGCAGTGAACCAATCGCTAACCCGGATGGTGAAGACGCCCTCCATGGCGGCTCTGCATCGTTGATTCTAGGTAGGCATTACTCGCGACCCCAATGGCTCCCGTACACTTATATTTCACCGCGAACCTCATAAAACAATCTAGACCAATGCACCTCCTTCGCAATCTCGCCTCATTCGGCGCCGGGATACTGGGAGTAAGCTGAGCCTTGAACAGCCTGCGAGAGACACATCGACTGACTGACATGGCGTAGGTTCAACGGGGGCGTCACCCGGACGTTTACGGTAACATGCTTGAGAGCCGCACCGGCAAGTAAGTCTTTGCTTTCGTGAACCCATTACCTTGGCCCTGTATTTAACTGAGGATGGGCCACAATAGACACCACTGTCCATATCCGATGCAAGGTCCTCTCGATCGGTCAAACAGCCGTCTTGGTGCGTGGGGAAATCGTGTCTGTGGATGGGAAGACACTCTACAATGCGATGGACCATAACAAGGTCAATGTGGTCCTCAGGAAAGGGCCGCAAGATGCGAAAAAGAGCCACCTGTGACGGAAGTGGATTGATTGGAAGCTGTGATTAAGACTAATTGGGAGGTTTGTTCAGGTAGCCAAATAGAAGACATGTGATTAAAGATTCGTCCACACCTTCAAGGCCGTGCCAAATATCATACCAAGGGCCTTGGGATAGAATAGGCATTCATCCGGATTCTACCAAATGATTGCCTGACTTGCATCGAGTAGTGCAAGAGTATCTACGGGACTATCGGGATTGAACCCGTCATTGGGCCTACATATAGCTGTCGTCCTGTAACCTGTTTCGGATGGCTGAAGTGCCTGGGATAGTGGCAGGTCGAACCATGTAGACGGTGACAATTGGAAATTCGGTAGAGAAACACCCCGACTCGGTGTCTCCCTCCCTGATTTCAGTGGACTGTGGGCGCTCGTGATGCCCATGTCGGACATCAGGCCCAAACATTTCCGAGCGCTGGCAAAGGCTTTCTGCACCTCTTCCGAATCGAGAGCCGGGCTTGGGAGCGACAGCAGATGGTGCAAACACTCCGCCAGTGACACGGTGGCATAGGTAGCAAACGGTCGTTGGTACAGCCGAGCCTCCATGTATGCAGTCACCGCGTTGATCGTTGCACACGCCAAATTCTGACAGATCATGATGCTATGCGCCAGGTCGGCCTCGGAGAGGTAACTGTCGAGGCCACCTTTGCACCGAGTGATCGAGCTGTGACGGATCCACAACCGAAGCAGATTGATCCTCTAAATTACGGTATTCGTCAGCCGGTAGGCCTCTTTACAGGAAAGAAAGGGCAGCTATCCATACCGTAAATACGACAAGTTGCAGCCGGGAGGTGGGACTCCAGGCGAGGGTATCGCTCTCCGACGCCAGTGCGCTGGTCTCCCATATCATGACCGGAGGCAGGTTCCGTCGCAGGCGCACCACCATCGCATCCAGGGACTCGATGTGGCTCTCGTCGCCCGTGTTCGGAGCACACATCGCGTAGAGATCATCCCATACCTTGGTGCAGATGCGACTCCATTCCACATGAAACTGGAGGTAGATGACCCAGCACCAATCGAACGTTGGATTTTCGCCGCTCTTCCCACACCCCGGGGAATAGTGGGAGCTGCTCCTGGCCCGGACGCTGGATTCCGGGCGTGGGCTGACGCTGGAGGAAAAGTCACTGACGGACGTATCCCGATCTTGGATATAGTATGGTCTCCCGATTTTGCGCGCCACCCGGCGGTCGAACAGGTAGAGGGTCCACCAGAGCATCCGTCGGCTGAACCGGTCATCTTCCGAAAATCCCACCCAGCAACTCTCATTGTTCAGATCCATTGCGTATGCCATATCGACCGCACGAGCGATGGCCTGTGACGACTCGTGCAGGCGATCCAACATGAGGTGGTACAGGGCCGTGAGCAGGGACTGTCGCAGGGAATCCATACTCGGGTTATTATGCCGGGCGCAACCCATGAGCTTGACACTTTCCGCGTGCCAGGTCTGGTGGGTGCGACTCCCGCCGGTTCGGGGTTTGTCTGTGAGGGGGTCGGCCGCATACTCGGGCACCTTGAGAAACTCTGATATGGCCATGATAGTACAGACCAGGGCCAGTAAGGGAGCATTGGCCGGGGCATCCAGTGGGACCAGAATGCCATCCTGTTGAGGGTCCGACGTTTGGAAGATGTGCAGCAGTCGTGGCCAGATCTCCTTCATTTGCATACACGGAAGCCAGTATTCGAACTCATCGAAGAAGAGGTGCATATTGTTTTCCAGTTCCGTGTTGAAGCGCAGCAGGCAGTGGATATGATCCGGGCCGTCAACGATGGGATCACCCACGGTCTGTGGATGAAGTTCAGTGTCGGCTGCTCCCGCAAGGGGGGCCTTCTCCATCCTCAGACACGGGGAGGGGAAGGTATTGGGGTTTGCAACATCGTCCTGGCGGGAGATACAGCCCGGGGATGCGCCCGATGCTTGGTTGCGCGCCAGTTCGGGGGAGGAAAATATACGAGGGTCAAGCGGGGGCACGATGCTGGTACCTCTTTCGGGATGGTGAGGTGACTGATCCGGTGAGGAATCGGGCATCGGGGGCTCTGGGGACATCCCGGGGACGTCGACGGGTGTATCTTGCGCATGATGGCCCGACGAATCCCGGCGGCTCTGGCTTTCGCGGAGAGAACGAATCTCGTTCTCCAGGAGGCGCAGTCGACGAGCGACACTGCTTTCAACGTCACTGCCAGTGGCACGGCCCCCAGGGGTATTATCACTGCCCGTCGATGGTTCATCAGCCTTGCCATTTAAACACATTCCCTAAGAGAGAGAGCGGCGGACTCACAGCTTGGGGTTCTTGTTGCGTCGGGGACGACCCCGCTGCATCGACTGGCTGTATTGGCATGTTGCACCGGAGGTGACACAGTTCACACATGGTTCCTTGCCGGTGCACTAGATAGATTTCCTGTGTGTTGGAATTGTGTGACGGCGGGTCGTAGCAGTAGGTCGCAGCAGACATACCTTGATTTTTCGACGCTGACACTCGGTGCTATCCCCGCCACGGTTTAGCATCTACTGAACGAATAGGTGACGCTTCCACAGACAACGAGGAGTCTTACCAGGCATGCGCGGTGTATCTCATTCGCTTATTCCGCGGACGAGACGGGCCAAGCTGCGACCCAGCTCTCTCTGGACTCGCGGGGCGTTTCGGGTTCACCGGAGCTGTTGACATGGCCGTTAGCTGCTACACAATGGGCGGTTGATATCTACGGATAGATGGAGGTGGTGAATGCGACTCGCTACAGAGAAAGAGGGGCGGATGGCCTGTGCAGGGGGGGGAACGGGTACATAAACTGAACGACAAGCCGAGGGACACGCCCGGCTACCCGGCACCATCTGAGTTCATTAGTATCAGGGCCCCCCCGCGCTACCCTAGTCCTCCCCCGCCTTTGCCACCGTCTCTTGGTGGGTTCTAAACTGTCCCCGCAGACTAAGACGATCGTGGTGCTTTCAGTGGAGGAGATTTATCTTCTAACTGGGAATGGCACGGCGGTGCGAGGTGTTACATGCGGCCGACAAACAATAATACAAGCATTTGTATTATAACAGAGCTAAAGGAATTTACTACTAGTGACAACAGGTTCTGCCGATGATTCATTCCCAGAGCAAGATCGGCTTGATCGCGCTCCCCGTCCGCATCGCCTCCACTGCCTCATTAATCTCGTCCGCCCGATAGTACGTTTGGATTCGCTCCAACGGTAAGCGTCCGTCCGCCCAACACTGGACCAAGGTGGGGATGAACTGCGGTCACAAGTCAGCCAGCGCGTCCAGCCTGGGGGCTCACGAGTCCAACCAACCTGCGTTGGGTCACTGTCGCCCTCATGCGTGCCCCGATACGTCCGGCAACCCCGCAGGTGTTCCGCCACGTTGATCGCGACCTCGACATCTCTCCCGGGCGCTCCAATCGAGATGGCCAGTCCGCCGGGGGCAACCAGCTGCACCACGGACTGGACGAGGGCTTCCACGACCGCCTCCGGCCCCAGTCCACCCCCCAGCTTGAATAGCTCCTCCTTGAGATCACACCGCGATGAGTCGATGGTGTGGGTTGCGCCGAGTTCGCGCGCCAACTCGAGTCGTTGCGGCTGGATGTCCACCGCAATGATGGTCGGGATCTCGGCGATCTTGGCTGCCATGATCGCGGCACAGCCGACGCCACCGAGGCCGAGGACGGCGACGGAGGACACCGTGGGCCGATGAGCGGTGACAATGTTGAGGATCGCCCCGGCCCCCGTCTGGACGCTGCAGCCCAGAGCAGCCAGGTGGTGCAGCGGGTACGCCGGGTCGACGCGGACACAGCAGCGCGCCTGGACAATTGCCGGGTTGCAGAAGGAGGACTGGCCAAAGAAGTTGGAACTGATGCCGTGTCCATTCCATCGAATGGGTTGGCTACCATCCGCGCGCGCGGCAGCAAAATTCAAGTCCTTGGTGTGGATACAGCAGAACGGCTTCCCTGTACGGCAGCTCGGGCATTTCCCGCACGAGCAGAAAGTGAGAATGACATGGTCATTCACGGACAGATTCTGAACACCACCCCCGACCCGTTCGATCACTCCCGCGCCTGTGGTGGCTCGTGAGGACAGTCCCCAACACATAGGGTTTGTTTATTGCCCACCTTCATGCCCAGCGACCAGCGGATGAGCCACCGGGATTTTACCACTAGCAACCGCCAGGTCGGTGTGGCAGACGCCAGTAGCGACCAGTCGGACAAGGACTTCTTCGTCCTGTAGTTCATCCAGCTCGACATTCTCAAGGGCGAATTTCGTTCCCGGAGTGAGAGCGATTAATGCTCTTCCCATCTGGGGTTGTTGATCCGTCATGCCGCCCGGCTTTGCCGGGGAAGGGGGTGCGATTGAGAAATGACCGGAGAGCGAATGCGTGGATGACCCCAACCCGCAGGTATGGGAGCATCAGCGGCGGAATTTAAAGAAGGCCCAAGGGGGACATCGTGGTACGTTTGGGTCTGGCAGTTGTATTGCCGAGGGAAGGATAGAGGTACCGAATATCTTATGAAAGACTGATTGAAGCCCCCCCAAACACTAAACCGCTACCGGACTCTGTACTCTGAATACACTAGACTTGGTAGTGTGAGGTGCTGACATTGCGCTGCCCGATTTGTGCATCCCGCACCCCCATTCTCATGCCCTTGTTGCGTCATCACGAACGGAAAATTATCGGAACTGTTTGGCGGGGGCTTGTCAGCAGCAACGGGAGTGCATGTCTGATCATTTCAAGGGGGGTTCCATCCGGCCTGGAACATTTCATCCGCCTTAGATTATTGCAGTACACCGCGCAATCACCAGGGACAGGGCTGAACGATTCAACCCTCATTCGGTTGCTGCTTAGAGAACTGTCTCCCAGGAGGCTATCCAGTCCCGTACTCTGTAGTCCATCCCCCCCGAAAGTCAGTACATGGCCTAATCAAATAAACTGGAACTTGGGAAGGAAGCCCGGTATAAATTTCCGAGTTCACGCACAGCTCCAGCAACGCCCACAAAATATCGACCCACCGGTACTGGGCTGCCGCTTCCGTCAACGCTACTGTGAGGACCGACAAAGAGATACAGACACATATATATCCCTCTATAGATTTTCTCGCTTAGACTGCTGTTGGCCAGTTTACTATTACAGCGGCATGATGAAAGAAATGGATAGCTACACGCCAGGGGGCGCGGTCAAAGGCTATCAACTGTCTTCAGGCGCTATCCACGCCCCACGGAAAATATGTCTCATCTGCAATGGCGCGGGTATTGCCGGTATTGCCGCAGCATACAAGTATCGACAGGATCTAACCAACGTTGAGTTCGTGATCTACGAAAGAAACGAGGATGTCGGCGGCATTTAGCTAGAAAATAGATATCCGGGATGCGCCTGCGACATCCCCGCCCATGCCTATACCTACTCGTGGGAAGGAAACCCGGAATGGTCGAGATTGTGCGTTCGATGCTTCCCCCGTGCCCCCCGTGCCGCAGATAACTGATAGACCGTTCTCTCACAAATAGCTACGCCGAGGCCCCTGAGATTTTCGAATACTTCAAGAGTTGTGCGGTCAAATGGGACTGCATGCTATAGGATATCAAGCTCTAGCATGAAGTCACTAAGGCCACATGGTCGGAGCATGATTCGTGCTGGAATATCCAGATTCGGGTGGGAGACGGTGAAATTCTGAATGATCGGTGTGATGTTTTACTGAGCGCTACGGGGGTTCTCAAGTATGTGATTTGGCCATCCCCTCCGCGCGACAATCGACCAACAGGGCTCACCAAACAGCAAATGGCAATGGCCCGACATTCCGGGTCTTGATTCCTTCAAGGGGAAGCTCCTTCACTCGGCCCGATGGGATACACAAAATGATTTCGCAGGGAAGCGTATGGCGGTGATCGGAGCAGGCTCCTCGGCAATTCAGATTGTCCCAAAGCTATAACCTGGTAGGTTGCGACTTCTCCTATCGAGATTGCGGTATCGCATTCTCTAACAAGCCAGTTCAGTTGTCGATAGCCTGATCACCGTCATTCGCTCCCCCAGCTGGACTACCCCGGAGTTCAGCGCTACGCACATGGAGGATGGCCGGGACACCCGTTTTGCACCCGAGCAAATCGCTCGTTTCAAGACAGACAAGAATTATTTTCTTGAATACCGCCGCATGGTTCAAAAGACGGGCAGCTCCAACTTCGGTCTATACTACAGAGGTTCCGACTTACAAACCCGCGCGGTGGAAACCTTTCGAAAGATGATGAAGGGGAGGTTAGGCCATGATGAATCCTTGACTGAACATCTCATTCCAAACTTGGCAGTCGGTTGCAGACGGTGAGGATCCCCCCTCTATCAAAAAGGCCAATTGCCGTTAATCCCATGTTGAATTTCGCCTTGATCAGATTTACCCCCGGCACCGGTTACCTCGAGTCCCTTGTCAAGCCCAACGCCGAGGTAGTGCGGTGTGGTGTGCAAGAAGTGACAGAAAACGGTTTCATTGCAGAGGATGGGAGGGAGTTTGAAGTTGATGCTCTTGTCTGTGCCACTGGTTTTGATACGAGTTTTAAACCGGGATTCCCCATCATCGGAAGAGGAGGGCAGGATCTACGGGATGTCTGGGCAGAAGAGCCCCGGCACTACTTCTCGGTGGCAGCACCAGGCTTTCCAAACTACTTTAGTAAGTGAGAACCTGCTGAGGCGGGACACCGGGCACTCATATTAACACTGCGGTCCAGTTGCTGAAGGGCCCAACTCCCCCATCGCCAATGGTTCCTTGATATCAGGCCTCGAAACCGCCATCGACTATGCGTACAAATGTCTGCGGAAGATTCAGACAGAAAGCATCGCGTCGTTGGAGGTGAAGCAAGATGCCGTAGCTGCGTTTCTCGAACACCGCAACGTCTTTATGCAACGGATGGTCTGGAGGGATGCTTGCCGGAGCTGGTAAGTGCTACCGAGAGGGGATGTTTGAGAAACCAGTCCCCTCCTTCCAATATCAGCCTTTCATTAGCACTGATCCGTGTGTTGTCACCTAGGTATAAGAATGGATCGGCTACCGGGCCCGTGATAGGACCCTGGGTTGGGTCCACGTGGCATTTCAATGAAGCCTTGAAAACCCCCCGGTTCGAGGATTATCACATCAAGTGTAGGACCGGCAATAGATTTCAGTATCTGGGGCTTGGCCAGACGGCGGATGAGTTAGGGGGTGGGGACATGGCGTTGCATATTACGGAGCCTGCCTCTAGCCATCTGTGATTGTGCTTTGACCTGCACATTTGACTTGTTACTTGTATTCTGCTTTCTTCATAGGGACATTCTATCAAATGGAAGCGTAAAAAAACATCTGACCACCAGGCACTACCGTGGAAAGGTGGCGCTGCTCCCACGCGGGATATACCCGTAAGACAACCGTAGAACTCAGGGGTCTTTTTGCCCGGAGGAGGGGAATCATTGATGTCTGTCACGGCAAAGAGCAGACGCCCTGCGGAACCGACAAGATTAGTGATATCAGGTTTGTCTCCGCTTCCTTCCTCATCCCCCAGACTACTTCAAGTTACGGAAAATATTTGCAAAATTTCCGGTCCTCCGAAATCATGTTTTACACCGTCCTCCAGAGCCCCTTCTAGAGTTCCTTTGGCCCATATTACCCCGCCTTGTAGGTTTAATTCCCCGGAAAGGAGATATTTCATCGACGGTGCCAAGTCTTTTCGGTCTGGCAGCTCATTGTAGGCGTTGTGATCCTTTTCGCTGTTTGGTTGAGCCTGACATTGCCAAGGCGCCCCTGAAGTTTGTGTGCGACTCTTGAGCATCGCCATCTACAGCTTCCATTTCCCCGAGGCTGGCTAGATCCTCCCTATGACGGTGGCTTTACACCCATGTAGGTATAAAAGCAACCCGGTTTCCGCCCCATTGCTGAGCCCTATCCACTCCCATCTATCAAGCATTTACTCCTGGACTATAGAACCCAATGAACGCACCTGAGAAGCCAGGTAGCACCCATGTTGAGGAGCTCGGCGGGAAGAATGAGCTTACCAACTTCGAGTCCTCACCAGCGGATCAGATTCAACGGGTACCCCAGCCGTCTGCGGATCCCAACGACCCCCTGGTGAGTGCCACCCGGAACGCATTACCAAAGGCCGACCCGCTAACCACCCGGCACAGAATTGGTCCTCGGCTGAGAAGAATCTCACCTTAGCGATGGTTGCAATGATGGTGTTCAATGGGGCATTCGATGCTGCGGCGCCGGCTGCTGGCTTTATTGAACAGGCGGAGGATTTTGGAGTTCCGGTGCCTTCCATGTTGGACAGTGTCGGAACCCAAACGATCATGCTTGGAGTAGGGGGGTTTCTATTTGTGCCACTGTCCGATCGGTACGGTAGAAAGCCAATCTATATCCTCGCTGCTGTCATTGCCACCTTGGGCGCGCTGGGTTGCTCCCTTGCAACCTCCCTCGGTGGGTTCATCGCTGGAAGAGTATCCATCCCAGGGCCCGAAAGTCATCCGTGAGTTTGGAGGTTAATTGAGCGGATAGGTTGTGAATGGCTTCGGCTGTTCAGGGTCTATGTCCCTAGCGCCACTCACTGTGAAGGACATGTTCTTTCTCCATGGTATGTCTACGGTCAAGTTCCAGCGGCACAGCTGCTCGTTGCTAACGTGAGTGATAGAACGAGGTCAAAAGATGGGGGTCTGGACCCTCTTTTTCGGGGCTTCACCGTATCTTGCCGTTCTCATCGATGGCTTCATCACTACGTACGCGAACTGGCGATGGATGCAGTGGCTCACCTTCATCCTATGGGCAGTCCTCACCGTTTTCTGCCTGTTTATGCCAGAGACCCTGTACCATCGTCAAGTTCACATGGAGCACATACCTTCTAAGGACTCCCTCTGGGACAGGATCAAGTTCAAGAAATTTGACGAGGCCTTGGGATGGAAGTCATTTTACCGTCCCTTCCTGGCGGCGTGGTATCCTTCCATACTGTTCCCGACCCTATACTACGGCAATGCTTACGGGTTTTGTGTTTTTGGGTCACTCGGAATACTGCCTTTTGTATGATGCAACTTTGACCGTTTCCTGATCCGTTAACCACTAATTCGAACCCCCTCAGGCATTTGGCGAGGAGTACGGGTTCAACGCCGTTGGCCAAGGCCTGGTGTCCCTGGCGCTGCTGTTGGGAACTCTTTGCGGAGAGCCAATGGCCGGTCCATTTTCAGACTGGATCGTGCGCAGGCAGGCGAGACGTCTCGGCGGGGTCCGTTACCCAGAGCAGCGTCTTCGTGCCATCTGGTTGGGAGTAATATTACTACCAGTAAGGTTCTCAAAGCCCCATAGAGTTACAGAGCTATCATTCTCATTCGGCATTCAGATTGGACTAGTCATTGTTGGATGCACCGTCCATTATAAAACTCACTGGATCGGTCCCTGCATTGGCATGTTTGTGGGATCGTTTGCCATTCAGATCATTTCAACTGTCGCGTGAGGAGAATATTGCATTCCTGGTTTGTCTTCATCCTACTGACCAGAGACTAGATTGACCTATGCCATGGATTGCTACGACTACGCAACCGGCGATGTCAGTCTGCTTTATAATTTTGGGCGTCAACTCTTTTGTTTCTACGTGGCCTTTTACATTCATAAATACGTGACGAAGGTGGGGTATGCCTGGGCTTTTGGGATTTACGCACTCATCAGCATATGTCTCTCATTCCCGATTATACTCCTCAGTATTTATGGCTCCAGGATCCGCAGCCGACTTGGCCACACCAAGGAAGGGACGGAATAGTCAAGCAACGGACAGGATGCGGCTTGGTACTTGGGCCGGGAGAGATCAGACATATATGGGCCACAGGGTGAGAAGGTCCTGTCTCCCGAGTAGTGGTGGTGAATCGGTTTGGGTTGTGTGGATTGATGGCTTGCTCGTGAACTACATTAGCCACCAAGGCGCTTCATAAAAATTTAATCTCAAACACTACAGGGTGCTTAATGCTGGAGCCGCTCAAAGCTTGTGCAGGCATAAAGTACAATAATACAGTATTATTACATCAAAGACTGGGCGGTGGATACATTAGTTCACACTCGTGGTATTGCCAAGTTTTATGCAGGGTGGGAACAATTTATACCAGCTGATGCTCCAAATCCCCTTTTGAAGGGCAGAGTATCCATTATGCCCAAAATACCGCCAGAGGGTCACAGCTGATGTATTTCAGTATGATAGAAATCTTGGGTGTAATCATTACTGGTATGGACGGGCTTGGAGCAACAAAAGATCACTTTCAACGGAGGGATAATACACTCCCGATACCGGATGTAATATGAACTGTCAGAAATATATAATCAACACGGCAGAGTTACGATCTGAACTTGAGAGCCACAACAACTACTCAAGTGGTTCTTCGACATGTCTTATCATCCATATCTTTTTCCTGTTTGTGTGGCCACCGCTAACCTGGGGTTTCTATCTCATGTTGGCTACTTCATACAAGGGGAACACCATATCCACGCCCCGTTACTCCTCAAGTTGTATGTTTTGATACCTTTCGCTGGGTTTGCGGTCCTGTACTGGGGACTTGCTCTTGACGGGGATGCAGCAGCACTATTAGCAGTCACAGGATGAGGAATTTCCACGGAATCCTTGTTCCTAAGCATGACTCTTTATCGAGTCTTCTTCCATCGGTTGAGGAGGTTCCCTGGCCCTTCTCTCATGGCGGTGTCAAAATTCAGCCATGTTTTCTACAGCAGACGTTGGGATAATTACAAGCAGCTAGAGAAATGGCATTGAAAATATGGAGATTTCGTTCGAACCGGTAGAGCTCCCACCAGTCGCCACCGCTGAGGGCGTTTTTATTAGCTAACACAAGTCTTTGTGCGCTGAAAGGGCCATCCGAACTCACCCTCTACTGTCCAGAAGCTGTGCCCCTTATTTATGGTCCCAGAACAAAATGTACCAAGTCACCCCGATACGACACAACATGGCCCATGATGTCAATGCACTCGGTTAGAGATAAACGCCTCCACGACAAAAGACGCCGAATCTGGGACCGTGGCTTTAACACCAAGTGTAGGTGATGGCCCTGATCCCATGGCGTTCTCCATGCTAAAGCTAGGATTCCAGCAATTCGAACATACGAGCCACGCCTACTAAAATATGTCGATGAGCTGGTTGAGAAGTTGTCCGGATTATCGGGGAAGGCAGTCAATGGGCCCGCATGGTTTAACCATTACAGCTTTGATGTCATGGGCGACCTAGCATTTGGACAGGGGTTTGACATGCTCAAGGGCGAGCAGCACTGGATCTTAAAGCTTCTCACGAAGACAATGTATCCAATAGGGCCACTGCTGCACGCCCCATGGCTCTACATTCTACATAATAGAATCCCGGGGCGGTCGTCTGAATTTCGTAAATTTGTCGGCTGGTGTGATGAGCAGGTCGAGATCAGAAGATCGGTGTGTATCCCCTTCACCCACATCTGTATGTCAGGACCCGCGTTGCATATTTGCTGACGAAAAGATAGATGAAATTCGACAACCCAGATGTGATGTCCTGGCTTCTGGAGGCATCGGAGGAGTCGGACGAACTTTCCACGAGCCGGCGCTGGTTGATGAGAAAGGGATTGGCTGGCGCAGGGACAACTGGGAGACCAAGGACATTCTCGAAAGTTAATATAACAGTTCTATTAGAGAATAGTTCATCCATTTTAATTAAGACCCCATCTTTTGTCCTTGATTAAACTCACACCATAGAATGTAGAGGAATTACCCTACTACCATCTTACTCACTAGACTGTTCATTCCTATTGAATCTCTTATAGCAGTAACTCTAGTAAGGCTGTAGAGAATAGCTGACAGCCTTTGTATATTCCTTGTACATTTGAGAGCATATATACTCACAGTAATATGCCACAGCCAGTTTCAATGTCGAAGACAGTAACATGATATTCTCCTAATATAAATCTAGAAGTTAATATCCATATCAGTTATTGAACGTGGCTCTTCCTTTATCCATTCCTCCTTGATGCAAATAAGATCCCAGAAATCATCTTCAGGATCATCTTGTGGTTTGTCTTGTGGTTTGTCTTCTGGTTTGTCTTCTGGTTTGTCTTCTGGTTCATCATCTGGTTCATGTTCTGATTCATGTTCTAGTGCATCTTCTGGCTCATCCTCTGGTTCATCCTCTGGTTCATCTTCTGGCTCATCCTCTGGTTCATCTTCCGGCTCTGTTTCTGGCCCCCCCTCTGGTTCCTCCTCTGGTTCTGTTTCTGGTCCGTCTTCTGGTTCCTCCTCTGGCTCTGTTTCGGGTCCCTCCTCTGGTTCCTCGTCTGGCTCCTCGTCTGGTTTTACCTCAGACTCCTTATCCGGTTCTTCCTCAGCCTCTTCTTCAGGCTCTTCCTCAGCCTCTTCCTCGGGCCCTTCCTCGGGCTCTTCCTCGGGCTCTTCCTCGGGCTCTTCCTCAGCCTCTTCTTCTTCCTCAGCCTCTTCCTCGGGCTCTTCATCAGGCTCTTCTTCATTGGGTCCCCCTTCTTCGGGCTCTTCCTCGGACTCTTCTTCGGGCTCTACTTCAGGCTCTTCTTGACCCTCGAGATCTTCTTCTTTAAGGCTTTCATCTTGTCCATCTTCGTCCTCCTGATCGTCTTGCCCGTTTCGATCATCTTGATCCTCTTGGTCATCTTGATCGGCTTGGTTGTCCTGGTTGTCCTGGTTGTCCTGTTCCTCCTGGTCCTCCTGGTCATCTTGATTGTCTTGACCGTCTTGATCGTCTTGCTCGTCTTGATCATTTTGATTACCTTGGTTGTCTTGCTCATCCTGATCCTCTTGATTCTCTTGATCCTCCTGATTGTCTTGATCTTCCTGGTCCTCCTGGTCATCTTGATTGACTTGGTTGTCTTCATCATCCTGATCGTCTTGATTGTCTTGTTCATCTTGATCCCCCTGGTCTTCCTGATCCTCCTGGTCATCTTGATTGTCTTGGTTGTCTTCATCATCCTGATCGTCTTGATTGTCTTGTTCATCTTGATCCCCCTGGTCTTCCTGATCCTCGTCACCTTCATTACCTTCGTCTCCATTGTCACCATCGGCATTATTATCACCGTCTTCACCCTTTTCACCTTCCTCGCCTTCTTGACCCTCTTGACCTTCTTGACCGTCTTCAACATCCCCGTCTTGGCCTTCATCCCCTTCATCACCTCCGTCACCTTCGTCAGCTTCCTGACCCTCTCCCTCATCACCCTCTCCGTCATCACCTTCCCCTTCTTGACATTCGTCTTGACCTTCTTTTTCATCACCATCCCCTTCGTCACCACCCCCTTCGCTGCCGTCACCTTCGTCGCCGCCTTCTCCTTCACCTTCTCCTTCTCCACCTTTGCTGTCTTCCCGTGGATTATCCGCACCTCCCGCATCCTCGTCAGGATCCGCACCCGGATCGACTTCATTCTCGCCACCCTCTTCATCCTGGCCTTCATCTGGATCACCCTCATCTCCCTCCATATCGTTCATTGGTCCCCAGGGCCCTCCGGTTTGGTTTATAGCCCTATCACTGTTGGCACCAACAATCCGAAGCCCCAGGTCCAGATAAGTGACTATCTTCGAAATGTCAGCCCATGCCTTTTGCTAGCGAGGACTCGACCAAAAGATTCAAGTCCATTCCTCAACACTTGTCCAAGACTTACCAATGCGCCAACTGTATTGTAGACATGAGACTCTGATCGCTGGAGCTGTCGTCTTTGAATATCTATAGGCCACACCATCACGGGCTGATGGGTGGGTGAATATCCGCTTCCAGCAATGCTATCCACCATGATGATTTGGCTTCAGCAATTGAAGTTTGCAGATTATTGCGAATGAAGTTGGTATGCGCCGCCGGTGCAGGATACCAAATGGGATCGGCAAGCGAACCTGATAAGAGAGGTGTTGACCATGAAAGAAAAATGTGTCTCCCACGTCATACCTCTGGTTCCGGCACCAAACGGATCCTTGGTGATCAGGACCCAGGCTCAAGGCTCGAGCAAAGTTACGTACTTCTGAGAGTTGATTCAATAAGGATGATGTAACATGACTCAAGAGACGACCCAAAGTCCAATCTAGCATATGCTGGGTTTCAAGAACTGTCCCCAGGTTCTTTACTCTTCGTTTCTATACTTATTGTTACGCTAACACAGTATACAAGTAACTGAAGTCATCTGAGTTTCTAAAATATACTTCATTATGTACTAGGGTTAACCAAGCAGATCTTAGGACTTTGACTTGGTGTTTTCAGGCTTCTTTGGCTTTGTGGTCTTCGATGTCTCCTCCTTGGTCGTTCCACTCTCACCCGTCGACGATTTCGTACTCTCCAGTATAGTCATGGCCAAATACCTGAACTCCGCCGTATGCCCCGTTTTCGCAAAAACCCCGACATTGAACCCTTCCGGATCCACGGCCGTTCCATTTTCACTATATAGATAGATTTCTGTCGGCACATGGTTCCCAGCATAGTTACATAAAGTCAGCTGCACATGGGGAGTCTTCTTGAAGGGCTTTTTGAAGGTGAAGCGTGTAGAAAAGCCATTATTTTGGCGTGTTATGCGACCTGTGCCCCCTTCAACAGCAGCCAGGTGCAGTCCGTGCTCGTGGTCCGTGAGTTGCCCTATGGTGTCTGGGGTCAGTGATTGGGGGTTTCTTTTGTTTTCTTTCACATTCGCGTTTCAGCGGAAATTTACCTTGAGGGGGTGGATAGTTCTGACTTGTTTGATTGTTCTGCGGCCTTGGAAATAAAAATGACATTTTGAAATCTGATATGGGAGACCAGATGCAAGAGGGAAACAGGTGTGTAGGAAGGGATCGACTGCGCTGAACTGGTTTTTATGGCAGCCGCAGTATTCAGATCCCATTGCAAGCTCACCAAGGCTGAGTTTTCTTTATCTGGTGACGTTGTAGTGGTGTGTCTAGTGTAACATTCATGATGCAAGCGCTCTCCATCTCGCAAGGCTGCTGAATAATATTACCGACTTCAATGATTAATTAGAGGCGAGCTGTCAGCCGTTCCCGGCATGGGTCGTGGTTCCAACTTCCCATGATGACATCGAATTTGGCCAGAACTGTTTTCCGCGCCCAATTACCCAAACACCTTGGTTTTTGCAGTCTTTTTACTTAGGTATTCAACCATGCTTTTGTAGAGCGGTCCTTTTGTCAAGTATTATATTAGGAATTTCCCTATGTACTTCCAGAGCGTCTATCCAAACATCTGCTTTAAGTACTTCCTTAGTAAAATGTCTTGTAAAAGAGTTATATATCTACTAGTACTTTAGCATATAGATTCTTTGGAAGAGACTTTGATTAGTGCTCGGTCAGCACTCCGGGGGGTGTTTTATAGGGCGCGCAAAAGATCCCTGGTATAGTTTTTATCAAGGACCCAGGATACCGAGAAGCAATACTTGAGAGAGTACGCGGAGGAGTCCTTAGCAAGACAAGTACCTCTGTATAATAGGTATGCCAGTGCATATACAGATGATAGAATCCATGGCTTTTGGGTAGTTGAGCGCTCTTTGGTGGGCCAATTTTGCTGGCCCGACAATTTCTCCATCAGATACGCCGCCTATTGAGTAAATATCCAGTAATGATCCAAAACAGTCAACACTGATGGGCCCTGTCATTATTGCCTTTTCACTGCGACCTGCGCTTTCTTTGATCTAATGGCGTTTTCCAGCGAGTCTGACGATTTTGTTGATCAAGTTCGGGTCAATGTACTCCTTTGCATTTTCGGCTGACTTCTTAAGGAGACCTCTGATCTGGTCTACCTCGGCGTACCCAGCTGCACCTGCGACAGGAACCCGATCGGAAGAGAACCTCTCGGCTGTGAAAACATCGGGATCGGTGAAGTAATCCAGCAGTAGTTGGCCTCCAAATGCGGCCAGCGGACCATATCCGGGAATCAAACTGACACCTACCAAAATGAGCCCTCCGATGGTCTTGGTCACCCAGAATCTGTCGAACCCACTGCCTTTGTAGTCCATAGCCACCCCATATTCTTTGCGTGTTACTGTTGTCAAATCCACGCCATGGTCGTTGGAATTCATGGTATAGCTTTCGTTGCCGATGAGGTCTAGATATCGACAGTCATACAAGGTAATATGGTCGTAGGGATCCTTGTATTCCTCTTTGAGCCAATCTCGGGGTAAGGTGAGGATGTGCATGATGTGTTTCACATCGAACCGCGCTGTCCATTCCGGCCAAACACCCCAGCCGAGCCATTCATCCGGAGTGATGGCGAGCGATCCTTCCTGCAGCTTCTCATCCGGCAAGGTTAATGGCGGCTTGGCTGATTTTTCCAGCTCCTCCCATCGCGCGTGGTAGCGTCTTTTTGTCGGTAAATCCGTGATCGGTCCTACTTCCTTGTCGCAGATCTTCTTTATTTCATATGTCCCCATCGGTGGCTCTCGGGGGTTGGCGAACGTCTTCAGAGTGACTGGACGGGCGGTAACTTTGATACGGGAGTACATGCATTGCTTCGGATACTTCGGCTGCGCTATCACCCGCTTAGGGAAATAGATACCTCGGAGCGGGAAGGTCAAGTCGACCCAGAGGTAGCGTTCATCCGGGGTTGGCATATCCACCGGGAAAAAAACCACCATCCTCTTCCCAGACTGGTGTTCCAAGTCATTACGGCCATAAGTTCCGTGGACTTTCTTGTATCTGGAGATGTTCTTGTTGGACGAACCAACCATCGCGGTCATGAACTTGTGGCGACTATACCACGTAGTCAGGATCGGGCCCGGGATCTCATGCTTCCCCGCCCTAGGGTGTCGTTCCCACGGAATCGGCGGACACTTTTGGCATTCTTCATCCCACGAACTATTCGATGCGACTTCTAGCCAGATCGTGCTGTAGAATTGCTTTGGATCTTCGGGGTTAAAATGCTTGGACCGGAGGGCATCGTGATGGAACCAGCAATCGCCCTCGGGTGCTGCTGCCATGGCGCCGTCGTCTTTCTGGCTTTACACTTGAGGATATCGCCCAAGAATCACACAAGGATCGGAAATAAGGTATAAACGAAGCAGCAGATCAAGAAAAGAAGGAAGCAATATCCCCAAGACCAGGTGGGGGAGGGGTTTGAATATCCTCGCGAAACTATATAAACAGGTCTCTCTTTTTGTTGATAGTGTCATGGATCCAGTTTACAACGGATGTAACCTTTCATATCCTCGCACTTCACAAGATCCACCGCAGTAAACATCGGTAGTCAAAAACCTTAATCATGATAATGATCACTATGCAGCCGCTTTCAGCGAGTCTCTCCAGAGTCATGTCATCATCGAAAGATTCCCAGCCTCGCGTGGCGTAGGAGCGCTGATACAGGAATATGGCAGCAACAGCTACTAAAATTCATAAGGAAGATATAAAATTAAAAATTAAATGCGTCAAAATCTATACAGAGAAGGCTGCTACCCTGCAACTGGAGACATCTATACCGTACTTACACCCGCCCACTGAAGAGGTAGTCTAGCTAAGCACACGGCTTAAGATAGCACCAAGTACAGGTACCCCATAATTGGGGCTCAACCACAACCGCGATAGTTAGAGGGGTAGAAAGACATGCCATCATCGAAGCATCATATTTGAAACAAACAATTGGCCCCAGAATCGCAATTTCAATTAGCTTGCGCATTGCCTTCATTTTTGTACCTAAAACATTACATACATTGGTTGTCTAAGCCCGAACCCACAACAAACCCAGGTCCACCCGGGGAATGCCCGCACCTTACGTGTCAAAGTCGCATCCATACGACGGTCCCTTGGTACATTTTCCATCGACTCCAGCACAATCCGAAACTGAGCAACTCCCATTCTTCCCCCCACAAACATTGATACAGAAACGCTGATTGCTGGTGGTGCATACACCAAAGCCAAGGTCGGGGCTATTGTACCCATTGCAGCTTGGATCATCGCATTTCACGGCGTCAATGGTAGGGCAGGGATTATCGCAAGAACAGCCGATTGATGGAGCAACCGTGCATATCCCATTTTGCCCCTGGCAATCCGATGCACTGCAGCTTCCATCATTGTTACCACAGACCGAATGCCACCCACAACCCGAGTAACGACCACCCAGGCAGATCCCGTCTTCACCACCGCGACTGTTCAGGCCCTGACAGTCATCTGAGCTGCACTGCACCTTTTCTGATGGACAGACGGACTTGCAACTGCAGTTGTTATACTGGCCCGCAACACGAAATACCCAGTCCACCATTTGGATCACTAAAACCCGCGCAGTCGTTTTCGTCACAGGGTCCGGGCTTCGAACCGCACGCATTGGCACAGTGACAGCCTTTCGAGAGGCCTGCTGTGAAGTAGCCGTATCCGGTTTCAGGGTCGTTGAATCCGTCGCACCCACCTTGGTTGCAAAAGCCGCTTGTCGAACCACAGATACTGCGACAGTAGCAGCCCGCGAATTTCCCTGCAGTGCAAGTACCGCGGCCGCCGTTGGGGTTGTTTTCTCCCTCGCATCCATTCGCGCTGCAGTCGCTGTCCTTCAGACCGCAGTTGGGGTTAACGAGGTTAACAGAAGTCGAATTCCGGTTGAAGGTGACTTGTCTCGAGTGGTGGAATAGATTAGACGCAAGAGAATGTTGGAATACGGTAGCAGTAGCTACCAGGAGGATGGGGACGAAACGCATTTCTAGGGCCCAGCGAGGGAGAGCCGTGTAAATGATAGAAAAGTGACAATTACGGTTCGTAGAGATTCTGTAGGAAATGGTCAATTGAATATATGGCTTTTCTTGTTTCGTTAATATTTCCCTCAATCCAACGCCGGCCTGTGCATGGCTTCCCTTCCTTCTGGGAGTATGTTCTGCCTGGGGCAGGGGCTAATTCTGGACGGCCGTACGGAGGACCCCACAATCAAATTAAACCGAACAAACGGCTCCCGCCCCCATGCTGTTTGGCGACAGATCTTAAAAATAACTGGTGTTGATGTAGTTCTGTATTATTGCCCGGCCACGGCCGTATGCTCGCAGTCGGGTTCCTTCATAGGGAATGTTGCCGACGTAGCCCTTAACCATGTTGCGTTCTCTGTCGGGCTGCACGTTTTCTACATCATTGCGGATGTTTTAAATGACCATTTGACGCTCCAGGAAGTCTCTTTCAGATGTGCATGTTCTGCTGAATCGCTTGTTGGCCCGCTCTGACGTCCTTCCGCTGGCCCATCTCCATCACGGGCCTTGTCCGCCCCCTTCTTGAATTTCGACCTTTCAAGGACACCTTCGAGGCATCTTGATGGCGAATGAGACTTTGTTTTGATGATGGATGCGGTTTAGTCGAAGGCCGCTGTGGATCCTCGGATGAATAGCACTTGGTCCCCAAATCTGCCCCATCCTTTCCCATGTGCCTTGTACATCCCGTTTGCATTAGACCACTACGCCACCAGACGGCATTCGGTTCTCACTTGCCAATTATTGTGACAACTATAACACGGGTCTCACAGATCCATGCTAACAACCGCAATTTCCCCTCTTTCCGGATCTCAAAACACCTAGTTCAGCTACATGGCATGATTATGTCTAATCCATTTCCGGCAGTACCATTGCTCCAGACCAGGGCTGTAGCATCCTTACAACTGCCATCCAGGCACCCAGTGGCGGTGGGAAAAGTCAAAGAGTCCAGTATTGCCCCACCATCGCGGGTCGCTTTCCGTCACGAGACGGCCGTCCGCCAACATCTGTCCCCGAGTGCACATGAACTCATGGGCCGTTCCCATAGTCCGTCGGTGTTTGCTCCGCTTCGTGGTCGGAGGCAGAGTAAGGTAGCGCCCATCGGTCCGGTACAGAAAGCGATCGACTGGACCCTCGGGCGGTGCCAGCATCTTGCGCCTATGTGCTGTGGTTGGAGCCGGGCCCGGAGCCAATCTGCACACCGCAACCCTTCGCCCGTGGGCCGGAGCCCGTTGCTCGTAGACCGCAATCATGACCGACCGCCATGGAGCAATTGTGAACCATCGGGGGGTCGCCCGATCGCTCAACCAGACCATGTCCATGTTCGTCTGCGTAAAACCCCTGTCGCAGTCTTGGCAAAAACATCTGGACTTTCGCAGCACAGGCACCACCGAGGCTTGGATTCCCCGTCGCGAGGTGGGTGGTGAGCGCGAAGCTCCGCCGATCCGGGCCCGGCATGGGGGCTGGCTGTTGTAAAGTCCAAGAATCGCTCCTCTGGGAGAGGGTGAGATCAATCACCTGGAGGAGTTGGCCGTTGACCACGCTGATGGCCGCGGATTGCGTTGTCGGTCCGGGCGTGCGCGCCAGAACAATCAATAGTTCCTCCCCTGTTTCCGATGAGAGGGTCGTCACTCGGTTCGACGGGTAGTACTTGGCCCCGTAGCACCAGGACATCCAGCTGTCTCTGCAGGCGGGCAGAGAGACCTCGTATGCCGATTTGCCTTTGGAGAGGAAGTGCGCGACTATGACGGGCGGCGAGGCATCTGTAAAGACCGCGAGGTAGGCCCATTCGCTGCCCAGGGCTAGGGGAAATTCAACTGGATAACCGCCTGTAGCACTGTGCTTTCTGCGCCATATCTCCCTTCCTGTGGCCACGCAGCTGACAATATCAGTGTTGACTCAGTTAGTAGAGAACCATCCAATGGGGGACAGCGTGCCTGGGGCGTGTGCATACTAGACGATCCTGGCTCCCGGGTGGGCGCTGTCGGGAGTTTTCTGGTGGGCGTACAGATATCCCTTGTCATTCATGGCGAGAAACTCAATATCCTTTGTGGGGGTGGGTGGATCGAGATCGAACGGGTAAATCGGGTGTAACGATCCGCTGTCTTTGTATCCCAGGCGTTGGATGCAGACTCCTTCCCCTGGGACAAACCACGCCGAATAGCCGCCACCAGTGCTTTGCGTTCTCATATACCTGGATGCTCGAGGGCTTACCAAAGCGCATGTTGCTCTCGATGGCAGCTTTATGGATTTGTTAGGATATAAACAGTGAGAGCTCGCAAACGCCTACCGTGATTTTTAAAGATATCAGTAGCAGTGGCTGGGTCTTTCTGAAGACTAGAGACTGCATGATGAGCATAGTGAAAGCGAAGTCCATGCGAGACAATCCAACTATTTAAATAATCTCTCCAGCCCTTGCTCACACACTGGCAGGCGCCGATGTCGACTACCGCGAGATAGTCGAAGATGATCGACGCGCATTCGAAACTCAGCCTCTTCAGGGGATCACTTCGACTCTCCGCATCAATGAACACTCCTGGTGCCTTGCGACCCTTTGGTTTCATGGTGAATATGTGTTCCTTCGGTGGTGAGGGATGAAGGAACGAAGCGAAGGCGGCATCGACTCCCCGCGCCTCGTATTCGACAGCCTTGAACTGGAAAGAAATGCCAAGGAGTCTGCAGGTGCCTAATTTTGCCATCTCCATCCGTCTTAGCGCGACAGATATTTAAATTGAATACGAGGTGCTTGTCCAGGCCAGGCCAGTGATATAAAGCCTCTTGCCCCTCCAAGTTGGGAGCTCTCGGTCGCGGTTGCCCATGTATTCGGCTCTCCCCACTTCATTCGGGTCTTCCTGTACGTTTGCCTTTGTTGAATACTACTACAAAAGTGTTTGATCGTCGTACCAAGTTCTCTTCATGATATGTTTATAGTTGCAATTCAAGCCTCCCTACAATGACTGACATTCGCACCCGCTTCGAACGCCTCTTCGCCTCCCTGCGCCAGACTCCACATATCGAAGTGATTCATGCGGAAATCGGCCCTCCTACAAGTGAAGAAGATATCCAAATCAGTCTATACCGGACAAGGGGCCATCTACCCACGGGCGTCGAGAACTTCTACCGCGCCATAGGCTGGGTGAAACTGGAATGGCGTCACACGGTGCAAGAGATCGTGGTGGGTAACATGAGTGATCATGGGTATATTGAGATCGTACCCATAAAGGACGTGTTTGATTCCTGGCACGGGAGCATATGGTTCGGAAACAGTGAGGGGGGGAGCGAAAGCGACGACGAAGTTCCCGAGGGTCAGGAATTCCGCCATGTAAAACCATTTGATACGTTTGTGCCCGAAGCATGCGTTGCATTCCTCCAACCGCCTCCACGCCGTGGCAGCAGTGACGAGCTGTCGGGTCGGCCCAGCGACCACGTTGCTTATCACTATTGTGGCGAGGAGCTGTATGAGACGCGGTACTCATTTGATGAATATATTGACAGACTGCTCGCCTCCCGCGGTTTCTGGTACTGGCCCACAACTCTGTGCACGGAAACGCAGGACAATGGAGAAACAATGGACTTTCGACGGAAGATGCCGCTGCTGTTTGAAGATTATGATGATGCCTTATTTCAGCCGTAAGAAGTAGCTGTCCATTTTACATTCGTTGACATCCTGCCTAGCATTTTGTTCAGTGGTTGCATAGAAGCTTCCAGCATGTAGATCGCGCGTATTAGAGTGTACGGAGATTGAAATGACAGACAATTGTTAGTTGAGAAAGCATATGCAAATATTCCGAGTTCCTTCTCAAATGGTGGAACAATATCTTGGCTGCAACGGCCTCTGGCTCACGAAAAGCCTCCAAAGATAAGATGGAGGGAGGTCTATATATATGCAGGCGCATCAAAGGAACTAGACTACAATGTAATTGAGCCTTTAGACGTGAGAAAACCCAGACTTCGAGTTGTTTCGAGGGGATGTATTGATGATGGGCCAAGAGAGAACGGCACGCAGCCCATGTACGAACAGCCGATGATTGCTTGCACGGCTTTTGGAGGAAACACGAAAGCCGATCCTACAATATGGGATCATAGGTATTATACTCGCACGCCATGCAGACACCAAGATCAAGGGGGAATTAGTTACGAGAGCAGCAGGAATTGTATGAGATGGGTTAAAGGTTAAACGGTGATCGCGAAAGTCGAATTTTCTAATGCCATAGTGGAACAATGCAAAGACTAAAATAGGTCACAAATGCGTCAAGCTATATACAGGTGCTCCAGAATCGAATCCACCCCGGTTCAACTCCAACCCCCCAATTGTATCCTCCCACTTATTCCTTGAGATTCTTGTACCGGTACGGTTTGGCCGTGAAACTGTCGACGGGGAAGTTGATTGGGCGATGGTACGCGACGCAGCCGTAGGTGCCGCGGCACTCCAGGGTATTGAACTCCTGATGCGAGTCATCGGTCCACGAATGGAACAGCACGACGTGGCCGGAGGCATAAGCAGTACCAGCGCCGAGGGTGCCGACAAAGTCACCCTCCTGGAGGTCCTCCCAGTCCAGTTCCTCAGCGATCTCGGGGAGGGTGACGGTGCTGTAGCCCTGCGACATGGCATGGAGCGCCATGGAGACGAAACCCGAGCAGTCGGTACGGTAGGAGCGGCCCTGCAGGTCCGGGTACGAGCCCGTCATCGAGTAGGGGACGTGCTTGTCGACCCAGAACTGGCCGCGGGTCATGATCTGCTGGCGGGTGATGGGGCCTTCGTAGGTGGAGTTGTCGGCACTGCCGCTGCCGCCATCACAGCTCTCGACCACCATGCTGTCGGACCCGGTCTTCACGTAGTAGTCGGTGACGTAGCAGCCGTCGCTGGTTTTGTCCCAGAGGTAGTTTCCGCTGATGGTCTCGCCTAGGGTCTGGCATTCGAGCTGGACATCTGTGCCCTTGGCGTAGGTCTCGACCACGTCATCGCTGGTGGAGGGGCCGGACCGGCAGTTGACATCGTCGGTCGTGATGAGGTACGCGTTGGCCATCGAGGCCATGGTGGCGAGTGCCAGCGCCACGTTGGTAAGCTGCATGATGGCGAGGGGAGGGAGAGAGGTGAATGCTCTGTATGCCGGGTCTGAGGGGTGATTGATAAGTGTCGTGGTGGCCAAGTGCTGTGGGGATTGCACTTGCTTTTGCTGGTCTGAGGATGGGACTTGCGATGGACAGATCAGCGGTGGCAGGTTTGGAGACCTTTATATTTTGTGCGCATTAGGCCCAACCTGGAGATTGACCCTTCGTGCGGCGATCTTCCCCTGATGCTGCTGATGATCGTCTTCTCTCTCGAAATATCTCCCAATTGAGGTTTCTTCGCCCTATGGTCCCGGAATACGAGGCAGATGCTGTTAATTTTGGAAGACTGCTCTCCATCCCGATCCACCCGCAACCCTTTGATTGTTCGCTGCATCGTTGATCGCCACGAGATATTCCCTCGCGAGCCACCGTGAACATGGTCTGGTTGACCTTTTTGGTTGGAAGGACACCAAATGCGATGGCGATCGCAGTCTATACGAGGGTTCTCAGGCACCGGGCCCTTTGACCCACTCATTACTCGCAATCAGACCCTGGATTGGTTTCTAAAGATAGCCGAGCCCGCGAAGTGCTTCCCGTCGACCAATCATCAATCCCGTCCACCCGTGACAGCGGAGCCAGAAAACACACCACCGTCTGGCGATCCTACCCTGGAGGATGATCTTCATCATCTGCATCCAACCTCTGGGCAGAATACGATCGGGGACAAAAAGGTCCGGATACGAGGCCAGAAATAGTAGCATTTTGCTAGATGACGAGCTGCGACTGAGTCCGCCGTGTCGTCTCTTCAGACGCGGCCAAGCAAGTCCGAAGACAACACGAGGTTGCTTGGCAGGGGAGAAAAGCATCCCCAGCACAGCAGCATCTGAGGAGATGTCGCTGTGCTGATATCATCTGCCATGCAATGGACCAGATGGAAGGTTTTTTTTCTCGATGGTTTCGTTGGACAGAGACAAGATGCATCGATCGCAGCTGTCAGATGTGGGCGAATTCTGCACTGTGTGCGAAGAGCGTCACTATTCCCTTATTTGGACTAGCGGTGCAAAATGACTCCTATCCCGGACTAGCGTCAAGATGTGATCAACAATTTCAGGGGCAGCAAATGCCAAAGCAGCGACTCCCAACCCACAAGAAGACATGGGATTTGTTCATGAAAAGATTCATGATCCCAAGGAGCTTCGTCGCCATCTTCGCAATTCGTGACCGGTCACACAAGACGGAGTACGTTGCCAGGGATCAGAAAGTCCGCCCAACCAACGCATCAATGCCGGGGCCTGAGGCAGCCGCATCTCCTGCGATGGATCCAAACCCTTCCATCTCTGTCATTCTCTGTCATCAACTGCAAGACTTGGCTCAGACCGATTCTTGCCGTTTCCCGCGGTAAATTTCAACAGTTGACTGGTGAACGATATTCCGACCGAATTTTCCACCCTCATCTGCGCCAGGCATAAAATACTGACCATCGCCAGCTCATGTTGGCGAGTTACCGGTATGGAAATATCGAAGGACATGGTAAAATTTATGTTAAACGGTATACTCTGTGAAGTGAACTAGTTGCTGAAGGATATAGAGACTCAACTTCTGGGGCGAGCTCTCTCTCCTGTCCCTCCTGGAGCTGAGCAGACAAGAAGTTAAGATTGTTAAATCCGCGGCACCTGTTCTTGATTTGTTCCAGGCCCTCGTGTCTATTGGCCTCCAAATCACGGGGGGAACCGCCTATGTTGCGCGGCGAATAGCGGTCCTCTAATGTTCGAGACTCTGATTTCAAGAAGCCTGTGGCGCAGCTGGACGACATGTGAGTGTGATGGTTGCCCCCACACGCTTCCTGCCATGAATCCTGTTGCCGGTAAAAGCGCCGGCCCTGGGATGTTGCGCCGTGTATCCGCCCAGGTCTCCCCCACAGCCCACCCGAGGACATCCACCATCGTGAAACCCGCTCCCTCATTCTCTTGTTAGATAGGGCCGTCTCCGTTTACTCATATTCCACTATTACAGGCACAGCAAGGAGGGCCCGGCATGCCACGTAAGCTACAGAGACATCCATGATTCTGGCCAGTATCGTTGCATCTACATTAGCGGTTCCTCCTGAGTGCTATAGTTCCGTACAATGCAATTGACCCTATGCTTATACCAGAAGAAGAGCAAGATTTAACTTTATTGCATGTTTGAATATTACTAAAACACAGGCGCAAGATGAGAAAACTTCCCCTCCCAATAGGACATTAACCTTGATTAATATTGTCAGAGTTGACACCGATGGGTTTGACAATACCTGCATCAATCAAGCCCTCGAAACTCAAGTAATCTTTCAGTACCCCCTCTCCATTCACTGGTGTTGTACTGTCATGCTTGATGGACCAGAATGCCCCTCCATGCAGATACGCATACCATGTGTAGCTCTGGGTATCGAAAATATTCTTCCGTCTAGCAAGGGTATTATGATCAGGAGCCAGCAATGTCCACTTTCCCACGAAAATCGGTAAGTGACCAGCCCCAGTTCGTGTAACTCCTTCCCTGCAGACGGTAGATATCCCATCCTTCTTCATCTTGAAGACTCCTCCTCCATCATGTATGTCCATCACAACATTATCATGGATGTCAAAGTATTGAGACCAGTGCTCCTCACCCATGAAGCAATCTTGAAGCATAATAGGCAGACATGGTAACGTAGACCTAACTCGCCTTATAACTCCTCTAACATAATCCACGATCCAAGCCGTACCATTTGTTGTCAAATTTTCAGTAGTTCCGAGTTTTGCTATGTTATCTGATGCCTCATCAATAGGGGAGAAGGTGAAATGTTGGGGGTGGCCAGTAGACTGAATAAACCCAAGGGCAGCATCCACCACCTTATACGAGTACTCAAGATTGGTGGTATTATAAAACCAATCATCATGGCCAATAGCTTCACCCGTATCAAGAGCATTCACTCCTCCTGGTAATGAGGATAGGCTGAGGATGATGTGCATGTCGTATCTTGTGATTGCATATTCTGTAATGTTGCGCAGGTACGTAAGTTGATTTCCATGATTCAGCATTGAGCCAGGTACTT
Organism: Aspergillus biplanus; assembly: GCA_027569045.1. Classification (NCBI taxonomy): domain Eukaryota; kingdom Fungi; phylum Ascomycota; class Eurotiomycetes; order Eurotiales; family Aspergillaceae; genus Aspergillus; species Aspergillus biplanus. Next base: position 174,167 of record JAPDEJ010000016.1, read on the forward strand.
CGATGAAAGCCGAATAGGTTATTGGGATACGGAGAATTTCCACGCCTTCTTTTTATTAGCCACCATTCAGTCCTTCTAAGACAGAGGATTTTGCTCCATACCTATACCTGCTATTTTGTCAATATCATCTGTTGTGATATATGTCCCATAATGGTGCTCTAATAAGGCACTACACTGGTTTCCTAGAGTCTGGCAAAATGTCCATTCGTCCTCAGTACCCGGGGCATGCTGGTCCCATATGTCAGCGTAAAAGACCTTTTCCATTACCAGCCATCCGCCTAGGTTGACGCCATTCGCTTTATAGGTGCGCCAATCGGCATAGTCCTGACAGGTCTCAGAGGGGACACTTGTCGCTGGTGTGAGGGTAATGTGCCCAGCATTTCGACCTCCTTTAGGCTCCATGAAGGCAAACGTGCCTATCAGAAGGCTAGTTATAATTGTGGCTCTCTTGAGTGTATGCATCGTTCTTTGTCAACGAGGATCAAATAGTAAGGTTCAAAGATAACGCCCTTTGTATGCATTAACTGGACATTTTGGCATTTCAGTGCGTATTAAAGGCATTTATTATATATGGGTTCATACCAGTATTTCGAGCTAGTTGAGCCCCTTTTGAAGCTGTTTAACGCGTCCTGTGTCACAGGTGTATTAGTGAAACATAACAGTACAGCATTCCTGTCATTTCGCATGAACCTAATTTTGTGACATAATAGAGTTTAATAAGTTCAATCAACTTAAAATGTGTTTTTCAAGTGTACTTCTGAAACAGACGTTTCAACATTCTTATACACACAACATGCAATTGGGTTTAAAGTTCTCGCCATGCTCAGGTATTTAGGAGCGGCTGGTTTAGGGCTAGATCATTCCCAATAGAACTCTGACGCCACATACTTCTTTTGTGAATGGAAAAATAAGTATGTTTTTTGCATGCCATTGTTGAAACCATCCAATGTTTATGGTTGAGGAATTTTTACTAGTCTATTTTATACAAATATTATTCTACCTAGATACCAAGGCGCTAGGCCCTTTTACACCAGTAAGAATAGAGAACTTAATATATATTTTCAAAGAAAGTATGCTTAAGAATAATAATGAATGGTACAGTGTCACCCTTCAAGTATTTAGCCGCCCTGAAGAAGGACCCGAACAGTAATAATAAATAATACGGAATGCCTCGAAGCACTCGGTGAGCAGTCGTCGCAGGGATAATGACCCAGAATTCCACCTGACCTCCGTCCGGCGAATTTGCAGTGCCCCCCTTGAACTGTGACCTTAACCCAGGTTCCTGCACCGGAGCTGGCACCTGTGGCTATGATGTCTGGATCTTAATTGGTGCAGTAGGGTCGAGAATCCAGAAGGATGTGTAAGATAGGCCGTAACTAAAGTCCCACAACGGCTTCCTTTCAGCTTTGCCATACCATCAATAACCAATCCAGATGTCCTCATCATCGAATCTTGCGACGCCTTGTTCAGAAGGTTAGGTATGGGGGGTTATCTTTCAAGTGTCAGGCCTTGAGATTGACCTCTGTCTCGTTACATCCCGGCCATGGACTTTATATACGGACAACCCGTTGTGACCATCATCAACGCCGGTGGAGAGAAAGTGTCCACTGGCATTCCAGGTCTAGGCCACGTCCCTCAGCGTACCGCCCAGCATGTCTTTACGATCAACGATTCGGCGGTTGCGGTGTCGCTCGATCGACCATACTCGTTTATGAACAACACAAGATGGAATACCGACAACGGCAAAGCATCAGCCTGGGCAAAGTTGGGAAATCTCAAATGGGAGATCATTTGTTTAGGTTAGGCTTCCGAAACATGTCGTGTCATGCTGGAGTTCCTGGAGCCTGATTGTCCGCTTCTTCGAGACACGTTTCGTAGGAACGGGAGCCCGAATTCAGGCTCTTCATTACTGTCCCAGACTCAAGTAATAGTATCGTATTTACTTCTTCATAGTAGATCCATGATGCCCCATGGACTCGCCACCGAAGAGAGAACAGTGTGCCATGCCACCTGTGATGGGATAATGACTGGCTTTATTACACATGAAAAAGAAAATCCTAGAGATCTACACCTAGGCTCATATTGTCAAGAGAACCCTTATCTTTTTCGCTCACGCCCCGCTCAGTGATCGGAAGTGCACCATCAACGGCGGCTTCTTCCACAGCTGCTTCAGCCGCGCCTCGTCGATCCAGTCCACATTCCCCTTGGCCAGTTCCCAGTCAAATGCCAGGACCGCCTTTGCCAGCGCAATCCGCATCTCGACCCACGCCAGCGTCACCCCGATGCACATGCGGGGGCCGATGCTGAAGGGCACGGTGTACGGCTTGGTCGGGGCGTCGCACCATCGCTCGGGTTGAAATTTCTCGGGGTGCTCTCCTACCGTGCGGGCGTCTCGGTGGATGGCCCACACATCAGCGGAGACATAAACACCGCCCGGGACAAAGGTGCTGTCCACTGTTTCGCCACCGACAGGGCTGACCCGCGGGGGCCCAACCGGGGAGGGCGGGAAGAGGCGCATCGTCTCCTCCAGCACGGCGTTCAGATACGGGAGTCGTGCGGTAGCGTCACCCGTAACATCCGCTGGGCTCGCAAACGTACTGCGAACCTCATCCCGAAGCCGAGCCAGGCAGGGCGCGTGGGCCGGCTGTGAGACATACCAGATCACCGCAGTGAGGGCTGTCGCACTGGTCTCCGCCCCCGCCGTCAGCATGACCATCGCCTGGTTGGCGAGCTCTGTATCCGACATGTCCCCCGCGCGAATGGCGTGTTCGAGAAAATCATCGACCGGGACGCGGTCCCCAGTGGCGTTGCTGCGGGCTGGCCCGGCTTCAATGCGCTTGCGGGTTTTGGCGAGCGTCATGGCGCCGTGCTGGGTGATGGACTCGACCGCAGCACGAGCGGTGGGCGAGATATACGGCATCCAGCGCAACAGGGGCCCGACAATGGCGAGCCGTTTGCGCAGGTTGAAGATCGAACCGCTGTAGGTGGCATCGAGCAGGATCGAGACCCACGGATGGCTGTTATTGTCTCGTGTCGCGTTGAAGGACTCGCCAAAGGTGAGTTCCCCGATGATATCAAAGGTCAGCCACTCGAACCACTTTGACACGTCGAGGGGGACCGCCCCGTTTTGACCCCTGACAGCGAGCTGGTTCACCCAGAGGTCGACATGGGCGTGGACGATCGGTTCCTGCGTCCGGATGGCCGAGGGTCGGAACTGGGGCGCAAACATCTTGTGCTGGCGGGCGTGCTCCTCTGGGTCGATTACAAAGGCGATATTCGGGTGCCCATTGTCGTAGAAGCGATCGGATTTGTGGAACAGCTTGCGGGTCTTGGAGGGGGCGCCGTAAATGTCGCGGAAGGCCTGTGCTGTGGCAAAGGAAAGTTCGTTGGGCGCGATGCGCACGATGTCCCCGTAACGGTGATGGGCCTCCTCGATCCGGCGGTTCCAGAACCCGCCTGTCCACGCCGATGCATACCACAGCTCTGATATCGCAGCAAGGGGCGGGCCGGGGTATTTGGACAGGGGATGGAACCAGTAGAGGTAGGCGTAGGTCGCGAGCCAATAACTCGAAGTCAAGACTGTCGCGACCGCCACGAGGGCAGCAGGGGAAAGGGAAAGGAGCGCTTCCAGTGCCATCTCTGTCCCCTGTGGGTTTCAACGAGATCTCAATCAAATCCACAAGGAGGTAACAGCCCTGGGCAGACCAGGAATATGAGGAAGAAAAATTCTTTGTGCGGAGGACAACACAACCCCTGCCTGCACCTTGTTCCTTTGTCCTTTGCGAAACCCCACTCTGCCAAGTTGGCGTTACGAAGCCCTCCTTTCAGTGTGCCAATCAGGGGTTCCGGATATTGGCCCCTCGATGACCACCCGAAATGCCTGTGGACTGAGTGTGGAGGGGGTGGAGGAAGGTGGAGCCAGCTGTTTCACCAAGCCAGAAAGCTCCTCCTCCTTCGCATCCAGCGACAGCCGCACATTCGCCATTATTAACGGGCCCCGGGAGGCGGGCCGTTGCCAGGTCCCGCACCGTCGTCCCAGCGTCCCACTGTGCGCCACTGCCGCCGCGAAATTGGCCGTGGGAGCCGCGAGGAGTGGAGGAACCGAAGAAGCTCCAGTGGGATGATGCCCCGCTCTGCCAAGGAAGCTCTCTCCTGTCACTTGTGCCTCTTCTCAGATTGATTCTCAGCTTCGGGATAGAGGAGATGGTTTTATGAACTGCCGAATATAACACTTGCTATCTCGCTTCTCAGTTTTGATGTCAGTGATGTTGGCGATTTTGGAATGGCAGAGACGTGTCGAATTTTGCTTCATGGCCCCCAAACCACCAGGATGCTCCATTGATCCATCGACAAACTAGCAGCCTGAGCTGGGGAGATCGCCAGCCGGTCGCAATAGTAGGCCCTTCCTGACACCTCTTGGCCCAAGCGATCGCTGATCCCGTTTCCCCCATCAGTCCTTTATCAGTCCTGGAAAGTACTTTCGAGCCTCTTATCCCCGTCAGGGGGGGCAGGCTTTCGCGGAACGCTCTTCCCGACCCTAGCAAAGCCCTCAGATGCCAATGAAAATCGTCACTCGATTTTTGGCTCCTTGTTGGTGTCATGAGTCGTGCCAACCGGAACGTGGCCGATCGACATTTCGACAGCCACGATGCGCCAGGGCTAGGATCCCCCTGTCGCCGTTCATTCTCTGTCGAATGAAGTTTCCGGGATGGAATATAAGGAATCGACTGTTTCTCGTGGACTCTACACCAGTTGTTCACCGTTTATCTCCTGCCTGGGCGTAACGTGCGAGAGACCCTTATCCCGACATCATGGCCTCGTCCACGGTGTACATGGCCGACCCTCCGCCGGGTGAGCCACGATTCCCAGGCGCGAGCATTCAGGCCAACATGGCCGCCTGCGCTATCACCACCGCGCTGATTGCCCTGGCCATTGTGGTGCTCCGTCTGTATACACGCATTTTCCTCACCGCGGCCCGGTTCCAGGTGGATGATGGTAAGGGGAGATCTCTTCTCGATGAACTCGGAACCAGAGAGCCGGAGATGGGCTAATCTTCTTTTCTGACTGCAGTCTTCGTCTGCTGTGCTGTAACATGCTCCATCATCCTGATACCGGTCTCGTTCAAGAGTTTGTCTCCCCGACAAGTCGTCTTCTCGTGTATATAGCGATGGAGTTTATGACTAACCGACGGTGGATCAATCTAGTCATGCAGGCCGGTGTCGGTCTCCATATGTGGAATGTCACGATGGCCCAATACAATCCTGGCCTTGGGATTGTAAGTTGCACTCATAATAAAATTACTCTCGTCGGCCGGCGTACTAACCACGAACCCAGTGGACTCTCGTGCGTACCATCTTCTACGCCTGGGCCGTCATCTTCTCCAAACTCTCCATCCTGGCCTTCTACCTCCGCCTCTCCCCCCAACGGTGGTTCCGCATGGTCACGTACGCCCTCATGGCCGTCTGCATGTGCTACGTCATCGTCTACATCTTCCTCTTCCTCTTCCGGTGCAACCCCATGGCCAAGAACTGGGACATCACCATCACAACCGGCACCTGCGTCGACACCCGCACCATCATGACGGTCCTCAGCGTCGCCAACATCGTGATGGATACCCTCACGCTCTCGCTCCCGATCCCAATCATCATGCGGCTGAACATGCGCCTCGCCCAGCGGATCTCCGTCGTCCTGATCTTCTCCTCAGGTATCTTCGTCTGCACCATCGCCATCCAGCGGACCGTGCAGATGCTGCAGGCGCTGACCTCGGTCGACTACACCTGGGATATTACCGAGCAATTTTACTGGTCGTATATTGAAATCAACGCCGGGATACTGTGTGCCTCAGTGCCTGCGTTGAAGCCGTTTGCGAAGCGTCACTTGGCCACGGTGTTTGGGTCCTCGGGGCGATATCAACCTGGGAACGGGGCGTCCAGTGGGCCCACCGGCCAGGACACGGATCCTGTCATGCTTCGAGTGACTCCCAAACGCTCGAGTTATACCCGCTTCTAGTTCCAGGTCCGTTAATTATGAAGGGCTCGATTCCTGTGTATAAGACTAAGCTTATATAGAAACCCATTCAGAGAGTCGCTCGCTGCCAATTTAAAAGTATAATCCCAGTTTTGCTTCATCGTAGTCCAGTGATCCGTCCCCTTGCTCGAGAACACATCACGCTCGTGCATCAATCCAACAACCGCCAACTGTAAGAGGAAGGTTCCCATATCCCGCATGTAAAGAGAAATCCGCTTACTCTCTGCGTCCAGTTAGCCTTTCCTCTTAGGCCTTGAAACACGAGGAGTCGTGAGACACATCGGAATTGAAGCTCTTTATCGCGTCAAACTGGTCAGGGGAAGTATGAGCCGTCTCCATCTGGATGTCGGGGTGGTGGCTCGTGCATAGCTTATTTATGCATCGGTTGTGCATTTATGCATCTTTGTGGGTGCGGTCAAAATCTTGGCATCAACGGTTCCCCGCACTAACATCCATTAGGCAAATGCACCTCGCTTCAAGGTTACCGGCTATGAACGACCCTTGCGATGGAAAGACAGCAGTCGGGATTGAAGGCATTGCAATTTCATCCACTTATCAACAGAAAAGAGAGAAGCACAACTCACAAGCCAAATCGGATGTCCATTTTGTGCGATACCGTGGTCAGAAATCGATGTTTCCAAACAACCACAAACCAGTTGCGGATGCGGCTGAGGATGCGGCGTAGCAAGGCTGCATTGTGGAAAGCCACGTCCGCAATGACTCAGGTGGATTTTCGCGAGGACCCGCACGATGGAATTATTTCCAACATTAGCCTCACCCCTCTCACACAGTACCACCATTGTGATTGGCCCTGGACGTGTGCCAAGAGCGAAAGACAGCGGTTAATATATAGCTCCTCGCTTGATTTGACACTTCGATGTTAGTGTCGCGACCATCCGGATCAAATGCCGCCTTGAGCTGTTGGTCAAATTGCCCCCTGAATCCCCCTCCCGTTTCTTTCCAGTGGACCCTTTCTTTTCTATTTGTCTCTGTTCACGCCATCGACCCTACGATGATGCCATCTTCGGATCGATTTGAGGGTTTTCAGAAACAATAGGCGGTGCGTCGACCGTTCCATCAGTACCTGCACGCCATGGCACTAAAACACTTATTGTTGAGCCTCCTCGCAAGTGCCACTCTCTGGACTCCAGCGTTTAGCATCCTGGTGACCCAGGGATCGCCGTGTGCCTCGAGTTGTGGAATCAAAGGAACCGCCCCTTCAGCATTAATCTGCAATGATGACGATTACAGCACCACGCCCGCAGGCGATGAGATGGTCCGATGCCTACAGTGTGAGAGCAGTAGCACAACCTATATTACGGAGCAAGACAATGATCTCCTTTGGTTTTTATGTATGTGTTCCCTGTAATCTAGAAGCGCGACCGTTTTCTTGGCTGACTCGACTCGGGGGACAGACAATCAGAAGTACACGATAGAAACGTGCCTATACAAAACAAATCCCGCCAGCTACCTCTCCCCTTGTGAATCAGCCTGTCTTCCACTTGAACCCGTATATCGGACCCATTGGTGGGTCAAGGGGAAAATACAGCTCCCGATATATGGCTATTGCAATGATACATTTTCCTCCCATGTCGAAGATTGTGCCACCTGCATGCGGTCCAAGGAGGGTACCCAGGTGATTGCTAATTGTGAGCAACTATCTTTCCCAGTTCCTAGAAAAATAAATATGCTAACATCGCGGATGCCGTAGTCCTGGACACCATGAATTCCGCCTGTCAGTCCCAACCAGTGGCCGCAGCAGGAGATCTCGTCGACCTTCCTCACTCCAACTTGTTCGGTGTGTCCGACGCCGACAGTACAGATGCCACAACCGCCATCGCAACCCCTACCGGACAAATGTCCCCGTCAGATACAGGACAATCCTCCACCCTGGCAACATCATCCCCCATCCCATCGCAGGAGTCGGACACAAAATCCTCGGGACTCAGCACTGGTGCGACCGTCGGTGTGGGTGTTGGCGCGGCCGTGGGCGGCATGCTCATTGCGGGGATCATTGGATGTATATGGGTACGCCGTCGACGGAGCCAACGCAAATCCCAAATGGCTGCGACTGCTGAAGTCGTCCCGGAGAAGTTTCCCAACAACCCACCCCAGGAGCTTCCTGCCGACGCGAAGGTCATGCTGGTTAGCGAATTACCAACACCGGATACTCCGATAGCTCCCATAGACAGGAGAATATAGATGCGTCTGAACATGACTGAATTATATTATCATTCCTGTAGATATTGACGTTTCTATCCTCATGTTTGGACAACTTAGTGGATTGGAGGCTCCTCTATAATCCTTCCCCCTCTTTGGTGATAATGAGTCTACCCAGCCAGTTGATCTAAATCCCAATGTAGTTTAGATGCCTAAGCATCTATATAACTATAAGGAGAGGATTTAAAATTTTATACTAAAAGCAGGCTAGACTGTCTGAACGTCTCTACGAATGGGTTGTGATAAATCGAGCCCGACCCCGGGCTATTTTAGGCATTACGGGTCTGAATTTAGGACTGTGTAGCCATTATACTGCGGGTACATGAACATCATTTTGTTACATAGTAGAATTGGAAGGATAAGGAGAAGCAAGCTTTAAGAAAAGCACAGAGAAGGATGCATAGGGAAGAAAATAGTGGAAGGAGGGTACCGACAAATAAAAAGAAAGACCGAGCATATGTAGCATGTGCATAGGGAGATACCACGCTCAATAGATAAGTAGAGAACATCTGCTTCTTTACATGCATATCCCTCTAGGAAATCTAAGCCTTGAAGAAGTGGGGGAGGAGGTCCTCCAAACTGATCTCTATATTAGAGTATAGCTTTGCAGAGAACAGGTCAACCAAGCCTATAATTGGAAGAGCCCCATCAACATGGGTTTTGTTTACTGCCCAATTGATTGCCGAGGTTTTGCTATCGTACCTAAGGATGAGTAAGTCAGTGATAAAGCTTCAAACCCAGTGATGTAACTAGAACATACTGCTCAATTGTAACAATAGTGTCCTTTCCACTTGGATATGACCAAAGGGCGGTCTGGCCAGCAGGCTTCATTGCTCTAAATGCCGCCGTTTGTTTATCAAAATATTCAGTTGCCTGGACGGTAATTAGAGACGAAATATGAATCAGGTTTCATGTTAGTTGTATATTACCTCTTGCATCTTTCCAGGCAAGGCCTTCATTGTAACAGCCATGTTTACGGCATGGTTAGGGTTAAATTCCTCTGCAAAAGCGGAAGAACTTGCAAGGAGAAAAAGAATACTCCGGATATTCATTGTGTTGTTGTTTTTGTTAAAAGGGGGATTGTTAATTGATAGTAAACTCGGAATTTGATGGAGCTCGTATCTGCTCCCGGTGGGGGGGATTGGTTGAAATTTATATTTGGATTTTGTGACTACTATTTCTTTTCTCCATGAGACTCAAAATTTGGTCTTCATTGAGCAGCCGCTGCGGTTAGACCAATTTAACTATTCGCTACATGCTACTCGGTAAAGGAAGCAGGTACGGTTGATCCAATATATCGGTAAAATGTAGAGCGGGGTTTTGCAGCCCTTGTCTCCCCGCCTCCTTTTGTCCTGAAGAGTCCTTGAAAACGTGGAGAGGTGGCTTTTGGCCTGCATTGGATAATCCTTCGACATGCAGCCATTCCCCTTCTTGCTAATACCCCGCAACCAAAATTTTGGACTCCTACCTTGAAAAGACATCCTCATGGATTCTCCATAGCCGAGCTGTTTCATTTTTGAAATGCACCCTGTTTGGTTATACTTCCTATAATTCCTTTGCCGTGAGGATCATCAGCTTTACCTACTGTGACTCAAGAATATCTTGCACCAAGGCTTAGAACTGCATTTCATCGCGCTAATTTCCCCTCTGATGTAGTAACATGGACAAATAAGTGATTTAAACAAGCAGAATTCAGGGAACGAAAGCACATTACAACATAGTTGGCACTACTAATAATCATTTTATTGATACTAGCCCAATTACTAGGATCAGGCCACACCAAATTCATATTCTAAATGTACTAGAAGGTCCTTTGAAAAATGTAGATCACGCCCCATGAGAAATCGAAAGGAACTTGGCCTGCTGTTCTGCTGCTTGGGATCCATCCTCAAAGTCATCCTCATCCAAGTCGTAGTATCCTAGTGGTGCTTCGTCCCGGTGCACAATCGCAAAACACCGACCTTGATAACCAGTTACATGTGATGGCCTACTTCGAAGGCTGGTGTCAACTTACCATTAATTGTGGAATCCGAGACAATTCGAAGCATAGCCCCGGCCGCGTCGGCCGCATTGGCAAACTTTACACCCTTGCTCTTGATAACTTCCATAACCCGTGAGGTAACTAAGTTTGTCTCCACAAACCTATCCAAGAGGTCAGACCATTGTGAGAGTAAAGAAAAAGAGAAGGAAACCCACCACGGAGCCAACGCACAGGCACGAATCCCATCGGTCACGGTACTTCGACGGAGGCATCGCATGATCGCCCTCGCAGCGAACTTGGACATCATATACACTAATCTGGCCGGTACATCCGCATATCCAGCTGCACTGGAGATAATGATAAAGCACCGATCTCGGCCGGGGAGTAAGTCATGCTGCATGAAGTAGAAGCGAGCGAGATGGCAGGTATATAAGGCGCCGTTTGTATTCACATCTAGCATCGAGAGATCAGGGCGTTGGGGTTCCCCTAAAAAGACTTAAATTGGGTTGTGAGTAAGATCCTGACCATTAGAGGATCCTGGCCAAAAGTTGATGTACATTCACCCTTATAGACGGGATCGGTCCGTGAAATCCCCGCATTAGCAATAGCCACATCCACTGTCCTTGATGGAGAGTATTCAATCGCGGCTTTGAATAGAGCTCTCTGTGACTCGAAATCTGCTACGTTACACTTCACGAAGCGGGCATTCCTATCGCATGTGGTTGGTTATCGTGTCACGATTCGTGAGCCGTAGCGGTACATACGGTTGGAGCTCAGCCTCTAACTTTTTGCCCGCGTCCTCATTTATGTCTCCAAAGGTGACGAATGCGCTTCGCCATAATTATTATCGCAGCTTTATCGAGATGGAGGAGGGGAAATTCACCCTGCCGTGACAAATGCCCTTGTGGCTTGCTCGCCCATTCCACCAGCGCCTGTTCCGGATCAGCGGCGGATATCGAAAATAGTCCGGGGACTCTTACCTCCAGTTATAACCACCGATTTGCCTCGGATATTTGCTAAATTAGGTTGCACAGTGCAATCGACAACTCGGTCTTGGTAGCTTGAATAATTTGATGACATGGCGGCTTAGGTGGTTGGACTGGTAAATCGCAAGTGGAAATTAAAGTATAATGGTAGGAAGCATATAGGGGACATTCAACCTCTCCTACGGAGTATAGACATATAGACACGTTTTTCTACTTTGCAAACGCTGATATCTATCAGTCACATAGTATTAATTCGTCATTTGCGGGGTTACAGAGGCACCCACGGGGAACACCGAACAGGCCGGCTAAAAATGAAGTGGTTTCGCGGCCATGTCGGCATAACTCGGTTTTCGCCACTCCTGGACGCCGAGTGGGTGAATATATTCATCTCAAGGCCTATCATGTAGCAGCCTCGCTGTACCAATTATTGTAACACCCTCATATGTCCCAATATGGCATCTACTGAGCAACCAGCTTCGAGGGACATAGGTGATAAATCCCTTCATGACCTGCAACCCCCCTTCAACATCCCACCACTACATAACGCCATACCCAGTGAACTTGTGAAACGATTTGACCCTGAGTTTGTGAAATACTATAATAAATACAATGCAGGGCGAGTGTACTGGGATGAGGTACCCATCGAAACGTTCCGCAACAATCCCGCGAAGTACTCCATTGCCTATGGGCGCGCTCCGGGTCCCGATATCTACCGGATTACGGAGCAGAAATGTACTGTAAAAGGAGGGCAAATTGCAGTGCGGATATTTGAGCCCGCTCCCATCATGGTAAATGGACGTCCAAAAGAACGTGGGGTATACATCAATTTTCATGGAGGCGGGTGGGTGACTGGGAATCTCTCGAGTGACCATGGGTATTGCAAGCAGCTCGTGAGCGGGCTAGACGGGGATCTGGTGGTATTTGATGTTGATTATCGACTTGCACCGGAATGGCCGTATCCAACTGCTATAGAAGACTGCTGGGCAGCCTTCAATTGGGTGTGTACGGCTTCCCCAGTTGGCAGATTGGTTTTAATGATGCATAGGTCCGAAGAGAGAAAGTGAACGAGTTCAATTTGGACCCCGAACGGGTTGCCGTGGGTGGACCTTCCGCAGGCGGTCATTTAGCAGCGGTAATTGCGCATCTCTGTCGCGATAACCACATACCTTTACGTCTACAGGTTTTATGTGTCCCGATGGTCGATATGCATAGCGTCTTTACGTCAGAGGGCGAGTTTGACCGAGAGAACTGTCCGTATGATTCCTTCCGGGAGATGGAGTTCAGTGCCGGGATGACGACCAAGCGAGTGCAGTATTTCTACAAGCAGTTTCTGGGGCACCTGGGAACGAGGAGGTTGGAGAATGTGAGCTTTCCACGCACGTATTCGCGTATATATTGCACCACTGCTAATAACTCATGAACAGGACTGGTGGATTTCACCTATAAGGGCGCCAAGCTTCAAGAGTTTGGCACCTGCTCTGGTTTTCACTGCGGAGATGGACCCGTTACGCGACGAGGGGGAGGCATACGCCGACAAATTGAGGGAAGCGGGCTGTGAAGTGCATTTTACCCGAGTAGGAGGAGCACCTCATTCATTCGTCGTCTTGGATGGGATTCTGGAGTCAGGGAAGATGTATAATGCAAAGGTGATTGAGGCATTACGACGGTACCTTGCATAAACAACTGGTGTCATTATAAATAGCATGATAGTTATAGTTACAGCAGCGTTCATGTCGCCCAATTACAAGGGCTCAAGACAAAACCCATCAACCAAGGAATGTAGAGCTACTTCGTAGCCTAACGTATACTACATGCAAATGAGCAAGCACGACATTAGCGGGGTAGAGACAGATGGAGGCTCACAGGTGGAAGTAGGTACGTCAGTCTGATTGCCTAGTTGGAATAACTATTGAAATCCAATGCCTCGTCTCTAACTTTGGCCAACAGTCGAGTGTTCCGGGGTTGGGAAGTTGGCCGAGCACCCAGACCCTGAATATTTCACCATTTGCTACTTTTACGGAATTAATGGCTACTTTGACGGATTTAAATTTTGGTGAGTTGGTACCGCAATTTCATAGCCGTGGATGATATACCCTACACGGCAAGTTTGCCGCCAGGGCAGCCCAGGGATGAAGGAGTATGCCGAGTCCAGCTCATTGTTAGCCGGAATATAATATGCCGAACTTTGCGCGAAGTGCTTCAAGTATGGCCAGTGGGATGCATATAATCTAGGCATTTTTTGCGGATATCAGATATGAAGCCCATTGCAGATTTGCTATACTGCTATACTTTTCGCGGGTCAACCTCTAATTCATTTGCTTCGCTATCTACCTAAAAATGTCAAACCCACGTGAAGGCAAGTCTACCCTGCCGGACTTTGAGTCCCTCCCGTCACTCTATGGGTGGCCGCAAGAAAATTCCAATGGCTACCACATTAAAGAACAGCTCTGTGGTACTCCACGACCCATCCGGGTTCTGTCCGTTGGAGCGGGAGTATCAGGAATCAACCTCGCCAAATTCCTTCCGGAAGCTGTGCAGAATGTCAGCTTGACAATTTACGAAAAGAACCCCGAGGTAGGAGGGACGTGGTATGAAAATCGGTATCCTGGTGTGGCATGTGATATCCCTTCCAATAACTACCAGGTATAACCTCTTATCCCCGAGAACAAATTGGTTGGCGAGTGCTGTGCATCTGATTAGATATGTGTGTAGTTCACCTGGGCCAGAAAGCCAGACTGGAAGCACTTTTACTCGCATGGAGACGAGATTCTGGAGTACTTCATCGACGTGGTCGATCGTTTTGACCTTCGCAAGTATTTCCGCTTCCGACATGAAGTTGTAGGTGCACAGTGGTGTGAAGAGAAAGGGGTCTGGCAGATCAGTGTCAAAAACCTTGAAACCGGGATGATTACCCTTAACGAGGCGGAAGTGTTTATAAATGACGCCGGTTTCCTTAAGTAATTGCATCCCTTCTCTTTGAAAAGTAATCACATTAACGATCCATAGCAACTGGCGTTGGCCAGAGATCGAAGGCCTTCACAGCTTTAAGGGTGTCCTCACCCACTCCGCCAATTATGATACCTCTCTCGATTACAAAGGAAAACGAGTCGCCGTGATCGGAAGCGGAAGTAGCGGCGTCCAGATTATTCCGTTTATTGCAGGAGAGGTGGAGAAGCTATATACCTGGATCCGATCTCCGACGTGGGTGACGGCCGGATTTGCACAGCAGTACGCTGGACCCAACGGGGCAAACTTCGAGTGTACCAGCCCTTTTCCTTTCTCATTGTTTGCAAAATACTAAATATACTCTAGACTCTGAGGAGCAGAAGCAGCTTTGGCGAGAGAACCCTATCCAGTTCCAGCGCTACTGTAAAGATATCGAGGATGAACTGAACCTCAGATTCCGGTTCATTCTCAAGGGAACCCCTGAGGCCACACAGGCGAGGGAATTTGCCATCAACCAGATGAAGGAGAAGCTGGGCGATCGAACAGATCTTGCCGAGAAGATTATTCCAAAGGATTTTGGAATCGGTTGTCGACGTCCTACAGTAGGTTTGATACACGCCTCCACCGAATGCACCTGTTTAACCTGATATAGCCCGGAAACGGATTCTTGGAAGCACTCACTCGAGACAATGTCCAAACTTTCACAGAGACGATGCAGAGAATTACCCCCGAGGGCTTCATTGACCATGAAGGAAACAAACACGAGGTCGATATCATTATCTGTGCTACCGGGTAAGCGAATTCCCCAGTCTCTCCCTGCCCATAGCTAACTTAGCAGATTCGACACCTCGTTCATCCCCCGTTTCCCCATTGTGGCGCGAGGCACCAACTTGCAAGACCTATTCAAGGAGAGACTAATCTCCTACTTATCTATTGGAATACCAAACTGTAACATCTCCAAAACCCAAACCCTAGGTGATTATAATCTAATGGAAACAGTCCCCAATTATTTCACCATCGGTGCCCCCTACGGCCCCTTCGGGCACGGCTCATACATCCCCGTTAGCGAAATGCTCGTCAAAAACATCAAGACCGTCATCAAAAAGATCCAAAAGGAGAACATCAAGGCCGTAGCTCCCCGAAGTGACGTGTGCGAGAAGTTCGCCGAGCATGCCGATCTCTACATCCAACGTACCGCGTGGACGGGGCCATGCAGCTCGTGGTTCAAGAACGGGCGTAAAGACGGTCGACTGGCGATGTGGCCGGGCTCGCGGCTACTGTACTTTGATGTTATGCAGTCGCCTCGATTTGAGGATTACGCTATCGAGTACTGGAGTGGGAACCCGTTCGAGTTCCTGGGGAATGGGTTTGCAGCGTTGGAATTTTCGGGTGAAGATATTTCGTATTACTTGGGGACGGATGAGAAGCCTGGAGGCATGCTTCCGGAAAAGAAGGTGGTAAATGGGGTGCATCAGTAACACCTCGTATGTATTTTATGGTCTGATCTTCTTTTTAAACTGAAATAGTTGGTAATTAAGGGCTGTATCGTGATCACTCTCTGGCTAGTCGCATGAATTCCAGGTTTATGTTGATTATTTCCCTTCCTCGTGGTGAACATACCGCTCAATAACTATCGAATAAGCTTAAGTATGCATGGTGAATAAAACAAGAGGACTTATTCGTAACGATTGAAACAGTGTGAAAGAAATTCTCAAATCATTTGAGTGACCTCTCTGCGGTATCCTACGAAGGGGTACCAGTGGACTCATGCGTTGCAGTGTAGATATTACAGGTATTAGTAAACGCTCAAAGCCAAGAATGCAGCGGAGTTTAGCTGGGGAAAATGAAGTTATACCAATTCCACGTTGGGTAGAGGTTCGCCAGTGACGCCGTTGAATGCTAACATCCGCATAACCTAGGCAAATATTTAGCGCGGTTTAGTTTGCTCTTGATCCTGGGGAAGCCGAGCCAGTAGCAGTGCTCGAGCTAGATTGATGTAATTCTGGTTATGCCGAGCGAGGGTGGGGATCTGGGGATGGCCGATCGGGTTCGGGATTCCGGCATCGATCCGTCCTGGCAGGACACCTGTTCGGTTATAGAGGAGAAAGACTGACATTGAGCCTTGGCTATGGAGGGATCGCGAGTCATGGACATATAATCACACCAGCCCCTTGTAACATGTCACTATCCTTGATTTCTATCCCGTTCCTGTTCCCTTGCTCACCTGGAATACCGCAACCATGTCCTTCGCTTCCCGCTGGCAGATCGACATCCCAAACGCCCACTTGGCGACGTTGGTTTTTAAATCCCCTACACATCCTCTGCCTACCACGAAGCCATGCTTTATCGATGCTGCGCGCCCAGAAACGCATAACCTCACATTGCAGGACTTTCGGCTATGGAGCCAGCGATTCGCCGCAGGGCTACGCAAAGCCGGGGTCAAAACAGGTGACAGGGTCTTGTTCTTCTCTGGCAACAGCCTCCTTTACCCGATCATATACATGGGGACTTTGATGGCGGGTGCCATTTTCAGTGGATCGAATCCAGCTTACATTGCCCGTGAGCTGGCCTACCAATTGACGGACAGCGGCGCCACCGTCTTAATTTGCGCGGAAGCCAGTATAGAGACTGGTCTGGAAGCCGCCAAAACAGCAGAGCTGGCCTCCGATCGCGTCTTCCTCTTTAACGATTTGATCTACGAAACAAAAGGAGTGGCTACCCCAGGTCTATTCACACGAACCGATTGTCGATACTGGGCCGATCTCCTCGTCTCCGAGGAAGAAGGCCGCGGATTTGCATGGGATGAACTCTCCACCCCCGAACTTGCCAACCGAACGCTCGCCCTCAACTATTCCAGTGGCACAACCGGGGTCCCCAAGGGCGTTGAGGTCAGTTACCGAAATATAATCGCCAATATCTACCAATACAACTTCCTCTTCCGCCTCAACCCAGACTACAAACAACGGACCGCCCGTGGTCGGTGGCTATGTTTTCTCCCGCTGTACCACGCCATGGCGCAAAACATGTTTATTAGCATTGCGCTCCTGAGAGGTGTGCCGGTATACATCATGGAAAAATATGAGTTTTCGAAGTTTTTGACCGCTATTGAACGCTTCCGGATCTCGGATCTGACACTGGTCCCACCGGTAGTGGTGTCCTTGGCGAAGCGGCCGGAGGCAAAGAAATTCGATCTAAGTAGCGTCGAGACAATCTTCTGCGGTGCGGCTCCGTTGGGGAGGGAAGTCTGTGAAGAGGCAGAGGCCCTTTGGCCTCGAGGACGGGTGAATATCAAGCAAGGATGGGGAATGACTGAGTACGTTCGTCCCTTATTGGCGGAATTGTTTTTGACGGCCAGTGGCTAACCCTCCCAGAACCACCTCCATTGTCATGGCTTGGGACCCGAACCACCATTCTGACTCCGCTTGTGTGGGTGAGCTCGTCCCCAATTGCGAGGCCAAGGTAATGGCAGACGATGAGACGACGGTGCTGGGGCGAAATCAACGCGGAGAGCTATGGGTACGGGGTCCCAACATCATGAAGGGGTATTGGCGTAAGCCCGACGCCACTGCCAATACTCTCACGCAAGATGGCTGGCTCAAGTCGGGTGATATTGGCTACATTGATAATCAAGGCAAATGGTTTATCGTCGATCGGAAGAAGGTAGGTTTATCCTAAAATAACACTTACAAATCGAACCATCTAACCAGAGTACAGGAATTGATCAAGGTGAAGGGAAACCAAGTTGCTCCGGCAGAACTGGAGGCTTTGCTCCTTGACCACCCAGCTGTTGCGGATGTAGCTGTCATTGGAGTGCCCCAGTATGTCATTCCTGCCCTTTATGTCAACCACCTAGCACTAACATTTCACAGTAACGATGACGAACGTCCTCGAGCGTATGTGGTGCTCAAGAATGGCAAACGCGCGACAGCAGATGATATCCTTACCTTCATTAATAGTAAGGTATCTCGCATCAAACACGTTACCGGTGGAGTTGTATTTCTTGATGTTATTCCTAAGAATCCGTCCGGTAAGATTCTCAGAAATGTTTTGAAAGAGCTCGCGAGAAAGGAGGCGGCCCAGTCCAAGGCCAAGCTGTAGAGAATAGATTATTCGTTGAATTGAAATTACTCATTTGTATATCATCTTGGGGCAATTTTTGAGGGGGATGTTAAAGGTTCGCATTGTAACCTTCTTGCCGCCTTGTCGATGACAGATAGTCTGAAAAAATAGTGAGAGCTTCCCTCCTTTGCCAGATAAGCACACACACTCCTGGTAAATTTTGGGTCTACCTCCTTTGACGTCGAAGAGGGAGAGCGGTGTCATGCCAATCCAGCCGACAAATTTTTACACATTTGACCAAGCTACGCGGACACTGCGGAACCAGCAGCAGCGAGGTTGAGGATAGGTCCAGATAGCTACCAAATCCCAAGAAACTCTCAGTGGGACGTATGAGTCGGGTACTGGGTTAATGCAGATTTCATTGAGCCATATCTGTACATATCGCGAGTTACCCCTAGAGTAAATCTAATCCGTTACGATCTTGGGTATTATCCGAGAACAGCTCGTCTAGGAGAGACGCTGGATTAAAAGATCCCATAGCAAGGTCGAAAAGCCTTGCGTTTTCCGCCTCGGCAAAATTTAAAAACCATGAGTTATTGCCTACGCCTGTTGCGGGTTTGTTCGTAGCAAGCTCCACCGTGGACTCACTCGGATTGTCGGGGCCTTGATTATATTCGGCCCCCAAACCTGGACCTGGCGACACCTCCTGCAACGGCACAGCCAGGCTGGTGGATCGAAGGACTCCCTCGAGCATTCTCACAAGCCCGTTAATGTACGGCCATTCTTTGGACATCTCGCGTAGAAATTCCAACTTCCCATGAATGCGCAGTTTGGCCAGCACGCCATCCAGATTGCGAGTACTTGGGTTCAGGACCTTTTCAACCTGTAGCGCTACCGTAGTAGCGATGAATGTTGGCCTATTGATCCTAGTTAGCCTCCACATACAGCAGTAAGCACAGTACATTGGGTAGTCCTCACAGTAGCCAAGTGTTGAAGTGGCCAGAATTCCGGTTCATGACCCGTTCAATGATGCAGTCCAGCTCAAACATCGCAGTATAGAGCCGTTCATTGGCACGCCGGATCAGCGCTTCTCCCGAGCAAGGCGACCGTCGGATCATCCGATACATAATGCATTCGCAGATATAACTCCGAGCCATCAGGGTCAGATTCCATGAGCTCACCATAGTCGTGTCCTGGCTATCCAGGCTCTTCAGGTGGGGCGGAAGAATCTCACGCCACTCCGAGATCGCCGTTTCGAGCTCCTGGAAGGAGGTTTCGGGGTTGGTCATCGGGAATTTGTGCCAAAATCGCCCAACTAATGCCAATATTAGAGCTTGCCAAGTGAATACAGAGTTGAGTCCACCTACTAATTAACGATAACCGGGCGCTTTCAATTAAATAATATCTTTCCACCTTAGTGGTTGGGGGGAGGACTCCCTGGAGACCCGGCGGCAGCTCTTCTTCCCAGTCATCTGGTGTGAGATGGGGGGTGTCAAAATCGTTCTCATGAAACCTGAACCTCGTATCCATTCCATTGAGGGCCAGGATCGCATCCCATGTGTAGAGAGTCCACCAGATCCGGCGGTGAAGCCGTTTGGTGGAAGGATCAGGTTCCTGTCGCACGATATTTCTATGGAGGCCCATCTTCGTCGCGATACAGACAGCATTCGACAGCCAGTAGCGATAATCGCGCGGCATGTAGTGCGATACATGTGTTATGCTGAGAATTAATGATCCCTGTAAGATTCGTAATTGGCTCTTCTCGATGTCAAAGTCGTGCAGCAGCTTTGCCCTTGCAAAGAGGGTTTCCTGCGCCGTGGACCGATCCTGAAACCCGGCTTCGTTGAGTAAATCCATTGGTGCATGGGGAATCACGCTCGCCAGGATTGACTGCAAGAGGAATTTGGATAGAGTGCCCTGTCGGTACTCCTGGACCAGCGTGACGCGGTCGACCACGGGCACTGCGAGATACACCCGTTCGAAAAACAGGTGCAGAAACTTATCACTATGGGATGTCAGCAAGGATCAACCCAACAGACTCACCTAATTGTCAAGGTAACGTACCAGACTCGCGGAGAGGGCATTATGAAAGCGCCCTTTTGATGCAAGTATTCGGTGTCCACGTCCCCCAGGCCATGCGTGTCGCTCGGTGGCTCAGACCATGGGCTCGCAAGATGTGTTGTCTTCTGGATCCGCGTGTTCGGTACGGCCGGTCCAAGGGTTTCACTCAAGATTGTGATCGAGTTGGTTCCATCGTGGTAATCGATGACCTCATGGCAATCGTCCGGTGACTCGCTACTGATGAAAATCGGCTGCTCCTGGACAAATCGGTATACCCTTGATGTGAGAGCAGGCTGTGTGTCATCCTTTGAGCCCAGACCTAGTGACTCAGGTGAGGAATTTTCAGACGGTCGCGAGAGTAAATTTGAATGGCCCCGGGGATGTGATCTCGTGTACCCTGGACTATACGGAACGGATGAGAAGGGCTTTGGGGTGGAGTGGGATATGTTCTACCAGAATTAGCTATCCATTCACACTGGTTTCCTGACACGGCTAGAGAACTTCAATTACATGTTGAGACACTTCGTTCGGTGGTGAGGCAGTTGGGATCGGAGAGAGAGGCAAGAGGGAGACCTGATCTGTTGCTTTGTCTACCGACTCGTGGCCCCATTTTCGCTTCAGGGTTCTAGACCAGTATAATTAGTGTCCTGTTGAAGGAATACCGTGCATGTACGATAAAAGAATGAACACTACCTCTCCTCACGATCCGAAGCCTGCAGCATCACGCAACTATGGGTGCGATTTTTCTCGTTGCAGCGTGAACACGGCGTGCCTACATTGGCGGAATCGCAACGCACCTTGCGCTCGTGACAGGGGATGCAGGCCTTTATTTTACGACCCATCTTCGGAGTCTTCAATTTTAAAATCACTAATATTTCGAGTTGAATCCCAGCAGAGAACAGTCACCCTGCAGCTGCCACTCACGTCGTCATTCCTCGCGGTCATCGAGCGTGGGAAAGTTGACACTCTTCCCACACACGACGAAAAGCTACAAAGAAACGAAGCGGGGGGACAGTTGCGGAGCGAGTTTTCCCCATGCTGGCACCATGCGGGGGAAGTTCCCGGACGATGCCGGAGTTACTAACAATATGGGTCTAAGTACGAACATTCCACTGGACTTGCGTCCCCAGAGGGATGAACGGGTGCAGGGAGTTAGGGGTTAGGGCTTGGCTCATTGGGCGGCGAGGTCCAGCTCCTCTCTCCGCTCGAAGGACTTCAGCAGGACACACCAGCTCGAAACTTAAATCCAGCTAGAGGACCACCTGAATCCGGGGGCAAAAAGATTAATTTCATCATTGATTGGCTCATTTTCCTTTCCGGCAATGAACTGTCGGCACTGACGGTTGTCCAACAGGGCTATAGCCGGACCGCCTGTTTCCCTCCCACCATGAGCTCAAGTCGTCCAAAGGCTGGCAATTTTGCGAAAGCTTTTGTTCTTTCTTCTTGTACTTCCGTTATTTATTTCTTTTTTGAAAGAAAAAATAATGATTGATTGAGTGGAAGAAAAGGGGAAAGTCATCCTCGTGTTATCAGAACTCCAGGGAGGTATTTTGATGCCAATTTTTGGTTTTCTAAAAGTTGTTGGCTGTGCCACATTTCTACAGCCAATAAAGAACCGGTTAGCTGCCATCAACTGTTGGCTTTCCCCTTGGACCACTGGAGGACGTCTTTTCTAGCCGGCCATTGGCTCTCAGCCAATATCTCTAGACCAACCTATCAGGAGACCGGAGAAAATGCCACCGATCTCAGCCACCAAAGTACTTTGCACAAGGTCATACACTAGTGAAAGTAGACCACCAGGTAGCTTTTGAAACCAGGCATTCATCGTTGAGCATGGATATGGCTCTCGATGGCATTTTCTCTCCTCAGGATAGCAGTAGTAGGAAAAGCACGTACTAGCATGACTGTCACAAACTAGATTGATAGAATTGCTGAAAAATTAAAATCTACTTGCGTCAGCTTTGCTATCTGTGCCAAGCAAGCACAGGATCCTCCAAGCTAGACAGCGCATTCCACGGACCACTCGCTGCGAATTACTTTGTGCTGTGAACTTACATAGTACCCGTTGGTTTCGTTGCAGCACCCTTCTTTGAGTGAGTTGAAGTTAGCGCACGCGGGCCAATCTCACATTCACTTGCTTCGGTAAAAGCAAAAGGTTAATAGTCGAGAGAAGGTTGTGGTTACTGATCCCCGTGGGGTATTGAACCCCTACTGGCTATAGACTCCACAACCTTGTCCCTAGGACGGTCGAGGAGAGGTTTGCTTGAAATCTCCGATTCGGTCTAGAGTACCACAGAAGGTAGGCTCTTTGTTGCGATGATGTATACCCCGCAGACTCAGTGGAAGAACCGATTGATATCATCGCAGTCACTCACGCTTGGCGAGCTGGGCATAGTATAAAATGAGCCACCCACAGCCCCCTGTTTTCTTGGAATACAGCGACTACAATAATACCCTCCGCTAACTGTGCCAATCCTTGAGCTCTCCCATCACTGTACCTTTGACCCTACCTGCAATCCTAGCGATGGCAGCGACTCCCCCCTCCAGCCTTGACCCTGTACAACCCGAGATATCGAGTGATGTGAAGACCCCAGAGCCCCATGTTGTCCATTACGAAGGGGTCCAGGGATGGAAAAATGAAAAGTCGAACGATGGGGATACGGCGCAGGCCTTGTTTGACTCTCCTGAAGACCTTCGGGGGTCGTTTGACGCCAGGGAGGCCAAGCGAGTGACACGCAAGATTGACTTCCTCCTTATGCCATGCCTGCTCGTGTGCTTTGCCTTTTTCTATATTGACAAGGTAGAGCAACACCCATCCAGTTGCGTCGACAGCATACTGATCACCTCCTGAACCTAGACTACGCTCAGCTATGCGGCCATATTCGGGATCATTGAAGATTTGAACCTCCAGCACACACAATACAACTGGCTCAGCAGCTTGTTCTATGTGGGCTTTATCATATGGGCTATTCCTAGCAACTTCATGCTGCAGCGTTTCCCCATCGGTATTCTCCTCTCTCCTACTTTCAATTGGCTTATATACTCTACGCATTTGAGCAATGCTAATACATAAACAGGAAAATACTTGGGTTTCAATATTTTTCTCTGGTATGTGAACCGCATTCATTCCAATCCTACAACTCAACTAACTAGTCTCACCGCTGGAAGGGGAGCCCTACTTATGTCTCAAGCCGCTTGCAATAGCTTCACCACACTCGGAGTCCTCCGGGCCCTCGGTGGAGCCCTTGAGGGCTGTGCCGACCCTGCCTTCGTGCTTATCACCGGCATGTGGTACACCCGGGAAGAACAACCAATACGCATTGCTATCTGGCACTCAGGATACGGGGTCGGAGTAGCTCTTGGTGGACTGTTAGGTTATGCGATCGGGCATTTAAAAGGGGCCTTGCCTTCGTGGAAATATGAGTTTCTGGTCATGTCAGTTTCACATTCTCCTTTACCTTTACTGCCCGTTATTCCATGCTAATATTGCCAATAGTGGTGCTCTATGCACTGCCTGGGGAATTGTGATCTTCTTCCTCCTCCCAGACTCCCCCGTCACTGCACGGTCTTTTACGAAGCGAGAGCGCCAAATAATTGTTGAACGACTCAGAGATAACCAGACAGGAGTGGAGAACAAGCACCTAAAGGTCTACCAAATTAAAGAGGCCCTCCTCGACTACAAGCTCTATTTGATGTTCTTGATGAGCTGTCTATGTATCGCACCCTTATCCCACTCCATGCTGGCAGTTTGTGGTGTCCAGGGCTAACTTCAATGTTAAGTCACCATTCCGAATGGCGGGTTCAGCAATTTTGGCACGATCATCGTTCAGGGTTTTGGATTCTCAACCCTCGGCACAACTTTGCTGCAGGTAATGGCCTCCACTCATTGAAGCATTCGAGTCCGTATTTAACGTCTCTAGATTCCTTACGGGGTCTGCATCTGTATTGCCATGTTCAGCTGCAGTTTGATCAACGCCCGTTTCACAAACCGACGCACCATCTTCATCATCATCTACCTCATACCAACGCTAGCTGCCGGGTTCGGAATGCGATACATACCCCTCGAGCACAAGGTTGCGCGTCTCATCTGCTATTATCTAACGGCATGCTATCCGGGAGCCTGGGTACTTGTCCTCAGTATGATCGTTGCGAATTGTGCAGGTGAGCTTTCCCATTGAAGCGTGTCTGCCACATGTACTGACCCACGCAGGCCACACCAAGAAAATCGTCATGAATATCGGTTTCTTCCTGGGCTACAGCGCTGGTAATCTCGCCGGCCCTTTCTTCTACCGAGCGCAAGACAAGTAAGGCTCCATTTCAATTCCGTGGTTATACCCTACGAACGACTGACACGCTATTCTAGACCAACTTATCCCCTCGGCATGTGGTCTATGATCGTATGTAGCCTGGTTGGGATAGTTTGTACCGCGGTTCTTGGATTCCTGCTCCGTCGCGAAAATATGAGGCGTGATGCCATCCAGTCTCAGACGGAAGGGGGTCTGGAAGGGAGAGATCTCGCCGCAACGGCGTTCTTGGATCTGACAGACAAGGAAAACCTCAAGTTTGTATTCCCCTAACAACCCCCCTGCTATAAAAGATGCTAACTAGTGCCTCAGCTTCCGGTATCTTTATTGACGGACTAGATTTCACATAAACAAAACCTCATGTTGGGGGGGGAGTTGATATTTATGTTTCTTATTGAGATTTAAGACCGGCGGGTAGGACGATGGGGACATGGCGTCACGTATCATGATGATCTTCCATTCCAGACTCCTGTCATATAAATATGGATCCATTTACCTCAATCCGGAATACTCTGCAAACATCTCGGTGGCACGTTGGAATTATGGACATGCTCTTCGCTATAGCTAGAATCATGGGTGTTCATTGAAATTTTGCAATCTAGAGCCTGTTTGGCATCAACTCCTACCCTATTAATCGTCTACAGCCCAAAAAGTGCATCTGTCACCTTTTGTGGAAAGAGTAGAGACCTTTTGAGCCTTACAAACAATACTAAAAATATCTCTGGGTATCGTTCGAACTGATAAATCAATCTAGTCTAAGCCGAATTTCTTCTTGGATGTTATAGTAGAGCTCGTTGGGTAACCCTCAATCCCCCCAATTACTGTGAAAGCTCGGTGCCTCACCTAGCATTACCTCCTTTCCTACGACGATGGAACTGTAGCTCCCGGACCACCGTCAGTTCCTTTCTTCGAAGCCTCGTCCGTATCCCTCCGTTCCTCAGCCGGTGCCCGTATCTGTTCCAGATACTTCTGTGAAATCGCCGCATATTTGCATTTCTTCCGAATGAGCGGACCGTATCTGTAGAAAAGAAACGGGATGGGCATGCAGAGAACCGACACAAAAGCCGGGATAGAGGAAGCCCAGTGGATACCCAATTTCCTGTACATGTAGGTCGTAAACAACGGAAACACCCCCCCAAACATATACCGCATCACCGACATGGCAGCCAGCACCGACGCCGCGAAAATCGTGTACGAATCGATGAGATAATTGACAATCCCCATATAAATCAGGATCAAGCCGAAACCAAACGGAACCATTGCGGCTACACTGACGATCCAGTGGATGGAAGGCGAGTTGGTCCACGCGAACCAGAACAGGCCGATTGGGATGGTCACGGCGGAAAGCATGCAGGGGAGGAGACGGGCCTCGGGAGGCGCGAATCCGTTGCACTTCTCTTGGACCCGGATATATCTTTGGTTATCCTTGATGGTGAACGCGACCGCTATGAACATACCCACCATAACGCCCAGGAATGGGAGTCCTCCCACACCAGGGTTCCATCCCCGTCCTTCCTCGTAGACGAGGGGGAAAGCGGCAAAGAGCATGTAGAGGGTTCCATAGATAACTGCCGCGTAGAAGGTGAAAAGTAGGACGATCGGCTCGCGGAAGAGCAGGACCCACGGTCGGAGTAATACTGTCTTCAGGCGGCTTGCTAGCGTGCTGTCTTTCTTCCCAATATCGAGAGCACTGCGGTAATATCGTCCGGTCAATTGGGATAGCTTGGCAGCGCGCTTCCTGAGCAGAACGGGGGCGTATGTTTCTGGAACGGAGAGGGTCATCATGATCCAGACCAGTCCGGAGCACGCGGCGAGGAATCCCTCAACCCATCTCCAGCCGGCATTAATTGACAAAAAGCCTCCAATCATAGGCCCGAGGGTAGGACCTAGCACCGTGTTAGTTTAGGTTCATCACAATAACTTGCAAAGGCAGAATTGGGAATGATACCCATATAAGGAGTAGATGCGAACAAGCATAGCGCAAGTCCTCGCTGTTTAGCGGAGAACATATCAGAAACCACGCCTCCCGCATTGGTAAGCGGCGACGAACCACACGCCCCAGCCAGAAACCGTAGAATCAGTAGAGTCTGAATATTCGGAGCCCCAGCGCATCCAGCCGAGAAGGCCGTGAGTGACAAAAAGGAGATGAAAAATGGGATCTGCCGCCCGATGCCTTCACTCAACGGTGCCCATATGAGAGGTCCCACGGAGAAACCAATAATGAAGAACGAGAGGCCGAGCGTGGCCACTTCGTTGCTAATCTGGAAATACTGGATAATATCATTGATACTCCCAATATAGGCTGATGAGGTGAGAGACACGATCAAGGTCGCAAAGGCCGTGACGAGGAGGATGGCGACTTTCCTCGCGAGGGAGAACTGCATGGGGTCGCGGGGGTCTTCGGGCAACCAGGACACCACGAAAGGGTCGTCCTCGGTGCCTGACCCGGGGTAGCTGTGGCCGAGGACTTGCTGGGTGATGGCCTCATGGTCGCTCATCTGGCGCCAGAAGGAGATGGTCTGGGGTAGGCTCAGCCCACCATCGTGCGCCATTCTGTCAGTACAGCCACTATTGATGGCTGTTGTGCTTCAAAAGCCAATTTACGAGCGAGCAGCATTTGCCAAGCGTTATATTCTTCTCCTCACAGAAACAAAGCCGATGCTTAGCCAGTGTTGGGGAGCTGTCGGCAAATTCGGTAAACCAAACTCGGGACGCCTCGGTCGCAGCGAGCGGCCTGGACATGAAAGAGAACCCCACCCTCATGTTGAAAATGCAACCACACATATCCTTGGAGCACGATAGAAGCTAAGCATTGCGGGGGGGTAGGCCGAGTCGAAGAAAAAGGACGGCGTGTGGAATCGCGTCTGGAGAGGCAGAGACCATCCCGATCGGGAATAAATGAGGGCCAATCGTGGGCGGTCGGAAGTACTATGTTCCGGCACGGGTGACTCATCGGTGAAGCCGGCCAAAATCTGTTCATGTAGTGTATACAGGTCAGCAGACCCTGACCTCAAGGTCCGATGACCTGAGTCCTATAACACGTGACTTTTAGACCCACATCAGGAGCCATGAGATATAAATAATTTACTATACTAAATAAAATTTTAATTTTATAAATAATTTTAGAATACTAAAGTTTTTAAATAATAACTAAAATTTAACAACTACTTTTTAATTTCTTGTTAATTAATTTTTTTTTTTATCATGGAAGATACCACAGATGAGTCAAATATTATTTTAGTTTTATTAAAATCTGAGAATGAGGAAGTTATAGAGGTTTATTATATAATTAATTAAAAATTAGCTATTAATTGCTTATAAAGTAGTTAGCAATCAATTAATTTTATTTAATTTACTAATAAAACTTATAAATAAATTAAAATATTAAAGATTAAATATACTAATAATTTGCTAGAGTATCCAACAAGTAATTTTTATAGATATATTTATATTATTTCTACTGGGGATCAATCACAAGAAGAAGTTGAATAATTATTTAAAGAGATAAGTAAATTAGTAAACTATTAGTTAATAAGTACTTAATAATTAGTTAATAAATTTAATATAATTATCAAAGAACTCAAGACTAGAAAAACCTAATTAATAGCCCATTTTTAGACTACTATATTAAAAAATAGATAGGATAATATTCTGGTATTAAGATTTATTAAAACTTTAGTTAAAGTTTTTAAAATCAACATTATATAAGTGTTAGTCTGGAATTATGGGAGGAAATTTAAGAATTATAAAAAAAATTAAGCTATTAGAAAAAGATTATATAAAATAAAATATATATAAATAATTATTACTTTTTAAGTACTTGCTTAGTGGTTGGAAATTACTTGCTAATTAATTTTTTTATATATTAGCTTTTATTAATCAAAGATTACTATTTTTAATTAGGGAAAAGCATGCTTAGAGCAGGTTTTAACTTATAAGCCTATATTTTAGTAAAGTTTCTATTCTATAAGTATTTATAAAATAGTTTATAATTAGTTACTAAGTACTTTAGAATATCTTTAGATAATTTAGGCCACGTGTTTAATGCATATATTATAATAAGACTATATTATTAAAGTATTATAATATAAAAGTTAAAAATATTTCTAGAATAAATATTAACTTTCTAGAAAAATTATTTAATAAGGAAATTATATTTATTTCTAAGAAGTATAAGGTCTTTGAACTATTAAATTTTTAAAAAATATATTATAATAAGTACTTGCTAAGTAGTTTTTAAGCAGTTGCTAATTAGTTAAAAATATAGATTATTTTTAAGAATTAGATTAACTAGAATATATTAAATATAATATAGTATTTACTATATTAATTTTAGTTAATTTAATTAAATATTTATTTTTTTTATTTATATTTTATAAAATATATTTTTATTTATTTTTTTTATTAAATAAAACACTGCTACAAATTTTACAAGGAATTAGCTAGATTATTTAATAAATAAATAATTTAAATTTAATAATAAATAAATACTTTTAATTAATTAATAGCTAGTTTCTAACTAGTTATAGCTTAATTTCTTTAAAGTTCTTAGCTTAAAACATTATACTAAGAGTATAATATTTTAATAGTAATAAATTTATATGCTACTTTATTAAATAAAGATTAAATATCTGCTATTATATATAAGTAGTGTCTTCTTGCTTATTCTAAGAGCTAAGATATTAATAATATTAAGTTTTTAAAAAACATGTCCCTATTATATAATGTAGATGCTTAATAATTAATTATAAAGTAATTATTAATTAATTATTTAGAAATATATTCAAGAAATATATTATAATTTTAATAGAAGTATAATTCTCTGTATATTCAAGAATTAAATTTAATTACTTTTAATATTTTTATTTTTTGAGGTTGATATAGCTTATAAGTAGATTTAGTTAAGTACTATAAATAAGATACTTTTTATAATATTTATATTAAAATATAATAAAAGTAAGTAATTTCTAGATGCTTAATTAATAA
Source organism: Aspergillus biplanus (assembly GCA_027569045.1). Classification (NCBI taxonomy): domain Eukaryota; kingdom Fungi; phylum Ascomycota; class Eurotiomycetes; order Eurotiales; family Aspergillaceae; genus Aspergillus; species Aspergillus biplanus. Next base: position 203,737 of record JAPDEJ010000016.1, read on the forward strand.
TTATTTACTAATTCTTATTTAGTTATAATACTTTGCTGTATTTTTACCAATTAAGACTTAACACAGGGATATTATCTATTATTTAAAAGAGTATTTATAATAATTAAGAGAATTATAGAAAAGCTAGTTTTATTTTATTATCTTTATAATAAAGATATACAAGGTTTAATTTTAGATATAGATACAAAGTAATATTTAGGTATATATAATTAATTATTAAGTAATTATTAAGTATTTACTTAGTACTTAGATCTGGGTTAATATCTTATAAAAATTAATATTAAGTATAATAGCTATGTCTGGTAGCTTTAATACTTAGTATAATTTTATTATATTTATTTTAAATGTACAATTCTAAAAGCTATTAGTATTAAATAAAAAAAAGGTGGACTTTATAATTAAATAATAAATTTTTTAAATATAAAAAATATAAAAGATTATAATATCTTACTTAATATAATTATTAGTAAGTACTTATTAAATACTTGTTAACTACTTAGTAATTAATTATTAACTATTTTTTAGAATTTAAGACTAGTAATACTGTTCAAAACTAGGCTTAATATAAAAAGTTAAAGATAATAAGGGCAGGCCTTATTTAGACTTGTTTAAAAATATTAGTATTAATCTAAAATTTCTTAAGATCTTATATAAATACTATAGAATAGTCTTATAATAAGTTTAATGCCATGGGCAAATATCTATCTTTTTTAAAAACTATTAAAATATAAGTTATTACTTATTAACTATTAATTAATTAGTTGCTAAGTACTTAAATATAATTTAGTAATGCAAAGAATAATTAAATAAATATTAATTAATATAAATATTATAAAAGCTTTCAAGTTTATTATTTCTTTTAACAAGCAACTATTAAGACTAATTATATTTAACATGCAATTTAAACAGATAAGCAAATGCTTTTTAATTAGTTTTTAAGCAGTTATTAATTTTTATTTAGAAAAAAGAAAAAAATAATATTCTAATTTTAATAACAAGTTAGGTTCTGCAGGATCTATATCTAGAGCTATTTTAAGATTTAATTTAAGATCTAGTACTTAAGTAACTTCTAGATTAAGATTAGTATCTTAAAATAATAAAAAATCTAGATTAAAATCTAGATAATTTAATACTGAGTAGGTTTATTAAGTACTTATTAATTAATTAATAAGTAATTAATAATTAATTAATTATTATTATTAGATCTCTTTGACAAATTGCCTTAAATAATTTAATCTTTAATAATCAAAGACAGCAGGAGCTTGAGCTTAAAAAATTTATAATAAAAATACATGCAAAAAAAATAGCTAATAAAAATGTAAAAACTAATCTACAGATAAAATAGCTAGCTAATAAAAAACTTAAACTAGAGTTAAAAAGAGCTGAACAGGAATTAAATTAATAAATTTAAGTAGTTATTAGCTGATTATTATATATTTAAAGATTAGTTTAAAAATATTTCTTGCATTTTCATCCTAAGTATATAATATATATTTATATATAGGTCTTTTAATTAATTAAAATATAGTTGGCAACCAATTATAAAATAATAAAAATAAACTTAAAAGAATTAACTAGAAAAAAAAATTAATATAAGCTAAATTATTTTTATTTCTTAGCACTTTAGAGCTGTTTAAAAAATAATTAATAATTATTTATATATTTTAATACTAAATATAAAAAAAAAAAACAAGCTATTTCTAATTAGTTTTAAACTAGTTAATAACTAATTTTTAATTATCTCTAAATTATCTAAGTCTTATAATAATCTAGCTCTTTATAATCAAAGAATATAAAATTCTAGTAAGTTAAAATATTTTTATAATAATCTCTAAATACTTTGCAAGTACTACAAGGCATAGTAAGTTTTATCTTTATAATAGTCTTTTACATGTCTAGAATATATATTTAATTACTTATTAACTACTTGCTAATTAATTTAAAACTAATTAAAAACTAATTAAAAATTACTTACAGTCCCTTTCTTAATAAAAAATAAAAAATAAATTATAGAAATTTGCTTGGCTCTCTTTGGACCAGCGGGGGTAGAAGTTTATAAATTATTAAAAAAAATTATTAAAAAGCTACTAAGTATTTAACTAATATTTAAGACTGGGATAGCAGGTGCTAGGATAGTTAAGAGTATAAATATTATTAATATATAAAAAAAAACTAAGATATTATAAAAATGCTTATATTATTTTTTAACTAGTTAGTAAGTAATTTCTAACTATTATCTAAGTACTTACTAATTACTTAATTTATTAACTTCTAGCTAATATATTTTTTATTATTTAAAGAAAACTTTAAATCAGCTCTGTAACTATTTATATAACTTCTTAAGTTATTTATTACCTTCTAAAATTTTTAATTAGTTAAAGATTAGTTCTTAAGTGCTTCTAAACTAGTTAAAAAATATTTATAATTATCTTTGAGTAATCCTTTACACGGCAAAAGAATTTATTATAGTAAAGTATAATTTTATTATTATTATCTTAAAATTAATTAATAATTAGTTATTAACTACTTGCTAATTACTTATTAATTTATACTTAGAAAGAGTAAAATTACTAGTATTTACTTTATGTAGGTACCACTGATAGTAGTACTAGAAAATAATTAAAAATTAGTTAAAAACTATTTAAAATAATAAAAAATAAAAAAATATTTATGCAATTTAATTACTTTTTAAGTAATTAATAACTGGTTACCTATATTAGTGGCAAGCAAAGTTATATTAGAAGAAAATAAATAAAAAGAAGAAAAAGTATAAAAAAATATATAATAACTAGTCAAGCTAATAGATCTTGACACCTGGAATAATATTTTTTTATTCCGGTGGTCAGCCGCTCCGACGTTCTTCTGGTGGTCGGCGATTCTGCCATTTTTAGCGGGAGTCACCACCTCTAAGCGAGGGTCCGCCGGCCTGTAACCTGGTTCATGTAAGGGTATTACATAAGCTAATCTAGTCCCTGATTGGATCTAGCCTCATTTAACATCCCAACTCAGGAACCAATCGCAGTGCAATCCTTGCAGCCAATCACACAAATAAGTGAAAACCGAGCAGCCCCACTTCCCTCCGCGAATTATCGCAGAGCTTGTCCAGAGAGTTGAATTGAGCATCCTGGGAAGGTCAGCTTCGGAATCGATACTTACTTCCGGACGGATAACCTACTCCGGCGCCCATAGTCTCATCCGAGCGAAGGCAACACGAACGTCAGCTTTAGAAACAGTAACGATCATCAGTGCCAGCGAAATTACAAAGTACGGTTCACCCTTGAGCTCCTGAGGAAGCCAACTCCGAAACATTTCGGAGTCCCAAAATATCTCGCCACCCGCCAATTCGAAGTCGAGTCCAGGTGAATTCAACCCTTGCCCCAACTCTAATATCAGCCAGGTCCAAGAAAGTCAACATAATGGGATCGGGGCGATATTTTTCCCCCTTTTTACGCACCTCCAATGACGCAGTGACTGCGTAGTGATCACCCAAAAGTGTCCGTTTTACTCCTCAGCAGCAAGAGCTTGATGGCTCATAAGTATTGTGGAGTAGAGGAAAAACGGAGCAGCAATATAATATTGAGATTAAGAATTATTATACATGTTCGTACTGGATCTGACAGGCGGTAGTAGCCCGAATTCCCTCGTTTGGCTCGTCAGGGTCTCCGCTCGAGACTTCACTGGCTATCCCACACCGAGTCACTAAGCCAGTCCCTTGAAGAATAAAAACTTCACTATCGTTATCATCTCCTTGTACTGTCGGAAGCTTCTGACTATGGGGGTTGGTATTTCCCGAGTGCTTGTGACTTTGGTGACTTGAGCTTGACGGGTAGTTGATCCACGTCGACCGGCAAAACAATGGTTTGATCGAAGGGGCATTGACCACGACAAAGGCCACAAACTACCAAAAAGAGGGTAGGTAAGCTTCTGGTACGGAATCAAAATGGCGGGCAAACTCAACTGTTTCCCTCACGGCCCAGATGGCGGTGATACTAGTCTCGCCAACCCCTCGCATCGACAGGACGCAGCGCAGCAAGACAGCGGCGATAACAAACACTCCCGAGCACAGCAGGGATCCGATCATAAGCTTCCTAGTCCAGAGAAGTCGACTTAGCATTTCCGACCCTTGTAGAGCACAGGTACTCCCCAGAACATACCGCCACAGCTTGATCTTGAGTTGGATTAGCATCGGAATCGGAATATAGACAAGGATGATGTCGCTCCTGGTTCACAGTCAGCCAACGACAAACACTCAGGATGCATAAGTTACAGCATACAACACGTTAAGGGCGGCAACAACCGGATAAACGGTATAATGTGATGTGCACTCTCCTAGGCCTCTATCAGCAATGGAACAGAATTCTCCCTGCATTTGGATCACTTACTCCCCGGGTCAGGATTGACCTGCCAATTTTTGCGAAAGGGTCGGCAATTCAATGCCAGTGTCAGGAGAACCGCAATGTATGATAATCCACAGTAAATCGCACAAGCCCGAACAACGCGTTGCTGGGAAATTCCCGCCCTGCTCAATCCCCGCAGCGCTTAGCACACACACACTATTTATACCATCCGCCATCCGAGGAGTAGACAAGGGGTAGTCATACGTTATTCGGTCGTAGTAAAACAGCATCGACGCCTTCAGGGACCAGATGATGCTTAGGTATGCGAACCAGGCAACTAACACCAACTTCGATCCAATCTCCGCTGTTCTGGTGTCGTCATGGGAGAGGCTCGCGCGCTCATCCGGTGTGAATCCAAGATTATTCCCGTACGTAATCACTGTTCGCGGCTCCGGGTGTCAGAATCAGAAATACAATCACATCACAGACGCAGGATCTCGGGTGTTCACGCACCCACCAGGAATATGATGATCATTTCAATCTACCATCCGCAGAAATCTGTCAGTTCCAATCGGAGAACCCAAGGAGCAAGGGTAGCCTCACAACCCAAAATACAGCAGCCAGGATACAGAAATAGTCGTCGCCGCCCCATTTGCTAAATCCCACTAGCTTCCATCGCGAAAATAGTCGCAGGCCAACAGTGGCCATGCCCACTGCGAACTCAACAGCCGCCTCAGTGAGGAAGGGGAACTCTCTGACCATCGGTGCCACGTAACCCCATGGACGAAATGAAATGAAATCAGGATGCAGAACGCGACAGGGTTTAAACAAAGGTTTCTTAGCCCCTGGGTCATATTATAATAAAGGAGTAGTCGTACTTATTCATCTCTCCTGGCAGCTTGGTCCCTGTCTCATCGCTCAGGCCGCCTCCAGGAGGCAAGCTATTGAGTTCGAAGCATCCATGGGAATCTGACGCTTTCGAACCTTTACTACGTTGAACTATCGCCACTATTAAGTCCGTTTCGTTCCAGCCCTTTGGTAAGACGGACATCGGACGCACAACAAATTCCAGCCAAACTTTTGCGGAGTTAAATCGAGGAGGCTACACGAGGGATGCAAACCTACGTCCGTCTTATTGAATAATTGAGTTGCATTTGTGGATCCATCGAAACGAGTCGATCCTCTGGGCCCTGGCGGATCTTGGTTCTGGCCACTCCCTTCAAGCTGGCGTGGAGAGTCTGACACCGGTGGAGTGAGTGCCAAGACTTCAAACCCGAATACCGAACCGCCTGTCAACCCCATATCCACCGAAACGTGGAACACAGAATGTCAAGAGTTTGTAGAAAAAACAATCACAATGTCGAGGATGAGGGAGCAGCAGACAATAATATTTGAGTTCGAGAAACCAGTCTCTAACTTTCTGCCCACTCGGATAGCACTCTCTCAAAGGCAGCCGGCAATGTACCCCAGATTCTCCTCCAAGATTCACCCGATTACCGAATAAGATCTACAGGGGATCCAGCAGGGTGTGCATACGCTAGCAGTGCATAAGGTTTCATATTACTGCTTTGAAAAGGTAGGGAGGAAGAAAAAAAAAGTGCAGATGTTGTGCCACCGACAGAGTGGAGCGCGTCACAAATCTTGGCATGATGTCATATCCATTATGCGTGATATGCTTGCTACTTATGCGTGCTGATTAATTGTGCATACAATCCGTCGCGAGATCTGCATGGGACAAGATGTTGACAACAACACGGTTGTTGTACCTTGTCGATGGAAGGCATTATATTTTTCCGTTAATATATTATTGAGTAACTTCATAGCTTGGACTTTTACAATGTCAACTTATGTTGATTTGGTTATGCACTGAACCAGGGCTTGAAATATATAATGAAGCCGCTGGGCTATCGCGTGCTTGACTGCTTACAGACAAACGCGATGATTATAGGCGATTTACAAGTACAACTAGAAACAAATTGTCACTTTTGTAATCGCAAATATTTCCTACACCCGCTGCCATCACCAGCAAACAGCCTTGGACATAAATCGAGTCTTGCTGCTGTTGGGCGCGACTTGATCGAGTTCTCTTGTTTACAAAAACTTTGGGGGAGTACCTGTGGTATGACAGATACGCCGGTGCTGCATTCTACGCCGGTCGCATTTTGCACGCGTCAAGAATGTTTGGATCTCCCTTTCTTGTCGGTGTGAAAAGGGTTTCTTTTACTGAGTCCTTCTCTTTTACCTCCACGCTCACTAGTGTAGAAAGATGCTGAGGCAGGTATTACACATTGATGTTTCATAGAGGAGTAGCTGGCCTGCTATTGTCGAGAATGACCAACCCCGGCCAAAACGTTCGGATTTCGGTAAACTCTGCTGGCAGTCCGGCAAACATTGCTGCTGCGGCCAACTTTCGGTGCCGTGAAAATAATATGAAGATGGCCCTGCGACATGGAAGGGGATATAGTCCCAGCAGACTTTGACGTGTGACTCGCGTTTGGCTCACTCAACTACCATAATTGATCGTGCTTGTGTCAGTCAACCATGCCTCCACTACCGGAATTCCAGAATCTCACCCTTGAGCGGCGTGGAAATGTCTTCATCATCACGATGCATATGGGCCCAGAAAACAGATTGAACATCAAATTCTGCCAGGAGCTGATCTGCGCTTTCAACACCGTGAGGGAGACTCTGGGACCCAATTCCGAGGGGGCGGTCATCACGCGCGGCAACGACGACAAGTTCTTCTGCACGGTGTGTACTCTCTCCTCATAAACGCTGGATGGGATGTGAGGAACTGACAGGATTGCCCTAGGGACTCGATCTGCAAGAATGCGAAGACAATCCATCAGCAAATGCAGACGGATTCTATCCGGTACGAGAGCCCTCTCAGCGGACCTTCAGTAAAGTCATTCCTCCCCAGGTCTAATCAGTACAATAGCTACTCCATACGATTCTGGATTTCCCATTCCCAACCATTGCTCTGGTTAACGGCCACGTATTTGGTGGCGGATGCCCATTTGCCTTTTCGCACGACTACCGCGTTATGAACTCCAAAAGAGGGTTCGTGTGTATGCCCCCCGTCGATCTGGGGATGCATTTCGCGGGCGTTGGAGTCCTACCGCGTCTCAAATTACACCCGCAAGTAGCTCGGAAGGTGCTTCTCGAAGGTCATCGGTTCACTGGCAAGGAGGCCTTGGCGGATGGGCTTGTCGACGCGATCGCTCCGCCGAACGAAATGCTGGACGTGGCACTGGCGCTGGCTAATAAATGGGCCCCCAAGGCTAAGGCTGGGTGAGTTAGTTTCTATAAATCTCGTGTGGGTTGTATCACTAACGAGCTTTAATCTGCGGTTAGGATTTATGGTTTGCTGCGATCGGAACTGTGGGGGGAGATGAATGCAAATGTGCAGCGGATCAGCTACGTCCACAGCCGATCGACCTTTCTCCCTGGAAAATCCAAGATGTGAGAAGGATTGGATGGAGCTATGAATTAGAGGACGTTCTATAGTGACTCTGTCAAGTTTTTGGGATAGTTGCTGACACCTCCGGGGGGGTATGCTATGCCTTCCTGACCCGCGGCCTTATGAACTAGAGTACCTTTTCAATTAGAAATATACTACATTGTGACGATCACCAACATCAGGATCAACTTCATGTAGCTTAGATAAGAAAGCAGCGGTTGATCTCTGCATCCTAAAAGGCGCGTCACACCGCGGGGGATTTATGTACTAGAGCCAAGATTTATGTATTCTAGATGTCTGTAGGATCATGCGTGATAACTCTATATCTGACAACAGGTTCATTCCCCCCCCCACAACAAATGGCAGCTCCTCAAAAGCTTGTCATCACTCGAACCCGATTAGCGATGACATGCTTCGTCACCTCCGCTGCGGGCGCCAGGCCCTGGAATCCATGCGGGAGACCCTCATATAAATGGAACTCTGTAGGAATATTCGCCGCAATGAACCGCCGGACATATTCCATATTCTCAGGGAGGAAAATATCCAGCTGGGGACATTCTAGATACAAAGGCGGGAGACCTTCGACGCTCGCAACTCGCGCTGGGGCCGCATATGGTGAGACCGCATCCGTTCCCACCTCCTTCCCCAAGTACGCCGTCCACCCGGTGATATTATCGTCAATGTCAAAGAAGCACAGACCCCCGGTATGGTCGGTGCGTGTTCGATCGTCGATCATGGGGTAGACCAGAATTTGCTTGGCCAGCGGGGGGCTCAGGCCCCGGTCTCTCGCCAGAATCGCCAGTGCAGCCGCAAGTCCACCACCTGCACTCTCGCCCATCACGGCGATACGGCTAGAATCAATACAGAAGGATGCGGCCCGGGCCTGGATCCAAAGCAGGGCGGTCCAGCAGTCGTTTAGAGGCACAGGGAACGGATTCTCTGGGGCCAGGCGGTAGTCGATGGAGAGGATTGGGATGCCAGTACGAGAGACATATGCGGCTAAGGCGGGGGTGCTCTGGACGGCACGAAAGCTGAAGTAACCGCCCCCATGTGTGTGGATAATGGCTGGCCCGAGTCCTTGACTCGATCGACCTTTCTTTCGGAGGTGGTAGATGGGTATTGAATGCCCGCTCACAGTTGGAGCATGGTGGATGATTTGCTCGACATCATCAGGAATTTTGGGGGGCCCCTGGGGGGTAGAGAATAGCCCCTCGAATTTGGCTCGTCTGGCATGGATATCGTGAACGGGGGGTTTGTTTGCTTGAGCGCGCGTGAGCATCTCTTTGGCGAGCTCGTGCCATTCTGGGTTATATTGTAGGGGCATTGTAAGGATGGAAGTGGTGGGAATAGGCTTTAGGAGAATCCAGTTGTTTAACGCCCGTAGTGTACTGGATGTAAACCCTTTGTTATACAATAGGTGGACCAGTTAGCGGGTATATTTTGTTTCTTTCTGACTTGCCGTGTTGCCGACCGTAGTAACTAACCACTGTGAGGGATGATGGCCCATTCCAAGCAAGAATGTAGGCGATCGTTATTGTGGATGGCGGGGTAGATGACATTACCCCGCCAATGGATAGGAAAGGCAACTCATAATCAGGCCATATTATTGAGGGGTAAAATTTGAAGTGATCACGACGGCTATTGCGATATTCGACATAGCCCCGAGGAATGCCCTGGCAGCACTCCTCTGGTGGGCCAGTTACGCCCTTGAATACCCGTGGAATACCGAGAAATGTTTCCTCATGCTTCCCCAATACTGCTCAACCTGGGGTCGGTTATACCGAGTCCTCCGGAAATACCGAAGGAAGAAGAGCCATGAAAAAAAAGGTCCCCAATCAGTGTGGCGAGATGCGGAGATAACAGTGGAATAAATGAGAGGTTATAAAGACAAAAAGAACTTTGGTCTGCATAGATGCGTTGACGTGGTTCCTTTCAATTATTTTGAGTGTACAATCCCTGAGTAGCTCCTCTGCACATTAGACGATATGACTATAACGAATGGACAAAACGGGCACACGCCCAAAAACCCCGTCTTCGAGTCCTTTGGGATTGATGGCAACCTCAAAATCGGAGGCAATACCAGAGGGCCCCATCCAGCGTCGATCGAGCGTCCCGTCCACCGTCCGGAGTGGGATATCCCCTCCAGCCGGGGCTATGTCCCCGCGGACACGATGATCAACGAGCCCCTGCCAGACAAACCATTCAAGATACTTTTCCTGGGAGCGGGAGCAGCGGGTATTGATTTCCTGCACTGGGCCCCGAGCGCATTAAAGGACCTCAACGTGAGCATCGAATGCTACGAGAAGAATGCAGACGTTGGTGGAACTTGGTTGGAAAATCGGTATCCCGGATGCGCTTGCGACGTACCTAGTATCTCGTACAGTTTCCCGTGGCGAACGAATCCCAACTGGTCCCACTTCTACTCGTCTGCGCAGGAGATTCATGCCTATATGCGTCAGATCGTCGATGATGAAGGCATGATGCAGTATATCCGCCTGCGCCATGAGGTTGTCTCGGCCATCTGGGACGAGAAGGCAAGCAAGTGGGCGGTGACGGTGAGGAAGCTAGACGAGGTGGATGAGAATGGCCAAGCGGTGGAGTTCGTGGGTGAATATGATGTAATTCTGAATGGAGGAGGTTTCTTGAAGTATGTTGCGCCATGAAGAGGTGATGATAACCAGTTGCTGACGAGAACTAGTAACTGGAGGTGGCCCGATATCTCTGGACTTCATTCGTTCCAGGGAGATCTTTTCCACTCTGCGAACTACAAAGAGGACTACGATATGAGCGGAAAGAGGGTTGCGGTCATTGGCAATGGGAGCTCTGGTATTCAGGTCGTGGCTGAGGTCTACAAGGATGCGTCGAAGCTTTATACATGGGTCCGCAGCCCGACCTGGATTATTGCTGCCATTGGACAAAGGAAAGGCAGCAAAGAGGGGCAGAACTTCCAGTGTACGTTATCCCTGGCTGAGGGTTAATGCTAGATGCGTGGATGAGCTGACATGCCTCGCTAGATACCGACGCTCAGAAAGCTGAATTCGCGCGCGATCCCGCCAAATATCACCGCTACCACAAAACAATTGAGAACAGTCTAAATGGCCGATTTAGAACCGTTCTACGGGATACTGCGGAGTCGGATGAAGTGAACGCGGTATGAAATAACCCACCACATATTTGATCCCCAACTCCGGACTGACTGGTCCGCACCGCAGTTCGCATACCTGGAAATGCAGAGCAAGCTAAGGGACCACCCCGACGTCCTGGAAGCCCTCATGCCAAAGGATTTCAGTGTCAACTGCCGGAGACCAACCCCCGGTAGCGGGTACCTCGAGGCCTTGACGGGAGAGAAAACGACGGTCCTCCCAGGCAGTATTCGCGCCGTTACCCCGACGGGAATCGTGGATGCCAACGGCAACGAGCACGAGGTCGATGTGATTATCTGTGCCACGGGCTTCGATACCTCCTTCCGTCCGCGCTTCCCCATCGTCGGTCTGGATCCTAAAGTCACCCTTGCAGACAAATGGGCCAGCTATCCCTCCAGCTACTTAGGAGTCAGCGTGGATGGATTCCCCAACTACTTCACCTACGGCGGCCCCTTCACCCCTGTAGCCCAGGGCACAGTACTCCCGATTCTGACCCTACTAACCCACCATTTCCTCGAGGTGATCCAGACGATGCGCAAACAGCACATTCGACGCCTGAGCCCCCGCGCCTCCGCAGTGGAGGATTTCGCAGAGCACGCAGAAGCCTACCTGCCACGCACAACGTGGGCCGACAAGTGTAACAGTTGGTACAAAATGGGGACGCGGGACTCCAAGAAATTGGTGATGTGGCCTGGATCCCGGCTGTCGTATTTCGAGGTCCTTGAGCATCCCCAGTTCCAGGACTATGAGATCGAGTACTGGGGCGGGAATCGATGGGGTTACATGGGCAATGGATTTGTGGACTGGGAGTTTAGAGGGACTAAGGATTTGACCTGGTATTTGGACAAGTTTTCTGAAAATCCCGACTTTATTAAGGGAGTGGAATTGAAGGACGCGGGTGAGTTTGTTGGGTTGGCTGATGGGCGTGTGCCGTGAGTGAGCTAGGATGGCTGAGACGGACGGGCAAATCTATAGAGTCATTTGTTTTTTATCTATCATATTGCTTTATCTCGTGAAGTTTGACTGCAATTGAACTTTTTTCTTCTAAGCTGGTTCTTGTAAATCTTGGTCTCTCGTTACGATATAGCTCAGCCTGGTCGCGTGTCGGCCTAGAATCTGGGGTGGTTTCCGCTGGACGATGGGGAGTACCATGATCTAGAAAATGGATAGCACGGTCAGCAGCCCGGATAGTGCGGAAATAATGATTGACTGTAGAAATTAGGGCACCCGGTGTTGAGTGAAGAGGCTATCAAAAGCGCTGGTAGCGAAGGTATTACCGGAAATGAAGCCGAATAGGCGGGTGCAGTAACATTGCCGGAAACCGCGCTGTATACAAAGAAGGTCAAATAAATGAATATATATTCAAATACAACATTCAAACTACCTCTAACTGCACATATATTATTTTCTACTCGCAAATAAGGTATCTTTTCGTCATGTCTGCTCCACTCGCCAACAAAGTTTTCTGTATCACCGGGGGTGCTGCCGGTATCGGCCTTTCCACCGTGAAAACGCTTCTGTCTCGAGGCGCAGCCGTCAGTGTATGCGATGTACATGAAAAGAACCTGCAAAAGGCCTACGAGGAGCTTGACCCGTCGGTGAGGTCCCGCGTGTTGATGCGACCCGTGGATGTGAGAGACCGCGCCCAAGTTAAGGACTTCCTCGCCGCTACCAAGAAGCAATTCAACCACGTCAATGGGGTGGCCAACGTTGCCGGCGTTATCGGCGGTAGCTTTGGGATAAAGAATCTCTGGGAGGTCCCTATGGAGGAGTACGATTTCGTCATGGATGTCAATCTCCGGGGATCCTTCAACTTCGTCGCTGAGGCGTTGGCCCCAGGATTTCTGGAGGATGGCTCTAGCATTGTGAATGTTGGGAGTGTGGCGTCGATGCGAGGCTACGATAAGGGCGCGATCTATCCCATCAGCAAACACGCCGTCATTGGGCTGACGAAGGGAGCTGCGAAGGAGGGAGGGCCTCGAGAGATCAGGGTGAATGCCGTTCTCCCGTAAGTTGAGCGTCGTTCTTTATACAATTGAGTTTCCTAGATGCTGATTCATTATTAGGGGTCCGACTACAACCCAACTACTTCAGGAGACTACTGTGGCCTTTGGAGACTTGAAACGCCCGAGCGCGTACCGACCCTTTACGAGGGAGGGTAAAGTTGGGGAGCTTAGCAACGTTATTGCATTCCTGTTGGGTCCGGAGAGCACCTATGTGACTGGGGCTATCTGGGCAGTTGATGGTGGATCCCTGGCCTAAACTGTATCTACGAATAAGCTGTATAGTTATCTTATGCTAGGCTTTGACTTCCAAGTTGTTCTCTTCGTCTTATATTACCCCGAAATTGCTACCCTAGAGGACTTCCCAGATTAAAAGACACCCTTTATTTCAGATAATGTTCTTAAAGATAGATAAGCGAGATTTACGAGGTATTAGACGGCATGTAGGCAGTTTTGTTATTACGAGTGAGATGAATGGCAGCCGTGTTAGAAATGCTCCTATGGTGCAATAGATACATTGTGGACAGATTTCCCACACTAGATGGTCTTTGTATTTACATAAAATGAAGAGTTGATCCCCCATCAACCACTATTTGCTGCCCCGTCGTAAACTTCGAGAGATCACTGGCAAAGAAGACGACTCCCCCGGCAATATCCTTGGGCTGTCCCAATCGACCCATCGGACATCTGTTGATGAGAGCATCCTTTGTCTCCGGTACCTTGACAAACTCAGCCACCATGGCCGTGTCGGTGGGCCCCGGTAGGACGCAGTTGAATCGGATTTGCTGAGGTCCATACTCCGCAGCGAGGTTCATCATGAAACCCATGACTCCGGCTTTGCTCCCAGCGTAGTGGGCTAAGCCCGCGGATCCCGTCATGACGGTGTTGGATGAAATGCCGATGATGCTGCCTCCATGGCCCTGCCGGACCATTTGTAGCGTCGCAGCTTGGGTCATGAGGTAATTAGCGACGTAGTTGATATCTACGTGCCGCTGAACGAGAGATTTGGTGACCTGATCTGCCGGCAGCGGATGGAAGATTGCGGCGTTATTCACGAGAACGTCGATTCTTCCGAATTTGGAGACGGCGAATTGGATCAATTTTTCGGGGGCCCCCTCTGTGGTGAGATCAGCCCCGTATAGTACGGAGGTGGTGGAGTAAAGAGATGAGATCTCTTTTTGCAAGGCATCGGCGTCTGCAGTTGTGCCCTCGGTCCCAAGATGATGAAGAATGAGCGTGGCACCGTAATTGGCACATTCCAAGGCGCATCCCCGACCAATGCCAGAGGAGCTGCCGGTGATGACGATCACTTTATCGTGGAGTAGAGACATGACGGTCAGATATCTGGGAGTGATACACAAAAGGTAATTTCAAAGGAGGTCAAAGGGAGGGATTTGGACTACGAGTACTGTGTGCATCCATGGCTCATTTATGTACTTTAGACTACAGTCACCTACGCCTACTTTCACCGGCTCTTTCCTGGCCCCATGTACTGGCTATCTACTTACTGATATAGTGTCGTCGTCTTAGTGCCGCATCCTGGGGAATGGATAAAATAATGCTTTCTTTTGGCGTACCTGGGGAAGAACCCCGCAACAACCAGCCAACCCCTCACGCTTGGCTAACTTATGGGTTACTGAACAAATCCCAATAGCTATTACTGCCCTTTCTTGGGTTGGGCTGGCTATAGTCGGTATTTGCGAAGGACATAGCCGGGAAACACCAAAGAATGCAATTCCTTGGCCAACAGGTTGTTCTAATGAACTAAATGGGATTTGTGCATATTACGGGGCCCATTAATCTCGGCGGGCATCCTGAACGTGAATATGCATACTTGACATGTGTCCTGTAGTATTCCGACGGATGCTCAGGCAGCCGAATCGGGCATTCTAGTTATGACGGGGGATATAAGTTGCCACCAAAGCGCGCGAGTATACGAAGATTATCTTCGAACAAACCACACTGAGATACCGAGATTTACACTTCAATCATGTCTGCTGGAGGTGCCGCTAACGGAGTCATCTTCCTCCGTCCCCTACCGGACAAGAAAGACGAGGTAATCACAATGATCCCTGGTTGAGCCCTTTGAGGGAAGTATACGAGGATTGACTGTTTTACTAGTTGGAACAATTCCTCTCCAAAAACCTCAAAGACATTCGGGAGAAAGTGGCTGGATGTCTCATAGCATTCCATTTTTGGTCGGACGAGAAGCAAGAATTCGTTGTGGTTGAAAGGTGAGTTTCGGGTCGAACCCTATCCCTCGTGAGAACAGGCTTACGTTCTATTCTAGTTTTGAATCCACGCAAGCCATGTTTGAATACGGCAACAGCCAGTACCATGAAGGCATGGTGGCGAAGGTCATCGAGCTGGGAGTGACCCCGATCCAGGCATTCACTGATCAGGCCAGCTCTCAGGAGTTGAAAGATTTCCGCACTACAAACCAAGCTTCCCATTTCGATGTCTAGGGTGGGGATTGGATGCAAGGGCCTGTAATGGGGTATGCCATGGTGTTATTGTTTCCTGTTACGGACGACGAAACCATAGAAAAGTGTACTAGTTAGCAATGAATCCAGCCCTGATCCTTGCTTCCAGTCTCCTAATTATCTTGTATGACATGTCGTTCTCGAACGTTCGACTGCCACGCACCCTCTTCCATCCAGTGAATGCGGGGTAATATTCTAAACTCCGGAATGGGACCACTGGTTCATGTATGATCATGTCAAGATTCGGTGGCTGGTGGCAACATCCCCGAAAAACATCGGCTTTCCGGGATCCAATAATCAGGCTTCGTGGTCCTCTGGTTGCCGTTACCGAACCAACCCTCCAATCATGAGCACATTCAGCCCGGCAACAGACGGCGTTGCTATGTTGATTTCCGTTTTGATCGCCCCAAAAAGAAGCATGGAATCTTTATGCCGATCACGTAGCCAGAGGTCGCACCTTCCCATGAAATGGTGCCACTAGTTTCTGCACCTATTGGTTTTTGCTCGGTCGGCGTCGTCGCGGTTTGCCAGCATATTTCTTATCGGAGAGTCCGTAGGCAAGGTGCCTCCGCGCGGCTTCGAATTCCAGGTATACACCTGCTGTAAAGAACAAGAAAGGAAAGCGAGAACAGCAAAAAGAAATGGAAAAAAGCAGTCCAGAAGAATTCTCGGAGGCGAGCAGGATGATACCCCTTCGAAGGCCCCGTATACAGCGTGCTCCGATCGCCTGTGAGTACTGCCATCGGCGCAAGATCCGCTGCGATGTGATGCACGGTGTCCCCTGTACAAACTGTCGCCTGGACAGAGTTGGCTGCCAGAAGAGAGCCGCCAAAGTGCCTACGGGAGCACCTCGCGGACGAGTTCCCCCTCGAAGGTCGGCCCCCAGGGCACAAAAATCTCCAACATCGCCGGTGCACTTCAGCATTCCGGTGGCATCCAGCGAGACCAGCGAGGCAAATACGGCTGAAACGGAATCCCAAAACAACGATGGTAGGTCAAATCCTCGAACTAGATGGCTAAGGTTAGGTTAAATCACTAAAAGTGTCGGCCCTGGGTAGATACGCATACCAAATTTAATGTCCTCTTCTGT
Source organism: Aspergillus biplanus (assembly GCA_027569045.1). Classification (NCBI taxonomy): domain Eukaryota; kingdom Fungi; phylum Ascomycota; class Eurotiomycetes; order Eurotiales; family Aspergillaceae; genus Aspergillus; species Aspergillus biplanus. Next base: position 220,253 of record JAPDEJ010000016.1, read on the forward strand.
TACTATCCCTTCCTCGATTCGTCACGACTTGCGCGGGTCAAGGAGTGCGATGCCGTATTCCTTGAGGCCCAGGGTTGCTTCCATCTGCCTCCAGCGCCTGTCCTGGACAGCCTCGTCAACCATTATTTCCTTTACGTCCACCCTTGTCTACCGTTGATCAACGAGTCGGAGTTCTGGCACATGTACCGCCATCCTGATGAATCCAAGGGGCAGTTTTCACTCCTTTTATTCCAGGCCATATTGTTTGCGGCTGCTCCTGTTCGTTACCCTTGACTGAACGGCTTTGGGTTGAGACCTTTGCTGACCGATTCCAGTTTGTGCCCTCCAACATTGTCGAACAATCCGGTTTCTCGTCCCCGGTAGCATTACGAGATGAATTCTACAAAAAAGCCAATGTGAGTGAGCGCTGCCCTGGTGCTTTTCCAGAGAGTAGCGGTGATTTAACTTCTAAAGATGCTCTACATACATGGCATAGAGGATGATCACTTCGTACTTGCGCAAGCAGCAATCCTACTGAGCTCCTATAACTCCAACACAGACGCAATAAGCAACTCAAAATGGTTAACGGCAGCCGTCAGACACGCGGAAGCTGAAAACGCGCACAGTTATGACTTCTGTCTCCTGGTTAGCGTCCGAGACCGGGTTAGATTGAAACGGCTTTGGTGGTGCTGCATAATCCGCGATCGACTGATTTCGTTGGGCACGCGTCGTCCCATCCAAATCCTGCCCAGTCAGTACCCACTTGCCGACAACACGCTCTCTCTAAACGACCTACAGGATGACATGGATAACTCTGGGGTCTACCAGCCTGATATCAGGCTGGCACTTAACTGGGCTCTGGTTAAGTTGGCTGGATTTGTCGTTGCTGTGACGGACCTCCTTGTCATCGCGTACCCTTCGCCTGACGATTCAACCTGGGGTAATACACCGACTAAAGGCGATTATTGGGAGACCTTGGAGGAGGTGCGGTCGCGCATTGAGATATGGGAGGCAGACTTCATGAAATGGGTCCAGAGTGTCGATTCTCATGTCTATCTGTCTGTTACTGTATTCCTTCATCTTACAACCGTGTATCACCAGTACGTCAAGTACCCCCTTCCCCCTCTTACCGTGGGGACTGCATGAGAAGTCTAACTGGGTTACAGGTCCGCTCGCATGGCCCTATGCAATCTTGCCTGCCGTCTCGCCGCAGAATCCGAATCCCCACAAGCTAGGATAACTCTGGGATACTATAAAGCAGAACTACACGATGCCGTATGCAATATGACGGACAAAGTGCAGAGACTGATTCGTTCAGGCAAAGCAAAATATCTTCCCGTAAGCGCGTAAGACCATCTCCTATCTTATTTTTTCTCCGTTAAGCACGCTTCATAAAACTAACAATTTCCCAGTATGGCATGTACTGTCCTCCCGCTTATCCTCTGGCAGTTGAACGTCGGACTATCTTCCACACCAGCTGCGAAGCGCCGCAATACACAGAACCTCTCTGTATACGAGGAGATCAACCGCCTATATGGCATGCGTTATGACATCAGACGTGTGGACGCCCTCATCCAGCAGGTTCTCGAATTCGTGAAACCCGAGATCGTCAAGATGGTCATGGGCACAGACACTGATCTCCCGACAGTCTCATTCCCGGATATGTTCGAAAAGGAGCCACAGAGCTACGCCTCGCTGTGCCTTTACCTAGACGGTCTACTTTCTGCCGACGATAAGATCAAAGAAGCCAACACGCAAAAGTTTATTCGCATCATGCAGCTGCAGTTTCAGCAGTTACAGGAGAAAACACAGTATAGTAGCGAGAGTATAACAGAAGTCAATACGCGTGAGCCAAACACTGGTTTTCTGGAGGACTTGGACGTAGTCTCCTGCATGCTGAGGTCGTCGGATGTAGGTGATTGCTCCGTTCTGTCTCCGATCCTCCCGGTGGATCAGATAGAGACAAGGATCGAGAACGCTGAAGAGGATACCGGACATTCCATGATGCCAATAGCACATTCAATTGAAACTGGACAACCAATGAGTGACTGCTGGGTCGATCTATTCACAATTCTGGGCGAATGAGTGCTACGTCAGGGGCAAGCTTGTTTCTGTTCTGATTTGACGATAATGTAACATAATTTGCAGAATATCTATTTAATGACATCTTTCTACCTATAATTTCTGGGTTCTCGCTTCAATCAAATCGATCGTGTTATCCAATGCATATGCACACGATGCCTTCTTGCTGCACACCAAGTCTGCCTGTTCGCGGGTGATGAACTTTGCCTCCACCGCGGGATTGTACCCGAGTCCGCTTTTGGCTGCGATGTTGTCCTCATTGATTGGACTGTCGGTGTTCTTCCTTCCATCCGCGCGTTTGTAGACGGTCACCACAATCGCGCCACCCAGGCCAATATTGTGCTGCAATGCCACATCGGTATCAGGGACAAGACGGCCGTTATTAGCCCAGCCTCGAAGTTGCCAGGTAAGTTCTGCACACTGGGCAATTCCCGTAGCGCCCAGTGGATGCCCTTTGGATATAAGACCACCTGACGGATTGACGATCGGTCCCCGTCCTCCTCCCCCATATGTGATATCGCCATTCCGAATAAGATGATGAGCTTCTCCAACTTCACAGAAGCCCATAGCCTCGAGTGAGATCAATTCATTTGCAGAAAAGCAGTCGTGTAACTCACACACCCGAATGTCTTTTGGTGTGGCTCCTGCCTCTTTTAATGCGGCAGCAGTTGCTTGTTTTGACATCCCGTATCCTACCAGGTCCATTGCACTTCCAGAGTACAAAGAAGGAGAATCAGACATGAGGGACTGGCCTGCGATCAAAATCGCGTGGCTTTTTAATTCCGGCCGCGCGTCGAGGAATCGTTGGGAGACGACTACCGCGGCAGCTGCACCATCAGAGGTGGGAGAGCATTGGAGTTTTGTCATGGGGTAGTAAATCATTGGTGAATTCTGAATCTCTTCTAGTGTGTACACTGTTCGAAACTGGGCATAAGGGTTGCGGGATGAATGTTCATGGGAGATGCGAGCAATTTCGGCGAAGTCCTCTGCCGTGGCTCCATATCTATACGCCTAAAGTCAGCTACAACATCACCATGTGGAAGGAACGAGCATCCCCTTTTGGGGGTAGGGTACTTACTTCTCCATATATTCCCTACCAGCATTCCCGAACATCCGTGGGTTCTTGGGAGTCTTGTCCCTCCCCCTCGTGGCATCCATCAACCTCATACTCAGATCAAATGGGGTGGGCCGATCTGTAATAGTGCTGACGAGCGGCCCTGAGTTCATCTGCTCGAAACCAACGACAAGAACACAGTCGTGTATGCCCGAGGAAACATAGTTCCGAGCCATATACAGACCGGTCGAGCCAGTGGCACAAGCATTGTTCGTATTGTAGATTGGAATGCCTGTCATACCGAATTGGTAGAATACACGCTGGCCGCTGCAGGTTGAACCAGAGGCATAACAGGCGATGCCGGCTTCAACATCGTCATAGGTGACGTGTCCGTCTAGCATTGCCTTGACTCCAGCCTCAAAGGCCAATTCCGTATACATCCGGGTAGCGCGCGGCCTGAGGAAGGCGGCCATACCTACGCCGAGTACGTAGGCATTGCCCTGTGTTTTCGAAGACATGGTGGGTGCAAGGAATGTAGAGGCAACTAGAGATGTAGAGAGTAATGCTGTCTCGATTTTGGGGGCGTTGCAATGAGCATCCAATTCTATCTATAAACTATCACTGAAGGGTTCGCAGGGTCCGAGGCCCAACCATCATCAAAGCATATCGTCACCGCGGCCCGTCTGCCCAGGGGCAGGGACGGGGAGACGGTGCTGCCGGCTATACCGCACATAGCCGACAATAACAGCTACAACACGTTCCCTCGGGAACGTCTTCTCTGTAGGATAATCTATTTTCCTTTTACTAACTACCAAATCTAATTTCGCATGAGTTGTGAGGGAAATATATGCTCACAGGGTGGCCAACAATATAAACGAGTTGTAACTTGCTACTTCCCGTGCTTTGGGAATGTCGGTCCATTAACCCATCGACCATTCTACACTAGGAAATATAGTAACCAACAACTTTATGTCACTAAAACGGCTAGACGGGGAAGCTGATCTGAAATATCACAAGGTGCAACGCTGTCACCTAAAGTGGTGGCGCCGGATTTGTTGGAAGTATTAGACGTGAGGGTATGCTAGCACTGTTCGGCTTTCGCGATAATGGTGAAAACAGAAGACATACACCTGAGGTTCCGCATTTATAATAAAGGTATCATTTTGTTCCACTTTAATCCGCCAGAAATAGGTTGGCTGAAACCCATATTGAGTTGAAGTATGGCTTAGGCGCCAATCATGAATGCCTCCCATCCCCCATAGGCTGAGCGACACCACCAAGTGAGCCTACTCTCGGTAAACAGTTTAGAATCTGCCCTTGCCAGTTGCGAACCCAAGCATACCCTCCCTAACTCTAACTAGGGGATGGCAGGATCGCAGGATGGATGGTGCTGTACCATATTACTTAAACGATTATCAACCCCTTGTAGCCTCCACGATCACTAATGCAACCAGTGGAAACTCATTCTCCTCCATTACCAGTAACTCATTATCATATCACATAGAAACGTCGTGAACATCCTGCAATACTAAGAGATGCTCATTCTGGTTGTACAAGGCCCCATCATACGGATAAATCCTCACAAGTGGAATATTTCGGACTCAAAGCTTTACGTTGGGATATACTCGTCCCCAAGTCGCCCTTGGGACAAAGTCCCCTTTGCTACCGCTCGCTTGGAATCTCCCTTTTTCATGAACTTTAACGCGGAGATTTCAAACCGTAGATTAATTTTTGGGCTTTCCCCGCATCTCCGCGCGGAGGTGGACCGTCGATATAGTGGGCAGTGGCGAAATGTTGGTAAGCTATACCCGGAAATACGACAATGCTCATTGACTATAGAGAATCCTACGAGAATCCTAAAATTTCCGTCATGCCCCATAGTTACGGGCTGAGTTTGATTGCAGGGAACTCCCCCTTGCAATATCAGGGTAGCGCATTCGTATTGGACCAACACTTAGGTTTGAAAGTCTACCATTCTCCGGAGTCTCCGACAAGGGCAGCTCTCCTGTACAATTGTTTTTTTTTTCTGTGTGTGTATGTGCTAGAGGAATCCATAACCGGTAGGAACCGTTGAAGTTTCTGGTACGTTGTACGTCCCATGGGTCCCGAATGTCTTCGGTATAGGCGTGGGTTGTCATTAGGGCCATGCGCCACATTCTCCTGGTCGCGAACCTGGTCACACCGGCGCTGCTCTCCCTATGTCCACTACACGTATATAAGCAGCGATTTCTTTCCCTATTCTTTCCCTAGGAGTACTTGGAATCCGCTGGGCTTGGACAATTAAACCTGCTTATTGAGCACACAATTCCACACCATGTCCTCTCTCACCTTTTATAACGTCGCTATCAGTTGTTTTGTGGCCTTTGGCTCAGGCAGCTATGGCTACGGGTTTGCCGTTTTCCCCACCAGCACTGGTCAGCCTGGGTTCTACAACTACTACAACCTCGACCGTGAGTATCAATCGCCCCCGGAAGTTCCCCCCCTCAACTGACTTGAAATAGCAAAAAGCACCTACACAGCCAAGTAAGCCTGCAAGAAGCTTTTTTGACCCCCTCCCATCCACTATCCCCGGTATATAGATGAGATTTTCAATTTCGCTATGCTAACAAGCCGGCAGTATTCTTGGGGCAATGAACGCTCTCTTCAACCTTGGCTTGGCCCTAGGTGCTCTTGCTCAGGGCTGGCTTGCAGATGCAGTTGGACGAAAGAAGGCCTTCATGCTGGCTGCGTTGTGCTCTCTAGCCGGAGCTGCCCTGGTTGCCGGTTCTCCTGTGATTGGCATGTTGATAGCAATGCGCTTGCTACACGGATTCGGATTGGGCATGCTTGTCGGACTTGTTCCTTTGTATCTGGCAGAAACCGCACCTCCTCATTACCGTGGATTGCTTCTATGCATCAACACAACGTGCATCTCCGCGGGATACCTTGTGTATGTATTATTCTGGCCTCCATTTTTACGGTGCATTCAGATCTCATGTTCTGTCTAGGTGTGCCTGGATTTCTGTCGGCACCTTCTACTCCACTAATCAGGCTCTCCAATGGAGAATGCCTTTGGCTCTTGCATGTGTTGGGCCACTAGCCCTGGTTATCGGACTTCCTTTCATTCCCGGTAGGTGAGCTGTTCAAGTTATCAGGCCTAGCACTAACACGAACCCTCTTTCTAGAGTCACCTCGGTATTTGGCTATGGTTGGTAGAAAGGAAGACGCTTGGGATGTTGTTCAATTGATTCATAGAGATCCCCACGATCCAGCGAATTCCGCGGCCCATGCGGAGTTCACACAAATAGTCAGACAAGTTGATTTCGACAAGGAGCTAGGATACGGCTACCTGAAGATGTTTACACAGCCATCCTGGAGGCGCAGAAGCTTGCTGGCAATGTTTCTGATGTGAGTACAATCTAGAATATCAATGCGGTTCTCCCCTGACTGACTGGATGCTGTTAGGTTTGCCGTTCAATCCACCGGAGTATGTCTACGATCGCGAGAAGATATGATGAATAGTAATTCTCTAATATCCATCTAGGTTCTGGGCATCACAAACTTCTTGATCCTCATCTTCGGGAACTTGGGAATGAGCACTTCTATGTCGTTGATCCTCTACGGTACAGAGACCAATTTCAATCTGGTATATAACGGGTCTAAATCATTCATCCAGGGATTTACGCCACGGCCGGGCAAGTCTGGGTGGCTCTAGGGATGCTTATCGTTGACAAAGTCGGCCGCAGGAAGCTCCTCCGTAAGCTTCCACTCATCTACTTCATTCACCAAATATCATTAACCTCTTACCCTCTAGTTGCCGGATTCCTCGGACAAGGCGCTTGCCTCCTCATAGAAGCATTATTACAGCGACAATATCTCGATAGTGACCACAAGGCTGGCCTCGGAGCATGTGTTGCTTTCCTCTTCGTCTACATGTTGTTCTTCAATCTTTGCACGGATGGGCCATCGTGGGCTTGGATCGCTGAGGTTTTCCCCACAACTGCGCGGTCTCGGGGTATCGGCCTTGGTCTTTTTTCCTACTTCGTGGGCAGCATCACCTACACCACTCCGGGAGCATTGGCGTTCAGAAACGTGTAAGTTTAACATTTACCCGCTGACCCTGGAGACTCGTGAAGTGCTAACTCCCAGGGACAGGAAATACAACATGTTCTATCTCTACTTCGGGCTATGTCTGGTTGCATCAGTGGTCATATACTTCTTTATTCCCGAAACCAAGCAAGTCCCGATTGAGGAACTTGGCACCTTGTTCGGTGATACGGTTATTGTCCATCTTACAGCTGATGGACATGGTATTGTCGAGGACAAAGAACTACCTGAGCAAGTCGAGAACATACATTCAGTGGAGGCCAAAAATGATGGATATACTAACCAGGTCTGAGGTCCAAATGGATCTATATTCGATGTACTATCATGAAAAGCTCCTCTATGTTTAGGAGAGATGAGGATGACGCGCTCAGAGTCCAATGTTTCTTTACGAGTTTTTAGTCCAGGGTTGATATATACTGTGCGAGTGTTATGAAAGAGAATTTATTGAGCGTTGGCAAATTACCTGTGATTTATGCATTCTATTCACCGTATCAAATCCGTGAAATAATGACATGACTGTAGCTGGAAGTAATTCCCCATCTTTGAATACGATTGGAGAAGCGGCAAAAGTGGGCATGTAAAAGGCATCAATTACTACTTGATATAGGAGCCTGGCTTTCGATATACCGGTCACCGCAAAACTGCCTTCCCGTGGGGTATCCGTGACCTCAACTTGGAGCGAAAAAAGTCAGATCAATTCAGGCCACGAAATTATGCACTGGGCGGCTCCTCATTGGCCAGAGGCTCTGAACCTGATTAGTAATAGGCACCGCGCTCTGATTGGTTCTGAAAATAGTAATCTGGTGAATTGTATCACGTGCTATACTGCGGCCTCAGGCTACTAATCCGCAATAGCTTCGTGTTTTGGCGCCACACGCGTCCTCCTCCGCACAGAAGGAAGCCGTTGCTCCCGCCAAAATCGAATAATTGCCCTTGGATATTTATATTATTTGGCCTATTGAGCAATTATATATATCTCAGGGATTGGTAAAGAATTGAATATTTATTCATTTTACTCCTGGAAGGCACTAAATATCTGGATACGAAAAGCTTACGAATGTGATCCTCAGTTCCCAATCTGTGGTCGACAATATATATTTCGCATTTCAGGGACCATGATTGAGGAGGGTGGGCATTATGCGGAGTGTTTCCCTCAGTTGTTGTAAAGGTCTTCGTTAAACGGTTATCCCCCCACCCAGAGAAGAGAAAAGCCTTCAATTTTTGTTGTTATGCTACTTGAACTTTTGACTTAACTGGCTGGTTTGATGCGCTCTGATGTTTTTTGGGTGTGTCTATCATGCCAAGAACATTGTTTTGGTGAGGCTATCATTGGTTGAAAGTACTGTGGGCCTCTCATATCAATGCCCGCGCCAAGCATTCAAACCCTTAGGGAAGCTCAACCAATAAAAAATAAGATAGGAAAAGGACACAAGATTGCGCCCCTCGGGCCGTCTTTCTCCCGGCTTCACCTGTAGAATCTGGCACTGTGGGCTCGTCATACCGCGATGATGCTCCCTGTTAGTGTCGGAAAAGGGATAGCCTCAACATAAAGTTTTGGTGGAGGGTTCATGGCGCGGCGAGACTTTAGACCCACTCCGAAATCCTTCGGGCCTCCACAGTTTTCAGCACATGCAGAGATACTCCCCTTCATCTCTAAAATTGGATTGACTTTTGCTTGAGCCTGGCCATACGAGATGTGGAGTAGGAGAGTCGAGCCAGAAGGCCACCGAAGTTTAGCCATATTGTGGATTTCAGGATTCTATTGCCTCGAGGGGAGAAAGGGACAACGAATGAGAGGAAGTATTGGCAAAAAAGCGCCACAAACAGAGTTAGTAAGGCGTATGGATACTCTATGGCGTTTCATTGCGCCATAAAGTTGCATCAGATGATTCTTGTCTCCAGAGCACTTTGACCAAGGACAGGTTGGTCAATATCGGGAGTCAAATCTAGCAAATTGTTTGGGTGGCGAATGTTACAGGAGTCACTAGGGGCTAGTTCTGGTGGCTGAGGGCAAAAACTAAAATCGTTCCATGCATATACAAATGTAAAGTATGCGTGTGCCTGGCTGTGTGATAGGCCCCGAAGTTAGGACCTCAAGTGCTGATACCTACTGCTGTGGAAATGATCAACATCGCGGACTACGAGGCGGAAAGGGGAACCGTTAACCCTAGTATAGCACGGCCACCTGTGGTCCCTTTTCTTTTTCACTGACAGCCCTTGAAGTTTACGTGAAATTCTAGCACTCTGGACCCTAATGGTGGAAGAAAGGTTCGGGAGCGATATTGTAATGGTGTTTTTGAGGGGCGTTGCACTGGGCACTATATAGGTTGTGAGTGGAGGAGGAAGTGATAGTCTTGATACTTTATTGTACTTTGCTCAGAAAGGGGTCCAATAGCTCTGGGAGCGGATCTCTACCTTATTGTCGCTCAACACAGCATGAGTGTCACAAGTTTGTGACACTGACCCTGTCTTCCCTCTAGTCCAAGTAGAATCGATAGTCTAGAGGATAGGGGTGTTTCGTTTTGTCTCACCCTGACTTTATACAAATCCTTGGCTTTTTTGTATCACTCCAATTTGGGGTGGCAAATACAAACCCCTGGCGACTATGTTCCTCTCACAGGATAACAGGAACCATCGTGGGTGATCGATCATCAGCCGGCATCATCAATCAAGAAAAAACGGCCAGGGAGTTGATAGGGCCCTGCGTGCGGGGTATGTGATGATTTTGCAACCTCTACCTTAGTTCATACGCCCTGGTAAGACTATATATGGCAAGCTACTGTTGCATCTACATGTCTTCTGCGTGTTTTATTATTCTAATGAGGGTACCGGGAATGATTGATATCCTCCATCAAGATTGTTGTTGAATTCTCCGTGCGCCTTTTATATGTTCATATAATCGCGATCTCTAAACTAGCACTCCAGAGACCGCTACACCATGAAGAGTACCTTTTCGGATGATACGTGGCAGGCAAAGCGGTCTTTGATTACGAGGTTGTACAGAGATGAAGAGTGGCCCTTGAAACAGGTGTTGAAAGTTATTCACACACGCGACTTTCGCCCAAGGTAAGTATCATTGTTTTCGCTGCACCCTATGAAGAATAGCAGCTCACCATGCTTTAGCGAGTCACAACTACGCAGCCGATTGAAGAGATGGCATGTCACAAAGCCGTCTCGCAAAAAATATAACAAACAACGCCCGGGAAGATCTCGCAAGAACGGTTCATCCAAGGAATCGTTCCCAGAGGACCCGAGTTCATTAAACCATGCTGCCTTAAATATCAGTGAGAGTTTACCGGAAGTGTCCTTTACTGAACCAGATACGCGTGGTCCTTTCGACAGTATCGTCTGGGAGCAATCAGCTGTGGGGGAACAAGTCCTGAACAAACTAAGGCACTGCCCTTCGCCTGAAGACCCCCAGCCTATACCAATGCCTACACCACCTTATCAAACGTCATTCTTGCAAGCTCCGAAAGGCTTCTCGAACTACGAACGTACCAAAGCCCGACACTCAATTTCCCAACAGCCTAAGGTGCTTAATCACGAAGATAATGACATAGTCACACCGTCAAGTTCGGGGCATCCTGACAATTGTTTTGGGTTTCCTCCGCTTGCAGATCACTGCTATGACGAGGAGTGTCTTTCTGGAAGCCATCCTGAAATGGACATTCCCTTTCAATTACACCCGAGGCAATCGGAGCTATCTTCTGTTGGACAGCCAGTACAGGCAAACCCCATGGCGCCACTGGGGCAAGGCAAAGAGCAACACAAGGAAGCCCTGGAAAAAACGGCAGAACTGCAGCAACCCTCTTTCCCTGAAGACGATCTAATTCCCATCTGGTCAGGCATCCTAGATACCCTGGTACCGAATTTTCCCTGCAGTCAGCTGCCTGACCCCGGCTGGGGGGAAATTCCCGATCCTCTCTCTTGTGTATGGCCAACCCTGCTTGATCATGCGAATTGGCCCCCGCCTAGTCGCTGGTAATTTGTTTCATGTGTTTCCTTGTTTATCCATATACCACCGCAGCTGTGATCATGAACAATATCAGTCATTAAAACCCCTACGTTCCTTTCGTAGGCTGACCACCGTGATCTGCACACTCTAGACAAACTACCGAGTCAAAGCAGGTCAAGCTCTTGGCTCTATCATACTCTACCTTCAACATTGGCCTCTTAGTAAAGTTAGGTCCACTAAACATGGTTATCTCCGAAGGCTTACTGCCATTCAAAGGAATATCCACATGTAAACCACGTTACATGAAAGTTAAATAGTACACCTAGCGTTAGCATTGGTGTTGTTTGTCGTGATGTGAAGGATCCTCGCCACAGGGGATATCGGAGTATAATACAATGCTTGTCCTTTTACTTGCTATCTTTGCATGGTATGTTTTGGGTTATTCCTCCGTCTTCATCTTAATATATGCGTGATAGTGTGATTCATGCTGCATAGCATGGTGGTCTACTTAGGTAGGTCCACAGATCCGAATCGTTTGAGGCAGCATCTTCTTCTTCGAGACAGGGGGTAGTTTTTCAAAGTAACCCTCATTTATTATAAATCTACACCAGGCCTTGAGATGACTAGCGTACCCTGTTAAATATTTGCACTCATGGTAAGCTGAGTCTATCAGGTGAAAGTGACCTCAGCCCCAAGCTACTTCAACCAGAAACGATAGTCCAAGTCATGCCACTGTTCGGAATGAACAAGTGTAATGCCCTAGAGTAACCGAAATATCTTAGTAGTTGCCGCAGCGAGAGTCAATTTAAACTTTTGCTTCAAACGGCCAACCATAATCCTAGTCATGCTCGTTTTAAACCCTGTCAAATCTCGGCTTAAAGCTCTTGCTCACTTGAGCCTGCTTGTTCAGAGCCCTGCAGCTTCGGCCGGGAAATATCGGGCCCTGGTCAAAACACTCTGGACTACTATCCTGGAAGGGCGCCAATGATATCGCTGCCCGCTTGATCGCAGGTCCGACTTGTGAACTCTTCTCCGCAAATTCAAGGATTCTTGCTAGGGTTGGTGATAGGTCCCCGCACCGTTGACCGAACAACCAAGGTTGTAACGGCGGGAATAGGGAGTCATCTAACAGGAACCTCTCGATCTGTACCTTACTAGTGTGATTCGTTAGGTTAGGACCAGCGCAAACTAATAGGAAAGTAACAAGAGAGGGTAATCCTCTCGGCCGTACCTCGGTGAATACAGGCCCTGGGTCACTCCTTTCAATTAGGGGCGAAATAGGAAGCTAAGAAGGAACTAAGAGTAGGGATATTACACATTATGAATGTGATAGGGCTTGCAGCACATGAAAGAGCCAGCCACTGCCAAGGCAAGAAAAGGAGGCATTTTTCTCATGAGGTGGCGGACCAAACGAAGCGCATCGTTCCCAAGAGGGGTTGCTCAGCAACACAACATTCTTTCGTCATTAAGACCAAAGATATCCTCCCACGAAAATTCAAAGACTACGAGGTGATACTTTCACTGTTTTATTTCATACTACCAATGTATGACTCCTGCATTGTCACATATCCAAAGGTCGAGTAGAAAATATGCACGTATTAAAGCGAATCATTTTTGAATAACGTGGGCACATGGGAGGTTGATTTCTGTTCCCTATCTGCTGATATTATCTTAAAAACAAAAAGAAAAGAAGAAAATCTACGAGTGAATCGGTCCGGTATACCAGTACTTTGATGCCTCGCCGATGTAGTAGATCACCTTAGCTCCGATTAACACCCTCGACCGGTTTATGGGCCATAGCTAGGCTCAATCGTCGATCCCTTCCGTTATTAATTCGATCGCGGCTGAAAGGTGGAAATTGCCGGAGGTGGGACGAGGTGCGTGTAGGGGCGAAGCTGGATACTGAGAAAAGCCGAATACCGATATCTCTCCCGGCTGTGGATCTAGGTGGGCTATAGATAGCTAAACTTTGAATAATAAACAATCTACGCGTTATCAGTCAAGGCAAAGAACGTACAAGAATGCTCGAAGTGAGAATGACAATGGGAACTTAAAAAGGCTGTGATATACGCTGAGCATATCTCCTAGTTTGAAGAGTCTCTTTACAAATATTGTTGCTGATAAAATTTAGACTTGCACGACGCAAGCGTTGCGGGATTATGGATATGGCAGTAAGCTTCCAGGGCTTTCAAGACTCTCCCCAGGCTATGTGTTTTGAGTGACAGTGGACAGCTCAATAATTGAAGAGTCAAGAAAATAACAGCAATTGCGAGCAGGAACCCTGCTTCTGGGGTTGATGGGCCAGATCGGAGCCCAGAAAACTAGCCCCAGGCTTGAACCCTGGGACGTCCTGGGCAGTGACTACGTGTTGATAAAAGGGTTCTAACAAAAGGATCGCGTTCAGGTTTGTTCTATCATCTTTGGGCAAGTTGGGTGCTTGAAACGGTGCCATGGAACGATCTCAATATTTTGACTTCGTTATTGTGGCGGTGGATGACTGGACTCGACTCGACCCCCCATCGTCCCACGTTTCCACTCGATCCTTTCGGGATTCGGGAAAAAATAAGGGAAAAAGAAAAAAAAAATTAGAAGCTAAAATAGGGTTTATTATTGGACCATGGAACATTAATGATTTTTGAGTTTCGGATCCCCCCACCCGCTGTAAGAAAGTCCGAAAGCTATCGGAGTTGCTTTGCTGCTGCTACCCCAGACTCGAGTCACTTCCCCGCACCAAGCTTGGTGGCGGCAATCCCCAGTTTCTGTTGCGCCCTCTTAAGGTGCTAATAGCTCATTTATTGCCTGTCCATTACCGTTATTGTATATCTCAAAGACTCACCTTCCCCGGCTGTCATGATGGAGGAGACCCGATCTCAGGTTACCGGCCCAAAGAAGTCTAGGCCCAATAAACGTGCTGGGCAGGTATGCCTGCGCTGCCACGAGAAAAAGGTAGGGAGCTTTCCTGGACTACGTACATGGCAACTCGTGTAGAAAGGTCAATGTAGTATCCACGGCTAATAATGTCTAGATCAAATGCGACATCTACCTCAAAACCGGCCCTTCGCGAGTGTGTGGTAACTGCACTAACAGCGCCTCAACGTGTTTGTAAGTAGAGCTGCTCATTAGCAAAGCTTTCTATCAGGAAGATAATAACTATCTCTATAGAATACGACAGTCTAAGAGAGGCACGAAGAGGCGTCTAGCACGGCCAGCTGCAGAAACGGAGCGGTGGGAATCCGCTACCCAACGGAAGACCCCTGATGCGTCGGTAATTATCAACTCATCATGATCCGCGGAGGAAAATGGCCCTGCTGACTGTATTCATTGTAGTCCACCATAACAAGCATCGACGAATATCCCACTCTCCATCCGGTCAACTTCTCCCTACCAGAGCAGTCGCATGGGCTGGACGGGCATCCCGTCACCCAGGTAGATCTACCGACCGCAGAGGGACAGCACAGCAGATACGGAAGCATACGAGAGGTCCAGCCTCATCAGACCCACCTAGGAAGCACGGGGTATATGCAAATGTTCACTCACTCGAATACATTGGGGTACCAGACTCCGTCCGAGCCCATGCAGCTAGATTGTCCTTCTGCAGCACTGCAACCAATCCCCGACGATCTTCTTGATAGTTATGTCGAAACATACTTTGAGTATGCTAGTGTGTGGTGCCCGGTGCTGGATCGCGAATCACTCCAGCTGCGCCCGCAAATTCTCATATCTCCCCTTATCCAAAATGCGCTTGCGCTCTGCGCCACACGACTCCGGCCGCCGTTGATGGCGCACTTGGAGCCCATCCTGCACTACCAGCGGGCGAAAAGCCTGCTGTACGGGAATTGTGAAAGTAACCCGCTTCTCCAAATTGTCAGTCTTATGTTATTTTGGTGGTGGAGTCCCGGAATGCCCAATGTCGCAAGCCTGGACACGGGTAGATGGTGGCTTGGTGCGGCAATCCGGATTGCGGAGGAAATCGGGCTACACCAGCGGACGTCTCCGATACAGCCGTTGATAGGAGAGACACCAGGTTTGCGACGGAGGATCTGGTGGACGCTGTTTGTAAGTTTCCCCACTCAAATTGCCGCAATTCGAACCGAAAGACTAACTAATTGTCTTACAAAAGACCAGGGATCGAATAGTAGCAATGGCGCAGGGTAGGCCCTGTCTCATAAACGTCGATTACTGCGACCAGCCCATGGTTACCGTAGACGACTTCCCGGACCCAACAGACCTCAAGGCATTTGTCTTCGTGTCCTGGGTCCAGCTATGGGAAATCGGTGGGAAGATCCATCGGGAGATATATTGGGCGAAAGAGGCATACTCCCCGATGCCAGACCTGGTCCAAGAGCTGATCGTTTGGGCGAAATCACTCCCTGTTTCCCTGCAACTCCCCTTTAATACGAATCGAACATACGCCTTTAACCGTGATGTGCACGACCTACACCTAAGCTACCTAACCCTGATCCTATTGCTGTATCTGGGTAGGAGCGAGAAGACAATTCCCACGGCTTCAATCCCGGCCATCGCTGCCGCATCCTGCATTACCCGTATATTCAAGGACTATCTCGCCCGTGGGTCTGTGCGGTTCGTCCTCCCACAAGCAAGCTGGAGCATCGCTCTCGCTATCCTAGCTTTGCTACACGCCCGACGAATTGAGGAACTGTCCGTGTTCGCTGAGCAGGAAATCAAAACATTACATGCCGCCCTCACCCAATTGGCACCATTTTCGTACCCCGGGAAGATGTTCAGCCAGGGGATTCAGCGTCTCCTCGACGCGGAGCTCGCAGCAATGAGCTTTCGCCCAGCGACACCACTGGATCCGGCCATTATCGAGCATCCTCATTCCCCAGCAGCTGCTAGTACCACGTCGGGGGATGGCCAAAGGTTGTGGATGCATCTGTTTCCGTATATAACCCCTCAGACGAGCCCGTTAGTAGCGCAGCTGCTTGCTACTGAGGGCGCGGAAATGTTACCGCGTAATAATGACCCGGAATGGGGTCCGGAAATACTTCCATTGTTGCATGAACTGATTTCGGATTCCCATAATTTCTACGAGACTAATCTTACGCTGGGCTGAGTTGATTCGTCCTTTGCGGATGTTTGTATCTTAAGATCTTACATGTATAAATATAACGATGGCAACATTGGAAAGGTACTGGCTACTTAATCTTTCATAGTAATTGTAGATATCATTAATCTTAACCCATCAAGCCTATCTCAACCTGGAGGAGAATACCTTCGAAATGGGCTACAGTTCATCCTCACGAAACCCGAAATCAAGCTCTCGGACCCTTCGATTAAATATAAGTCGTAGAGCCCCTAAGACTCCCGATACAAGAGCTTAATTTACACACCAGGACATCTGGCATTGTTGATGGCGTGATACCGGCCTAACTCCGGAACCAAAACTGCAGGAATCACTGGTGTGGGCTAACATCGGGTGAAGAGTCACGGCACCACTCCCCTCAAGTTCACGAGTGCGGGGGAGGCTACCCAACACCGAATGCCCCTCCTTTTGTGCGGGTAGGGCGAGGAGCCGCCGGTTATGTCGGTATGATGTACGGAAATAAGGTCGGGGTATCGGCAATTCTATGAGGGGGTGGTTCCATGAGTGGATGGCACACCTGTTTCTACCACGTGGATATGGTTCCATGGTGCGGATCATATGGGGGGTAAATCGTGCAAAGGGAAAATGGCCAGTGAAATATCAAGAGCTGTATAAAGACACGTGCAACAGTGGCCTTCCCTTACAGAGTAGAACCTGAATAACTCTAAGTGTTCTTTTAGAATATTTTGGCTCCCTCCTTTGACCTAATCACGATGCTGGTCTTGAACGAAACGCCGCGGGCTGCCGCCAGCGCTTCCGCCGAGAACGACCCCCTAGATTACGATGTCCTCATTATTGGAGCTGGGCTGGCGGGTATCTACGCAGCCATCTCAATGAAGCGATTGGGGCTGCGCGTCCGAGTCATCGAGCGAGGTTCCGGCCCTGGTGGCGTGTGGTTCTGGAATCGATACCCCGGCGCTCGCTTTGACTCGGAAAGTTACACCTACATGTTCACCTTCTCGCAAGAGCTGCTGGACGAGTGGGACTGGAAGGAGCACTTCTCCGCTCAGGCAGACACCTTGAGGTATATCAACTACATTGTTGACAAGTTCAACGTGCGGTCCAATATTCAATTGCACACTGAAGTGAAATCCGCCCAGTACGACGATGCGAAACGATCCTGGGCCGTCACCGATCAGAATGGGAATATGCTTGTGTCACGATTCCTGATCAACTGCTTGGGCCCGCTCACAACACCTACCTTGCCAGCGATCCCGGGAGTGGAGGACTTCAAAGGAGAAGCATACCATACTTCTCGCTGGCCGCATGAGGAGATACGATTCGAAGGGAAACGGGTTGGCGTTATCGGAACCGGAGCGACCGGCATTCAGGTTATCCAAGAGGTCGCGAAGACAGCTAAGCATTTAACCGTCTTCCAACGAACAGCTAACTGGACTGCCCCTCTCCGCAACAGCACTATCGACGCAGAGGAAATGAAATCGATCCGAGAGCAGTACCCGGATATTATCCGGAAATGCAAATCCACCCCGATGTGTTTCATGTACCAGCCAGACCCGCGAAACGCCGTGGACTTATCCAAGGAAGAGAGAGAGGAAATGTGGGAGGATCATTACAGAAAGCGTGGTCTGATCAAATGGGTTGGAAATTTCAAGGACATTTTCACCAACGAGGAAGCCAACAATCTCTACAGTGAGTGGATGGCTGCAAAGATCCGCGCGCGGGTTGATGACCCCGAGATCGCGGAGGCATTGATTCCCAATAACCACGGCTTTGGGACCCGACGAGTGCCTCTCGAGAATGGCTACTACGAGCTGTACAATAGGGAGGATGTGAAGCTGGTCAACCTCTCCAACAATCCCATTGAGCGGATTACAGAGACTGGTATCCAAACATCAACCGGACACATTGACCTTGATATCCTGATTTATGCGACTGGTTTCGACGCCCTGACCGGCTCATACGAGGAAATCGAATACACCGGCGAGAGCGGGCTGACTCTCCGAGAGAAATGGAAGGATGGACCACGAACCTATCTTGGATTGACAGTCCCCGGGTTCCCGAATATGTTCAACGTGCTAGGCCCACACCAAGCGACGGGCAATATTCCTCATTGTATTGAGTACGCGGTGGAGTGGTTGACGAGGTTCATGAAGTACCTGGGTGGACGCAATATCACGTATATGGTGCCAGATGAGAAGGGAGAGGCCGAGTGGACGGAGCATGTTTTTGCCTGCACTAAGGGGGTGCTGTCGGCGAAGGTCAAGTCCTGGATGACGGGTTACAACACGAACCGCCCCGGTAAGGCTGAAACGAGAATCATCCGATATTATGGAAGCGTTCTAGGGTTTCGAGAACGCTGTGAGGCTGTCGCCAGTGATAACTACCGCCACTTTATTATGGATTGATTCTGTATCTAACAAATAGCAAAGAAGTGTGAATTTAGAGTACCTGAGCTTGAAGTCTATGTTTATTCGATTTCTTGAATATATTATTTTGTATACCTGCTTAGAGATTCATTCCGACTAAGAGAGAAAATTCATATTTTAACATGACGGATGCTTGAGCCCCTGGGTACCTCAAAGGAGAATGAAGCTGGTGTAGTATAAGCAATCAAGTGATAGCGTTGGTAACATAGAATCCCGAATTTAGAGATAGCTTCAATAGTCAATATCGACTAAGTGGGCTAATTCATTGCCACGGCCTCAAAAGGCTAACCCAAAAACAACAAGCGTCTACCCGCTCGGTATAGGAATAAATGACTTTTTAGGTGAGTGCATTTTGGGCCTGGGCATAGCCGGTGTTTCTGGTATTCGCCACCCATATTGCCAGGAATTGCCGAAGACCTTGGTTGCCTTCAGCCGGGATGTTGACCTTGCGCCAATAAGGAGAGGGCAGATGTTTCATAGTTGCGGTCAAGAAAATTGGTCCAGATTTCCACTGTTCGGATACATCAATTTCCGAATTTATCATGTCATCCCAAACGGTAACCAGGGGATAGGACACTGCTTTTATCGGAGATAGACGAAGGGTGATGTTGTGACCGTCTTTGATGAACAGTAAAGTCGCAGACCACTAACGGCCCCGACAACCTTCGGAGTCCTACGAAGTAATACATTTCAACGCAGAGTAATTCAGGGCGCGATAAAGTACTTTATATACAGGCCATCCACTGCAAGAACTGAGTAACTTTGTGTTCAAGTGTCCATGTATTTCCACTTCCTTTAAGGGATCTCTATTGGCTGCCCCCCATCCCCAATGCCCAAGGACCGCACCGCCAGTTTCTTCAGCCGCGGGATCAGCATCGTTGGAGTCCTCCGACTCCCCGCAGCTGATAGCCCTAATCGAAAACAGGCTGCTATCGTGGTTAGCCACCCGGCTGGGGGAGTAAAGGAACAGGCTGCTGGTCTTTACGCCCAACTTCTGACCAAGCAAGGATACGTTACTCTTGCATTTGATGCCGCCTACCAAGGGGAGAGCTCCGGCGAACCCCGTGGCCTCGAAGATCCATACCAGCGTGTGGAGGATATTAAGTCCGCTGTGACATTCCTTTCACTCCACCCAGACGTGGATCCCAACCGCATCGGAGTTTTAGGGCTTTGTGCCTCGGGTGGCTATGCCAATTTTGCTGCCCAGACCGACGTCCGCATCAGGGCAGTGGCCGGGGTTAGCTCGGTGGACTTTGGGGCCTTGATTCGCGATGGTCTCAAGGACAGTGTCACTGCTACCAACTCTAAGGCCTTTGTAGACACACTTGAAATAGCCGCCAGAGCACGAATCGAGGAGGCCCAGGGGCATCAATACGCCCAACTGTCCTTTTTTCCGGATGACCTCGATGCAATCCCTGATGGGTATCCAGCTCTTTATAAAGAAGGCGCAGACTACTATCGCACTCCTCGGGGAGCCCACTATCGATCGACCAACCGATTCCCTTTACGCAGCACTGATTTATTAGTCAACTTTGATGCGTTTGCCTTCAATCACCTCATTTCTCCACGGCCGCTTCTGATGATTGCCGGTTCTGCGGCAGACACTCTATATTTTAGCGAGATCGCCGTGCAAAAAGCTCGAGGACCCAAAGAACTGTACCTAGTCAAGGGAAAGTCACACGTCGACCTCTATGACGATCCAAGTGAGGTTATTCTCCGACTGAGTGATTTTTTTGCTACTGCCCTTGCCAAATAATCGATTGGAGTAAAGGAGGGATTCGCGCACGTCTTTCCGGGTCTGGTACACACAACATAAAACGAGGAGAATCAACTGTATAAATATATGTATATAATAAAGCATGGACTTCGAAATTCAATTTCATTTCCTTGGTGAGAACCCTAAAAATAATTCTTCATCAACTTATAGGTCTACGCTGCTATCAATCTGCGGCACGTCTAAGTCCAAATATAAGAACACACAGACAAGAAGGATGCAAATGATCATCCAATGTTGAGCATTATACATAGAGCAGTACAGAATAACATAGTTTTGGGTTGAATATAAACTATTGACCATGAATATACCATATCAGTCACGGCCCAGTACCAAACACTAGCAATGATAACCCATTTTTGCCCATAGTTATCCCTTCCATACTGGACGCTCCACTAGCTCTGTGGCTGCAAAAAAGCGATAAACTTTTCAATTGCCCACGGAGCCCCGTTGGACTGGACCGACGCGGTCGAGGAATCGAGAAGGGTTGCCATGGGCTTGCAAGCTTCAATATGGGTCTCATTATAAGTCCATTCGATGGCTGCATGATCATCTGTGTATCTGCCACACCAATGAGTTTGCTGAAATGCCACGTCTGGGCCCTGTAATAGCGATGACTTACTGCTCGAGGACGACAAATGTGTCCTTTCCAGCCCGGATACCGAAAAGATCTGTCTGACCAGCCGGCTTTATTTGATGGAAGCTCTTCATGGTATTTGCGAGGAATGCGTTTGTCTATTGGAGAAAGATAAGCCCTCGGAAACTTGCCATTATCCAACAGGGGGATATTTACGTACCGCATCACCTTTGCCTGGCAAAGACTTGACCGTTGTTAAGTAGATCACATCCGCAAAAGCAAGAACGGGCATGAGGCCCAGCGTAACATTCAAAAGTTTCATGCTGGTGGTCGATTGTGCTGCACTCAAAGATTGAGTGGAGGATGTAGCTACGAGCGGACGCAACGACAACCTTAAATATCCCACTGTATGGAGGCTATGCGGATTGAGCTTCAAGGGATTCTGGTGAAAATGTTCCTATGCACAAATCTCGCTTCCTTATTGAATAAGTAATTAACCAGTCATGCGGGGAATTGCGTCCCCGCATTCTACCTTCCCCGGGCCAATTTTTGGGTCAAGTTGACACCCTCGAAGCTAGGGTTGGTCCAACGCGCTGCAGCTCAGCACTGATCGACCGGTATCACATGAACCGGGTATAGGGACGCTTATTAGTATTCAACCTTTGATACAATCGGCTCTATCTGGAAGCAGACCCTCCCTCCCTGCGGGCCCCTTGACACGTAGAGAGACTGGCTATTGGGATGCCCCCCTTGTTAGAAGGCATCAGGGTTTGTGGCAATAGGATTCATGCAGACGAGAAGGCATATCCCTAAGGGTTTACACCTGGAATAATAAATTCTAGTTTGAGTTCGCTCTCGAGGTGCTGGAAAGTTGGCCCTGATACTCTTGATCGATTACAGCGTTGTCCTGTCACCTCATCTTCCCGTATATCTGGTTTTTTGGGATGATCGCCATGCTTTACGAATGAGAAAGGATATGTTTATACATTACGGGACGGAACGTGAAGCACCAATAAATGTTCCATTAAAGGTAAAAAGGACCGGATCACAACCACAGGGAGGCATGGAGGGAGCCCATTTTGTTGTTTGTAGATTATTCTCAACTATTGAGAGTCGAATCACCTGGCTGCAGAATTTCTTGACTACCCTCGCTTCTGTCTTTCAACGAAATATGCACTCGCGCGGAGGGCTTAAACGGCTTGAGATCGATAGATCTTTGCCTGTAGTGTTGGTAGCCCCTTGATGATCTCCAGCTAGTGATGCCTCGGGAAATTGACGCAGGAATAGATTGGGTTGGCCGGTCTCGAATATAAGATCGAGCAGATGTAACCCCATCAGAGACCCAGGAAAAAAAAGGACGTAGGGCTGGGAGGCTGCCCGCCATTATTCCGAGCCCCAGTTCCAGGATAAAGAGGATGATAAATATGTAGGAATTGTCTGTCCATTAGTAAATGCTTGGACTGCTATTCTTCAACGGATGAGGTCTCACAAAGGATGTCATTGCTCTTATACATCTCAATGAATGGAAGGCGAACCACGGAGCAAACGCAAACCCTGTTAAGATGTAACAATAAGATACGTTAGCAAGGAACATTTGCTATGGGCACATGGACTTACACGCCGCCGACACTTAAAATGACACCAACCATCATTTTGACCCGGATGTTCATCTGTAAATCCCAAACCAGAAGTGCTGGAATTACACTTAGGCATATATCGCAGGCGGCTCCAAGCGATCCGTTGACGTAAAATAGAGCAATCATTATGTCTACGTCGATGCATGACCCTGCGCCGGTTCGGTTCCAGAATTCGGAAACTGGGTGGCATTGAAAGACCATCACAAGCCAAAGGGAGGTTCCCATCAGGACCGTGATCATTATCACCACTTTCAGGCATAGGCGGTGCCACGTGTAAACCGTCAGACGAAGGAGGGTTGTTGCAATTGAAGTTTTCATAAACACGCCGCCCATAATATACCCGGGTTGAGCCATCCACCACCACTAACATGCAGGTTAGTAAGAGGTCAAAACCAGGCCACACAAGCTAATTACCCAAAGGCATTTGGAATAGTCCTGCAGATCTGTGAAATCTTCTCGCCTTCTGCCCACCCCATTTAGGGTACCGAAAATCGCACAAATGGTAAACATTGTGTTGAGTAACTAGACTCTTGAGTTATTGTGCGCGATTCCTTGGGACGGGGAAGTGACATACCACTGCCACGACCATCAAGCCATCATCCCATCCGAATACCCTTTTGCTCGGGCGTAGACGACAAAAGCATCTCAATGCTACAATGACCAACGGGAGGGTTAAAAATATAACATCAATAATCAGAATTGCTCGAGAACGAGCCGCAGCTGGATCAGAGATATCCTGCATGATACATCAGAATTCCAATTGTGAACCCCTCTAGGCATATCGTAGCCAAAATCCATCGATCAGCCAAAATCGCGGTATATGAAGGTGGCCTGTTTTCTACACCCCGCAGGTTCGGGGTTTGTGTGCAGACCATGCATCTGGGGAATCCTGGTCCATATATCGACATCCCCCGAATTTAGGCCAGGGGGAAGTCGGGTTGCCCATCAAGAAGCTGCACCACTAGATATAATTGGTCATAGACTGGGTACGGATCGACGTTAGTCTAGTCCTTTGCGCTCTTTATTGGTATTTTCATCCAATTAAATTTAACAGTGTACCGGCAATCTCGGTATTAAATGGGATTGCCGAACTCAGCAGGAAGAAGTCGCACCATGAAACGTCCCCACCTATAGCAACCCAATTATCTTAACCTGGAACATTAAGGGGGAAAGGAAAAAGCACGGGTTGAGTGCATCAATTTGTAATTACTACATGGAAGGATAAGTTTGATCGTGAAATCGGGGTAACGAAGGAAATCGCTGCAGGGCAAGAAGCGATATACTTAGTACGGCCCCAGCAACAAACAGGATTAAGAAACACAACCCTCCCAACCACAAAAGAAACAACAAGAAAGAGCGAAAATGAGCAAAAAGAGGGGAAAAGAACAACAACATACAACAGCATTAGTATGACGGAGCTCAGCAACCGTAGATGTTTCCTAAGCAGCTGATTTACCGCCTCTTCAGGGGCCTGAATATAATGCACCTCCTTTGTACATTTGTATATTATAGAAAGAAGGGGTTGAACTGATCCAAAATATTTTATATATTCAGTCTTGGTTTCCTTGAAATTTCCTTCTTCTTCTCTATTCTTTATTTTCCTTGTTTCTTGTCTTTCCGGCCAGGATGTCTCAAGACTTTGCTGGCAGGCTTTTGGAGGTGGTTGGTATCAGCCACTATGATATAGCAAGGTAACCAAAAGAGCCATACTACCTCGGACTAAAGCCAAATACCTCTATAATCTTGATATATTTGATATGTAAGCCTGTCTCCTCAACCCTTCTCATCCTAGACACGTACTGAAAGTGAACCAGACAAATATTGTATGCAAAACAAGCCTCACTAATTGTTATGCCCCCCACAGACACCGCACCCGATCTGCGATTTATTCTTATTAAAACAAATCCGTAGCCACCCATCCCATTTGCCGCTGTTTGTGAGCTCATAGCAAGCAAATATATAGTTGTCCCCATACGAGCGACTAATAGCCTGGCTTACCATCCCGCGTAGCTGTTTGTGACTTAAAGCAGTTCCGTCGTGGCCCACAGCAGCCCAGTAATGAAAATGGATCTGCTCCGAGCAGGTACTGATCCGGGCCGCGAGAGTTGAATTTGCCTCAGGCTCGAAGTCTGAAATATCGAAACTTGCAGAAAACCCGTCGGGGTGGAGTTGCATTCCCGTGGTGGATGGGTCTAGAATACTAGCATAAGCTAGTGGTGCCCTCATCCTGCTTTTGCTGTGTATACTGGTACAATTCACCCCATGAAATCGTGGGTTCCTAGGGACTAGGACTCCGCGCGCTGACTTCGGGACCGGCGACAGATGCGTCCTGGACTCTTGAGCCCACCCAGCCGGCGATCTTGTCGGCGAGACCAGAGAATGCGAAGGTCGTGCCAATGATAGCACAGGTATGCGTAACTCCCACTTGAGTTGGGGAAGCTTGAGGTTCACTTTGAGCGCCATGTTTGCAAAGTATTGGGAATTATTGGGCTTTGCGAACTTGTTTGCAATAACACACACATTAAGTAATCCCTTTTCAACATCGCATATCTGTTTCACTCGGTTATAGATAGGAGTATCAGCGGCGGGTAGGATTACGAGGATGAGCATAGGTGGGTTAGGATTGCTGGTAAAGTTATAGACAGCCTGGTTGATATCATGCTCCATGTCATTGATAATAATATGCTGGCCGGGGCGGCAGTTGGCGGTGTTTATTCCAGTCTGATGAAGGACATTGGTAAAAGCTTCCATGGTGGGCTTTAGAGCGAGGTTATCTGCCCATGGATTGTGATTCTTGGGGTATAATAGCCACAAGAATGTCCAAGATGGCAGCTGGGTCATGGCTAGATCTGCTATTTTTAAATCTACTGAAAGATATTAATATTGAAGTTGAATAATATAAATAAAAAAGTCTGGCCTCTGTTGGTAATAATAGAGAGAGAGGATGAAGGTCAAACCTGCTCTGTTATGATATAATATGCAGTGTTGTGTTATATTAGGATGAACAGATTATTATAGAGTAGAGTTACACTCAGCCTTTTATATAGTAATTTGCTTAATTTATGTCACTGTGCTTCCAATATATCAGTATTAGCAGGGATGTCTGTATCATGAGCTACTGGCCTGGAAGACAACAAAAGCAACCAACACCTCTGGCCCGTGAACCACAGGCCTGTTAATGTAACATCAATGCGGAACACCCTTCATTACCACTTAACAAGACTAAGGGAATAAAAGTATTTAATTATACAGTAAAAAGTCTCTATCTGCCAGCAGTAGTTACCAGAGTACCTTATATGTTCATTTAATCTAGGCTTGACATCTTCCAGAATTAAACAAGGAACGAGTCACATCACATCTCTAACACAAGCACAAGGCGGACATAGAAGATATTGGCTCACTATAATCCCGATGACTATCCAGCCATTTTCCAGCAGCTGGTAAAAAATAGAAAGATAGCCCTTGTCTGTGAGGTTGGTGGCAGCAGCAGAAGGGCAACTACAGAGTTCAAACCCAAATCCCTGGCATAAACTGGAGTGAACTCCACCGTCCATGACTGCGGGAAGTGGGTATATTGAGATCCATAGTGGAACCTTTTTCTCTAAAGTGGGTGAAGATCTGAACAAAACGTTTTCTGAGGCTCTCGTCCACATCGGTGCTTTTATTACCATACACAACCAAACTAAGGAACCGTTCCAACCATAGTGTCATCATATCAGCCCACTCGCCCTGAGATATTTGCCATTATTTATGGAGTTTCCCACGTCAGAACCAATGGCAAATTATGATGTGACCAATCACGGTGGGCTGGTTTGCACAGCAAGTAATTTCTGCCTCAGGCATTAATAATATGCCAACCTTACAAACCTATGAAAACCTTGGCATCCAACTCCTGTAGCCAGCCCACATCATTGCAGGTTTTCATCTCAGCATAATCAATATACTTAACACCACGTGCCTCTCCCAAGTATGGTAGAACCATGCCATGACTCCCCTGCCATGGAGCTCCCTAGAGCAGAGCGCTTCAGGGCTACGCACCTCGCCGCGCGGCATGGCAACTACCACCAATATTATGCCAAGTTTCGGGCGCCCACTGCCCCGGATGAACGCCTTTCTATTCTTCCGTCAGAGATCCTCCGCAGCGCGCGAGTAATAGGCCTCGGCTGCAACGTGGGCAAACTGATCCATGAGGTGGTAGCGCACTGCGGCTCGGCCTCGGCGTTGATATTGACCCATGGCTGGTCCAGCAGGCAAAGGCTGCGTACCCGAACCCGAACGGACCGTACAAATTTGAGCACTTTGACTTTATGGATGCATCCGCCTACAAGGGTACCGCGCTGAGCAAGTTCGACGTTGTCCTACTGCTCTCTGTGACCAAGTGGATTCATCTGAACAACGGCGACGCCGGGATGTTGACACTATTTACGCATATACAAAGTATACTAAATGAGGAGGGTTATCTTGTTGTTGAGCCGCAGCCGATGAGCAATTATGCGAGGGCTTTAAAGAAACATAAAGAATTAAGAGAGATGTATAAGACTGTCCAGATTAAACCACCATTTGATGATGAGTTGAAAGCGGAGGGATTTGAGAGAATACTTGAATTTAAAAGGGACGAGGAAGGGTTTGCTAGGCCTGTACATGTTTGGAGAAAAGTATCATAATATGATCAATAGAGATGGCTTCAAAAAAACCTCGACATGAAGGTACACGGGCATAGTCGTAATTTTTACTTCGAGCTTAGAGGTGACTGTCTAGCTTTGGGCTTGAATTACTAGAGTCTTCTGACTCGTCTAGGAATTTAGGAGGTGGCCGACTCGCTTACCGGTTACGTTATTGGTCAAGCAAATTTCAAGAATGAGTGTGGTGATTCTGGCATGAAGACAGTTCATGCGAGCATTGGGATGGTAATGGAAAAGTTTTCAGGGAGGAGTAGTGGGGCCCATTGAGCTCTCCTGTAATGTGCCCAATTCCAATTGTATGTATCTTTCAGACGTAGATCGAAAACTCGTCGACGAGCAATTACGACGAGAAACTGGGAAGAAAACCTGATTGAACTATTAGATAGGCTAAGTAAGTAACTAGGCCTAGAGTGTCGCATTTATTCCGGTAGCGTGGGCAACACAACTCACATAGTTATACGCTCAATGAGCTTAGTAGTCAGTGTCGCTCTATAGATATATTACCAATATATTCCTAAAAGCAAATCTTCATGTTCACCTCCGCCTCTAGCTATTGTAACTCCTACAAAGGTGTCTTGCTCATTATCGACTTAATAAAAGTTCGCAGACCATTGAGCGTCTTGAATTTTCAAATGATGTCTTCAGGACATTTTGTAATAGGATTATGCTCTTGCCTTTCAACAAATAAGAAAAAAAAAAATAAAGAAACAAATTTTCTTGTGGCAGAAAGACCAATGGTCACTCCTTAATCAGAACATGGCAATGGGGTTCGTGGTGTCCGCTGGCCTCGTCTGGATAACATCCCAATGTTCAACAATACAGGTCCCGTCCATGCGATAGATATCTGCTAGAGCGGCGGGCTCCGGATCTTCGTCTATTTTCAAGTGCAATAGGCCGATATTATCGTTGAAGTTCTTCGACAACAGTGTGAAATTCGCAAAAGGAATGATATTTGACAACCTTGCAACAGTAGCGTCGCGGTTTCGTCCATCATCCGGATCATGTTCGATGATGTTGGGGGAGACGTATGTCTCGAAAGCCTTGCTGACGTTCTTCTCGACGTACAGTGTGTTCAGGAAACACATGAACAATTGTCTTTGGACTCTCTCGTCGACTTCACGGCCAGGGCAATAAGGCTGTTTCAAGCGACCCGTGATATTATTGCCGTGGGTTGAGTGTGCCGTAGAGCAAAGCAAATCTAACGAGTTTTGTGGACTCGTAGCAAATGCCAACGAGACGGAGGCAAAGGGCATAAATTGGATCATACGCATGTTGGATTGGGGTTTGATTGGCGTCTTGGAACTAAGGAGGCAGTAGTTGAACGTAGTTTTCTAGTCAGATGTTGTAGTTCAAACAAGAACTGTTAGGGTCCAGTTTCCAGGGACTTTATATAGATCTAGAATTTAGAATTTATAGGATATGTTCCGCCAATTCTTGGTTCTGGGCAGGAATGCTACGTTGTGGTGGTTGAGTTTAACATACCAATGCCCAACAATGATCTAGTTATTCTCTCTAAATACTATGATTATACCCCGGAATGTTTTTCAGCCTATCACAAAAATACTCTGGACCGTTTATCAGCCAAGAGCAAAGTATATTGCACTTGGCAGGAGCAAAGTCAGCTACCATTGGTGATCCTATGGTGGGATTTGATTTAGAGTTGACTTATTAGGCTTGGCACAAACTTTTATCGTTTGCAGTCCTATAGCAAGTAAACACTGTCCGCGAAATCTGGACGCCATTGCTATATCCTGTCTAGATTAAAGCCAAACTAGCAATAGCTATTTCTCAAACTACATATTCCATTTTTAACCACCCTTGTCCACCCTATTATCCCGTTTTCTATCACTCCAAGATTTGTGTAAGCGATAGTTTTGAACTAAATTTCCATTAGCTAGCTTTTTAAATAAATTAAGATCATTCCGGGCATCTAGCTCACGCTCAAGCGGGGAGTGACTGGTGTTAATAGTGACGGAGGCGGCCAAGGGGTAGGATTGAGGCATTCCAGCTATTTCTGCCTGTTAGTGAAAAAAGTTAAGTCGGGCCTGTTGAGGTAAAGCATGAAAGCAGCAATATTAACTGCTAATGTAATAAATCTCTAGAAGCGCTAGTTAGTTGTTGAAAATACTTAGTAAGAAAACCCTAAACACGGTTACATCTTTGCAAATAAGTATAAAAAAGCGCGACAATGAGGAAGAGTTTGAATAGTTGCGTATTTGTATTTACAGTCGCGACGAAGGATTAGGTGAATTGGGATAGCAACACAGAAAGTTATTATCAAACATTTTGGCTATGCAGATTCAATTCTGTGATCCATGATACAGGTAAATCATCAGATCGTAATACTTAACTTCTTCCATTTTAATCTATAATATCACGAATATATACAGATTTAATAGTTGCATTAATCTTGTATTCAGGCCCAATTAAACACACAGTGGCTGCTATTTTGAGTCTTCCAAATACCAAGTTCAAATAGCGTGTCACCTAAAGGAAAGCTTAGCGCGGAGCTTCGCCTCTTGACCACCAGGGGGGGCCAATGGCCATAGTTTCTCAACCCTATCGATCACTCTGGCCAAGCCACTCCAGGCAGATTCAGGGGCCGAGGTCAGTTCTCGAGCCAGGGCTAACATTAAACAGGCAACACTGTTACATCGGCCAAAACTGCCCCATGTCTCATTATATTTTCTGTCTGTTGCCCCACAATCCTTTCACATTTTTGACCCCTCTTTCGAAGGAAAACATCTTTCCCCCCGACCCCAGAATTTTCAGTCGAACACCAACACCACTTACCTCCCTTGAATCGCCATGGAGATCAATTACTGGGTAGCTATACCCCTTGGGCTTTCAATGTTTTATCTTACCTTGAATCTTTGGTGGTTGTTGGTCCCAATTATGACCATCCTCTACGTTGCTGGCTGCTTCGAACGGGCGACAACATCTGCAATAACCCACAAGGACGGCCAGCCTTTTAGAGTTACCCATCGCAACCTAAGATTTCGACCAGAGCCGGTTGACTTGGCGATTGGAAGTTATAATTCAGGGGAAAAGGTTGAGGGCACCTTTTTGGTTGCAAGTGTGAGACTAGCCCGATCTAAGTTGTTTACATGGATGAAGTGTTGACTCTGCCCAGGAAAAGGAATAATGCCCGCTTATTCTACCAGCTGGACTAGGCATATGCCCCCGGCGTATTTAACAACTAACTGTCTCCCATCTAGCGTTGGCTTAAGTTATCGAGGGTTGTATAATCAAGGCCAGTGTAGCATTGAGAAGTCTGGTTTACATCATTGCGTTTTTACATCACTAGGATGCTTGGGGAGCGAGGGGTTCCCGTGGCAAAAGAAAAAAACAATACATATTAATTGTTGTTATTCATTCCGACTGCTAATGCCCTGGAAGCTGAATTTATAGGTTCGCATCATGTTTCCACTCTGGCATATCAGCAAAGTCTTTCGCCGGTGCAGCCCTTCTAGACTTTAACGCATCACCACCAGGCTTCCACCTCCACACCTGTGTCAGTTCCCCTGAGAGGGACCCCACAATCAGCTCAACAACATGTTTCCCGATATTCGGTAATAGCTTGAAACTATGTCTACACGGAATTAGCGATATTCTCCCCTTCATGCCCTCCTGGGCTGCTAATTGTGGAACGTGGGCACTTACCCACTATCCCCCGTCGCAAGGATGAAGTTTTTCCACCGCGGGCGTTCGAAGATCAAAAGATTTGCGTCTGCGGTATCCATGCACCAGCACATGGATCTATTGAATAGTTGTTTATCTGTAAACGAGGGCAGGGCTCAAAAAAGAGCAAAAAATATGTGCAATGAATAAAATTGGACAAGAAAAAAACATACAACAGTCCGGATTCCCATGTGGTCACCCACCATAGTACTAACAGACCGGCGTGTGGCTTAAGTACGGCTGAGCGGACGGGAAGCCCTGTTCTCCACACCCTGTGGTCGTATGTGCTTGATATTTCTTTACCATGTCCCTTATTCTATCTAACTCATATTGTACAGCAAAAGGACTAATAGTACCTTTACAGAGCTTTGGGTCCCCATCGCGCTGACTCGGGGTGTTCAGACGGTTGACTTTGACACCCATGATCATACAGCAACCAAATAAAAGGCCCTGCCATTCTGCTACAGTGCCCATATCTCTTGTCCAGGAGAAGAGTATCTGTGCTGGGGATAGTGGGGGCGGGATCGTGAGTATGGGGTTTTTGGTGGGCGTTGTGTCGTCCGGGACGGGAGGCTGTACGGGGGAGCCGTATCCAAATTTGTTCACGCGGGTTAGTTACTATCAAGATTGGATTGATCGAGTAATGCAGGACAGCTAGGGGTGGTTGTGTTCAAGTTGGGCTTATCCTAGTAGTTAACCTCCGGCCAAATTAGAGAACAGCCTAGAATAGCCCAAACAGAGACCCTTTTCCATGCAAGGGATGATAGTATATATATTAGTTTAATGAATTAGGAATCCGTGCTGTAGATTCCGCATGCCTCAATGATGATATAATGGAATAGAATTCATTGGTTCTAGATCTCTGCCGGATATTGAGAGCTGCCCTTTAGAAGTACAACCTCCTTGACCTTCCAATTTTATGCACTGGTAGATAGACCATACGCAACCCGCAGATTATTCTGATCCCCGAACGTAATATCAGACTGGATTGTGGCGGAGAAAATATCGATCAGGCCTGGAAGATCCTTGGCAATCGCAGTGTGTTCATCACTTCTTGCCCAATCCCAAAGAGCTGACTCGTTGGTATACCTGCGCCAGTGTTATAAGAGACATTCATAAAGGGGCCATGGCTACCATAGATAAATACCGTTCGCCAACAACAAGACGATCGCTCCCAGCTTCACGGAAATACCAGATATCAAGACAGCTGGGTACATTCTGCCGTATGTAGGCTTGACCTTTCTCTAAGTAGGCAGCCAACTAAAAGTCAAATCAGTTCCCTTGCCCATGACCCAGGAAGGCCGGGGAAACACACCTGATCTGCTTTACCCCATGCGGGGCGGAAGCTCAACACGGCTGTCCTAGGATCGGAAGATGTGGCGGTAGGCGCCGCAAGGGAGACGGCCGTGAAGCAGCTCAGGAGAGAGAAAGCGGTGGTTATGCCTTTCATCTTGATAATTAAAGAGGCAAATGAAGTGATGGAGTTGATGTTGGAATGAGAACGGAAGGATCGGGAAATGGGACATACTCATGCGATTATATACATAACACTACAAGTATCACCCATGCCTATGCCAAACCTCGGCCATTACGAGCATTGAAAGGGCACCCATGTTCGTCCAGGGTCCTCAGCCGTCTGGCCAAATGAAAGACGACCAAATATTGGTGATACTGGGCTGCCACCCACGTCTCCTATGTTAAAGCCCTCAGCCTGAACCCCCAAAAATTAGACGGAAGCTCGGACGACAAAGATATACCAATTCTGGGAGGAACTTCTTCTTTCCTGGTTACGTTTACCCTCCTGGATTCTTTATTTTCTGACCAGGATCTAAAAATTGTCCGTATCGTCAAAATGTCATTGGGAAAGTTATACTTACAGATTTTCAGGACAAGTCTCAAAACTCTGTCCAGATACCCGAGCAACCCAAATATTATTCAACAGGATTTCGGCTGTCGGGGGGAAACAGGGATAGAAAAATGGGAAACTCGATGCCCCAGTAGAATCACAAGCTCGAGTGTGCAAGGATATCTAGACATTTCTACCATATATATTGTTCCAGTCTTCCCTCTGCTACTAGCTTTGGTCAGAGGAGTTAGGCTTTCTAGATGATAAAACCCATTCAACCTCAAAAGCTTTGTTCCCTTTCGACCTCCCAATATGCGATTCTTTGCAGCTATATCCTATACTCTGGCTGGCACATGTGCCTTCGCCTCCGCCATTTCCTCGCCCGAAGCCAAAAGAGACACCGATGACGCCAGTCTCGTTCTGACATTTCGGCCCAAGGAGGGAAAAGGACCTGAGGTAAGAATATAAACCTATGCGGTTGATGTTTGATCTCCACTGACAGCCCTTATAGCTTCTTACTTTGTTCAAGGACTCGGCCCAGTACATTGTCGACCATCAGGCTGGGGTGCTCTCTGCCTACGGGTTCAAAGTCTCTGGCAAGGAAGAATATGTGTTCGTGGAGAGGTGGGTGGACTCTTTTTCAATCAACACGCCAGAGCCATTATACCATTGAGACTTTCTGTCACCGCATGAACTGATCAATTGACTTTCTATGCCCAGATATGAGACGAAGGAGGATATGATTGCATGGGCTAAGACAGATGTGCATACCCAAATGGTTACGAAGCTTATTCCATTGATCGATATTTTTGGATCCAGCACTCGGAGTAGTATTTCTCTTTTTGAGCTGATCGGTGACCTTCTGGGATAGTTTTGTTCTCATTGAAATATGGGAAGAGATAATACATGTTATCCTTTTGATTCCTTTCCACGTCAGCCTTAAGAGCAGGATTTCTATGTAGATGAAAGTCCCTGGGAAAAGCGATAAGTATCTACAGCCTCTCCGTGGATGCACTGGGAACGAAATGAACATCTTCACACACTTCCTGTACTTTATAGTAGGGTTTTATATTTATATGGATCTTACTGGCGTGTTTTCTCAAAGCTCGGTCTGTAAAGACAATGCAGAGAGACTAAGGTACACCAGCGCCAACGTTGATATTAGAACCAAAGACGGAACTGGAATCCTCGCTCAGTAACCATACAATCACACGAGCCACATCTTCTGGGCCCATAGTCGACCATCCACTTTTGAGATACTCGGTCTTCACATTATCCGTCTTGGTGAAGAACTTGTCCAACATAGGGGTGGTCGTTACTCCTACCAAATAATTATTTTTCCCGATCGTTTCAAGAAATTCAATTGTAGAGGCACGATACATACCTGGAGAAACGCAGTTCACCCGAATACCTATGGCCATTGTGTCCTTCGCAACACTTTGGGTGAAATGAGCACAAGCAGCCTTTGAAGTCCGATAGGCATAAGCATCCGGGTTGTGTTGTAGGGACGCCATACTAGCGACATTGACAATTGCACGGTCCGAGCCCATGGGAAGTTCCGTCATTGCTCGAATCGCTGCTCGCGTGCAATAAAAGACGCCGTTTAGATTCACCCCCAGAATCTTATCCCATGCCTCGTTAGTCTCCTCCAGGATTGCGGGGGTGCCCCGCCCGCCAATAACTTGGGGAATCCCCGCTATATTCGCCATCCCATGAAGGTCACCGAAGGTCTCGGTAATACTCTTGATCCAGTTGTCCACGGCTTCGCAGGAGCTCACATCAACAACCTGGCAGTGCACCTGTGTAGATGGATTGATCTGTTTGATCGATGCCTCGACGTCACGAAGGTTCTCGAGAACTATATCGCCAAGACAGATTGCCCTGGCGCCTCGTTTTGCTAGGAGGCGAGCGGTAGCAGCGCCCATCCCAGAGGCCCCGCCGGTAATAGCAAAGACTTTAGAATCAGCCATGATGATGTTGTGGGAGTGCTGTGATGTATTTTGGGTACGGTTCAGTGTGCGTAGAGAGCGAGCGAATAGAATGGGGATCAATGGTTAGTACAACACTAGAGCTGTAGGACTTTTATAGTCACATTCTCAGTTTGAATCTTTCGGTCATATTGCAAAGGCTACAGGGACGAATATGCGTTGTCGTCGAGCCACCGCTGCTATACTATGGCAGCGTTG
The DNA here is from genome assembly GCA_027569045.1 of Aspergillus biplanus. Classification (NCBI taxonomy): domain Eukaryota; kingdom Fungi; phylum Ascomycota; class Eurotiomycetes; order Eurotiales; family Aspergillaceae; genus Aspergillus; species Aspergillus biplanus. The sequence continues at coordinate 255,283 of JAPDEJ010000016.1, forward strand.
CATGTTGGCGACCAATGTCCTCTACAACCGAGTCAGTGGTCTGAGCCGGTAATGATTGACCCTTAGCCGAAAGGTTTACCAGTTCTTAACCATGGAGTCAAAGGGGAACTAATTATACTAAATAATTCAAATTAGCTAAATAAAGCTGCAAAATACTTACTACCAGGAGTAGTTAAAGGAAGATAATTACTTATGTAAGGAAGTAAGTGGTTCGATTAGTTAGTGAAGCAGGTGATATCTTTCGTTACAGGCCTCGGTTCTCAATTTTCTCTTGGCTATCATTTATAATGCACAATCAAGCATTGTGGGGCATCTCGAGCTTTGGAGTACGGAAAACTACACATAAAACCGTGAAGGCTTCAGTTTAGGAGGGGATCTTCGCCCATAGCAAAGCACAACCCAAGAGGCCACTAAGCAAAAAGACAACCATTGAAGACTCAATCATGCAAGACCGCTCATCTTAAGATATCTAACAATGAAAGCATTTATAAATGCAGGAACAACGAGTTTTGAGGATTGTGGGCTGACGAGTCTAAGAATCCTCAACATCTTTCTCATCCTGCTGTTATTCACAGTACGGTCCGGCCGCGAAAGGAACTCCTCCCCATTTGTATTTATTAATGTTCTCCACAGGCATGGCATTCAGAAATATATCCAAGTTACCCTTCCATTGTAATTCATTAGCAGACAGATAGTACGTAGGTAATCGATGATAAGCCCATTTTGTCGACAGTATGCAGGACCTGGCCGGATCACAGTGGACGGTTATTGGTGGAGCAGGCCAGATTCCCCGTTACCCCCAATCAAATGCGCGGAACAACCAATTGCGGGTCACATCCACGGCTCCACAACGGGAATGCAACCATCAAAGCTTTGAGTCTCCGAAGAATTTCGGACCTCCTGCAGAATGACCAACGGGATCCCGAATGTATCCGGAGGGGTCGGACATACCACGCTGCCTCTACCACGGATTTAACGTGTCAGCTTTAACATCCCCCTTTGGGCCCGAACTAGATGACATCATGATGGCCACCCAACGAGACTATAAAAAAAGTTTCATCCCTGCTTCATCCCTGATCGTACTCACATTACCACAAGATCTTAACTGAGTTGTTATAAGCACCGCCCATCTCAAACGCCACCACAATGTCCCACACAATCAAGACCGTCTCCATCCCAGGTGTCGCCTGGGAGATCGCCGCCGACATCTACTTCCCCCCAAATTTCGACAAGACAAGGAAGTATCCCGGCGTCGTTTCCGCCCACCCTATTGGCTCCTGCAAGGAACAAACATCAGGCAATGTCTACGGCGCGGCCATGGCCGAAGCCGGCTTCGTGGTCGTAGCCTTTGACGCATCTTTCCAAGGCGCCTCCGGTGGTGCCCCCCGCTTCGTCGAGAACCCCGAGTTTCGGGTATCCGATTTCCGCTACGTTGTGGATTACATCCAAACACTACCCTACGTCGACCACGAGCGGATTGGCGTACTCGGAATTTGCGGCGGTGGTGGCTACGCCTTTAACGCAACCATGACAGATTATCGCTTCAAGTGCTGCGTCGGTATCACTGCATGCAACTTCGGCCGTCTCACCCGTGAAGGCTTCTCGGGTTACGATCCCACCGGATACCTCGAGAAAATCGCCAAACAGCGCACCGCGGAGGCTCAGGGGGGCGATCGCTTCGTACTCAATTACCTCCCGCCGACCGTTGCGGATGCAGAAAAGGCCACTACCGACGTTGATATTCGAGAAGCGACTGAGTACTACAAGACCGACCGCGGCCAGGCAGAGTTCGGTTGCACGAGTGGCCTGTTGTCGTTTAATAGCGCCGCAGTCACATGGGATGCGTTTGCCTTTGCGGAAAAACTCATGACCCGTCCGTTCATGGCGGTCGTTGGTGATAAGGTTGGGGGATTTGGAGCGTATCGCGATGGCAATGAGATTTATGGCCGTGCGGCCTCCACGGAGAAACGACTCGTTGTGATTCCTGGTGTGAGCCATTACATGTTGTATGACAAGCCTGAGGCTGTTAAGCCTGCGCTTGCCGAAGTCCTGCCGTTCCTGAAGAAGCACCTGGGTCAGGTTGAGTAGGCTGAGGAAATTCAGTTGGAGCGATTTGGCAAGCTTATTTTTTTTGGGTTTGACCCCCAGCTTTTCGTTATGTATCTACTTAGACCCTCCAGATAGAATCAACTCTCCTGTAAGATTTATTAAACAAGCTCATGATACAATGTGTCGACTATTTTCAATGTTAATAGGGTTGCCTGTAGATCCCCGGGTGCCCGAAATATATAAAGTGAACATCGGGTTTGGTACGCCACAAAATTACCCTTTCTGGGTTAATACAACTAATAAGTAAATTTAGCCCCATAATGAAGCTAGTGCGATGTATGCGATATGAAAATACGATCTCCTCCAGCAGAATCGAATTCACAGGGGTGAAGGACTCTCCCACTGCCCATCTCCCACATCCCGCCATCAAAATACTCCCCAGCTATGATTGGCTCAGTGCAGAGTTGGCCCCACCAAAGAAGAGCCTTGAGGCTGGCAACTCGGAGAGGAGCTCCACCACAATTTAGGAATGCTGAACGAACTCAGGCACGGATGTGATATATTGACTAGACAGAGTTTCTGATTGGTTACCAATGAATTTACATGTGCATTGATGCTGATTTGGATTTACCGAACTGGGCATAGTTGAACTCGCCAAGTACTCGAGAGTGAGCGGAGTGAATCTGGCCAAGTCCTGGAGAGCAGGAGGCTACACGGCCTAACATGAAATACGAGATTTAGTAAGCTTCTTGTTCAATGAATACTAGCTTGACGTTGGCAAAATTCTCCCGAATGCCTGATGTGGGAGTTTACGGGGTTCTCCTGGGACCGGAGAGCGAGTAGGACCTGAAATATAGCAGTGGCAGGGCACCCCGGAATCGTTATTCTAGCAAACACGGACGAGAAAGTTGATCCGTTGAATGGGAGCTGCGAAGGTTTTGGTAGTTGGAGTTAACCACACATGTGCATTGCGAAGTCGGTATATTAGGTAACTTTCGGTATATAAGTTAGGAGTGGGCCTGGCAATCAACGCTGATATAGCCGGGGCCAATGTACATATTCTTGTATCCGAGCTCTGGGGCTAGCCAGGGGAGCAGGGATATATTTCCGGAAGGTTTCACTATTGAAGTCAACTAAAACTATTTTGGGGTCGAAGTGTTCCCCAAGAACATATTATTACCTCGAAGTAGCTGTTAAATCGAATGCCATCCAAGGACTATCAAATGTTCGAGAAACTTAACTCTTCCTTCTAGGGGCCAAAGCAGTCCAAGGTGGAGTTTGGTTTAGAGAGATAGACTTTATTAAAAAAACTTCAACTCAAATCCTAGGGACAGGGGATAGGGGGTAGGTAGATTTCGTTATATAATAATAAATCTGGTTCCACTTACCAATGTAACCGACGTCTGACAAGTTCCATTTCAAGGCGCTCGAATCTCAATCATGGGGAAAGTATCTTCCTCCATAGTAGAGGCATTTGCCGAATTTGCGATCAGTTGTGTTGTTGTTGCACTGCGCCTGTTCTCGAGGTGGAGGCTGGTTGGATTGAAGGGCTGGCAATCCGACGACTTCCTCTGTATTGTGGCCGTTCTACTATACCTGGTAAGCATTTGGCGAATGCTCTCTATGATCGGTACCTTACTCTACTCTTCAGACGGTGGTTGTACCGACCTATCTTGTTGGTATGCCCTCCATTATCCCCAAACCAACTCGAAGCCCTTTAACAAAGCTCGGAAAACATAGGTAGTCGCTATGGAAGCAACACGGGCTGGACACCGGACGAGCGGGCATCCTTTAGCGAGTCACAAATTACGCTCATGGAGAAAGGCTCCAAGCTGGTTGTGTTGGGATATTTTGGATATGCCACTCTAGTGTGGTGCCTAAAAGCATCAGTCCTGTTCTACTATCATCGCATCACGTACGTATTCATCCTTACCTCGCCCTTACCATAATCCGAAAATACTAAGATGGTATCAACAGACGAGGCTTGCCGGAACGGAAAGCTGTATATATTGCTGCTGTGTACTGTGCACTCGCCTACGTGGCAGTGGTATTCACGATTGGATTTCATTGTTGGCCGTTTCATAAAAACTGGCAGGTTGTTCCGGATCCTGGCCGTACGTTATTAGCTGGTATATATGATGTGTCTTTACCTTTACTGAGAAAGTTCTATCTCTAGGAGAATGCTCAACACATTGGACCGTTTACCCAGTGGTGGCCTCACTGAATGTGACGTACGTTCGCAACAATCCTATCCATGCTTTATCCCGCACACGGGGCTATTTCGCATATTGACACTGACACAGGAGTGATTTTGTACTCGTTTACATTCCGATTCCTTTGCTGGTCAAGGTCAAGCTAAGTCTGAGTCGGTAAGCTTATCTCGATAGAGGCTGGAGGCGACGCTGACAATCATCCATTGAATAGGAAGATAGTCATTGGTTCACTACTTTGCTCCAGTGGATTCATCGTCATTGCCTCTTTGCTCCGATGTATCCTCCCGATGATGAACATTGATCAAATTAATCTGTCCGCCATTTGGACCGTACGGGAAATAGTTGAGTCTATCCACACTGCATTGAGGGCATGTTCTTCTTTCCACAATACTAACCGCGCTTCGCTAGTTTGTTGCCTTCCTTGTTGTTAATGCCCCCTCGATTAAGCCACTGTTTAGCTCATCCACTTGGCTTGTCAATTCAAAAGCTAATAAATCGAGCGACTATAGCCACGGACCTAGCCAGTCAAACACCCAGAGCCAAGGAAGACAGCTATTCATGAAGTCTCGGAAGGCAGACAGTGAAGAGTTTATTCTGACGGATATCAACGATCAGACCAAACCGTTCGGGTACTCCGCTGATATTTCAAATGGTGGGCACGAAGCCAACCAGAATGGAATAACGGTAACTACTGAGTATGTAACAAACTACGAACCGGCCTAATGGCGACAGGCGGCTTCATATTTCTTACTGTGCTTGTTTTCTTTCTCAAAAATGTGGATTTCTCCTGCCCTGTTCTCCATCGCGGGTCTGGGGTGGTAGTAGAAAGTTCATTCATGCCTTCTGTGCTCTGCACATAGCGTACCTCCACTTCGGCTTTTCTTCCCATTGTTTTGCTTCTCCTAGTCGACCACAAGACTAGATCCTGGCACTATACCTGTTTCACTCTTTATTTGTAATAATAATTTCTATTGTTAGCTCTAAAATGTATCTCCGCAACCCGGGGAAGTCTTTTTTGCCCGACCCCAGGATGCATTCCCCAGGTCGGGAAACTTTAACCTCCACCGAACGATGGTGGCGATATTACCGACTACCGAACGCACTACCAGGGATATATTTATAATCGATAATCCGGGTACCAGGTACCGCTGGATTGATTCAAGGCCATTATCGAAAGTTTAGTGATCATGTCTCATCAACCTGACTGTGTTATTACTCTCCGACCCCAGAATGGGAAATATGCTGAGGTACGTTTGCTTGTCACATACCCCAATTGCGCCACTGAACGAGGGGTCTTGAGACTAAAGAATCTGCAGCTCCAAAGCTTTGTTTTCGAGGCAATGAAGGAAATACGGGAGAATGTCTCGGGAATAGTCCATGCGTACCCGTTCGAGGTTTCTGGGAAGGAGGAGATTATCGTGCTGGAGAGGTATATTTCTCCAATATCTTGCCGTATCGCTTGAACGCAAATTTTACACCATGACATCAGCGGCGACTAACTCTATATCTAGATTCGTGAGCGAGGCAGCAATGTTCAAGTACTTCAACAGCGATTATCATGCGGGTTTGGTAGAGAAGCTGTTGCCCGTTGCGCAGGAGCCCATTGATATTAGAAGCTCTGCAAATGTTGCGGAGATGCAAGAGTGGAAGGACAATACCCCGGGGACGTTTACCGTTTGATCGATGATATATTTGTTGTATGCCTGGACTATTTGCTTTCGATGTCGTGGTGCAGTTCCTGTTTATTTGCAAAGGATGAGGAAGTCTAGCTCAAGAATGATAATTCCGATGAGAAGCTCAAAGAATACAATTTCTCCACTGTGCAGTTTGAATATCTTCAAAGAAACTTTGCTCAGATTTGGTGAAATGCGCCCGAAAAAATACGTTGAAAATATATTGCAGTTGTGTGGATGGTCACCTACGGAGATAATCCTGGTCTAGAGAATCATCCTAGCCCTTCGAGCGACGTTCCATACACTTTTGAAGGCGGGTGTCGATAAAGGGTGACTCGATTAAACTCAATCCTGGCTTGTAAACAAGGAATGCGATGACCAGGGGAGCCTTAATTCGGCTATCGCAGAGTTGCCCAAAGCCATTGCCGGTACCACCACGGCTACGCAGGTGTCCTGGCTTATTGGCAATAAAATACATCCCCGAGTCAGTCTTAGCCGGCAATCTCGAAGGCCATCGGTCAGCAGGCATCGTTTTGGCTGTGGCCCCCGGAACATAAAATTCGCGTTGGGGTTATTTATTGTCATCCTTAGCGCACCCACAGGTAGTTCATCTCTACAGAAGCTCACCTCAATTCGCAAAGGTATATCATTTGAAAATGACTGTCCAGCACGTGGTTCTCTTCACCTTCAAGCCTGACCTCAGCGAGGAAGCACAAGAAGAGGTAACCCCCCCTCACCCATGCACTTCTGCCTCTAGCCTTTCCGATATATTGGCGGCTTATTCTTTCAGGTCTTAAAATGCCTACGTGAGATCAAGGACAAGGCCCTGCACCCCGAGACGGGTAAACCCTTAGTGTCGTCGTTTTCGGGTGGCAAGAACAACTCCCCGAAAGGATACAACGTATGTGATTTATTCTCTCCCATCTGACGAGTTGAAGATTTGAACTGAACCCTTCAATAGAAGGGCTACTCTTATGCTTTCACCTGGCAGTTCGACTGCCCCGAAGACCGAGACTACTACACCTTCCAAGACCCGTACCATACCCACATCACTCCCGTTGTCCTCAATGGGATCGAGAACGTCATTGTGGTGGATTACACCCCAGATGAGTGGTGATCGGGGTTAGTTTCTGAGAATATGTGGCACCTTTGTCTCGTGGAATATCTCAGGTCTATTTATTTATTTGAGACCATGTGAATTGATGTGCAATATGACTCGGAGCTGGCATTTGCCTTTTGTAGTAGGAGACAACAAATGAATCACTGTAAAATCTAAAGGCCGAAGTAGGGGCCTTCCTTGTTTCGTAACTCAGTACTTATCGTACATCTCTCCAACAAGTGTCAGTAAATCTTGCGTAAATTCCAGTATCCGAACTTCATTGTTAGCTACTAACTGGATTGGAACGGAGGGCAGATGGAAGGAGCTCTTCTTGTGATGGTATGGGGTTGATGTGTGCAAAGCTTGTGGTCTAATCTAGTGGAGTATAGTTTTTAGGTGAAAGGTTTGTATAAAATTCGCTGCAATACTCTCATTGCCCTAATATTTATAATTGGCTCTTTACCTGCATTTCTATCTTGGGCAACAGCCGTCGCATCACCTTTCCACTCGCGGTGCGAGGGATTGTATCAATAAAGAATACGCCTGCGGTGAGCCATTTATGACGGGCAAACTTTGAACGGACCATGCTTTCTACCTCGTTCTCCGTCACCTTACCTTCCTTTCTCACAATAAATGCACGGGGGTACTCGCCCCCATTTCTGCCTGGGTTAGCCATAATTGTCTCCCCAGGGGGTTGAAGGACGTACATTTTTGCCCCAACGACGGCAGCATCGCTGATATCCGAGTGCTGGAGGAGGAAAAGCTCAATCTCAGCTGGGGAGACCTGAAGTCCCTTTACCTTCAGAAGTTCCTAAAGCCGGTCGCTCGAGGTAAGTCTATGTCTTTCAAATGGAGGTCCTGATACTACTTGCCTTCATTCTGTCCACCACATAGAATCTCCCGGATTTATCAGCGTAGCCAACATCCCCCGTTTTCAACCATCGGTGGCCATTTTCCTCGACAATCGTAGCAGCCGTTTCCTTTGGCTTGTTATAATAACCCTTCATAATATTGGGCCCCGATACCCAGATCTCCCCAACAACGGAGCCCTCCGGCCCAGTGCCTTCATAATCTTCGCCCTCTACCGGCACAATCTTGGCTCTGCAGTTCGCATTCAACCAGCCGATCGACCGCCCATCATCGATATCATCGGGGGCAAATTGAAACAGGGAGCAGGTAGTTTCTGTCAGACCCATGCCCTGTTTGACCGTTGCATGGTCGCTGAGATATAAGGCCTTGAGCTTTTGGCCACTTTCGGGGCTTAGCGGTGCAGACCCTGAGACTATGCCTTCAAGCGCCTTGAGATTGAAGCTTTCTGGGTAGGGATACTTAACGATCATGTTTATTATCACCGGCACCATCGTGGCAAAAGTGATGCGGTAAATGTCTAGGTAGCGGAGAAACTTCTTCACGTCAAATTTACCCATGACAAACACCTTCGCTCCGAGCTGTGTGGCGTTCATGCAATACCAAATTTGACCCTGTGATTCCATTGGTAAGTGGTGTTTTTCCCGTCGTGTTTGGAATGACTTACGAATGCGTGATACATTGGAAGCGGAGCAATCCATCGCTCGCCAGACCTGGCCAGTCGCTCTTCTCTTGCCTTACCTTCCGGGGTGTTTGCGACGAGGGAACGTTTGTGCATAATTTGCATGCAGTTTGATATAACATTGTAATGAGATAGTTCAACCCCTTTGGGGGTACCGGTGGTCCTGTATCTCATCAGGTCATCCATACTCAATATTGTTAATCGGAGTGAAATAACATACCCGCTGGAGTAGTTGATGATCGCGGTGGTTTCTTTCGCTTCCTCGAGGCTCCTGATTCGGTGCCAATTCCAGGATTCAGCCTCTTTGGGAGATGCCCAGAAATCTGTCCATAGCCGTAATCCTGTTGGAATGGTACCACTCTTATCGTTGGGGCTCGTAAATACAAAGATCGAATCGGTAGGCAAGCCAACTCGCTGGGCGGTTTGCACTGCTAATGGCACTGTGTCAGGGTGTGCGAGTAGAAACTTCGCGCCCGAATCTTTGAGTTGGTATGAAAGCTCTGGAAAGAATTCATTAGCCCCTGATTCCACACCGTTTACATCTTATAGGCGACATTTTCTTTTCTTTTCTTTTTTTTGCTTTGAACATACCCGTTTCTGATGCGATTGGTGACACGGCGGTAAAAACTCCCCGAGCCGCAATAACGCCCCAGATCAAGATCGGGACGAACAAACTGTTAGGCGAGAAAAGCATAACCTTATCATTTGGTTGAAGTCCCAATCGCTGAAGGCCCAGGGCCACCTGTTTCACATAAACCTCTGCTTCGCTCAGACTGAAGCATTGGGATGGGTTATCTGCGTCGAAATACTGGGGTCGTCGGCGGGTTGCTTCAGTCCCCGCACAGAAAACCCATGATGGGATATCGGCCACCGGGATATAAACCGTGTGCGGTGAGCGAATAATTTGAGGTTTCGTGACCATGATTGCGCGGTTGCGATAATCTTAATTCTTCAAAGTACGCGCCCGTAGAGTCCTAGATACGCTATGTAGAATGTAGGCAATACTAATACTTGAACGCGTGCACGGGGGATCACTGGTACTGCTGTAAAGATATCTTACTTGGCTTTTCATGCCTTCGGCTCCAGGACAGGGTCTGGTGTAGTTTCTACAGATTGATGAAGGGGTTGGGAGTTGCCTGCCTCGGCTATAAAGCCTCCCTTCCCATGCTCTGATAGTAGCCCCCTTTCACTGCCATGGGCCATGGAGAAGGCGAGAGGGCGAGACCTCGGTAACGCTCTGCCAGAAAGGAAGTGTGCTGGCGGTCTCGCTTGTGGGATGCTTAGTTTCTTGCAATGGTCATGGCAGCCAGACCGGCTGTAGCTCTGCGGTATCCACCCGCGCGATGTAGCTAGGCGGGGGCTGACTAGTGTTCGCACCCGCGGGTACCCCCCGAACCCGCGGATACGCCGATCTGCTCCATTAATAAGCGTGAAGATGAGGATTGGCCAATGTTGTGGTGATCCGGTAAACATGTCTGCGGTACCAACCGCCGATGCCGGGGAAGCCCTTGGTCATAGCCGAGAGTTCAATGTGCGTATCCAACGCCACAAAGTGTCAGCAATAGGGCCAGTAAAGGGCTACTCCTTCATCCTGGAAATAAGGAAACTCGCAGCAAGGAAGGAATATCAGGATGGCAACTTCAGATTGTCCATCCGGGACCCATATTCAGAATGGACCACGCAAAAATGAACGCTACATTACCGGAGTGGACGCAGCTGGACAGAGCGTGGTGCTAGCATCACCCGGCTTACGGTTTCTCGATCGGGGGGGCTATGCAATTTCGCGTCTCTATACGCTCGACGCTGTCCCCGGAGACATCAACGATGACCGCGACCTACAGCACTATCTAAACATGGACGGGCATGTGGGAGAGCATACCATCCAGCCAACTTCCTTTCAACTTGTTCCCCCGGGTGGTGCGAATTTTATTCAAGGAGATTTCGGACCTTCATCCTCTTCCACGTGGCATCGAACCATCTCCGTGGACTTTGTTACTGTGGTGGAAGGGGAACTAGAGTTACACATTGGAGAGAATGACGATAATTGCAAGGCTGTGCATTTGCACACAGGGGTATGTTTCTACTTTGGTTCTCGACTAGAGACAAATCAGTTAACCAATTGAGTTATCCAAGTAGGACTCGGTTATTCAAAGGGGCACGCTGCATAAATGGGTGAATTCATCCACCGAGAAGCCAGCCAGATTCGTGGCCACTTTGTTAGCATGTAGCGAATTCAAACTCGGGGACAAGACGGTAGAGCCCGTTTGGATTCCTAGGAAGTAGCGTCTTGAATAGCAATCTTCAACCCATCAGTATTTTTCATCAGTGTAGAGAAGCAGCGAAGTGCTCGTTAGATTAACAGGAGCATCCACCCTTGTCTGGGTGAAATCAAAGCCTCTAATCATTGCCTACGCTATCTTACTTCATCTCAGTGTTCAATTTACAGGGGGCTAGGAAAGGGAACACGGCCAATGAACTTAATGGTGAATGTGAATCAAATTGACAATTTAATTTGCTTTCGACACTGTAGTACATCTCTATCAGTAGGTCATGTTAATCATCACCGTCTTGAGATCAGTAAACGCCTCGAGAGCAGCCCTCCCATTCTCACGCCCGATACCACTTTGCTTCGTGCCTCCAAACGGAGCATTCAAGAAATAGCGGCTGACCAGATTGATCCCAACCATTCCAGAGTCGAGAGCTGTGGACACACGCAACGCTCGGTTGATATCCTGGGTAAAAACACCCGCCATGAGACCATACTCGGTAGCGTTCGCTTTCTTGATAACTTCCTCCTCCTTTTGAAAGGTATTGACAATCCCAACCGGGCCAAATATCTCCTGCTGGTAGATCTCCGCATCCTGGGGAACATCAGCGAACAGGGTGGGCTCTACGAAGAAGCCACTGTCTCCGATACGCTTCCCACCGAGGATCAAAGTGCCCTGGGAAGACCCACGCTCGATGAACCCGGTCACTCTCTTGAACTGAGCTTCATCAACAAGCGGGCCCAACAAGGTCGTGGGCTCGTCGGGGTTCCCAGTTGCCCGACCACGTTCCTCCAGCGCCGCCTTGAACTTCTCAACGAATTTTTCCTTAATCCCTTCCTGCACGTAGATCCTTGACGCCGCAAAGCAGATCTGTCCGGTGTTGGCGGCGATCGCGTTCACGCACCAGGGGATGGCATTATCGAGGTTCGCGTCGTCAAAGATGACAGCGGGGGATTTACCACCAAGCTCCAGAGTCACACGCTTAAGATTTGATTGTGCTGCCAGTTGCTGGATCTTTTTCCCGGTGGGGATGGATCCCGTGAAGCTGATCTTGCGCACGCGCATATGAGAAGCAAGCAGCGCCCCAGTGGAGCCATCACCTGAGAGAATCTGCACCACTCCAGGTGGAAAGCCAGCCTCCTTGATCAAGGGACCCAGAGCCAAAGCGGCAAAGGGCGTTTTCTCAGACGGCTTGAGAATGAAGGTATTCCCTGTCGCGAGGGCAGGTGCCATCTTCGCACCAGCTGTGCCCAGGGGGCCGTTCCAGGGTACAATGCCAGCGGTCACACCCAGTGGTTCGTGGCGGGTGATCTTGAGGTATCCATCTTCCTCTGGGAAGACGTCGCCCTGAAACTTGTCGATCCAACCGGCATAGTATCGGAATGAGTCTGCGGCGACACCAATCTCGAATTGTCCCCAAGCCAAATACGGCGCGCCCTGGGTGATTCGGGATAATTCACCGAGGGTCGAGGAATGCTCGTCCAGAAGGGATGCGAACTTGAGGAGAATCTCGCGGCGGTGCGCCCCGGAAATTGCTCGCCAGGCTGGGAACGCTTCTTCGGCTGCCTCTACGGCCCGGTTGACCTCTGCTTCACCGGCGAGAGGGACCTTGTCAGAGACCAAGGAGTTGTCCTTGGGGTTGAACACGGAGAATGTCCTTGCTATGGAGACGTATTCATTGTTGATCAAAAGTTGGGTGGGGAGGTTCTTTGCGGAAAACTCAAGTGGAGCCATACTGGTTTTCTTTGCACGGTTTATTGGTTTCTATTTGGTGGCCTTAAATTGATTGTTGATAATACCTGTGGATACACTCCCTTGGGCCCTTATATAGCATCTTCTCTATCCAGAATACTCCTCAAACGCAAGGATAGTCCGATCTCACCATTTTTCCCACTGCACACATGAACACTGAAACGGTCATGACTCTAGAATTAGGCATTCGAACTTCAGAGGGTGGTCTCCGATAGATTTCGGACCCAACCGACGCCGACCAGAAGAGGGGTTACAAAGATCGCCCACTCCAAAGGTCGGTTATTCGCTATTACCGTGCTACATCGGTATTCTATACCGACCCTGAGGCTATTGGAGTCGATTATTTGTATGCAAGCTATGTGAATTCATCTCCACATTACGTGGTCATTGGGGAATAGTAGCGACTTGCTGATATCGGTGTTGGATCGTACGACCCGTAGAACCGAATTCAACCACAGCCTGCCAAAGGTACGGACTTGGAGGGCTTGGAGATATACCGACCTCAATATTCAGGTGAATCACTTTGACTGCATTCTTGAGCTTTTATTGAGATACGTTACGAGATGGACAGAGTATATACGTATACATGTGGACGTTCGCCTAACATACAAAAGCACAACGCGATTGAATAACATGGAAGGGTTAAGACGTCGTCAAAAGAAATTCGCTACTCAATGGCTGCACCTTTTTACAGAAGAGTTTCCCACACCAGCGGACTAATAACCATGCTACTTGTCTTCTAAACACGAACAGAACTGCCGGGTCACATTACCAACACGTAAGTGCGCCTATGATCTAGAACCTTAAAAAGGTTTCATATCAGTTTGAATGCCGGATTTGAATATATCAGCTAGGGAGAAGAACTCGATGGCAAGCTGCGTATGATGATCTTTTGCTACCTAGTCGAACATGGCCTTTTGGTTAGCGTATCTGCCAGTAGTATGAGTACACCAAAAGCGTAAATTTTGCGACTGCAGTGAATGGCAACAAACTTATCCTGACCAGTCACCTTGAATCCGATGAATTCGGTATTGTCCGGGCATAGAGTAGTGGTGACGTTTTTCCCATGCTGGATGTCATCGGCCAACTAATTTTATTACCAAGGATCTCAAAAGTTGTCCATGATATGGCAATGATAGATCATCTTGACACCTGGGTCTTTCTAGGTGCGGGCGTCAACATGAGGATAGCGGTGACAGGGTCGTTAGAGTGCCAGCCCGGCTGAGGCAGCGATTGGGCTGCGGTGAGCCCTCCACATGCCGGCGTACTCAAGGAAGTGTATGATGTATGACTGGTACTAGTAGTAGACGTGTGTATCCAATTGGATGTAAATGAGGGATCCCTCATTGCCCCTTTCGAGGACCGTTGGCGGGAGGTGGCTATATAATTCTCGTTTCTCGAGTACACTGTACAACAAACAAAACACGGGGGCAGGGTTACTACTACCCTGCCAAATCTATTTCATCCTTATTCTCGACCTCTATCTTGGATTGAATGTTGACTCAACTTTCGGGCACTGCTTTTTACCGTTTGGCTCACAGTATGGGGGCGGGGCGGGTGTGGAGTCGTGGAACCAGCACTGTCGATCCCCCACGGCAACCATACGGATGGCTTACCGGATGAGGAATTGTTGAATAGAGTTTCCTTCGGGTGAGTAATTCGATGCCAGTGGACTTTCAGGCATCATCTTCGCTGATACTCGAAACTTATAAAACACGGATCGTCGCTTTCAAGTGAATCACAGTCAAGAAGCATCGAGATGCGGCACCATCGGCCTTCTTTTACCAGACCTCCTGCTCGGAGGTATATCCATTGACTAATAATCTTAGCGGATACATTCTGGTAGATCAAGTTATAAATATAATACTATTATATAGGAGCTTTAGTCGACCATTATTGAAAAACCAGATTAAGGATTGTTGGATAGAGTTTTCTTTAGCCGAGTGAGTTGATGCCGGCTGGACTCAAAGACATTATCTTTACCGACACCTGAAATTTATAACACAAGGATCGATCGTGGCTTCCATGTGAATCCCAGTCATTGCAGCAAACACATACAAAAATAGTCAAAATGGATCAGCATCCAGCTTCCTTTTCCCGACCTGCTCGAAGGTACATTACAGGATTGAACAACTCCGGAACAAGTATCATTACCGGCTACCCCGCGTTCAATTTTCACGTTCAATGTGGCATCACCTATTCTCGCCTTTATTCAGCGGATACGCTGCCTGCAAATCTGGATGGAAATGAGGACATCACCAAATATTTATCTGATGACCCTGACCGCCATAAGGGATCTTTCGCAAATCCTTCCGTTGCTCTACCAGGGGGCGTGAATTTCATTCAGGCGGAGCTTCAACCGTTAGGTGTCTTTCCCTGGCATAGAACCCTTTCTCTCGACTTTGTGACCGTACTCTTTGGAGAGATCGAGCTCGAGGTCGAGGCACCAAATGATGAGGGAATTCAGAAAGTTCTTTTACGTGCAGGGGTACATGTGATATCTATCATCATGT
Source organism: Aspergillus biplanus (assembly GCA_027569045.1). Taxonomy (NCBI): domain Eukaryota; kingdom Fungi; phylum Ascomycota; class Eurotiomycetes; order Eurotiales; family Aspergillaceae; genus Aspergillus; species Aspergillus biplanus. The sequence goes on from JAPDEJ010000016.1 coordinate 270,398, forward strand.
CTTTTACAACAATAGGGACTAACTTCACTAGGATTCGGTCGTCCAGAGAGCAACGATTCACCGATGGGTCAACCCGTCTCAGGAACATCCCACAGGGTTTGTGGTGACAACTGTATCCACTGTGTCGAATGAGAAGTCTCATGCCGATTTAGCAGCCAAGGATCCATCTGTTATCCCATAATCCACTCTACCCCGCTCTTGAAACATGAGTCTCCAATGAATTGCAGAGATATTAAAGGGGTTTACGTTACTCTTCCTTTTTTGTTTGGGTTCGACTTTCTTTTACAGGGCCGCAATGATGTGTGTTCTTACTATCCTCAGTACACGAATGAAATTTAAATCATGGCAGCCCCAACCCCATCAACTACACTTGGCTGTTACCGTAGTAAATTAGAACTCTAGTCAGGCTGGGAATTCATAAAATCCTTCCTGCCAAAAAAAAAAAAAAAAACATCTACTAGGCGCCCTGGTGCTGGAACTGGTGATATGCCAAGCCAACCACTCGGCAATCTGGTGAACCGAAATATTTCGGCAAAGTCCGCCATCCGGTTATTTTATCTAATTGAGCTTTTGCACAGCGGCGATGGAATCCACGTGGGAATGACCTAGCATCAACCTCGCTAAGATACCGTACGAGCCCTGAGCTTTAAAACCCACAAGCCCCATGGGGTCTCCGGACAAGTACCATCCCTCCGCAAAACCTTGTACATCGTCCTGACAAAACCGAGCACTCAGAGGACAAGAAAGGAGGGAGGAAACGAAATTAGAAAGAAAGAACGGATCAAAACAAGATGGCAGCACCATTAGCAGGCAAGGTTTTTAGTCTTACAGGCGTCGCGTCAGGAATTGGGCTGGCGACTGCAAAACTCCTACTAGCACGCGGAGCACTGCTTGGGGTGACGGATATCAACGCCAAACTCCTCCAGAGCTTTCACAGCTCGCTCAGCGACTCAGAGAAAGACAGAGTGCTCACACGGTCATTTGACATAGCGGATAACACAGCCGTGACGGAATTTCTGGGCGCTACAAAGGACAAATTCGGGCATATCAACGGTATCGCCAACATTGCAGGTGTCAATGGCCGTGAGATGGGAACACATGAACTCTATCAGCTCAGTGACAACGAGTATGATCTTGTTATTGGCACCAATATCCGTGGTATTTTCAACATGGTTCGCGGGGCGTTGCGGCCTGGATTCCTGGAGCCCGGTTCCAGCATCGTCAACATCTCAAGTCTATATGGGATCCAGGGCGCTCCGTTATCCAGCCTCTATTGTGCAAGCAAGGCTGCAGTGATTGGATTCACCAAGGCTGCGGCGATTGAGGCGGGACCGAAGAATATTCGGATCAATGCAATCTGCCCGTACGTATCTCGCTTTCCTTGTTGGGACGTCCTACTGATATCTATTTGTATACGTAGCGGAGTTATCCAGACCCCGCTGGCGGAGGAAGGCGTCAAGCGTTTCGCTCGATTCAATATCGATCCCCTTGTCGGGACACCCCTTGCTAGAGCAGGAGAGGCAAGTGAGGTTTCAAACGTGATAGCGTTCTTGCTGGGTCCGGAGAGCTCTTTTGTGAGTGGTGCGGTGTGGCCGGTGGATGGAGCAGCCAGTGCTTGAAACGAATCATGTATACTAAATTGATAACACTCATCCCACTACGTGAAGTCTGGCTACTAAATAGATCACTCGTTGGATTACGTGCCACTGGGTACACACGCCTTGATTTAGAATGGATAACCTTTCCTTCGCGGGATCCAGATGTTGCACTGGCCTTAAAGGTCATTTCTAAAATCGTAAGGGGGGGTATTTATTTCCTGGTTTTTCCTCCATCGGAAATGCTATAATTTGGGAGAAAACCGAGCACTGTCTTCGACGGGCTTACCGGGCTAGCCACGAAGCCAGGAGGTTCGGCTTAATACTGTGGGGATATACCGGCCGTGTCTCTGCGTCTGCTCATGTATCCCGAGCCACTAGCATAGAACGCACGCATCCCCAGCGGCGCTCCTGATTTTCCGACGCTGAGGATGTCCAATATATCTGTTCTGAGCATCGCATATAAGGTAGAGATCGTAGTGTTAGATTTCAATCAACAGGTATCGTCATTCAGCAACTTCCAGTCATCACCATGGCACAAACATTAGCATACATGAAGGGGTATGTCACTCATTCTCACGCAGAACCGTATTCTTTGGGGAAATAACCATTTTTAGGGTGGCCCTCGTTACTGGAGCTGCTTCAGGAATCGGTCGCGCTATTGCGCATACTTTCGTTAAGGAGGGCTGCACACGTCTTATGCTCTGCGACATTAACAAAAAGGACCTGGACGTCGTCTCGGACGAGTTGAAAGCGTTGAACCCTTCTGTCCAGACAGTTGTCCAGAAAGTGGATGTCTCCTCGGAGTCCGAAGTGCAGGGTTTCATTGACGCTGGTGTCGGGGCATTCGGGGGCATTCATTACGCTGTAAACAATGTGGGAATTACGAGCAACCCCCGAGCCAACACTCATCTGCTTGAGACATCCTCGTTTGATCCCTTGGTTGCAGTGAACCTAAGGGGTACATGGCTGTGCCAAAGGGCCCAAATCCGCCAGATGTTGAAGCAAGATGCGGAACTCCAGCCGAGGTATATTACTCTAACCACTGCCTTGAAATTGAATATTCATGGCCTAACAATATATCCAGGACCGGTGCACCCCCACAGCGAGGCGCAATTGTAAATGTTTCATCGCTGCTCGGTTTGATGTCATTCCCAGGCACTGGAGCGGTAAGTGACCCTACATCTCTCCTGTGTTCTCCGACGCCCTACTAATGTTCACCCAGTACTCCGCCACCAAGGCCGGTGTTCTTGGCCTGACTCGAACCGATGCGGTTTCTTACGCTACCGATGGAATCCGCATCAATAGTGTGCTCCCCGGTTGGGTCAAAACCCCAAGTAAGTCCAAGCATCGCATAGAGTGCAATAATCAATGACGCTACGCGATCTAACATGCTTTAGCCTCGGCCGAATCCGAGCGTCGAGGCGCAAATTATTCAGCGGTCATAAATACTATTCCAGTCAAGCGATGGGGTATTCCGGAGGAGATTGCAGAAGCATGTGTGTTCCTCGCAGGGGAAAAGGCCAGCTTGATCACTGGTGCTGAGCTTGTGGTAGATGGCGGCAAGCGAGTTTCAACGTGGGTGGAGTAGTACCTCGGCTATCAATGTATCAGAAGCATCACGCGAGGGGTTCTGCTGTGTACCTAATAATCAGCCGTTTTGAAGTATGTCAGACCCTTGTGGGCCGTGCTATTGCAGCCCTCTTCTTATCCTATCAATCTATTCACTGGGGTAGCCTTACCTGGGACACGATCGCTCGAAATTTGCCATCTTGCGATAAGTGTTTACTCTGACCCACATCTCTATTGTAACGAACCCTTATGGATTGCCCTGAAACTAACGCGGGGAGTGGACGGCAGAAGGAAGGCAGGCCCCGGAGAACGTGCTTGGAATAAGACGGCGAGTTTGTCCATTGAGGCGGGGGAAGCAGCATCCACTACCACGGAGTATCTCTACACACCCCGTATAGCAGAAGGATCCGGGTTTGAGCGAAAAACCTGACTTTGCCGGCGATGATGATCCGACAATTTAAGTTTTCACTGTCAACACATCCGCATGATCTACATCAATATAACAACAGATCCATGCCCCGCTCGGTGATTCGGCACACAATGTTCGTACCACGTAGTAGGAACTACTACTGTAGGAGGATCATCAGAGTTTCAGTGCTCCGTGACCGCACAACTTGAAGTCAGGGTGCATTGGTATTTCCTCCAGCGTTGGGCCAATCAGATTGACAATATCAAAACCTTACATTAATCTTGATGAACATCATTTTGTGGCTCCCAACCAATCCATTTGGTACACATTTCCTTCCCCCCCAAACCTTCAACTTGGCTGACCAACCCCCGGCTCTATAAATCTTACAACACTCCCCGACACTCGGTCCTTTGCATCTACAATCCTTAAGTACCTCCATCATTCATACCCACGAGCAAAATGAAGTACTCAGCCATCTCCCTTGCAATTTTTGCCTCGCTAGTGTCCTTCGGGGCATGCGAAAATGAAGGATACAATGTCAGATCTCCACTCGGATGATCATAAATTCTCCAATCAATTAAACCAATACCTAGCTGACAAAAAGCCCTTCTTCTAATAAATCTTAGGTCACATTCTTTACGCAGCCCAACTATAAACGCCAGTCATAGGTGATTGAATTTCAGGAAATCACCAATGATAATGATATTAAATGCCAACCCCTCCAAGAAGGCGAGTGGGTGCAGGAAACAAATCTCCGACAATATTCACCTGGAGTTAACCCGTGTCAGTAGTGCTGGGTCCGTAGAGTCAATACTCTTCCCTCCCTATATTTTTATTTTATTCGCTCCCTTTTCCCTCTTTGCGAATTTACTATATTATCTGTGAGACGTGCTCTTGTGAACGTTGCATCGAGATTCTCACATCGCTTACGTAATTCTTCTACTCTTCCCAATGCAGACTAGTATGCTCTGACTAATCCGAAATCGGCGGCTTTTTCTCCGACCGACCGCGCGCAACAGCGAGAGTCGGCGATGACCATCCATGAGAGAGTGAAAGATATTCCTGCTGCCTGTGATTAATACATATAAGGTCGCGGATTACACCTCAGTGCCACACGATAGCCTGAAACAAACGCGGATGAAATAGCATATTAACACCAGACCCAGGATATGATTCGCAGCGGAAAAGAAACCCATGGACACCCCTCTCCCAAAGGCCCCTCCAACCACCACCTCATCATCAACTGCACAGCGAGCTCGAGCGGAGAAGCGTAGTCGCGCTCGTCGAACCCTTACTTGTGAAAATTGTCGCGCTAGAAAGGTAATTGACCTCAATAATCATTCCATGGAGTGTAGACAGCTTACTGACCACTGTAGACGCGCTGCGATGGCACGCAACCGAGCTGCAAGACCTGCGAGGTCTATGACGATGAGTGTCGTTATGAAAAACCTCCCCCCATGTCGCAAATCGTGGCCATGGCAAATAGGCTTCAGGAAGCAGAGCAGACTATCCTCAACCTGAAAAGGGCCCTGGAAACAGTGCCATCGCCGGTTGATCATGCCGAAACTACAAACAGGGAGTCTCCTGTGTCAGACGGGCATTTGGAGCACAGAGCGAACGCCACTCAACACCGTGCCCATAGCTCGTCGGCCGAACCTACCTCGGAACAATTACTATCAGATCTGAGTCTGGATGAACACGGGAAAGTGAGTCGTCCTGTTCATCGACACCCTATAATGCGAAACTGATGCTCGCAGATCTCATACTATGGTCCTACATCAGCGATCTATGAGCCTGCAGCATTGGACACCCCGTCTGTGGATCTTCGGGCCTATGGTGAACTACCATCGAAGACGAATATTCGAACCCTCTTGACCTGGAACGCCGAAGAGTATCGATCATGGGAAGAGTTCGCGCTGGGGAACGCTGCCGTTGAAACCGGCATTCCGCGCGCCACGATGTCAACGCTCCTTCAAATCCACTGGGCCTGGATCGCGCCCATGTTCATGTGGGTGTACCGACCGGCACTCATGCGTAATATCACCCTTATTCAGACCCAATTCCAGGCATCAACTGACAAGCACAGGGGACATGACAACCGGCGGCCAGTACTACTCCCCATTCCTGCTCACTGTTCTGTGTGCCCACGCCGCACGGTTCCACGGGGGTCCTATTGGCGAGATGCTCATCTGTCGGGCGCGCTTACTGCTAGGGGCCGAAATCCAGAAACCTAGCGCGATTCCCACGGTGCAGGCTTTGCTGCAGCTGAGTGCACGGGAGATGGCATATGGGTCCACCTCGCAGGCGTGGCTGTACAGTGGCATGGCGTTCCGAATGGTGAGCGATCTAGGTCTTCATCATAATAGTGGCAAGATACTGCACCTGGGATATCTGAGCCCCGAGGAGCTGGAGATTCGGCGACGGCTCTTCTGGAGCTGTTATTTCTGGGATAAGGCTATTAGTCTGTATTTAGGGAGGACACCGGTACTATTGGACCTGCCGTTCGACCATACCCCGGAGTTTTGTAAGTTACGTTATACTTGCTCCTGTCGTATTATTGCTAACAATTGTAAGTGGATACATCCGCCGAAAATGAAGTGTGGTCACCCTACCATGGGGAAACCCTCAACCTGAGTAGAGTCTCTGTTGGCGAATATCCGCCCATGAAGGCGCATCTGATATCCTGCTTCGAAAACTCTTGCAAAATCTCGGTCATTCTGAACGACATCATCATCCAGCTCTACTCCCGCCGTGGCTCTCCTGACCTAGAAGAAACGTTGCAAATCAAGAGAAGACTCGATGAATGGCGAGAAAATCTCCCCGAGCATCTCAAATACGACCCAGAGAACTTACCGGCATATTGTCCGCCACCGCATATCATGACGCAGAACCTGCTATATCACACAACGATCATGCTCCTACACCGACCATTCTGGTCTGCCTCAGAACACCACATAGTCTGCCGGAAGGCAGCGGACAATGTCGAGCGGTTACTTCTTCTCCTGGAGACAACATTCGGCTTCAACCGGATAACATACCTGATGTCGTACTGCATCTACACTGCCGCCGCGGTGATGATCAAGGATGTCAAGACGGGGGACCTAGAAGCGAATGAAAAAATGCAGACGTTCCTTCGAGCCTTGAAGCAAGGCACCAAAACTTGCCCCATCATCCAGCGAAGCTTGGATATTATCAACAACAGCCTGCAGTCCAAGACACCGAGACTTTCCTCGTTGAACGACATTCCTACGACGGAGGGCATAGCGACGGCGAATTATCTTCCGGCATTTCCTTATCTGGGTATGGAGGTTGCGAATCAATTTGCAGCAGATCAGAACCCGACGGGAATGGATCTAGATGCGTTTTCGCTGCTTGACTCGTTTCCGGAACAGCATGTTAACACAGTGACTGGGGAATGGTATTTTGGGTAGCTACAATGAATTATTCACGATAAACTGGTGACTATGTTTGGCCATATATGCATTTGAGATCTATAACCGTCTACAATGCGGATCTAACCTCAGAATCTGTTGCCCCCTGTTCATCCTGATCGTACTGCCATAGCCGCCTGGGGTTATCCACCCATATCTTCCTCACGAGATCATCGCCCCTACCCCCACCAACACGGCAGCACCACGCCTTACACCTTGCTATCCAGGCTTGATCATCGACCTTCCGGTACTCCTGAATTGCGTTCCTATCCCCGCCCGGATTTCTCGACACACCCCCACTATGCGGCCAATCACTCCCCCAGACGACTCGATCCGCAGCAGTCGCAAGAATCTCCTGAACATAAGAATCCAATTCCGGCAAATCCTCAAACCTATATGTCCCGCTAAGCTTCGTATACACCAGACCAGACCTCAAAAGCCCCATGAATTCCCGATAACCCTCTTGCAACCGCGGGGGGCCCTTAGACGGCTCTGGATGCCCGATATGGTCAATCACAACCGGAACCCCTAGCCGCGGGACAACATCCGCAAACAGCGCAATCTGATCTAACGACACATAGAGCTGCAACGCCCACCCAAATGGCCGAATTCTATTCGCCGCCTGGGTAAGCAATGTAACGAACGTGTCCCTATCAACCCGTTTGCTTGAAGTTCGAAAATTCAACCGGATGCCTCTGGTTCCGGCATCGTGTAGCTCTTGGAGTTCGGCATCTGATACGGTTTGCGGGTCGATACAGGCGACTGCCCGCCCTTTGCCCTTGGAGCGGCCGAGAGCATCGAGCAGACTAGAGTTGTCGGTGTGGTAGACGGAGAACGCGACGAGGCAGTTGTGGGCGATGCCTTGGGCTCGCTGGAAGGCGAGGAGGTCGTCGAGGTCGGCTTTCTTGGGGCGGTAGGGATGTAACGGGTGGAAGGGGAATTTTTCCTGCAAATATGATGAATTAATTGTTTATTTTGAGAGGAATTTGAGGTAAAGATGGTGGTGGTGTCTCCATACCTCGTCTGCAATGTGGACGTGGCTGTCCCAGGCTCCTGCTGGGAGAGATGTGTCGACCTCTGACAACGATCCCATCTTGCTTGTTCCACACATCAATTATTAGAGAGAGCACACCTAAATTAATAATCGAGCGAATAGTACCCGTGATAGTATCCGTGATAGTTGGTGGACAAGTCGCCCGGAGTCTCCCCGCGGCTGTTCGCCGGGAACCTCGCCGGATCTCCATTGGTAGAGCAGAGTGTGGATACAGAACCGGTGGAATGCTCTTCGGCCAGTCAGCGTTCGTTCCTCCATCCGAGGGGAACTTTCTCCGCTCTTGCAGAGGAGGTTCCCCAATTTTCGGTCCTAGGCATTTGCATCCCTGCGCACCCTCCCCAGGTCTTGGATGGGGTTCGGGGGAGTATAACTATCGGCTGGACGCAGCCCCCAAATTCACAGCCAACATACTGGCATTGGGTATATAGAGTACTGACTTTGACCAAGGCCATGGGGACTTCCGAGGACACCCAGCACATCGAGAAGGCTTACCCCGAGGCCATGGCAGATGTTGAGAACACCCCAGAAGAAATCGAAAAGGGCGTCACTGCTCGCCAGGACGAGGAATGGCTCAAAGCCCAGAAACGGTATCTGTGGAAGCTCGATTATATTCTCCTCCCAGCTGTATCCCTTTTATATTTCTTTGAATATCTCGATCGGGGCAATGTCGGCAATGCCAAACTCTACGGTTTGGATAGTGGCCGTCACTCCCAGGGGCAGGGGGTTGGGCCAGGGGGAAACAGCCTGAGCGCGTCACAGTGGCAGTTGGTCGTGATGATCTTCTACGTCGGTCTTGTTCTGTTCCAGGTTCCAGGATGTATTGGGTACCGTGTCTTTCCTCCATCCAAGGTAGGCAAAATCGGGACCAGGCAATGCTGGAGCCATGCTGATAGAATATACAGTGGATTGCCTTTGGTGTCTGTGGATGGGCGACTGCGAGTCTCCTCCAATGCGTGGCGTACAATCTAGCCGGACAACTCGTGTGCAGAGTGTTCCTGGGAGTGTTTGAAGGACTGTTCGGCACAGGCATCGTCTACTACCTCTCCCTCTGGTACCATCGCACCGAAATGGGCATGCGTGTCTTCTGGTTCCTAGGCCCGACCTCCATCGCGGGAGCCTTCGGGGGCCTGATTGCGTACGGCATCGGCCACATCAAAAGCGACACCCCAGTCTGGAAGTGGCTTTTCCTCATCGAGGCACTGCCTGCATTCTGCCTGGGGTTGTTCTGCCTGTACTGGATGCCTGATCGGCCACTAAAGAATTCCCGCTTCTCCGGAATCGACCAGGAGATCGCGGAAGCGAGATACCACAACGAGTCCTTTGACAAGGCTGGTCCTATCCAGCGAAAGCACGTTATATGGACGGCGACAGACTGGCGGTTGTACATCCAAGCTGCGATCTATCTACCGACGGCGGGGTTACTCTCCTCGATCTCGGGGTTTCTCCCCACTATTATTCGTGGTATGCACCTCCCATCCTTATTTCAAGGGCTCAATGACTGACCCAATGCAGACCTCGGATACACCGAAGCAACCAAAGCAAACCTAATGACGGTGCCTCCATACGCCTGCGCATTCGTTCTGATGTTCCTCGCATCCTATTCCTCCGATCACTTCCGCGACCGAGGCAGACACGTCGCCATCCTCATGACCATTTCCACAATCGCCTACGCTCTCCTGGCCACACTCCCCGAATCCAACCTAAACGGCAAGTACGCCTGCGTCTGTATCGCCGTCGCATGCGTATACGCCACCTATCCACCCACCCACGCCTGGGCCGCAAATAACTTCGGAAACGAGACGAAGCGATCGGTGGGCATGGGTCTGTATACGGCCCTCGGGAACTTGGGCTCCATTGCGGGAACGTTCTTCTACCCAACTACGGATGGACCGCAGTTCAAGAAGGGGCATTTTATTTGTATGGGGTTGTCGGTTGCGACGGCTGTGTTTGCTTTGGCGAACCACTTTATTTTGGAGGCTATTAACAAGCAGAGGGATAGGAAGTATGGGAAACCGGTACCGGGACGGCCAGTGGATGTGTCGGAGTTGGCGGATAGGGCGCCTATGTTTCGGTTTATTACGTAGAGGGGCGATAGGTTAGGTCGGTTAGAAGTAGACAGTATAGAAAACTTCTATGTCGCAATGGTAATGAAAGAATCAGAAGAGAGCGATCTAATCATTGTACCAGTTTGATATGAAATAGTCCTTTACCACAAGTATTATATGTTCGTCGAACAGATATGTGCCTCCTACTATTTGGAGAAGCTGTTAGTTATCAAATCTGTGCCTTGTGTTATTTTCTTCTTTGAACAAAACAATAATGGGGGAAAGTTCTATTCTCTATCTATTCGAGCTCTTCCAGCTTCACATCCACACCTACTTGCTTCGCCAATGCGTTCAAAGCATCGACCTCGCCTCGCGAATACGGGATCCCCTCAGCTCGTCTCTTCGCCTCAACCTCCGCTTCGATCTCTCCACTGGTATAGATCCGATCCACTCCAGCCGCCTTCTCACAATCCCTCACTCTCTGCAGCAGCGTATCCATCCTCTCTCTCAGTTCCTCCTGCCCACCCTCCAGAAACACCTCAGGCCGGAACACCAAAAACCAGTGCCCAACATTCTGCGGCTCCTCCAAATTCTTATACTGATCGTTCACGCCCCCCGCAAACGCAGCCCCCGACATCAACCCCCCAAACATATCCATCATCATCGCCAACCCACTCCCCTTCGGCCCCCCAATCGGCAACACCACACCCCCCGCCAACGCCGCCTCAGGATCAGTCGTTGCCCTCCCCTGCGCATCCAACGCATACCCCTCCGGAATCCTCTCCCCCCGTCTCGCCGCCTTCCGTATCTTCCCCCTCGCAGCCACACTAGGCGACATATCAAGCACAAAGTCCCCCTCCTCTCCACCCGGAACACCGACCGCAAACGGACTCGTACCCAGCAACGCCTCCTTCGCACCCCAGGGCGGCATACTCCTCGACGCATTCGTGAACGCCATAGCCGCACACCCCTTCCGAATTGCTCGGAGGAGGTACGTAGCCGCCATCCCGTAATGGTTGCTGTGCTTCACGGCCACAACCCCCATTCCGTAGCTCTGGGCCATTTCAACGCCCTTGTCGATGGCGATGGATGCAGCCACGAAGCCGAATGTGTTCTTGGCGTCTAAGAGGGCCATAACGGGTGTTTTTGACTCGAAGGTGAGAGTGGGATTCGGGTCGAGGACGTTGTGTTTGATACGCTCGATGTACCCGCCTAGGCGGTTTATGCCGTGGGTGTCGACGCCGCGGAGGTCGGCGAGGAGGAGGGATTCGGCGATGAGTTCGGCGCGGTCGGGGGGGATGTTGTATTTGGAGAGGATGGTGGTTACGAAGGAGTGTGCGGAGGAGGGTGGGACGCGTACGGTGGTAGGATTGGAATTGGCCATGCTGGGTATTTTGGACGAGACTGGATTGCGAAATGATAGAATTGGATGATAATAATAGTAATAGGACAGAAGCAGGGGTAGATTTGTGAGGGAATAGATAGGACTATATACGGTGGGTGTATTCTGAGCCGCTCTCCGACCCCGGCGAGATCCCGGGGAGCGGCCCAGTATTACGTCCTAACGCGGCAATACTCGAGATTTTACAAGGTGATCAGGGGCGGTGGAGTTGATCTAGAATATAGTGTGCGATATTGGAGGTATTTCCATAAAAGAATTAGATGACGGTGCAACATGCCTTGTTTGGCGTATACTCATACTAACTTCCCCGGGGCCTCACGCCTTCCCTCTAGAACAGCTAGCAACGTCTTAACTGCAGCAATCCCACTGTTGATCTGATTATCGACAGTCGAAGCACCGATATGCGGAGTGATGATCACATTGTTCTGTTCAAAGAAATCGCGATACGCCCCCAGCGTAGGCGGCTCAACCTCCATCGCATCCATGGCGGCGCCCCAAATCCTCTTCTCCTTCACTGCTCCCAACAGGGCTTTCTCATCCACGATTCCACCCCTGGCCGCATTGACTAGAATAGCCGTTTTCTTCATCAAACCCAGTTCCCGTTCCTTAATCAGCCCCCTGGTGCTCTCGACGAGTGGCAGATGGAGCAACACAACATCAGACTTGATAAGTAGTTCGTCCAGCGTCCGAACCCTAGTATGCGGAATCTTCTCCTGATCCCATACATCAAACGGCGCCACAGGATCATATCCAATAATGCTGGCCTCGCAGGCCCCAATCCACTTCTTCGCGCTGATTTTTCCAATATTCCCCATCCCGACCACCCCCACCGTTTTGCGAAACACGCTCAACCCCAGCGTCTGGCTGCGCACAACCTTGTCTCCATTCCGCTGCAGACGGTCTACCTCCACGATCCGTCTGCTCAGCGAAAGCGCCAGTGCAAGTGTGAGTTCCGCCACAGACTCGCTGTTCAGCCCAGGGGTATTGTGGACCGCGACCCCGGCAGCTTGGGCAGCGTTGAGGTCTATATTATCGACACCGACCCCCTGTTTGACGATCACGCGTAGTCCATTTGCCTTAGCAAAGTCCGACCCTCGTAGTTGTGTTTCCGACCGGACGAGGACGCCTTGTGCGTGCTGGTGCCAGTCTGCTTTGCGGGGGTCGTTCCAGAGGATGACGTCAATGCTGTCGGTGGACTGCAGCAGGGTTACTGCGTCCTCGTGGTAAGGGTCAAGAACGTAGATTGCGGGCTTTGTCATGGTCTGGATTGTGGATGGTGATTGTTGATGGTGGTATGATTCCAGTCATTCTGATGGGGTCATTTATTGCTGTTGGTGATGTTCCACGGAGGTTCGCCGCGGGGAGTCACCGGCCACTTCCCCTCGGTTGTAGCTATACAGAGTACGGAAGATCTGCGCCCGAGTCACCTAAACAAGGGAATTTATACCCCGGTTATAATCTAAGTTTATCCAGCTCATTCTCCATTTACTGGCATCCATCTTGAACCGACTACAACGGGTTGAATTTCTACGAGATGTCGACATCTCAAGATCCTATTGTCAACGCGTTACAGAAGTACACTACGTAAGCTGTCCAGTCTCGGAGCAATTAAATCCTAATAATTAACAAATACAGGTGCGATGTCTCTGATGCACTATGCAAACTGGGGTTCCCTAACGGCGGATTCCTCCCAGGGCTCACTTTATGGTCCCCCGAGCGCCAACAAGGCGACACCAAGATCATTGGGCCAGCATACACCGTCAAATATGCGGCGCTAGACGACCCAGCGCCTAAGCATCCATCGCACTATGTAATCTTCTCTTCATTTTTCACTTATTGTGGATTTGGGCACGCGTGCTAATCTACTTGTGATCAGATCGACTCCGTCCCGGAAGGCGCAGTGATTTTCATCTCCTCGCCCAAAACCTCAAATGCCGTGTATGGTGGTTTGATGTCAACGCGGGCCCAAGCGAGTAAGGCTGCAGGAACGGTCATCGACGGCAGGTTTCGAGATCTCCAGGAACAGTGTGCTCTCAATTACCCTGTATGTTCATGTCCATAGTGGGGCGAGGAGTGTGGGGGGTCAATACTGACGTAAAGTTGTAGGTATTCGCGCGTGATGTTGGCACCGCACCACCATATGGAGCAGTTAAGGTAGTGGGGGTTAATGTATCTGTGAAGCTGCAATCGGAGGAGCAGGACATTACAATAAATCCTGGGGACTATCTAATTGGCGACCTGAATGGGGTGGTAGTGCTGCCCAAGGAACAGGCGGGGAAGGTGCTCCCTCTCATGGAAAAGCAAGGAGAGGCGGATGCGAAGATGGCGGAAGCGATTAAGGAAGGGATGCCTTTTATTGAAGCGAGTAGGAAATTCAGAGTTTGACGGGGAGTATTTTCCCCGGTAATGATAGAAGTATAGAATGCGATTATATACCGGATATGTCAGGTCAGTTCAGACATTCATGATTAGGCTGCTTGCGGGTTCTCCACTAGTGCTTGGATGCGCAGCATAGCGGTTGAATCGTCTTATATAGGGATTGTTTAGAGTGTATGAATTCAACGACTTTCATGTTAGGGCGATGAAGCGGGGTTTGAGATCATCACAACTGTATAATGGCATATGGTAGATAAGAGTACAGTGGCCGGGAAGTTACCGAGGAGAGACTCCGGTGAGGCTGATGTTGACCGCAAGTTACCAATTCCACCCCGCATAGAGGACAGGATCTCCGCAAGGATCCTTATGTTCTTCTATTAATATTTTTGTATGCAAGAGTCCATTATAAATAGACAGCAGTATTGATTGCACAGTTGAAAAATTTCAGTAACAACTGAATCAGGCGTGATGTATCCCTACCTAAACCCCCTTCCTCGATGGATGAATGGTACCCTTGCAAACTGGGCCTATGTTTCCTTAGGAGCCCTTGCTACCTTGCCGGGCCAATTTAACCGGTCGGCCATGGAAGCGCCATGGGCAACCACCGATGTCTCCGACAGTACTCTCTCTCGGACGTGAGTTTGACCTCCTAACACCTCATACCATGCAGCTGACTTCGGGGTTGCCTTACTAGGCTTGAATACCTCAACACAACAGATTTCGTTGCCTACGATCGGAGGTTCTTCGATATCATAGGACCAAAGGCAACAATCGAGCATGTTCAAAAGTTGGCTTTCCAATCCCATGAAGCGCCATGCTATATCAAGGACACAAATCAACTGTTCTTTGTTGAATGGGGTCCACCGGGGGGAGCAAACGGGACTCATTCCTGGCAGTACCTACTCAATCTCGACACCAATGAGCTGACCAGAATTACCACTGATCCGCCCACATTTAATGCGCATGGGTGTGTCTTTTACAACCATTCTCTTTATGTGGTCACCGATGGATATGGTGACGAGCAGTCAGGGCAGCTGGTCCGGATTGATCCAAAATCTTGGAAACAGGAGACATTGCTCAATAATTACTTTGTCCAGCCCTTTGGTGGATTCAATGACTTGGAGGTTGATCCCCGTGGGAATTTCTATTTAACAGATTCAAAATCAGGCTGGGTGCGTATCTCTTCCTCACTCCGTCTTACATTTTTCCCCCGTTGGAAACAGCATAGCAGACACGAAACTAAACAGCTAATTTAAACAGGGAAAGGAAATTGTGGATTTCACGCCCCCAACCAGCCCAACCGTTTACTTCGTTGAGAGAGAAACCTTCCGCATCAAGCCCGTCCACATCACCGACGGAAATGCAAACGGCGTTGCCATATCTCCAAACGGCCATACCCTCTACGTACCCGACACCGGTATCTCTCAGTACTTCCCCGTATTGAAAAACCCTTATGGGAAGCGCTATCTTTCAGCATTTGATATTTCCAAGTCCGGCTCAGTCCTTTCTAATAAGCGACTACTGTCAAATCCCATCTCATATTTCTACGATGGGGTGCGTGCGTCCCGGAATGGATGGATCTTTTGCGGTGCGGGAGAAGGAGTAGATGTCATCGACCCGGAATCGGGGTTTACGCTAGGAACTATCCGAGTAGGAGGAGGGGAGAACCTAGCTGTCAATCTGGCTTTTGGAAGGAACGAGTTATGGATTGTTGGTCGAGGTGGTGTTTGGCAAGTTAAAGATATTCGGGAACGGTTGGACCGCGATTGGTAGTATATATCTCCCGTCGGCGGGAGAGCACTGGGAAAATAAAAGCTGTATACACAATCAAGACCTTAGATTTACACTCGCAAAGTAACACAAATTTCCATATCTTATCTAGGGTCTCGGATAACTTCTAGTATTACAGCAGTTATTTAGTTTTGTCAGACCCCTTGACTCCACAGTACCCGGAGCTCACTCTCAAGATTAGAAAAGACATCAAACCCCCGGTCCTTGAGGATGTTGACACACTGTATGATTTGGCGCCGCTCGGAAGTTGTCTGCATCTCTGCACCCACGATACTCAACACGGGTGCAAAGACAATCACTTCCAGGTGGTTGGCTCTCGCCTCAACCCATCTGAGGGCCTCGGATGCTTGCTGGCGAGTCATATCCCGCCCCATTACTGGCACACCGCAGTCAAGGCATTGCCAGGCGGGGTGACGAAAGATTTGCGAAATTCCTGCGAGAGCCCAGTGGTAGTAGGGCAGGAATGCGGACAGGAGAGTATCGGTATCAGTTTTTGCGGAGCATGCAATGATTTCATTGATGATGGCGTGTTGGATCTTGGAGGCGAAGCAGATGAGATCGATCCCGCGCAGGATGTGAGGTGCGGGATCCGGTGATCTGCTTCCGGATTGCGGGTCCAGTTCTTGGGCTATCCAGGCGACTGAGCTGTATAGTGTTAGTTAGGCTGGAGGGAGGCCATAGGTAGGGAGTATGAAGGCAAATACCAGTACCGTAACCTCGCCCAGAGCTCCATGTAATTTGTCAGTTTGTCAAGTTGCTCTTTCACCGTTGGAGCAAAACGCTCTGGGCCTGGAGGCGAGACCGAGAATGTCATCCAGGAGTCGGGCATGGGGATATCTTCTGCAAAACAAATGCATCGGACCGCATCTGCCATACGAGCAAAGGAATTCAAGGTATGGTCTAATATATCTTGCGTCGCTGTCCGTTTCTGATGTTGAGTCACGTAGCGACGCAAGCATTGAATCAGAAAGGTCCAGCCCTGGTTATTGTGGACCTTGCCTAGCTAATACTTGTTTAGTTGTAGGCCTTGAAGATATGAATTTAGAGGAGTTAGTGGATATATAACTAACCTCAACAAAGCCTAAAAGACAGGCGGCGAGTAAGACGATAGTAAACGTCCCCTCATCCCCGACGCTCATTAGCTTAAAGACCTGGGCGCGGACAAGCCGCTGTTTTTGGCGAATGGATGGGCATTTCAGCCCACTCTGGCGGGCAATATATGTCTCAGCCACTAGCGAAACAACATCTTGAATGAGTGGACTGCTATGAAAGACCGAACCGATCGACTCGAAATCGAATATGCGCATGACTGGCGAAACGGAGGAGGCCATCGAATCAAAAAAGAGCTGGCTAAAAATCCACTTTTGCTGTCTGAGTCCCTCCGCCCGAGCGGGAAGTGCGTCTTGTCTCGTACGGTATGCCACAAATGACAGCTTCGATGATCCATCTGCTGTAGAAAAGCAGCTGTACCCTTTTGCTTGGCACGTTCCACACGGCCGTTTCCCGTCACACTGTTCCTGTCAGCCCTTGGTCTTGTGCCGCATTCTAGAAAGGCTACGTACCCTATTATGTCCCTTGCGACAGCGCGCACATCGATGTCCCGTTCTTCGCGGGTCTTTCGTTCCACAAGGCATGCTTACAATCGTTGCTGGTCGAGTTGATGGGAACAAGAGCTGACAGATTTGAGGCTGATGATAAACGGAGCAAGCTCCGGGCAGACGGGCCGAAAACCAACACGGCCACAGCGCAAGTAACCCGACTGGCTGGGAGGCTGCATAAGCGTCTGTTAGCGTCGCGAGATTTTAGCCCTTTTTGGTCGCAGATCCTTGCCCTTGCAGCTCGAGGTGTCGATATTATTGGTCGCTTTAATGAAGAATTACCCGGATCAATCCTGCACCACAATCCAACTTGGGAGAGGAGTCAGCATTTCCACTTTGGGAAAAAACCTCGCGGTGGCCTCCAGCTTCATATTGCAATATAACGCCGATATGTATTTATATGAGATGGGATGGCCACCATGGGAGCTGTTTCCCCAAGATTCCTGTTCTGGAGGAGAGTCCTTTGTCTGAGAAGAGTTCAAGATGTTTTACTGTACGTTGGAGACTTGCGCGATCAACACATCCTTCTATCAATATCGTATCGATATCGCCCCAAATGCTGCCTTCTTGGCACTCTTCGCGCTGGCGCTCTTTCGATTCACGGGTGTTTACATCAAGACGAGGCGGGGGCTGGGCTTTTTCATCTGCATCCTCTTCACACTGCTATGCGAAATAATCGGCTATGTCGGGCGCATTCTGTCCTACTACAACCAGTGGAACATGAATTGGTTCCTCATCCAAATCATCTGCCTCACAATCGGGCCTGTCTTCCTGGCCGCCGCACTATATCTCTGTCTCTCGCGCATTGTGGACGTATACGGTGAAGAAAACTCCCGAATCCGCGCAAAGTGGTACATGAGGATTGTAAGCTTCCTAACCCTTGCTTTGATGACTCCAACGAGACTTCAAGACTGACAAGTTGTATTTTGTTGTAGTTTATTCCCTGTGACATCCTCTCTCTCATCCTCCAAGCCGCCGGTGGCGCCATCGCTGCCATCGCACTGACGAGCGGCAAAAATCTCAACACCGGAACAAATATCATGGTTGCCGGTCTCTCCACACAGGTCATTAGTTTATTAATCTACGTGATCCTCTGTCTTGATTTCGCCTACCGCTCCTGGAAGCGCGGCCAGAACCTCGGCGACAAGGCGTTCACCCAGATTCCGGAGTTGAATAGGGTCCGCTCATCACCCATGTTCAAATATTTCCTTTATTCGCTTGCACTTGCAACAATTACTGTCTTCTGCCGCTGTGCGTATCGTGTTGCGGAACTGAGTCGCGGTTGGACTGGTCCGTTGACACGACATCAAGCAGTCTTCGTGGTTTTTGAGGGGGTTATGATTGTGATCTCGGTGTATTGCCTAGTGATATTCCACCCGTCCATATGTCTGGGCCAGGCGATGGGTGGAAGAGTAGTGGAATCTGTGAATGCTGTATCGGAGGAGGAGAAGGGCCAGCAGCAGGTCCAGGGTGTTGAGGTGCGTACAGAATCAGTATCATCGGAATCCCCTTAGGAGGGTTTAGCCAATTCATTTGCTGGGTTTGGTGTCATGCCTGGAGCGATTCGCCTTCGACGGGTACCTACACTAGTACTAGATATATATAAGCGCATCTTCAATAATTGCAGCTCAGCAAAGTCACCTGAAACACAAGATGCGATTGCGAAAACCCTTCTCTTGTCGGAAATATTGTATTTCCGTACGGTAGCTAATCGGTGGAACGTGTAGACTGTCTGTATTGTGTGTCTGTCTCGGGGATGACTATTCGTGGGAATCAATGGGATCTGTTGATTACTCCTATCTTATATAACTAGCGACCATTTCTGCTTTAGGACTAGTATTTCTAACGTTAGTGGTAGATCACGTGTTAAGATTAGTCATATCAGTTTTTGTCCCACAGGTATAACTACGTGTATACAGGTCAGCAGACCCTGACCTCAAGGTCTGATGACCTGAGTCCTATAACACGTGACTTTTGGACCTACATTAGGAGCCATGAGGTATAAATAATTTACCATACTAAATAAAATTTTAATTCTATAAATAATTTTAAAATATTAAAAATTTTAAATAATAACTAAAATTTAACAACTACTTCTTAATTTTTTATTAATTAATTTTTTTTTTATCATGGAAGATACCACAGACGAGTCAAATATTATTTTAATTTTATTAAAATCTAAGAATAAGGAAGTTATAGAGGTTTGTTATATAATTAATTAGAAATTAATTATTAATTACTTACAAAGTAGTTAGCAATTAATTAATTTTATTTAACTTATTAATAAAACTTATAAATAAGTTAAAATATTAAAAATTAAATATATTAATAATTTGCCAGAGTATTTAATAAGTAATTTTTATAAATATACTTATATTATTTCTACTGGGGATTAATTATAAGAAAAAGTTAAATAATTATTTAAAGAAATAAATAAATCAGTAGACTATTAATTAATAAATATTTAATAATTAATTAATAGATTTAATATAATTATTAAAAAACTTAAAACTAGAAAAATATAATTAACAGCCCATTTTTAGACTGCTATATTAAAAAATAAATAAAATAATATTTTAGTATTAAAATTTATTAAAACTTTAGTTAAAGTCTTTAAAATTAATATTATATAAATATTAGTCTAAAATTATAAAAGAAAATTTAAGAATCACAAGAAAAGATTAAGCTATTAAAAAGAGATTATATAAAATAAAATATATATAAATAATTATTATTTTTTAAATACTTGCTTAGTAATTAGAAACTACTTACTAACTAATTTTTTTATATATTAGCTTTTATTAATTAAAAATTACTATTTTTAATTAAAAAAAAGCATGCTTAGAGCAGGGTTTAATTTATAAGTCTATATTTTAATAAAGTTTTTATTTTATAAATATTTATAAAGTAGTTTATAATTAGTTACTAAGTATTTTAAAATATTTTTAAATAATTTAGGCCACATGTTTAATATATATATTATAATAAGACTATATTATCAAAGCATTATAATATAGAAGTTAAAAATATTTTTAAAATAAATATTAACTTTTTAGAAAAGTTATTTAATAAAAAAATTATACCTGTTTCTAAGAAGTGTGGGGTCTTTAAATTATTAAATTTTTAAAAAATATATTATAATAAATACTTGCTAAGCAGTTTTTAAGTAGTTACTAATTAGTTAAAAATATAAATTATTTTTAAAAATTAGGTTAACTAAAATATATTAAATATAATATAGTATTTACTATATTAATTTTAGTTAATTTAATTAAATATTTATTTTTTTTATTTATATTTTATAAAATATATTTTTATTTATCTTCTTTATTAAATAAAACACCACTACAAATTTTACAAGGGATTAGCTGGATTATTTAATAAATAAATAATCTAAGTTTAATAACAGGTAAGTACTTTTAATTAATTAATAACTAGTTTTTAACTAGTTATAACTTAATTTCTTCAAAGTTCTTAGCTTAAAGCATTATATTAAGAGTATAATATTTTAATAATAATAAATTTACATGCTACTTTATTAAATAAAAATTAAATATTTATTATTATATATAAGTAGCATCTTCTTGCTTATTTTAAAAGCTAAAATATTAATAATATTAAATTTTTAAAAAACATGTCTTTATTATATAATGTAGGTGCTTAATAATTAATTATAAAGTAATTATTAATTAATTATTTAAAAATATATTTAAGAAATATATTATAATTTTAATAGAAGTATAATTCTTTATATATTTAAAAATTAAATTTAATTACTTTTAATATTTTTATTCTTTAAGATTAATATAATTTATAAATAAATTTAATTAAGTACTATAAATAAAATACTTTTTATAATATTTATATTAAAATATAATAAAAATAAGTAATTTCTAGATACTTAATTAATAATTATTTATTAATTTTTATCTAGTTATAATACTTTACTATATTTTTATTAATTAAAATTTAACATAGGGATATTATCTATTATTTAAAAAAATATTTATAATAATTAAGAGAATTATAGGAAAGCCAGTTTTATTTTATTATCTTTATAATAAAGATATACAAGGTTTAATTTTAGATATAAATATAAAGCAATATTTAAGTATATATAATTAATTATTAAGTAGTTATTAAGTACTTACTTAATATTTAAATTTAGATTAATATTTTATAAAAATTAATATTAAGTATAATAGCTATGTCTAGCAGCTTTAATACTTAATATAATTTTATTATATTTATTTTAAATATATAATTCTAAAAGCTATTAATATTAAGCAAAAAGAAGATAGATTTTATAATTAAATAATAAATTTTTTAAATATAAAAAATATAAAAGATTATAATATTTTACTTAATATAATTATTAGTAAGTATTTATTAAATACTTATTAACTACTTAATAATTAATTATTAACTATTTTTTAAAATTTAAGACTAGCAATACTGTTTAAAACTAGGCTTAATATAAAAAATTAAAGATAATAAAAGCAGGCCTTGTTCAGGTTTGTTTAAAAATATTAATATTAATCTAGAATTTCTTGAAATCTTATATAAATGCTATAAAATAGTCTTATAATAAGTCTAATATCATGGGCAAATATCTATCTCTTTTAAAAATTATTAAAATATAAGTTATTATTTATTAATTACTAATTAATTAGTTACTAAGTACTTAAATATAATTTAGTAGTACAAAGAATAATTAAATAAATATTAATTAATATAAGTACTATAAAAGCTTTCAAGTTTATTATTTTTCTTAACAAGCAACTATTAAGACTAATTATATTTAACATGCAATTTAAATAGGTAAGTAAATACTTTTTAATTAATTTTTAAATAGTTATTAATTTTTATTTAAAAAAAAAAAAAAGATAGTATTTTAATTTTAATAATAAATTAAATTCTATAGAATCTATATCTAGAGCTATTTTAAAATTTAATTTAAAATTTAATATTTAAGTAACTTCTAGATTAAAATTAGTATTTTAAAATAATAAAGTATTTAAATTAAAATCTAGATAATTTAATACTAAGTAGGTTTATTAAGTACTTATTAATTAATTAATAAATAATTAATAATTAATTAATTATTATTATTAGATCTCTTTGATAAATTGCCTTAAATAATTTAATTTTTAATAATTAAAAACAGTAGGAGCTTAAGCTTAAAAAATTTATAATAAAAATATATATAAAGAAAATAGCTAATAAAAATATAAAGACTAATCTATAAATAAAATAGCTAGCTAATAAAAAACTTAAACTAGAGTTAAAAAGGACTGAACAGGAATTAAATTAATAAATTTAAGTAATTATTAGCTAATTATTATATACTTAAAAATTAGTTTAAAAATATTTCTTGTATTTTTATTTTAAGTATATAATATATATTTATATATAGGTCTTTTAATTAATTAAAATATAATTAGTAACTAATTATAAAATAATAAAAATAAACTTAAAAAAATTAATTAAAAAAAAAAATTAATATAAATTAAATTATTTTTATTTTTTAGCGCTTTAGAGCTGCTTAAAAAGTAATTAATAGTTATTTATATATTTTAATATTAAATATAAAAAAGAAAAACAAGCTATTTCTAATTAGTTTTAAACTAGTTAATAACTAATTTCTAATTATTTTTAAATTATTTAAATTTTATAATAATTTAGCTCTTTATAATTAAAGAGCATAAAGTTCTAGTAAGTTAGAATATTTTTATAGTAATTTTTAAATACTTTATAAATATTATAAAATATAATAAGTTTTATTTTTATAATAGTTTTTTACATGCCTAAAATATATATCTAATTACTTATTAATCACTTGCCAACTAATTTAAAATTAATTAGGAACTAATTAAAAATTACTTATAATTTTTTTTTTAATAAAAAATAAAAAATAAACTATAGAAATTTGCTTGGCCCCCTTTAAATTAGCAGGGATAAAAGTTTATAAATTATTAAAAAAAATTATTAAAAAATTATTAAGTACTTAACTAGTACTTAAAGCTAGGATAATAAATATTAAAATAGCTAAGAATATAAATATTACTAATATATAAAAAAAGACTAAGATATTATAAAAATACTTATATTATTTTTTAACTAATTAGTAAGTAATTTTTAACTACTATTTAAGTATTTATTAATTACTTAGTTTATTAACTTCTAGCTAATATATTTTTTATTATTTAAAAAAAACTTTAAATTAGCCTTGTGGCTGTTTACATGACTTTTTAAATTATTTATTATTTTTTAAAATTTTTAATTAGTTAAAGATTAGTTCTTAAATACTTTTAAACTAGTTAAAAAATATTTATAATTAATTGTCTTTAAGTAATCCTCCACATAGTAAAAGAATTTTTTATAGTAAAGTATAATCTTATTATTATTATTTTAAAACTAATTAATAATTAGTTATTAACTGCTTGCTAATTATTTACTAATTTATATTTAGAAAGAGTAAAGTTGCCAGTATTTACTTTATATAAATATTATTAATAATAGCACTAAAAAATAATTAAAAATTAGTTAAAAATTATTTAAAATAATAAAAAATAAAAAAATATTTATATAATTTAATTACTCTTCAAGTAATTAATAACTGGTTATCTATATTAGTAGCAAGCAAAGCCATGTTAAAAAAAAATAAATAAAAAAAAAAAAAAGTATAAGAAAATATATAATAGCTAGTCAAGCTAATAAATCTTAATATTTAAAATAATATTTTTCTATTCTGGTGGTCAGCCGCTCCAACATTCTTCCAGTGGTCAGCAATTCTGCCATTTTTAGCGGGAGTCACCACCTCTAAGCGAGGGTCCGCCGGCCTGTAACCTGATAACTACCCATCATGACTCCACCAAACAAGAACTACATAACACAAAATTATAGGATTATCAATGAAACCATCATTTAATGCGTTTTTGTGATATACATTAAATTGAGAATAACCCCCAAATGGTTGACATCCACATCCTTCATTTTCAAGGGTTTTGCTCCAAGTGCCATGAGCAAGAAACAGCTGTTGACCCCACTACACCTAACTAGTGGATTCCTTGTTGGTTGCACTTTCGGAAACCTGAAATTGCGCATCACGCACCTTCCCAGGTTCTAAAGCAGACTCAATATGATTTGTCATACGATCTTTCACAGGCAGGAGAAACACGCTCACTGGTGCCAGAACAATCAGCTGAATGAATAAAAAAAAAAAAAGGAAGGCGGGTTTCCATTCTAACTTACATAGCGCGGCCACCAAGCCAAATGCCATATTAACGAACCATACATTTCGGAACGAAGCTGCGGAGGCAACCTTGCTAGCTTCTGCGCAAGCAGCTAATACTTGTGCTGTCACTCCGTTGATGGATGCCAAAAGACTCTGTTGACCACCCAAGAATGCCGGTAGGAATTGAGCAAGTGACGACTCTGGCAAGCCAGCTTCAACAGCTGCTGTTGCAACGGCCGTGGGGAGTTTACCTGAATCAGTCAGCCATCAGTTCACACTGTTATAGAAAGTTTGACCGTACTTGCGACATCATTAGAATAGATGGCAGTGAAGACTGTGATCCCAATAATTCCTCCAAGGGCTCTAATCGATGTCATAACAGTCGAAGCAGTGCCACTATTCAGTGACCATGTCAGTATTTGCCGTTCCACAGTGTAGAATCCAGGTTATCTTACATTAGGAACTCGGGTACTGCGTATGTTACGAGTACCACGGGGAGGATTGAAGGTCCACCATTTCCAAATCCAATGACTGCAAGAAAACCAAGAGCCATCGCATGCCTCGACGGGGTAACCAAAGCTAAAAGGCCACAAAAGATTGAGATCAATACTAGTGAGCCAGTCAAATACGTTCTGAAATGTCCTCTCCCAGCTAGTAACCAGGCAGGTATGACACAGCCTGCCATAAGTGGCAGGATATATGCTAGCTATAACCTTATAAGTAGTTGCTTTGAGAACAAGAGCATAATAGACATAATAAAGAAAGATATAATCACCAAGTTGAGATTTGTTTGAAACGGGTTGTTGTTAGTAAAAACAGAACTGGCTTCAATAGGGAAGTAAGTGCTGATGCCATAGAGAAGAGCTCCATCCACAAAGACAGTGCCCATAAGAAGGAGAAAATTCCGCGTCTCAAGAAACCGGTTATCAATCATGCCATGGGGAGGGCCAAATCTCTCTGTATCCTTGATAAGTAAATATAATTAGAAGGACAAGGGCTGTTCTTACCCCAGAAACAGAAAGAAACTAAAAGAACAGAGCCTATAACTAGAGTAGACAAGACGTGAGAACTGCGCCATGGGTATGAGGTGCCGCCCCAAGTGAGAGCAGTGACCAGAAGCACTACTCCAGAAAGTAGAAGTACAATTCCAATAAAATCAATTGACTTAAGTTCATCAATCATGCTGTTCTCTCTTCGGAGCCTAGTGGGTGGTGGGTAATAGGTGAAAATCACCCCTAGGCCGCCCATGCTCCAGAAAATCGTACTATAGCGGTACACCCAGCGCCAGCCTTCCGGCGGCATACCAGCGAAAAGGCCCGCTATATAGTATTGTATTAGTTAACTCCTCCATTCTTGTGTTTTATTATCTCGTACCTGTTAACTGTGCGGAAATAACTAGCACATTGTTAAAAGATGTCATAAACGCCATGGTGTAAGGTCGGTACTTGGCAGGGGTAATTTCAAGACCTGCTGGGATTCCTAGGAGCTAGATTACCAAGGTTAGGACTTGAATGGTGTAAGCCAGGTAGGGATAGCCGTCCGTACAACAAGACTGCCCCCTAACCCATTTAACGCCTGTCCACCAATAACAACTGTAGTTTTGTGCGCGGTACCAGAAACAACGCTCCCAATCAGCCCAGAGGCACATCCGGCAACGATAAACCACTTTTTTCCAAACCGATCAGACAATTGTCCCTGAGGTACGTTTAGATATATGCCCATTCAAAGATTCTTGGCTAGCTCTTACCCAGATTGGATGAAATCCAATAAGTGGCAAAAGAACAACATTGGCAATCCAGGACTGGTCTTTCTTATCCCCAAGGTTATCGGTGACTTGAGTTATTGTAGTCCCAGGCCCAATAGTAGCGATGGATGAACAAGTATAAGCGAGAGACAGCGTGATGATGGCTATGACCGTGCGGGCCCTGAGGCGATATTCTTCCTCAGCACTCTCAGTGTCTGGAGTTGCATTTTCCACTTCCAATGCACTGCTTTCCTTCATTTCACTCAAGGACATTGTGAATAGTGATAGGGGAAAAAAAGACTAAATGATGGTGTTGCAAGTGATAACCTACGGAGTGGGCCGAGGAGGATATTTATTATCTCGCCGCGGCCTTCTGAGTGTTTACTGGTATAATTGGACAGGTGTCGGCAAATTCCCCATTGCAAGCAACGATTAGAAGGCTGGGTCGTTTGTTATCTTGTGGCCTTACTAGTCTTTGACCCGTAGTAATACATTCAATCAATACCTGTAAAATACGGCCTTGGTGAGCTGTGGCTATCGGTATCCAGCAACGGCCAGAATGACCAGGAATAGCCCCACTACCATATTCTATAGCCGGGAAAACTTTAGGAAGTTTTTAGCCAGCCATAATCCAGGCTAGGTAATTTGGCCCGAAGCAAAGTTGACACGTGATGAATAAAGCTGCTCCAGGCTCAAGATTCAGAGCTGTTGCTATTGCCCAACGCAATGGGTGGGGTGCGCGCCGACCCGTGTTCAACCTCTGACAGAAACAGAAAAAAAGTTAATGGCCGGGCTTAGTGGAACTAGGTTAGTGTTGGGTACCGAAGGGTTGATGAGACAGATATCGACCATATAATAATAAAGCGGGCTTCCGTGTGCCTTACCATGGCGCTACGCTGAGCCATCAAGATATCGTACTGATGGGCGGCCTTGTAAGCACCATATTCATTTCCGGTATTGTGAGGCCCAGAGGCTATTAGGTCGTGATAACAAGCGTGACAGGGAAAAATAGACTAGCAAGTATAATAGGATCGATATCGCAATATGCTGATAGGTGGTAGAGCTTGACGCTGAGAGTTGGAATTTCCTGGTACGCGGGGAATGATGTTGTGGGGATCCCCGAACACGTTCCAACGGTATGGGGATACCCCTAATCCGCTCGGACACCCCGCACCCCGCCTCCCGGGCGGCCCACTCCAGGTCAACCGGCAATCGGCTGCTCTACGACCAAAACCTAGGGATTACGCACCTTCCTTAGCCGACCAGCAGAGCTTCAACCCCTTGAAGGATCCTTGCTAGATATTTAATAACGCTGATGAACTAGTCCGGCATGAGAAAGTCGCCAATTCACTTCGTTTTCTGCCAGTTTGCAGAAGGGAAAGCCCATATTCGCCAACTTCAAAAATGATTCATTTTCCCTTACGCACTCTCTGAAGGACGCCATCAAACTTGCGGCCTGAACTTGAGGGAAACTGCACCTTCACTAAACTCCTCCCATAAACCCTAGATTTGTTTCCCCCTTTTGGTACTATTCGTTCTAATTTAGAGGTTGTATGTTTTCGGTTCGTTTGTGGTATTTGCTTGATTCCCTATCAAGTCTTGTTAGCATTGCTGTGTTGAATGTTGGGCGTTGGTGTGGTGTAGCGGCTAATACCTATCATCGGATCCCAAATTGCATGACATTTGGCAAAACCCTGACAGAAGAAACGGGTCAAAGAGCAGGCCCGAAATCCATCGGGGCCCGTCAAGCCCTGCCGCGGGTCGAGGCATCGGTCGTGGGATCCGGGGGGATGACGATCGTTCGGGCGAAGAGGGGAAAGAGAGAGCGCTAAAATAATTAGATTCATTGGTCAACTAGCTCTTGAGATTTGGCCGTCTAGATTCCGAGAGAGATTTATTTCATGGAAGATGGTAAGAATTAGCTAGGTACCTATCTATTATGATGACCTTTTTTTTTTTTTGGGTGGCTGAGATGTGATTGTTAGTGTCGCACTGAGTTATTTTCTTTGCCTTCTTGGCCCCTTTTAGGCCCTGTTGAGGGTTGCTTCTTCACTGCTCTATTAATAATAGTGCCAGTTGAGGTGGAATTGTTGGTCACTATGGAGAGAGGGGGAGAGCAATGGTGTATGTTATCAATCACATTTCCAGTGCTGAGAGGAGGAATCCCTGCATACATCTGCATTGCACAGAGCTGCTGCTAGCTCATCTCAACAGCGCACTCTTCCCATTTTTAAAACAGACAGGTGGAGCGGTATGTACGACGCAGAGTCCTCTTGGGTCGTTGTCCTGGCCTGCTGTTTAGCCAGGCCTAACAGTACGTTATCCTCACTGGTGGGGACCCAACGAATCGTGATCCTGCTGCCGTTCCTTTGAAGCCTTCTCAGTGACTTGTATATCTGGCAAACATATTTCTGGCCTGATTGCCGCCGCTGGTTCCTCAGTGTGAGTGCGGCTGCTTTGTTGCTTGTTAGCAGATTGATGCGGTAAGATTTTAATACCGGTAGTGTCTTCAATGCTGCTAGCTCTGCGGAGTATGGGTTCCCTAGTATTGCTCTGCACTTGTTCTTCCCAGTGTGCTAATGTAAACGGGTTGATTGTTTCTAGCGTTTCCATCTCAATGTTCTTTCATCGCGTCTGCCACCGGATATAACGACGAGCGGTAGTATCTTCGGAACTTCTTGATACGAAATGTATTCCTGCGAAGCGGGTTCGTGTCTGGTAGGGTGTGGATGTCCGTCCACATCTTCAGGGCCCATGCCGTGGCGATGTGAGCCTCCACTTCCGCCACACTGGTTGCGACGGTGAGGGATGTTCCCACAATAGCTTGAGCTCCTACTCGCTGACACGGTTGATGGGCCTGATGGTCTTATCTTTGAACGCGTGCCACCAGAAGTTCGAGGCGTAGTCCACCACTGGGGCAACGGTCGACGTGAATAGCTGCTACAATGCAGATGGGGATAGGCCTCTGAGTTATCTAAGCTCCATAGATACTTGTAGACTTTTGGCCGCTGCCTTCGGGATGTGTTCTCTATATTTGAGTTGAGTGTCCATTATTACTCCAAGGGTCTTGACATCGTTCTGGGGTTCAACGGCTTGTCCCTTGATAATGATGCTGCTGAACTACTTCGATGCTTTGGGGGTGAAGTATATGATGGCAGTTTTCTCTGCTCTTTGTATGCCTCGCGCTTCCATCCTCTGGAGCAGTCGTTCTTTGCCGACCCCATTGTAGGCATCTTTTGACATCGAAGCTAATCACGCTCGTCATCCGTCAAACACGCGAAGCCGTGTAGATTTGCTCCTGCAGGAGAAGAAGGAGTGCCTCTTCCGCCGATCGCTCTTTCGCGCTCCAAAGTAGCTAGTTGGGAGCAAGCCGTAAGTCTCCACTGCGTGTGAGATCCTTTCAACCACGATGTATTCAAGTATCTTGCCGCGTGTCGCGAGAAGCGAAATCGGCCTCCGGGCTTTTGCAATGGTGTAGTCCTCTTTATTCGGAATTTTGAGTGGTATAATCGTTGCCTCAGTGAAACGCAGGTGACGCAAGATACGACACACAGAGATTAGTTGTGCATGGTTATCATTTGTGCCAGGCGGGTTGTTGGGCACAACAATATGCTCTAGGGGCGCGGGACAAGAGATTCACAGCAGCAACACCGCGGACGGGGGATTCATGTGTCTTCAGGCCTGCCAGACCTTCATGTATCCTCTCCTCCATTGGTCTGGAACGGCCGGCGGACTTTGCCAGGATGTAGGTGATCATAGTCCAAGAGTGTAGCTGTAAATATCCAGAGAAGGGTCATGGGGACATGCTCTCCTGGGCAGTTGTTCTCTCGGCGATTTTGAGAGATCGTAGCCATCAGGGGAGGGTAGCTCGTCCAAACCCTGTGCAGGGAATAGATAAATCCTGCATCTATAACTAGGGGGCCTTCAAAATTGACAATTGCTCCTGCTGAGCGGCATGGCGACAAAGACATGTCCTCGGCCTGCAGGACCCCAGCGATCCTACTCATCGGCTCTGAGAGTGATATAGAACGGAACTGATGTTGAATAATATGCTAGCTCCAGTCAGCTTTGCCTGTTATGTCCGCTATGAGTAGCATCTGCACTGCGTGGCTGCGCTCGAAAACGGTGCTAGGCCATCGATGGATGGCTTGCTGCTTGTCTTCGTCTACCGTTCTAGTGTTTCTTTCAACTTGATAAGAATTGAGAAGGGACTTACCATACACTCCTATGGGCCACGCATACGCTCCGCTTTTCTTCATGGCCCAAGAACCGTACCCTGGCCGCAGTTCAAGCTTTGTCGGAACCTATGGATGCTGGAGAGCTATCAGCCCTTTGGTGATGTAACTCCGAAATATAACGGCCATATGGATGATCCAACCTCCCTTACCATTTGTTGGTAGATTCCATTGCAGGAGGATTGTGGAGAGTTGTCCGTAGTTTTGAGTTCGTGTAGTACTTGCGTAGAGATTACTTAAACACACCCCAGTCACAGTAAATAAAGTGCACCGGAGACTCTTATCGCGGTCCCTGCGGATTGGGTCGGTCGAGAACGAAGCTCTATGTCGGTATTTCCTCGGTGGCTAGTCGTAAGTCGCCTGCTAGGAAATTCACCGCCCGCTCGGCACAGACTGGTGTTGCGTTGTCGATTGCCACGTCTGGAATAATCCAGATAAGAAGGTTTTCGACGGGGTCATGTTTTCCTAAGTATTTTTAAGTACTAGACAAACCAGAAAGTACCATTCATCTTTGTAGTCACCTGAGGAATAGACCTCCCCAGTTCCATCGTCGGTATGCGTCCGCGTAGAAGGGCTGGGCCGTACCGTTGCACCACATACAGCTCGAGTGCGTTCGCACGGATTGGCTTGTGCTTGGGTTAGTAGTGGAACTGATCAGATATCTGATGGAGGTTGTTGTTGTTTCGCACTGGATAAGTTTGCCATTTTGCTATATTCAATTATAATACAGTAACTTACTTCACCATTCCCAGAGGTACGATGTGAAGACTCACCAACGATTTTGACCTCAGAGCCTGGAGACTCTATCCAAACAGATTCTAATTCACAGTCTAATATTGAATTCAATTGTAAACAGGCTAGGCGTAATATATACGCACCTGGTGTATCATATACCAGGATTTCGTGTGCGGATTGTGGGTAATAAACAGCGACCCCAGTAACATATACATGGAGGGTGTATCATATACACATTCCATACAGGCTTCCCTGTCAAAAACAAGGCTCAACTTGAAGTCTATCGCCTGAGGCACCAAAGTATTGTGCATCGCAAATAGCCAATAGCAGTGCAGTGCATCAACCAATCAGACACGAGATGGATTCTGCTTAATAATCATGTGCATTGTTATGCTCATAAATCCTTGCCGGCCTTGGCAGCTCGACTCCCCGCCTGAGGCCTAAAACCTTACATAATCCGCGCCAGGAGCTATGACCATCGGCCAAAAACAATCCTGATGCGTGACCAACATCTCGTCCATCATTTTTGTTTCCAACACCTATACAGGAACTGATGGACCCAACTACCGACCCATTCTTCCCACAATCACCCCATCTTGAAACCATGAAAGCCTGGCTCTACTCGCGCACATCCAATGGCCTGGAGCAAAACTTGGAGCTCCACCAATATACCCGCGCGCCGCCAGCGCCCACAGGCACACAAGTCCTTATCCAGGTGCTTTCGGCTGCTATCAATCCGGCTGACTACAAAGTTCCCGAACTGGGGATCGCCGCGCGCATAGTCATCGGCACGCCTGCCTCGCCGGGGATGGACTTTTGCGGGCGGGTCGTCGGGACGGGTCCCGGGGCGGGGCAGCTTAAGCCCGGTACGTTGGTGTATGGGTGTACGGCGCGTCCGGTGCAGTTTGGTTCGCTGGCGGAGTATATGCTGGCTGATGCGGGGAGGGGGCAGGTTGCTGTTGTGCCGGAGGGGGTTGCTGTGGATGATGCGGCGGGTATTGGGATTGCGGGACAGACTGCGTTCCAGAGTTTGGAGGGGTATGTGCGGAAGGGCGATCGGGTGTTTGTGAATGGGGGGTCTGGGGGGTGTGGGATCTTTGCGATTCAGATTGCGAAGCAGATGGGCTGTGTGGTGACGGCGACGTGTTCGACGAAGAATATGGAGCTTTGTTTAAGGCTGGGGGCTGATGAGGTGATTGATTATACGACGGAGAAGGATTTGGTGGGGCGGCTGGTAGGGAAGGGGGTGATGTTTGATCATGTTCTGGATCATATTGGGTTGCCGGGGGAGTTGTATTATCAGTGTCATCGGTTTTTGAAGGAGGGGGGTGTGTTTGTGCAGGTTGGGTCGTCGACGATGACGACGCAGGCGGGGCGGTTGGCGTGGCCGGCCGTGCTGGGAGGGGGACGGCGGAAGTATGTGATTGTGATGTATAAGAACGATGAGAAGCAGCTGGTGCAGTTGGGGGAATGGATGAAGGAGGGTGTGGTGAAGATGCAGCTGGACAGTGTGTATGAGTTCGACGACGCGGTCAAGGCATTTGAGAAGCTTCGTTCTGGTCGGGCGAGAGGGAAGATTGTGGTGCATGTGGTCAAGTCGCGTGGAAGTATCTACGAGCCGTTCGGAATTGGACTGTGAAAGGCCATATGCCACAGTTGGGGATAGCCCTTATGCCAGATTGCTATAACAATCATAATAATGGAGAACACATACCCAATTATAGGCTGGATAATATCTACGAGCTTATTAAAAACAGGAGATAATTGGATTGTACGGATTTGAAAAATATCTGACAACTAATGAATGACAACACATGGTTTTGGACCTAGTATCAAACCAAATCCCAAGTCGAAATACCGCCAAAGACGAAGCTCATAGAGTGGCTGATGTTGAATCTTTCCCCTCAAGGCCTTGTCTCCCACGATCTTTCTCATACTATATTTCCTCACTCTCGAATAATATCAGCAATGGTGGCTCAGCACCTCTAATGTGTGGTGGGTCATCGTACCACTACATTCCACAAAGAAGGATGCCCTCTTTTTGGATCCTAGCAATGAGCTCCACCCTGGCTGGTACCAGAGCACGAGCTGCGACCACAGTCTTGTACCTCTGTCCATGTACCACCCCTGCATTCAACCTTTTGACGGAAATGTTAGCCAAGACGATTAGAGCTTCTAGTGTAGATACATTCACATACCACACCGGTTCGGTCACAACCACAGAAATGTCTATCTCCGTTTGAGGCCAGGCAGCCACTGTTCGTGCGTCTTTGGTCAGCGCCGTAGCCGTCGCCGCAGGTGTCCCGAGCCTGGAGGTTAGAGGCGGGGACTGCAGTTGCACCGACGGTGGCGGCAGCTGCGAGGGTGAGGAGAATGGCGGTAAACTTCATTGTGGAAGAGACTTTTGAATTGGAATTGTTTGACTGAAGTAGTTGATGAGTAGTTAGGTATGTAGGTTGGATTGATGTCCAAGAAGATGGAGCTTTCAGAGGGGATTTTACCACATATTTATATCTTTTTGGCCACACCAAGGCTGGGGAGACTTCCTTTGCCATTACCTAAAATCCAACACTGGATATCGTCAGAGCCAACACTGGGTATCAAAGCCGGTCGGCTATTGGGATGACCGCAGACCAAGGAAAAGGAATATAGGATCAGATGGAATTTCCAAGTCCCCGCTTATAAGATGAAGGAAGCGAATCGATACTTCAGGAGGATTCATATCCTTTGCGGGCTGGAGTAGTTGGTTAGTTGGTGTATTGATTGGTGGTATATTAATAGGATCGAGGTCTGTTCCTGGTGTATAACTGGATAAGGGGGCAATATGCTCAACTTGCGCTCAGAGTCTCCTCTAACCGGTGGATGGCCTAAATACCAACACAATATATTATGTGTTGCACTTTGATATGATATCCATGAAGACCCAGGAACCTGCTAAGCCCCCAATGCATAGTAATTCCCCATGCAGCGGTCACGGGATATCATCATGTCTGTGCCAGGGTGCGAGTGAGATCGGAGGATGATATTGCCACTGGGTCTTCGGCGGAGGATATCCTACTAAGGGCCAAAATATCGGTTTTCCAATGTCAACCAAAAAAGGTGTGTCATGGTAGAATACATTGTCTATCATAGAGTTGAAATCGATTAGGACCCGCCATCTCCTGGAACCTGATGAGGCTCCCTCAAGGTAGACTTCGCTCAATGAAGCAGCTTTCGAGATCATAATGTCAAATCTCTGTAGCTTGTTGCGGTGGCCAAGGATCCCCTCCAATTTGTGATGCATAATCCGCAGGATAATTCTACAGTGGGTAGCTTTACAATACACAAGAGGAGCTAGGATCTTGTAGGAGCATCAAGTTGAAACATAATAACCAATTTGCGTAATACGGATAGCAGAGCCTAGTGATGCAACATGCGCGGGCTCACATTGGAGCCTCGCGTAGCTGTTCTAGACCTCGCCTGGAGACGTGCAAATACCCAGAAATCTAGGGTAAGTTGGGCTGAGATAAAATCAGGTCAGCTCTGCCCGCCATTCATACAGGAGGAATAACCGACGGCACCCGTGGATCCAGTATATCAATTAACAGTAGTCATCTCACTAACTGATGCTGTACGCTGTGTATCAAGCTGATTGCTGGTGGCCTTACAAGACCGAGGTAGCTCCCCCAGGTTTTGCTGCTTCAGTAGCATTGATTATTTGTAGGATATTTTGTGAACCAATATTTGACAATACCTGTGTGTTGGTTATCTTTTGGGCTTACTTATCATTGCCAAAACAAACCAAAGATTTCAAAAGGGGCTGGGCTTACGGCCAAGGCAGAAGCCATTCAATTGACTTGTGGATGCTTCAACACCAGGCAGACAACTAGGACGTGATTTGCTATTACGGTACGGCCCCCAAAAGGCATAATATGCCTCAACAAATTTAAAATCCTTTTCTAGCAAATCATACTGATACATTGAGATATGGGACCTCAGGGCAGCGTGTGCTTAGTTTGCTGTTTCAGCTAGATCTCCATGACCTTCAGGGATCGTCAACTTCGGCCCGTTCCTGGTGTCGTTATTGGAGCTGCACCAACAAATCATGGGCACCTTTAATGCGAGCTGAGTACACGCTTATGCAGTAGGAAAATCCTCTTCCAATTTCTATGAATAAGCTCGGGAATGCAGGATGACATAGCCTCATCGAGTCACCGAATCGAACACGACCGAGGAAACTCTGGATCAAATCGCCCGATAAAGAAATCGCGGAATGAACCGCCAAGCATAAAGAAAAAGCAACAACAAAGACAGATCCCCGCTTCCATGGCTGGAATAATCCAATGAGCGCTTCACTCTCCCCCTCTCGGGTCACCAGTCAGACCAAATGCTTTTCATCGCAACCGGGATGAGGACTCTTGGCAGTCTCGGGAATCAGCGAGTCAGCACGGCGACGGCGTCTCTTTGTGACCGTTTTGACAGCGCAGAAAAAAGCAAATAACAGAAGGAAAAGCGCCAACGGGCCTGGGGGGCTCCCCCAAAAGATCCGGGTAATACTGCTTTTCAGGAAAGCTTGCGGTGGACTGTCGTTGGCAACGTTTTCGTCTTCCTCCGGAGTTATAGGCGGATGATACCGGGGATTTCCGTCGAGCACGTAGCTTTGGCCTTGCTCGACAAGCCATCGCTCATAGTCGGTTCGAGGCCGTGACTGCGGTTGGCGCCGTGAGATTTCGGAAAGCGCTCGAGCCATGGTGGGTGTAGATCTGGAGGGGTAGGTTCCTCAATAGAACGTAAGGTAATAGGAGCTTGGACGCCCGTCCCTGTGATGTAGCCTTGGTACCGGGTACTTCACTTGATCAGTCGGTCGTGAGAAGGGTAAAAACAAGGTAGAATATCCTGTCATGAGTTGACCGACACAGCCAGGATCCCAACCACCTACTGCAGCGAGTCACCAGAGGTCTTCACGTTTGATTGGCAGGCTTGTGTCAACGCAGAGGTACCTGAATCCTCATAGGCTGAGCCCCAGGACCATGTCATGAAGGACTCGGCCAGCCTTAGGCGCGCCGCCAAGGACGATAAATCCCAAATTAACGGCGCATTCTCGATCAGGCTCGCTGACCTCGCTAGGCACTATATTTGTTGAGACCAAAATGAAGCTTTGTTGGCTATCAGGTGGGAGGATTTTCTCTGAGGCCCCCTGCAGCGCAGATCATTAAACAGCAGATCCCGGAACCAGCTCGTAGCGGGCCCCAATAGGAGGATACCGAAAGTATCTGGCTATTGATAAAGGAGACCCGAAAGAGCTCCACAAATACCCCCATTCTTTCGTACTTTATTATTATAGGGGCGATGTTGAGTAATGCTTCGCTCCCACGTCATATACGGAGCTCCGAGCGCGCCGTTGAGCCAAATCCAGTGCCCGGCCAAGGGGAGCTTAGGATGCGTTCCGATTGGCGCATGGCCGGCACGGCAAGCCAACACACTGGAGAAGACGCACGAGATGGTAAGAGAATATTTCCTATGTCCAATACCTATGCGACTAGAAGATGGGAGGCTAACATAAACCCCCTTGGTTCGAATATGTACATCGAAAGCAAGAAGAAAAAAAACACAAAACAAAACAGCGCCAAGTCAGGTACAGAGCGCTATACGATACTCGAATCCGCACCCCCAAACACCGGCTTCTCAGCGCTTTCATAATCCAACCTATCGGTCCATAACATGCAAAAGGCCACATTCAGAGCCGGGAGGGAGCCATAAACCGTGCCGGCGAGCATAATCCCAAACGGCTCCACGAACGCTCGCCAGTGCCAGTACCATCGGGAGTGCGGGGAAAACCCAATCTCGTCTATCTGATGGGACACGTGCGTGAGCATATCCCTCTGGCGGGACTCGAGGCAGTATCGATACCAATGGTAGTAGAGGGCCATGCAGAGGGAGCTGCCGATGAAGAAGAACAGGCAGCTCTGTTCGGAGAGGCGGATCGTCTGGGCGAGGAGCGGAGGTAAAGGAGTTGAGGAGGAGGGGGAGGGGAGACAGAGATGGAAGAAGAGCTGGAGGATGAGGAAATGGGAGTGGGCGAGGTAGGTTTCGTAGAGGCGGTAGAGGAGGATGTAGGAGCGTGGGCGGGTGAGGAACCGCGGCGCGTGGGCGATTTGGCGCATGGCGAACCCGGTGTCTAGGACGCCGCCCCAGAGGTGTCGGATGGCTTGTCGGTAGCGGGCGCAGTGGATGCGTTGGAATTGACGCCAGCCCCGACCGCCGCTGGAGATGTTGCATTGGCTGGCGGGGATGGGGACGACGCGATTGATCAGGGCGCTGTCGGTTTGGAAATAACAGTTGAGCATCATGTGGAAATCTTCTCCGATAGCGGTATAGTCGGTATCCCAGCCGCCTACTTTGTGGACCAGGGCTAATGGTAAGGAGTAGACCGAGACCGGCACCGAGAGGCGGGAACCCGGGTACAACGTCGACATGCACGCCAGGGTCCAGACGATGTCCATGCAGCGAACGAGAAACGGGGTTTGGTTGGAATTGCGATCGAAGATGATGGGACACGTGTAGATCGTGCGCAGGGCGTCGGTGGCATGGCTCTCCTGGTGCAGACGCCGGATTTCGGTGAAATAGTCGGTCCAGAGGTGTGTGTCCGCTGGGTTCAGGATGTCAGTCGGAGTCCGATCTGGACAAGGGGTTCTGACAAGAACTTACCATCAATGACGGTCACGATGACATTGCTAGGAGCGGAGACCTGCGAGCCACTGGCTGCACCGTGGACAGCGAGGATCCGACGGCTCGCAAAGTCCACATTGGCACCCTTCCCCCCTCCCCCCTCCCCCGGTAGCCCTGTCGGGTGGAATGTGGCCTGGATGTCGAGGAAGGCGTCACGGAACTCGGATATCAAACTCTCCGACTTGTCGCAAGCTTCTAGTTCCTTCGCTTCCATGGCAAGATACACCTGGATCAAGTCAGTTGAGTACGTTGGGAAGAAGAGCTTGAATGTGCTAGAAGGCTGACCTCATACTGCGAACGGGCTCGAGGGTGGCTAGCCAGCACACTCAATGTGGTTCGTAAGGTTGAAATATTCTCAGCATAGTTGGGAACGACGATGGCATGGACCACGTCTGTGCCTTCGTTATTCTGTGTGGGAGCGCCTGGTGGGCAGCATTTTCGGTCTCCTAGGACCCTTCTTACTCCAAGGATGGAGCAAATGAACGCTGTGGAAAGGCGGATGGGGAACCACACGAAGACAAGGTGAGCGAGCAGGCTGTACACAACCAGAATCACTAAGGGGATGCTCGGATCCGCAGTCTCGACATCCTCCGCGTCCGAGAAAGGGATATCAAGACAGGAGACCAGGCCTAATAGAGCCAGCAGGGCAATTGTTCCTAGAGCAGGCAGGCAACGTGAAACCCAGCGCCAGCCCATTTTGCTGCTGATCGGAATAGAAACGAGCGCCGCCAGCAGATCGAGTATCTGCTGCAGCAGGATGCTGGGACTGGGCTGTTCAAATAAGAAAAGCTGGGGTATGTCGGTGGGGGAATTCCCCTGGGAGAAGACTGGTTTGCCAAAAGCAATGCTCAGGTCTCCATGGCATGATGGTAGCAAATTCCCACGCTCTACATCACACTTGTGACTGAAGCTGCGGGAAGGCTATCACAATTCGGACGAGATCCACAAAGGAGAGATCTTATTTTCCTAGATTGGTAAATCTAATGGACCTCGCCACTTGGGATTTTCCATTCTCATCCACGAAGATATCCACTGGTTGAGGTCCGAGCAGCATCATGCCTTGGAAGAGGACATATTTTCTTTTTTTGGCCCCGACTTCACGTTCAATCAGCTCCCGGATTAGAGGGATCGACCTGAAGAATAGCAAAACGACTCAATCTTCAGGTTCGTCACATCACACGAACCACAATTTCAAAAGATAGCGTGGGTGTGGAGGAGACCTTAGTGGCATCCCTGAGTCGAGATGTTGAAGAAACTCCGCTAGTCGGGCAATAGTGTCATCCACACAACCAATAGCATCCCGCACAAGGGTCGAGGAGACGATCAATCAATCCACCGATCAGCGATCGGAGCGGAGGCCATATCAATGTATTACCTCGCAGCAGTTCGCCAGCTTGGGCTTATTGAACCTTGGTGCCCATCCCAAATTCACGTGATGGCATCATCATTTGGGGGCGTGGATAGCTTCAGCTGAAAAGGGAGTCCCGGCACGGTGTCTGTATTTCTCTTCCGGGAGAAGATCGCCCTCTGGATTCCCAGGAAATGATATGGTTTCCCACTAGTTTGCCAGCGAGTATCCAGAAGTTGGCTCTCGAGGGTGGCAATCTCCTACGATGGTCCACAGTGCTACTTACTTGGGTACTCATTATCAAATATCAATGCGACTAAGGGGCATGCGGGTATGCCCGAGGTGATCCGGGCAAGATCGAGGGCATCACGACCGTAGGAGTAAGATGATGCTGGCAATCCCTCGCACAGACAGAATTGGGTAGGCAACGACTCACGGTCATAACCGATCGCAGCGCTCGTCAGTCGGAGCAAAAAAGGGCCCTTCATCACACTCCCAAAATGAAGGAGATCGTTCTCGCGCTGTGCTGTCTGCTGGCCCTGGGAACCGCCCAATGTCCCTCCAATCCCCCCCAGCCAGGATTCCTTCTATCGAGCGCCTTCTGGGTACGAATCAGAAACGCCCGGGAGCATTCTCAAGTATCGAGACTCGCCGTATGCGTACCAACAGCCCCTGCCAGAGTTTGTAGCAGAGGCATATCAAGTGCTCTACCGGACGACAGACAGTTTCGGGAATGCAGCCGCCGCCGTGGCGACGATTTTGATCCCCCCGAATGCGGACTTGGGCAAGATCTTCAGCTACGTCGCCGTCTACAATGCGCCGGCCGTGGATTGCTCCCCATCCTATACGCTAGCCGACGGAGTGAAGTCTCAGGAGCTGGACGCGAACATCCTGCTCATCCATCGGCTCACCATCGCAACGGCCCTGAATCAAGGATGGATTGTCACCGTTCCCGACTCTGAAGGTCTCAAAGCCGCCTTCATGGCAAACGTCCGCGGAGCATATGCCATCTTGGACGGCATTCGTGCGACGCTGGCCTCTTCCCGCTTCACCGGCGTGTCTCCCAACGCAACCGCCGTGATGATGGGATATTCCGGATCCAGCACGCCCCTAGTTCTCGCAGCGGAGTTTCAGCCATCATACGCCGCCAATATAACCCTCGCCGGCGCCGCGACAGGGGGGTTGATCCCCAACATGCCCGTCCTCATCCACCACCTAATGCCCTCCTCTGGCATGTTTCCTATTGCAATCTACGGCATGGTAAACGAATACCACGCCGTCGAACCCCTCGTCCATCGATTCACCACAGCCTCCGACCCGGCCCGGAGGCGGAAGTGGGAACAGACCCGCCACCAGTGCTTCGGGCCTACAACCGAACAGTTCGGGGCAGCCAACACATCGCAATACTTCCGATTTGCGGACTTTGTCAGCATTCCCGTCGTCCAGCAGATTCTGGCAAACAACAGTATGGGTCAGGCAATTCCCGAGATTCCACTCCTTTTCTACGAAAGCGCCCACGACAATATGTACCCCATCGAGCATTCGGACCATTTCGTCTCCGGGTATTGCGCGGCGGGCGCCGTGGTGGACTACAGGAAGGTGGAGCGGGAATCGCACCAGGACCTGATGGTGGAAATTATGGTCCCGGCACTGGAGTGGCTGAAGGGGAGACTTGGTGGTTGGCCGTTACCCCAGAACGGGTGTAGGAACACGACCTATGATTCTGTTCTCGCTGATCCTCACTCGTTGGCTTTCCTTCCGCATACCATTGCAGGCTCCCTGGGGCGACTTTTAGGTATTGATACGCTTCCAAATTTATGAGACGGTGGTTCGCAAACATGTATAGCGAGGGTTAGATGCTAGAATAGCGAGTGATCGGTTGATACTTTGAGTAGTGCTTTGCAATCTTGTAGCATCCATCTTGGTGAATAAAGCCTTGATTCTGTAATCGTCGGAACTGACTGCGCCTCCTTCATTGTCCTCCTTAAAACATCATGCCCCTACTTAGGTGAGCCCGGCGGCGAGGCCGGCTCGATCGAAAGCAGGGGTACGCTCCCTGGCCCCGTCACCTCCGTACTCTGCCGTTCCCTGTCTCCGTCTCCGTCTCCGTCCCTATATCCGTCCCACATGGGAGAACTCCTCGTGGAGGGATGCAAATCTAAGCTGAAACAGAGGATATGACCAGTAAAAATAAACGCGATGCCTACTCGGGGTGTTAGTTCAGCAGTTCAGTTGCGGGATATCCCAGGACCCTAGAGCAGTACTTGCCCCATTCCAGAATCGCACAATCGTCCTCGGTCAGAAACGGCCATAGCATCGTATAGCCGAAGACAAGCGATAAGAGCGTTAGGATGGCGATGCTCGAGCCTCGAATGATGACGATAGCGGTCAAGATCCGCCGGTGCCGGTTGAATGACCGGGCAGACCGGTAGTTCTCTCGCCAAACGAGAATGGCGCTGATGAAGTATCCGGCCCTGCGTGGGGAATATGAGCGCATCTGGATGATAGAGAGACGATGGACTTGAAGCTCACATGAATACGACCAAGGAGGTAAAATGCCGAATCGGGTGTCGGATCTGGTCCCAGTAAGAGAGCAGAATCAGCCCGAGACTCCCGGCCCCTGAGAATATAATCGGGAACCATAGGGAGGCCTGGGCAAGCGACGACAACTTGGGCCGGCGCTTCGGTGATCTGCTCGCAACAATCGTGGGCCATTGTTGAATGACATGGCACGCAAAGAGCAGGACCATGGAACTGCAGCTTCCGGCTATGAACAGCGATCTCGTGTCTTGTGCTCCCATATCGGAAATGAACCTATTTATCTCGAGTTAGTCCGAAAAGTATGGATCGTGCGAGGGGACGAACGTACGGGATCGATTGCCCTTTTGCCATCGTGATATACACCGGCCTCCCATCCGCGGCCCAATGACCCAGCATCCCCACGAGCATACCTAAGTCATCATAGTGAATACCTAACTGGTGGTTCTTTGAAGATGGGGTACGAACATAGCCAGAAGGATGCCGATAGCAGGGGCAGGGCCCAGAGGGCGACCGCCAACGGTCTCATGGGCGGGTATATGGCCGGGACCTTTGCTTGCATGTCGACGTACGACATTGTCAGATCAGCGAAAGATATGAAATTTGCCATGGTCTGTCGGGTGAACACAAACTCATCTCGAGCTGTGGGGCATTCTGTGCCGTATCTACATACACACTTGGAGAATATGCAATAATCGGAGGAGATCGCGGCCTTGGAGTGAGGCTTGGCAGGGGCGAATC
This sequence comes from Aspergillus biplanus, assembly GCA_027569045.1. Taxonomy (NCBI): domain Eukaryota; kingdom Fungi; phylum Ascomycota; class Eurotiomycetes; order Eurotiales; family Aspergillaceae; genus Aspergillus; species Aspergillus biplanus. The sequence continues at coordinate 312,957 of JAPDEJ010000016.1, forward strand.
CAGGCAATTTGGTGACTCGAGTCTATTTGAAATACTGCCACTTGTTGTCGTTAGTTCGCACACCCAGGGATCACCAATGTAGGGAGAATTTCCCCGGGTTGGAGGAACCTATCAGAGAGATAGGCCGGTCTTTACGATTTAGGGGCTTCAGGGGATCAATTAAGTAAATCATCCGATCTAAGTCGCAGTTCCCCTGTTGATCTCCGCCGCCAATAGTGCGAGCCGAAAGTTTGCCTGAAGTCTGAAAAATGGAGATTCTGCAGATCCTTATTTACCAAATGCCTTGATTTCTTTCTCCTTCTCGATCGAACTATTGACACGATAAAAGAAAAGAAAAACCCCATCCCTGATCCTTCCCACGTTTTGTTCAGCTTCTCCGTAAATCTTCCGCTTGGTGGCTGTAGGGGTGGTCTCACTCCGCTATAACCCAAACAAACATCCAGAATGATGCGGCACTTTACCCACGCATTCCACGACGACCGATAAATCTTAGAAATTGTCGAAGGGAATCAGCTCGCTCAGTTCCGTGCCGTCATAGCCATCAATCACAGCGGGGTCCTTGCCCGACAGAACAAAGATGGAGGTTGAGGTCTACCGTGGCTCTAGCTTGGTTAGGGTAGAAGGAAGGCGGAACTTAGTTACGACGACTCAAAGGTTTCCATGCACGGACAGAGGTGGCCCAATACATAGAGATCATAACTGAGCGTGCCTTGCCAGAAAGTTATACCCGTCGACCACCGCCTGGTTCTCGTCTGAACCCATCTGAAACTCCGGAAGGGTATCGAATAGATGCTCAGAACCGTTCAGAACCCTCAGCTCGACATCGATCCCTTTCCCCGTCATAGCGGCATGCGTCCCTGCCACCTGGCTCAATGGAATCAAATCATCCAGTGTTCCGTGGATCATGAAGGTCGGTGTTTGATACCCCCCCGCCAACACCTGCGCCGTCGGGCACATTTGTTCAATCTCCTCCGCTGCGGGCTGTGGTATCCGCGTCTTATCATTGCCCGCGTGGATCAGCTCCTTGTGCCTCAACCCATGGAGAAGTACAGGTAGTGCCTGTCCCCGCAAGTTCATGTATAGAGCAATACGGCTTCGGGGGTCGCTTGGAGACATCCACCCTCCCAGAGCGTGGTAGGCTGCTGGAGGGTTATAGCCGGTGATGGGACTCTCCTCGATGGCGTAACAAATGCCATCGTCCACCGCAGTATCCAGACGTAGCATGCCTTTGGCCTTGTAGGGGAAATTAGACTGGGACCAGAAAGGATCTCTATAGTTTGTCGGACAGTAAAATGTAAGAATTGCTTCTGGTGGGCGAATTCCACACTCGACCGCTGTCCAAGCTATGGATATCGTGAGATGACTATCGGTTGATTGGCCAACAGCAACTACGTGGCCCCCATCCGGGGAAATATCAGGCCACTGCAGCGCTAGTGTTGGAAGCGTCTGGCGGGCCCAGGACAGGGCGTCCCGAACGTCCCGCATAGGCCCATCGGTGAGCGACGCCTCGGGACAGAGTCGATAGTCTACACTAACGGGCGCAGAGCGACCAGACCTGCACCCTCACCGCGGCAATATCCGTCCGGGTCAGCATCGAATGCCTTGGACGCACCGGTGGGAGATAGAAAGGAGGCAGCTGCAAGGTTCTGGGTCACTTTGGCGCTCGTCATCACATTTACACCCCCAGCAACAGCGATGGAGCAGTCGTGTGTGTGCAGAGCCTACTCATTACCGTTATTGACATGAAGGACGGGTACAGGGAACCGCCTACTCACCTGGCATGCGAGGTGGATCGCTACAGCTGCAGGGGAACACGCCTTATCAACTACCAAAGATGGACCAGTCCATCCAAAATAATGGCTGATTCGACCAGTGTTGAATGCCTGAGGCGTCCCCACCGCTGAATAGGCACTGGCATGATGCGAGCCAACATTATCCGGATAGTCGTCCGATCCAACGCCGACATAGCATCCCACGTCGCGGGGGGTTTGATTACCCTGTAAGCCACAGTATCCTGCCGACTGTATAGCTTCGTACGCAACCTGTAGGAGAAGTCTTTGCTGGGGGTCCATAACTGCTGCCTCCCGAGCAGAGGTGCCAAAGAATCGGTGGTCAAACATTTCCGGCTCTTCCAGGTAATTTCCCCAGAAAGGCCCGTTGGGCTCACGAAGTAGAGCTGGCTTTACTGCGCACTTCCCGAGTTCGAGCATCTCCCACAGTTCCTCTACTGAATCTGCCTAGGGATATCGACAGGCCATACCGATGATCGCAATCAGTTCAACAGCAGTCTTATCAGCCCCTACACTCCCATCAATATCAGTATTTCTTTCAGGGCCATCGTTCTGTTTTGCCAGTGGAGAATCCTGGTTGGGATTCCGGATCAGTCGCCTCCGCGCTGTTAGCGGCACACACTGCTCAGGACCAATGCTAAGGAGCTGTATGGCGTCCTGCAGGGTTCTCAAGGTTGTCAGTCCAGTTTTAGACCACTGCGACTGTGATTGCAGAATATATTGTAGGGCAATCTGGTGAAGCCCTCCCGCTAGTATAGCGCCGCCATTTATATTGGAGCGAAGCGGCAACGCCAGTGAGCTGGCATCTGTCGACCGAAACCTAGGGTCTGTTTCACACAGCCCGGATAATACCTGCTTCACTCGTGTGGTGTGGTCGGAGTGGTGGAATCTCCCACGTAGTAGAGGCCGCTGGACCGACATCCTACGTTCCGTCAGATCCTCGGTTATACTAGCAGCTCGATCCGTTGGGACAGTCAGTGTCGCACGGTTGGTGTCGGTTACACATGATATGTAGGCCTATGAACCGGTTTTTCAGTTAGCAATGCCCATCCACCATCACCATTGGAATTCTGTCTCATCGTGGAAAGAAGCAGCGGCGACAGCACTTAGGAATCCCACACGGAACCCCTGAACGTGAACTATACGAGCTCCTTTCGTGGAATTTCGGAGCTTCCACGTTTCCACGATATGCCCAATTACCATAATCGGTGTGATTACGACATTCACCCGTTCTGGAAACGGCCCTCCGTCGAAGAACCCCCGGAGTCAGATCAGGTGCTCTTTGCCCGGCAGTCGGTCCAGCTCCGGGCAGGAATTTGTGTTGTCTGGCCATAGCCCGGCCAGCTCTTCAACAATATCAAGTAGGAAGCCCCCAGCTGGATGTTCGAGAATATAGCTGCGGGCGTCACAGAGGACTTTCTCGAAGTTGGGGGACTGAAGCCCGAACCAAACCGCGATCTCTGGCTGTCCTTCCATCTTGGTGATGTAACAAATGTGCCAATGGATGCAATTGTCCTTGTTGCGTCTGCTAATGACGTCTCACCGGATCTCGAGCAGGGCATTTGTACCGGGCACAGCGGCCCCGATCTCAGGAAGGATAACACCTAACATGAAGCCCTCTGTTCGAATTGGCTCGTGACCTTTGATCTTATGGCTGACTCCCTATCTCGCCACCAGCAAGGTCGAATGGGGCCTGTGGAACCTTTCTCCGCTGAGCTATTGCCTATAGACCGTACCCGGGTTTGCGCATAGATCCCTAGCAAGTTGGTATGCGGGGGCAACCGACGTGTAACAGAATCGGCTCAATGAACCTATTTGTGTTAATCACTGCAGGGAACGCCGAAAATCTCCGTGCAACCTAGAAGTTCATATGCAAGGTATACTCAGATCGATTGTTTTCTTCGCGATTCTAGTACCGATCTTGACCTTTACCCTCGGGAAACATCCGCAATTGCTCCACGATTATCCGGATGCGGACTCAGTGCACATTATCTCGAATTTAGTCCCCGGGTTGCGGGACGGCGCTCGCGTCCTAGTGAGTGAGGGGTTGATACCGAGTGGCCCCGCAGAACGAACAGGTACCCTCGACGAGAAGTAAATTCGGTGAGTGGAACTGTCCTATTCTCCTATAGCTGAGGATATACTCAAATGGTACGGATTGGATGCTGACACTCACTCTCCAGTCTGGAGGATCAGTTTATGCTTGCCATGGACGCGGCGCACGAGCGTACAATGGACGAGTTTATTCGGCTCTTCCAGGATGCTAGCAGCCAGTTTCACTTTGTCGTGGTTGGTTCTGGTCAGAATGGCGCATCTCAGTCACTGGTTGAATTCCAATACAGAGCATGAATGAATGAGATAGCATAGGCAGCACGGCGCCCTAGTACCTTTGGTGGATACCGAACAATGTTCAGTTCTTAGTGGCACATTGCCCCGGTTGCCAAAACCCTGTGGCTGTTCTCTAGTTAAATCGGGAGCGTGTGAGAAGTGGACGAAATCCATATATATTACGAGAGTGTGATGATTTCCATGGGAGTAGTTGTTAGCGCCTTGAAAAAGACCCCGTAAAAGGGTCTTGGATAGTGTGACTAGGGTATTAGTTTCACCACTCGCTAGTTGCAGCGATGTTTATGCGGTTTAGCTGGATTGAAAGCTCTCGGGCTTTCTTTACGTTGCAAGAGGGCGCTGACAGATATATTCAAGAGAAAGTAAGTAGAGTCGTAGGACGTCTTATTTCTAATGTGTTACCCTCGAAGGACCCACAAAGTCCATGAAAGGCAACCAACTGGAGAACTCCTGCTTACCCTGACCGTCGAAAACATCTCTCTTATGTAGAGATAGAATCAAATACCTTCTTCTGCCAAGGGTTGCCATAGTGGACCGAACATCTTGTAACAAACTAAGCCCCATGTCTATTAGTAGGGACGGCCTCACCGAGTAGAATCACATTCTGAGCAGCAACATCGCCGCGGGCTTTCTTCATCGCTCAACCGAGTTAGCTTTTGAGATTCTCACTTCAGCTCGCTCTTCCCAACCTGTTACATCGGTTTAGTATATAGAATTTCATGAATCCATAGAGCAGTCTTGGGCGATATCCTTTGGTTGTGATTACGGACATGGACCTCCCATTGGGGGTTATTCACAGGAATAATCTCCCTAATGGTATCACGTCGAGCTCGAATACTTAAAATCACCTGGAATCCTGTGTGTAACATTAAATAGAAGAAGAAGGTTCGATAGTACTGTTTTGTGTTACATACTCCTTCTCGGCCCGCAATCACATCACAACGTCAATTTCACTACTCAAGGGCTGCGGTACGTCCCCTCACAGCCTCTCAAATGTTGACATGTGTTGTAGCTTGGCTACTCGGCATACAGACCGCGAAATGGCATATAAATCTGCGCTCTCACCCTCTGAAACCAAACCGGTGGTGCACAGTCTAGAACACCCAGTGTTTCTACATAGTAACGGATTTCAGACAGATGCATGCTGCATTCGCAGTGTATGGTGCTCTTTCCCGTTTAATGGGTGTCGCAGGCCTTAATTCATTCCTCCCTGAGGGCATTGTGCTCCGTAACCTAGAAGAGATTGCGAAGGAGCAGCCAAGTTAACAGTGTCACAAACTGTCTCTTCTCAGCCTGCTATTTTAAACTGTTCTCCCTCTGCTCAGTCAATTGATAGGAATATTGTCTAATCATGTTTATTTCAGTCATTACATCAATAGTTAGGTTCACATTTCTAATAAAACCTTCATTTAAACGCCCTACAAAAGAGCTAGGCTATTTGCCTATAGGTTTATGGTAGATATAATATTTTCACCAGTAGGGGCAGATGGGCAGAGCGATGAGTAACCTGTGGGAAATGTAAATTCAGGCATTCGGCAGCAGCCCCCGGAATGGCAGGACTTTCTCCTTCTATGACCACGGCTTACGTTAATGGCGGGAAACGGGGCTAATATTAATAATTGTATCAGCTGGCTATTTCAAGCACCTACTACTGGGACGAGCCTAGGTAAACACTACCACCGAATCGCAAAAGCTCGGGGGAAGCCGCAGCGACGGGCAGTGGCTCAAGCGATCCTTGCGGGTATTTGAAAAGGTGAATAACTTCGTCCCTACCTCCATGAACTGAAGTGTAGGGCTGACTGCAGCATCCGGCGATAGAAAATACAAATAAAGTAAGGTCGGAAGCATGGTAACACTGTGCCATACGCATCCGAGGATCGTGCTATAATACCCCAAGGCAGTCTAAATGTCAATTTGTGAGGGTTGGCGGCTTCCCAGGGGCTACTTTGCTGGTGTATGCAGTCAGCCATTTCTCATCACATTGTGAGGGGCACGGCGAGAGGAAACTAAACCTTATGGTTGGAGGGCAATCTAGCCGCAGCTCACTCTTGCAAATCCGAGCGTATTGAAATTACCGCTTGAAAAGCTCCGTGGGGAAGCGCGTTACAGACAGCACGAAAGGATCAAAGATAAAGTTTGGTATAGAGATAATGAATCTAGCGGTAATTAACGTAGCGAATAGCGGAAGTGCAGCAGCGTTGAACCAGTTTTTGAGTCTGTCTCTCACGCGACTCGGAAGCACCCGCATGTTTGTACGACCTGTTCTGAAAAAAATGGATACCCAGCGGCAAAAATTGGGTGCTGTCAAATAAGTCCCGATCTGATAATATCACCTGGCTCGTCAGTATAAAATCTATGTTTGCACTTTGCAGGTACACCCTTGCTTTCAGGTTCCTCTTGCGCTCTCTTGATCCGCGACGAAGCCAAATCGTAGTGGAGTGCTACCGGAAACTAAAATCAATCGACAAATCGAGTCCTTCGCCACGCCAAAATAAGGTATAGGATTGGTGGAAACATCGAAGGCACGAACCAGATGCAGGAATTAGCCCCTCGAGCTCCCCATAAATGAGTGTTTGGAGCGCTGGACAAACTTCGTCACCGCTAGTGCAAGTGGCTGCCTGCCTTCCTCTGCCATCATGATGGTGACGATGTCTTTTTTTTTTTTCAGCCAGCCTGGTCTACCCCTCCATTGCGTATGTGGTCTCAGAGCGGCGAGACTGAAATGACGCCCTGTGAGATGATCCGCCAAGGGGTCAGCAAGGACTAATGCTTTGGTCGTGCCCATTCTCAGAACCCCGGAGAATGACATTACACCCGATAGAACAGCCAGCCCTATCAGCCCAGAGCACTTCAACACATATTTTATGATTCCTCGAGTGATGCCACTCGGAAATACCTCCATATAGTTGACAGACCACGACCTTGGAGCAGTCTAAAACCACCATTCATTTCTTCCGTCCCATTACTTTCATCACAATGTCTGTCGTTTCACCCGAGCTTTTCTATAGCTTGCCCTTTGGCTGCCACGCGTTCATCGATGGCGTCGTTACCAGCTACGGATACTTGCCTTCTCTGGCAGCTGGAATAGTTTTCACAGTTCTCTTTTCCTCTTCCATGGCCGTACATGTTTTCCAGTCCATTATATCGAGAATATGGTGGTCATTGATAATTCCGGTTGGCTGTTTGGGTGGGTTTCCTTGATACTCTATATCTTCCCACTGTTGTCTAACGGAGCAATTCATCCAGCGGAGGTAATCGGATGGGCTGCCAGAATCTGGGGCGCAGAATGCCCCTACAATCGATACGCATTTCGCATACAGCTATGCCTTCTCATTTTTGGTAGGCCTCCTCTTCAATGACAGGAAATGAAGGCTAAAATCTCACAGCTCCCCTCCCCAGCTCCTACGTTCTTTTCCGCAGCCATCTACCTCTCCCTGGGGCACTTCATTCACACCACCGGTCGCAAATTCCTTTTCATTAGCCCTAAATTCTACTTCTGGATATTCTTCAGCTGCGATATCATTTCGATCGTCATTCAGGCCGCCGGTGGTGCCATCACCGCCGAAGACTCGACCAAACTCAGTGTTTCCGACTCCAGCGCGGGGAACGTCCACGGCGCACTCGACCGCGGCACGCATATTATGCTGGCTGGTATCGTTTTCCAGATGTTTTCGATGACTATCTTCGTGCTTTGTTTACTTAACGTCACATGCCTCGTCCACCGCTCTCGGCCTACCCAACCGAAAAGCTTTCTGCGTGAATGGTTTATTGCTCTGTGGGCGCCCACTACCTTCGTATATATTCGGTGCGTATATCGCACGGTTGAGCTGGCGCAGGGTGGACAGGGATACCTCTTTACGCATGAACCGTTTTTTATTGGCTTTGATGGGGCGATGATGGTGGCTACTGTACTTGCGCTTAATGTTTTCCACCCGGGTAGGTTGGCTAGTAGGAGTGAGCCGGATGCCATACTGCTAGAGGAGCAAAAGGACTAGGTTTCTGGCCGGTGTAGGGTGTGGCAATCCACCTGGAGCGAGAACCGGGGAGGGACATTGATTACGTTCGATTTGAAGATAGACATATATGGAATTGGTTCTTTGTAGTCTACTGCTATATTTCAGACATTCGGCCAGCTGAGTTGCACTACACGTATGTCAGTGGTAACCGGAGTTTCCTTCCTTTAATGTTGATGATTCCAGTTTGTTAGCCAAAATAGTCTCAATAATATACAAGTATTGATCTACAGGTGCAGATAGCAACGAGCTATTAAGCGGCAGCATCACTAGGAGGGTCTAGGTATAGGATAAGCTACGCAGACATTAGCGGGATCCAGTTTATAAATTGATATTCTTGCATGTGTTTCGAACAATCAATCAAGGCTTTTCATTAACCCCAGGTGCCTCTAAGCCTAATAGCGTATCTCTTATTCAGGGAACAGTATGGGTTCCCTCACTCATACCTCGCCCCGCCAGTATCTTCATCGGTAATAGACCCGGACCGATAAACACCATACGCAAAGCGAAAGAGCGCAGCCGTCCAAAAGCTGAAGAGCAATTTGAATATGATAAAAATAACCGTCGTGATAACTTTTACTCTGCTCCACAGGCACGAGAATGTGTCCCCTTCACCCACAGACGCAGGAAGCGGTCCCCTAATGATAATGTTGAGCAGCGAATCTGTTGTACTCAATGCAGAGCAGTCCCCACTATCATTGACAGCTCCTGGAAATCGGTGCAGGCTCCAAATAACAAGTGGATACCCGATGTGGCGGGTGATCACCCATGAAAAGAGAAAAATGCCGAACACGACCTTGCAGGCCCTCTCACGTTCTTGAAACTTGAGGATTTTGGCAATCTTGTTAAGATAATTAGTCCAGTCCCCATGTTTTATGCCCCGGGTATATGTGGGGAGGGCCTACCTTGAGCAAAACTTCTGATACATCGGCAAGGAGCAGCCACATGTGCATAGCCCCATATATCCGGCAAGCGCATGCCACGAGTATAGCCGTACAGGCTCCGACATGGTGTATGAACATAGGGATAACTTTCGCAGGTTTTCGTGTGTTTGATGTCACTGTCTGGGCGATTAAGACCACCGTCTCATCGATATAAAAGCCTAGCTGGAATAAGCAGAAGTGTCGCATTGAGACGGGGATGGGGGTATTTGGCCAATCTGCCCAGAGTTGCTGGAAGTCGAAACGGTAGGGCGCATGGTACCAGAGATACTACGAGACATGGGTTAACGAAGAGGCGATAGCCTATCGCTTGTTTATTCCAACGAACCATTCCATGCAGTGTCATAATGGTGTACGACACAAGTGACCAGTTCAGGCCAAGGATGTGGGACCTGGCTCGCTTGGTTTGGGGCGTTTGGTCGGTATAAGGCTCCAGAACGTAGATCATAACGAGTTCTCTAAACATGGTGAAGGCGGATCCGACCAAAACGAGTATATCTAGAGTTCCCCAGAGACCCAACTCCAGGTCCTCTGGGCGGTTCAATTGGCGCAGCCGGGAGAAACATGACCCCGGGTGGGTGAGTACCCAGCAAAAGAAAACCGCAGAGGAAGTTGCTATGATCAGTGAGATTAGCTGATTGACAACCAACCAGTCTATCTTATGTGAAGATGGAGAGTTTACCAAGTTGGGGCCGTTTAAATGTATAGTACCGCCGAGGGACGTGAGGCATGTGTGCTCCGCGCTTCTCCATTGATCACTACTGAGTATAGCGAAGAATACAAACTGGAAATATTCGATGAACAGAGTGTTTATTGCGAGAAGCCTCCATCTCGCCGAACAAAGTGGGAATATACCGGTAAGTATATCCCGAGCTCATACCTCCACAGTTGCTCGAATTCTCAGCTGCTTTTTCTCTTTAGAAGCTAGTAAAATAGCCCATAAACTAGAAATACCACGACAGCTGAGCATCCTTAGGAGATCAAGGCACTGCCTCCAAGTACTGTTGTCACCCGCATGAAACTCTATCACACGCTAGATAATCAGTTGGTTTTTGAATATCAAAAAAGCAATTATCCCACTATTGAAAATGTCGGAAAGATTGAAAATTACGATAGGTGCAGTATCGGGTGATCGGCGTGCAGATGTGAAGCTTAATAACGCTCATCACTTTTCAGATCTGGATGTGATGAAGATATCACCCCGCTTGTTCCTTTGGTCCTTGAGTCAGGAATTAAAAACCAGCGAAATAAAAACCACCGAAATAAAAACCACCGAAATAAAAACCACCGAAATAAAAACCACCGAAATAAAAACCACCGAAATAAAAACCACCGAAATAAAACCCGTATTGATAACAAACACCAAGTCTTCATATGGCCAGCCTTGATCATCAAACTCAGAAGTCACAACCCAAACCTTTCATGTCCCTTAGATTTAGGCCACAATATTACCCTGTATTCATGCTTAATAACTTCTCGATCCCTACGCGTAGTTCAGCTCCACAATGCACCGTGGTGACACTTCTAGTTTTAGTGTGGATGGGCCTCCTTCGAGGGAAAGTGATCTCGGGACGAGTACATCCTCTACAGGTCAGGACTCGGTTACAAGCAACAAATCTTGATAACCGGTACAAGAAAGTGACTGCTGGAAATACTGGCTTTCCTATTTGCCGACTTGGACCGCACACTCCTCCCTCCTTCTCACCATGAAAATCTCTGGAGGGGCTTTGATTGTCCTGCTCTCCAATCTGCTTATCCCCATATCCCTCTATACCTTTTCCACCAATTTGCTACAGCACCAGCCACTGTTAGCAGATTCCGTGGATGGCAAAACGCAGTATGTGGATTTCAGAAACATGACTGGGCCGTCGCCCTTCACCAAAGTTGTATTTATGGTTGTAGACGCCTTGCGGAGGTTTGTCGCGCCCAACTCCCTTCCATTTCTGTCCCTGCTCATCATTACTAACGATGCCAGTGACTATGTGTACGCCTCAGGGTCAGAGTTTACATTTACTCAAAGGTATTTCACGGCTCCCCATTGCTACACCCATCCCCGCTAATGAGCACGTTTGCCAGCCTTATCCGCTCCGGTGCAGCAATGCCCTTTACCGTCCGCACAAATGCACCCAGCTTGACAAGGTCTTGTATCAAGTCAATGGCGATAGGCTCAGTTCCTCCGCTGGAAGACTCCATCAATAACCTCCAAGAGTCGTCGGAGGTTTCTGAAGCCGACACCTGGCTTGGGCGTATCAAGATGGAAAACAGAGGGGATGTTGTCCTGGTCGGCGATGGCACATGGACCCATCTATTTCCACATGTATTTGATCGAACTAATACTACATCCACATATTTTGACCCAGTGAGTCGTATGGATATGGACTGCGGGACGTAAGTGATGACTTACCTAACATGTTTCTCCCCACGCAGAGCCACGAGGCCGTTGATTCCTTTGTAATATCAACTGTGCGAGACGAGGTACGCCGCGACGACTGGAGTGCTCTGGTGGTTCATTTTTCGGGTCTTGACATGGCCAGCCATTTATGGGGAGCTGAAGGCCCGAATTTCCGAGCAAAGCAACGTACCGCCGACAACATTATCCAAGACATATATTCTGCGATCGAACAAAAGGAACACCCGGAATCTACCCTCTTGGTTCTGACGGGCGACCACGGGACAAGCGATACCGGTGACCATGGGGGGTTCAATGAAGATGAAACCTCACCAGCGTTGGTCTTCATGTCATCCCAACTGCAGTCCATCAACGAAGGATACGAATCTCCAACAAAGCCTAAGACGGGCTCGTTTGGTTACTACACTACCATCCAGCAAATTGATATAGCACCAACCCTGGCCGGCCTCTTGGGTTTTCCTATTCCGGTTGATAGCCAAGGAGTGTTTATTGGTGAATTTTTGCCGTTGTGGAGGGTTCCTGGGCAGCGGATCTGGCTCCTTCTCCAAAATATCATGCAGCTGATTAGGAAGCATGCCTACAGCCTCTCTATACCGCTTCACGACCGCAGCCCCAGCGACCTACAAAATACTAAGTTAGCTGAGCTGGATGCTCTGCGACAACAAATGCAGGGATGGCTAGCAGATGGCCTACCGCGGGAAACAGAATTGCCAATGCTACCGGTACGTCTTCGCTCCTGGATAGCAGAAATCAAAATTAATTCAAGCATTAGGTCCAGGAGTACACTCGGGAAATTATACAAACTGCAACGGCTGACTATCTACCCCTCCGCTGGCTCGTGGCTGGCATCACCACCTGCGCAGGGGCGGTGGTACTCGCTCTACTAGCTCAATTAGAACGCCCCTATTTGAAATCACCCGGCGATATTTTCTTCAGCTTACTGGTCGTAATACACGCTCTGTTCATGTTTTCCCGCAGTGGCGTGGAAGGAGAGTATCGTTTCTGGTACTTTTCTTCCCCGCTGTGGTTCACATATTTCCTTCTTACCGGCATTCGGAGCTCCGGGATCAGAAAGGCTCATCTGGGGGCGGTTCCTGTTGTCCTCCAACTGCTGACCCAATACTGGAGCAAAAGTCGACAAAATCCCTTCCTCAAAGGAAACTTCATCGACAAACCCTTCATCCTCTGGACCCTCGTGGCTCTGACTTATACACTATCAAGCATTGAACTTTACAAGTCCTTGATTCGGCGTCGATCATATACAGCATCCGAAGCCGTATATGTCAAGGCTTTTGCAGTGACCGTGCCCCTAGCAACATTCCTCTATAAATTGGGGTCAAAAGTCCAAGGTCATCCGGAGCAATTCACCAGCCTGCCAACATGGATAACATCGGGCTTGCTTTGGTTCAGTGAGCCTATAGTGGTTCAATGTGCATACTGGGCTGTCCTGTTCGGGCTATTATATCTGATAGTTCCCATGCTGAGCCGTTCCAATAAAATCATGTCCGGATTCCGCGCCAGTCCAGTCCCCGGCATACTTGAGTTGCTAGGTATCTATCTCATGACGCAGTCCGACGCCAGGAATATCCCCATGTTCCTCAATTTCAGGCTCCAGTTGAACCTCTTACGTGAGTACCGCACACATCCCCTTGTCAGCTATATTACTCACTGACGACCTGTACTACCTACTAGTTTCATCAACATCCTGGTGCCCACCTTTTTCTCCACTCCAAGTTGCAATTACCGCTATCCTGATGAGCAACACTACATATTTTGCTTTTGGCAGAAACAACTCTCTTTCTTCCGTTAAAGTGGCAAATAGCTTCAATGGCATGTATCGCTATAACCAGTTGCTGGCTTCGCTACATTCTCTCTGTAGTAACCTGGGTGGGTCTATCTGGTGGGTATGCCACTGCGTCCGACTGCTAAACCCCAGTTCCCCGAAGTTCAAGGAAATGGGAGGTTTGCTATCGACATCTTACTCAAAACCATCTTTTCTCTCCTTCATCACAACCTACACTACATTCACGTCGATAAGTCTATTATCGGTCTTGACAGCGTGTACTTGGCATAATAACGAGGGGATGCTACGGGAGATTATGGTACCTAAACTTGTGATTGCGTTCCTGTGGTCTATTCCTTTCCATTTGGTCATCGTTGGTTGCGTTTGTGGCGGGCTGTGGTGGATTGACACCAAGATGTAATCCGTAACATGAGGGAAGGTGATAGCGAGGTTAGCTGCAGTTTCCGCGGATTTTAAGGGGGATAAGTTACGGTAGCAATGGATATTGTAAACCAGGCATAATACATAATCCAAACTGAGGGGCACTCAGCTCCTCCTGCGCGTTCCCTGATAGTGAGAATGGAGCAAAAACAGGAAAATCCCGATGTATTCCGTTTTGGGAAGCCGAGGGGAAAAGAAATATTCTTTTCATATTTTATTTTATTTTTCAAAAACATTGTTACAGTCTACCTGTAATACTAAAGGAATTCATTTTTCTAAAACAGAGTACTAGTACTACGACTAGTTTCCCTGGAATTCCGAGTTGGTGCCAACCGAGCCCGGAGCTACCAGGGCGTGGAAGAATAGGCTATACCATACCCCTCCGAGCAAGGAGTCAAGGACGGGCTGAGCCATAAAGAATATGGAACCCCTCGTGGTTCAGAGCTTCAACGAACAAAAAATCTTGAAAACCCATCTTGGTCACCTTCTCTTGCCTCTCTCCACCTCATCAACGATGAGTACGCATCAATATGGCAAAATAAGTCACCCAAGCCACCGCTACTCCAGCCGGCATCGCAACGGACCTTTTCCCGACCCCATAATTGACCACCCCCCACTTTTCTACACCTTCGCTACATATCTTAGCTGCATATTAATTCACTTTGCGGGTGTTATGCGGGATATCGTTGACCAAGTGTTTCATCCGGAGCATGCTCGCCATCTTAAACCATGGGGTGGGTATGCACCCTTAGTGACTGGCCCGGAGAGCGTCTACAATCGTCGCATGAAGGTCCGAATTGCCGACTGCGTTGAACGCCCTACAACCGGTGTTCCCGGGCGATATATTACTCTACTCGATAGAGCGTCACCAGATCATAATGAGACTCTCCATCTCACGGGTACCACGACTGATACGTTGAATCTCAGCTCCTACAACTATTTGGGATTTGCTGAATCCGAGGGGCTATGCGCCGATGGTGCTGAGGATGTCATTCGGAGGTATGGGATTTGCACAGCCAGCACCCGCGCTGAGGTCGGAACACAGGACTTGCACGACGATGTGGAGCCGTTAGTGGCAAGGTTTGTGGGAAAGGAGGCATCTCTTATCTTTTCCACGGGGTTCAGCACGAATGCCTATATCTTTCCCCCCTTGGTCGGTCAAGGATGCCTGATTATTTCGGATGAACTCAACCACGCGTCAATTCGCTTTGGGGCACGTCTCTCAGGAGCATCCATCGTCGCATTCCAGCATAACAATATGGATGATTTGGAAGCGAAGATCCGATCGGCGATATCCCGGGGCCAGCCCGGTAAGCACTGGCACCGCCCCTGGCGCAAGATATTAGTTGTGGTTGAGGGGTTATACTCAATGGAAGGGACCATGTGCAATCTTCCCGGAATCATCAGGTTAAAGCGCCGCTATAAATTCTATCTGTTTGTCGATGAAGCTCATTCAATCGGCGCGATCGGTCCAAAAGGGCGTGGGGTATGTGACTACTTTGGCATCGACCCTTCTGAGGTCGACATCTTGATGGGAACCTTTACCAAATCCTTTGGGGCAGTCGGGGGTTATATTGCAGCCGACCAGAGCACGGTGAACAAGCTACGTGCTGTCAATGCCTGCACAATCTACGGAGAGGCAATTGTTCCGGCGGTGGTATCTCAGATAGCAACTTCTCTGAGAATTATTCAAGGCGAAGCACTCCCTGGCCAAGGGGAGGAGCGGCTGCAGCGGCTGGCCTTCAATTCTCGATACCTGCGGTTGGGTTTGAAGCGGCTCGGTTTCATCATATACGGTCATGATGATTCACCCATTATCCCTCTTCTGCTTTATAACCCCGGGAAGATGACCGCATTCTCCCGGATTATGCTCGAGTACAAGATCTCAGTAGTGATTGTCCCATACCCTGCCGTGCCGCTGAAGCTTTGTCGAGTCCGTTTCTGTGTCTCGGCGGCCCATAATGCCCACGACCTGAACCGAGTGTTGGCAATCTGCGACAGAATCGGGGACGTATTGGATTTGAAACTATCTACCGGGATTGCTGGTGGCTTGACCTCTCCGTCAAAGGAAAATGGGGCGAGAACCAAGGCTAAGCCCCCTAGATGGCAATTGAAAGACGTGGTCAAGAACGGTCCCCAGGACGTGCAAAGCCCTCTCTATTAGATAGATCCCCTTTATCAAGCAATGAATCTTAACGTGCCAATGCCCTGAATGACAGCCGCTTGATGCAAATAGATATTGTAGTACGCTCAGCCAAGAATGTACCCCATCATCTCACTGCTAGTGAGGGGAGGTGTGGCCTTGGGCGCTGTCTCATCCACGCACAAAGATTTATGCCCACTCAAAGTAAACACCCCAGCCCATGTTACGGTGTTTCAATATTGACCAGCTTTAGCACCATCCAAACCAATTCCACGCAGTAATGTGCATGACAAGACTCCTGCGCGCGCAACTGCCCACAATCAGGGGTTGCCTCCTAGCAGTGCTCACAACAATCAGAGGAAGTCCCGTATGCTTGAAATCCTTGCCCAAAGCTGGCTTATCCCCCCCACCCCAAGGCTGCCCAGAGCTCCGCACCATTTGGGCACCAGAACAGCCCCAAAAAGCAGAAAGGCACTCACACACGACAAACTACTGCACACAGTCATCTCAGCCAGTGTAAATCTTGCATATTTAAAATTTTTCATGACAAACGAGCTACTCGTCATGCTTACCCCGCTTGCCGATCCAAGCTTTACGGTATTGAAGCTTACATGCAACATAAACCCCAAAAAGACGGAGGAAGACGATATCGTATGAAAATAACGCCCCTGCTCCCTCCCCCATTGAAAATTAATCACGGCCAATGCCTGACGATCATCCATTGATTTCGACAAACATGATCTTCAAATTCCCACAATCCTACTTCTATATGGGAAAGGATTCAAGGAACCAGGCGAGGGTGCTCTCATTATTTGGTCCACAATCACGTTGCATTTGGCGTCGCTCACATGTTCTGATTGCCGATCAGTTGTGATTGAGTTTGCATAAACAGGATAATGTTCTGACTGTGTGACTTCGGGCAATAGTTCGAGAGATGATTCTCCGTGCCCCATAGTTTCCCACGTTATAAGCTGCCTTGCACGTGGATGACATCATGCCCGCCATTACTTGCAAGTTGCACCCAAATAAAGCAATTGAATTTAGAATTGTCATCCCCCTCGACACAATAAATTCCGAATCCATAAACTCCGGTCTTCATCCGAAATTTCTCCCTGGTAGCATTGATGCCCAACTTGTCTTGGAGGCTGGCTGACCGATCAAACTTTCAGCCTTTGCTTTTTTCGCGGGACATAGGGCTCGAGAGTTTAGCGGCGAATTTAGGTGACAGTCTAACGTATCGGGAAAATGCAAAAATCCTTTTTTTTTTTTTTTTTTTTTGTGTAAAGTTTGCCCGCTAGCGCTGTGATACCTGATCAACTCTCCGCGAGAAGGACCCCGCCAAGGCAGAGTCAGGATGCTGCAGGATCAACACCCGGATCGCCACAGCTCTCCTGCAGTGTGACAACGGGATCTGAATCTTAATTTTGGGGTGCCTTTTGCAGAATCGGGCTAATAATGTCCGAATGGGTGTAAGCCCCGTGTGAGATGCATGAACTATTGAAGCCCTGTTGGAGAGTGTGGGGGCCTGTGCGTATCGGCAAACAGCTGGGGAAAAGGACAGGCCAAGTTCAGCTGAATATGCCCCAAATTCCCAATTTTGAGGCAACACTCACGCCATCGCTGTGGCGCCCTGGAACATTGACGGCCCGTCCGTTGGGGACTGTTTTGTTTGTGTGCTGCATTATTCTATAGCTAACTACATAAAACTCCTTACTAAGCAGCCCCTTGCGCTACGGCCTGGAGAAGCAGCGCTGCAGTCGACTCCCCAACAATGGACAAAATACAATGGCTTTAGTCTAGATTCATGATATTGTCTATCCACTGCTGACAACTGCCAAGAAACAAGATGGGAGTGAATATGCGAGGAGCCATATGGTTATATATTTCAAACGGTTCAGAAGTATATACTTGCAAACACCTACCAACAGGAATACATTCGGAAACACTATGACAGAGCCGGATCCGAGATTACCTCCGCAAACCATCCATAAAGCCTTTGACAAATAAAAGCAAGGCGCCTACTTTGTACCTGTAACACATTCCGGTGTTTCTCCACTTAATCTGTCTCGATGTTTTTCTCCAATTAAGTCTTGTTCTGTCGGGATGCTGGTGGCTTGCTTTGGCGGCAGAAACCCCACCGCCTGCCTGACTGGAACCCCGCTCTCGGCGCTCAGCTGGTTAGCACCAACTTAGCTTCTCTGGTGCCGCGGGGACTCCCGTCAAAGCAACAAGAACTATTGCTGGGCAGTGCGGACGCGAGAGAATCAGGATAGGCTATCTTGTTTCCTTGTTGATTGTTGATTTTCGTGACGCACCTTACGCGCCCTTCGCCGACTCGCTCCCATGTCTACGCGTGAGCCAGTCCCCCGTAAGCGCGTTTTCCAGCGACGTCGGAAGCGGCTTGCCTGCGACTCGTGCCATAAGAAAAAAGTAGCTTTCTGTGATTAAGTTTATCTTGGAATGCTATACTCGTGCTAATCTCCTATTTTTAGATACAATGCGATAGGGCGAGCCCGAAATGTAACTATTGTCATCACCATAGCCTGCCTTGTACATTTACTCAAGGCCCAGCTCAGCCCAAAGCACTCCAGGCCCGGGCCGCACGGTGAGTTTGCTTGACCCATGATCTGCAATCGTGAACGGCAACATTCTTTGGAAGGGACACAGAACCTCTCACACCCTGTTTGATTATAGTCAACCGAAGAGCCCGCCTCTTCACCCTCAAGGTTGTCCCAAGGTCATAACAATTTACCAATGGGCTTCTAGAACTGACCGCGAAGCAGATTCCACGTCGCTGCCAGACGATCCAACCTCCACTGGCACCTGGGAGGGCACACTGCATTTTCCAGGACTCGCCTTCGGAAATATTTGCGCCTTCAATGGCCTACCGTTTTTCTCCTCGAGCGGTAGAGACTGGATTCGGTCGCTAACTGGAGAGGAGGTGAATTTAAAGTCATACAGCCCTCCCCGAAGAATGCCTTCCCTTTCGCCGTTACCTACCCTGGGATATGCACCTTCTCCAGCCGTAGCCCTGCCAAGTAGGGAGCTTCTGTATGGACGCATGACCGTCTGGAGCGACTCGGTTCTTGGGCAGATCTTTCCTTTTATCGAACCGACGCTATTCAAATCCACCATCCACGCTGCCCACCAGGAGGAATCGCCCCCGACCGGCGGTGCCATTGACAGCAGAGCTTGCGTGTTTGCGTTCATGGCGATATCCTCCATCCTACCAAATGTCAGCCAGAACGCTAATGTCAATGGTGATGAGTACGCATCTGAAGCATACCGACTCCTTCCAGACCTCCTTAGGGAACTCGTGACGGTGGATGGGCTCCAGGCTTTGCTTCTGCTGGTATGTTTCCTGACTGACCTGTGAAAACCTAGATCATTGATTGATATCTTCCCGGTCTAGTGCTTTTACAGCCAGGCCATAGTGGGGGACCTCGTCACCCTAGACCTCCTCCTCTCCTCGGCGACACGATTCGTCTTTCACCTCGGCGGCCATATATATCCTAGGAAGCCCGATGGGTCTGCCCGCGGCCCCTCCACCCTTCAGCTCCACGTCCGGATCCTTTTTTGGCTGTGCTACAGCTTCAATCAGGAGTCCAGCTCTCGAACGGGGCTTCCACCGAACTTGGACGATGCAAATTGCGACCTCACCCTCCCAAGTGCCTTTGGTCAGAATGATACCATGTCAAGTTGTTCGCCTGTATTTATCCCTTTTATCCGGCTGGCTATGATCCAATCCCGGATCTTTCGCGAACTCTACTCGATCTCTGCCCTGAACAAAACCGACGTGGAGTTGTTCAGTACGATCCGCGATCTGGATGGTATGTTAGAGGAGTGGAAACTTTCTATCCCTGAAGATGCCAGACCGACCTTTACAGATCGACCTACGGATGCGGGTGATATGGCGTGTTCGATCTTTCAGTTAATGTATCATTATTGCATGGCAACCATCCATCAAGCTAGCGGTCGGTGTATCTCCTGGACTCAGAACCAAGACACTCGTGGTCTAGGCTCCAGCCTTGCCATCAGTGTGGAAGCTAGCCGGTCTTTGCTCCGGAAATTTTGCGATTCGCATATTCAATTCAACCGGTTTAATCTCCTGTCAGTTTCCCTCACCCTATCCCATATTCTCTCTTTATATAACTAACGATCCAACTCGCTTTGCGACTGCTCTAGGTTTTGTCTACCTTATTTTACTGGCGCTATGATTCATTTATTTTGTAACGCACTGCTGCACCCCATTGACCCCAGCAGCCGGGCCGATTTGGAGCTGATGCAAATGGTTCCTGGCCGCATGATGGCACAAGTATGGCCGAACGCGCCTATCACCCTTCGGATGCAGGTTGAGTTTGTGAGCGACCTCAGTCTGGAGATGCAGCGGCTCGTGCGAACCGCAATTCGGAAATCGGGCGGGTGATCGGTGATGCCTTTGGTTTTTTATCTGAGACATGCAATTGGATTACTTGGGTAAGTTTTATCTTTACTGAGACTGTTGTCAACTCGTGGGTGTTTAACGAATGCCCGGGATATCACTGAACTGCCATATCTATCTACCTAAATTCTGGATTAAATCCATTGCGGCCGTTTCACTAAATTGCTGATCTGGGACAGTTCCCTATCGCCACGGATGCTACCTCCCTTGGTGTTCTGCTATCACATTGAATATAGTGGTCGCGAATGCTTGTCCCCTATACCGGCGGACATGGTTGGACCAAAACTGTTTTGGTGGACTTTGAAAACCTATCCCATCAGCCGCAAGTGTCGCCCCCCTGTTCATTGTGGCTCTGGGATATTGACTGAGCGCAATCAATCTGGTGCGTTGTTACTCGTTGTCGCGGAACAGGAGGTGGAGAGATCAATCAACACTTCTTTCCAGTATACCCGGATAGCTGGGCCCATTCGGAATGCGCTCCAGCCGAATCGACTCCATGGTGTCACGTCTCCTGGACAAAATGCGATCCGGACTCCCTGTTGGCGTTACCAGTTCCTCCGACTTAAATATGTCACCCGCACCCTCTCTGTATGTCTCCTGTTGAAGCAAGATCGCGGCTCGACGCCTATAATAAACCGCAAAAATAACAACCGCAATACCAACGACCCACCAAGAAAACAAGATCCGCAACGCACGAAAGAGTTGGTTATTACACCCATCACTCCAAATCTGGCCCAGAACCTGATACAACTCATGCGAAGGAAGCGCATACCCCCACCGATAAAACCCGGATTCAGATCTAAGGGGCTGATCGTACTAGCCACATTGACGATAGCCCACGTTACAACCACAAAGGGCAGGAACTGCATCGGGATAAACGTGACAATATCGAAAAATAAAAAGTTGATATACATGTAGAGCCAGATGGATACCCAGCTTAGGACGAATTGCGTACCATTCACGTCCCAGGATTCCTTGAAGGCCCAGATATAACCTGTCATGCAGAGGGATCCCAGGAAGGTGAAAAGAATGGAGGCGCACATGCGGATTAGGCCGCCGTTGGAAAGCCAGCCCAAGGTTGTGAAAAGGTTGTATTGGGATGAGATGCCGTTTAGCGCCATCATGAAGAAGAATTGCATGATGATGGGCATGATCATTGAGACGGTGTTGTAGAGGAATCGGCCGCCGTGGTTGGTTGGTTTTAAATTGATTTCTGTGGCTTGGATGGGGTTCAGGAACACATTCATGGCTGTGTTATTTGCTGTGATGGCGGATAGGTCGGTATTGGAGTAATATGTCGATCGGGTGGTTTGAATCAAGGCGAGCAGGTTGGAGTACACTGCGCTTTGCATGAACGCGGCGTAGCGAGCGCCTTTCCAGATGTAAGTCAGTGTACGTGGTGTCCCACTGCTTCCATCGGCGAGGGCAGAGGCTAAATTGTTCGAACCGTCAGGCTCAGAATATATTGCGCCCCAATAATCACCCCTACAGACGGCATTTTGGACTTCCGTCGGGGTTGGGAAATCGTCGACGGGAGCTTGTTGCAACGTTGGGAAACTGTTGGATTGTAGAAGATGGTAGGTGTTAGCCACCGATTGGCCCACAACGCCGCCGTCATAATCCACGTATAGAATGTTGAGGTTATCGACGCGTTCCGACTCTTGGTATCGGGTTCCATAGAGGTAGGACATGTTCCCAAGGAAGAGGAGTTGGATGAGCAAAGCGCTGGCCGTGACGGCAATCAGGAAGCCTGATCTAGATTCCCGCCAACTACCTGTGATGGCGGTGTTTGCGACACTGCAGCCATTGTTTGGGTAGTAGGGTAAATAATGGATCTTTAATGAATGAGTGATGAAATGGAGATTATATTTGTTATGTTGAACCCTGCATGGTTGGAGGGGAGGAGTATTTGAGGCCTTCTTCCGAATATACATTGCCTCGACTGCCTGGGTTGCCCCTTCTTTAAATCTCTTACCACTGCCTCTTCGCCTCAAGGTAGAAAGAGACATGCCGGAGGTCAACCAGCCCGACGCCGCTGCTGTGAAGAATTGACCATCAGGATCGGTTGTCCTCATCGGCCTCGGGCTGCATGGTAGTTAGTTACCGTAATTCCCAACCGAACCGGCCACCTCATCAAATTCGGCCACGGTTGAAAAACTTGAAGGTATTCACAACCACCAAAACACGCATTTTTTATTAAATCTAGCTAGCCTAGACGTGTAGGGCATTGAATTCTAGTATGCCCTTTAGTATTGCAATTAGAACATGTAGGTGGAGCACGTCTTGGCGCCTCTAAAGGCACCGTTCTTGGTTCTGGAGGTTAATCTTCCTTAGCATTTCTTTGCTTATTCCTCTGTCCTATTAGATCTTAGGCCTCGAAACGCAGACTCGAGATTGGTATTCACTAACGGGCTGTCAATAACAGGGATTCTCCTCGCGTGGTGGCTTGCTGAGGAGCTTGAAAGATGTCAATCCAGAATTGATTGACTCCAATGGGGAATGTTTGGAGAATCAAAGGCACCCAGTGGGTGGAACACAGTTTTTTTTTTTTTTTTTCTTTTTTTTCTGCCTGTCCCTGTGGATCAGGAGGAGCTCTGGTCTAAAATCAGTGGAGGGACTCCCAATGCTTCGTACTAGTACTACGAGAAGTACTGTGACGCTCGGAACGATACGTACTAAATACGACTAGGCGGCGCCAAAAATACAGCATCACCTACCACAATATAATCCGGTGCTCCATTCAACGCTGCCGAGATAAAAGCGAAATTCTGGTCTTCTCCGACTCCTTCCCCCACCAACACCAACAAAGGGTTGAACAATATCTGTCCTTTTATCCAGTGTGTATTGTGCCCTTGGGAGAATTTAGCAATGTCATTCACTTGGGATGATGAGTTTCCGGGGTTTAGCGAATTCAACTCCCGGTCAAGTGGGCCGAACGCTGCTGCCATTCGAGGGGAAGCGGTCCCGGCATCGTTGGAATCTCCCCTGGCTATCCGCTGTGTGATACGGGGGATCCGATACCATGACGGGTTCGCGAAAGAGCTGCATGGTCGTCCGCAACTACCGCAGGTGACTCGTGCACTGAATGCACGGGGGCTCATGAGTAACCGCGTGCCAAAGATGAACGGCCCAGAGGACATGCCCTACTGCTTTTGGCATCCAGACGTGCCAAGTGAGCAGACTTTACGGCAGCTATTAAAATCGTATCCACAGACTACCCTACTGCGCTACCAGGTCGGCCGGGCTTGCGCAGCTGGTGGGTATACAGATCTTTATCATTCTCTCGACCTATTGCCCGACGTCGCCATTGCAGAGGAGGCACGCGACAACAGTCAATCGGGAAAAGCTATCTATGAGGCAATTGTGAACGCACCCAGTTTGTGGACCTATATGGATGACTATAACTGCTGCCTCCGCGAGCGCCCAATCTCCAGGGCTTATCTTAACGGGGACACTTGTGTTCGGTCTACCCTGGATAAAGGTTTCCCACTTGCAGCGTGTACCCCCAGTGGTGGCCTTGCTCCATACTTTGATATCACTGAGGATCGTTGCATCAGTATAGAGGGCACAATACCGAGCCTACGTCCGGTCGACCCAGAGGCCGTGCGCCTCCTGCACACCCCACTACCGACAGACCTGACCACGGTTGACAAGGATCTGTTAATCCTCATGGCGGCGTGGACTGGGGATATTGATCGTTATGAGCGACTCCGCCGTCCGCGACGCCTAGAGGCCGAAGTGCCATGTATTATACGCGGCATCTATCACCACCCTTTCTTTGCTAGATGGTGGTCAACACAACCCGACGAGCTAATCACTTCTTCCATCCGACACGCTGTCTATGCGCGCTGTATTATGAACAATGACCTGTCCTGGCTGCATGATGCAACCCCAGAGTCTCACCTGCCAGAGATGATCTGGTATCCGCAACCGGCACATCAGCTGACCTATCAGGAGATCGCACGGCGGCGACCGTCGATGGCCTCGCGGGCCGCTCGAGGCTGCATGCATGCTGATTATCAAGAGGCATTTGACCAGGTAGATTGGCAGCCGGATAAGCTGATGTGGGCGGAATCTAACCTTCTCTCAAACCGGTATTATCGAGAAGCCATCGAACGGAAGGCACAGGAGATGGGGATTAACTGCGAGCGCCAGTTCGGGGGGGAACTTCGCGATACCACTCTCTGGAGTCGGACATGGCCGATGGTAATGATCCAGCAGGAGTGGCCTCCGCGAGTCCATGATGGCACCCAGACCTTAACTTTGACCCGCGAAATCACGACGCAACATCTCGGTTTCGTGGATCCCGAGCAGGCTACCATATGCTCCACGGTCGGCAAGGTCCTGCTCCATGCTTGTGTCGCGGACCCATCGATACGGCCTGTTTATCCTTTCAACGAATTGAGATTAGGGCAGGTGTATCGAAAAATGCCCCCGTCTGAATCTGAAGAGGCTCGAGGGAAGAGGATTTTCGAGTAGCCACAATGAAGCAGGATTCATTCAAAGCAGAGTGTATTGAACGGCTGCAGAACCCGTGCCATATCGCTAGCTGAACGATGCATGACCGAGTCCTACGTATTATAAACTAAACCCATTAATTGTAGAATAGATACATGGTGATCTTGAATTTTTACTGAGCAAATAACCAGCATGGTAAACAATAACCCTCTTGACAACGTAGGAAGACCATAGACACACGGACGGTCGGACGTGGGCACATGATTCTCTTATTGGCCCGGCTAGTTGTCTCAGTTGATAACGAAAGGGACCAGCAGAACTAGATAATTAATACAAGACGAAGGAATCCTTGAGCGACCGACCGGGCTGCTTTTA
This sequence comes from Aspergillus biplanus, assembly GCA_027569045.1. Classification (NCBI taxonomy): domain Eukaryota; kingdom Fungi; phylum Ascomycota; class Eurotiomycetes; order Eurotiales; family Aspergillaceae; genus Aspergillus; species Aspergillus biplanus. The sequence continues at coordinate 338,098 of JAPDEJ010000016.1, forward strand.
GCCTACCAACTATGATCTCTACCGGGTACTGCTTTTATTTACTTTTTCCTTGCGTTCACGGTGTTGGGTGTTGCCAGGAACATCCAGTGAATGGTCTCTGGATGCCAAGCCCCGCTCTTCGAGTCGTCCTCGGCGAGATTAGCTCACAATATCCCTGAGGCAAGGAAAGGTGTTGGATGGGGCCTTGGCGTCAATTCCAACCCATGTTTCCGGTCTGGAGTCTTAAACCCTTCGCTGTCATCTGTTCTGAATGCTCTGGTGGGACTGGGCCATCGTAGGCACTTTTTCTTCTTTCGGTTGTCGGCTAGTATCGTATTAAAATACCAGTAAATATAACTCATGTCCTGCGTTATTTTATAACAAATTCAGCTGTCCGGTTGTTCCGGAGGAAGCGCCTTAACTGACGAATAAAATACCTTACCTGTCCAGCTCATGCGGTCGATGTATAGGAAGTAATTTGCTCTCACCAAGCTCGAAATCTAGCACGCCGCACCCAAGCCATTCTTGTGTAGGATAGCCGACATATATTTGGACGCTCAGCCCTTTTGCTGGTTGTACAATCCGTACACCCTCCTGAAGTTTGCGCGTCTGCAATGTTCTAATTATATGGTGGAACTGCAATCGCGTCTTTAACTCGGGAGGCTAGGTCTAGATTGGAGGCGAATGGCGTATCAGGGGCAGGAACTATATTGTGTCCATTTTACCCCTCCACCAATATCTCCATCGTCCTCTCTGCATTGTCATCCTTGGTAACTATCTTCTTAGGTGATACAGGAAATAGTACCATAATAAGTAAGTCCCCCGTATGCTGACCAATGTCTCTATTCCTTTCGGAATTTGTGTATTTCTAGTTTTTCGCAGGATGCAATGACATTGATCCAATTCAAATATTAACTATTCAAAAGGGTTATTATTATACATGCTATGATAGCAAAGTAAAACCAACCGCAGTGATATAGTAGCGGATGGTACAGCCGATCATACTTCCCCTCCTTTGTTCCAATTTTTCTAGCCGGAGTGAATTCCCTGGCCAGGTCCATAACATGTAGATATAGTCGCCAACAACAGTCACGGTGTTTGGAAGGCTAGCAGGCATGTCAGCCCGGCGGAATTCAGTGGTCGGTGCCCTGCTGTGCTGCGGTTATTTCGAGCCGCAGGGCCGTTGCATCGTCGCCCAAATCGAGTCCCCGTATATTATCAGTGCGCATGCGGTTGTGACAAGGATAAAGGCCCGCGTGAGCCACTGCTGGTTCCTCCATCGGTTGTTGATAACGGGTTTCTCCATACCTCTGTCGACTCTCTAGTCCGGGTTATCGTAGGACAGGTCCATGTCCGTGCAATGAAATATTCTAGGTAAAGATGAAAGAAGCAGATGTTGGGTTTTGTATTGTCGAATGGATGCTTATGCCGTTGGAAGGTGTCCGAGGAAGGTACCCTCAGCATATAATAGTCGGGACCTTGGGTGGTGATATCAACGGTGCAAAGACCAATTAAGGTCCCTCTGGTGAAACACAGCAGTTGAGTTAAAATGGGGGGCTTGAACGTGGCGGACGGGTATCAGCCATGAGACTGGGACACCATTTTAAGGATAAAATGTGTAATATTAAGGGAACTGTGGTTAAGGAGAGAATCTGCCCTGCCTGCCAGCGTCTGGTGAAGGGAAAGTGCAGGACAATTGTCAATCCTCTCCCTGATCAGTCTTTCCCACACCCGCGGGGCAGTGTCATGGGGCGAGATGGGATTCATAGCTCCGAAATTGGCCTCCGAGCTAGTGGCTTCCCCCAGGAGACATATAACAAGTACCGGGGCACCGCTTAAAATTGCCGTTCGCAAACCCTTGTCTTAGCAGCCCGGTGATCGCGCCAAGGTTTGGTTGTCCGCTCGGTATGGATAGAACAAAGCCCCAGCCCCGGAGGTCCGCGGATAATTTGTAGCCACATAAGGTGTGCAATTTTTCTCCATGATGACGAATCAGTTAGAGGGTAGTAAAGGCTCTCGGGAGATATTTAAGCTTTCTTAAGGCGGAATGCCGAGGAGCTCAGTTTTCAAGCCCTGAATCAGGACTTTGATCGAACCAGGGGAAATGCCAGTGCAGCTTCTACCACTTTTCCGTTGGGATCACGATTTTTGTTTCTTTGCCTGTCTTCTTATCTAGCATACGAGGTTAATCTTAGAGGTTGCATCTGCCGATATTTTTTATTAAGACATACTGGTAGTTCCCATCCTTGGTAATTTTCCGTAATGACCTAGGAAGCGCTCGAAGTGCTAGTTTCGGAAATTACCGAGCCTGGTTTGGACGTTTTTCTTAAACTGAGTGGTAACGGAGTCAATAAATCTTCAAAAGCTGTTGGTTGTGTCTCCACCGAATCAGACGGCGGGTTTTTTTCTGTTCCCTTTCTCCCTACTTCATAGGATGTTGTTCCAATGCCAAGAAAAATAGATAAGGCTGACCCCATGACAGGTCTCTAAGCGAAGAATGCCTTCAGCCTCGACGGCTGCGCCCGGGCCAATGGAGGGCCTCGGCTCGACTGGAGGAAATGATAGTCCCAGTTTAATCTCCGGAGGCCCTGTTTAGAGCCCCGCATGCAGCTGAATTGCAATTATCCACCCTAAAAGGGTTATTGTAGTTATATATTTGATCAAACGGAGATTTGGTCAAAACTCCGTCGCTTCCGGACTGTCAAATTAATTGCAAACAAGCAAATAGGTTTTAGAAGCCGGCTTAAAACACGAATTGCGAAAGGAGGCAATGAAGGGCGGCCCAACCGATCGGACACATACATAGCCTCGCGGGCTTCCGGTTTTTAATTTATGTAGGTAGGTAATTTATTGAGCTGCGGTTTAAATGCTTATCCAGCGGGTGAAAAGGGACTATACGAGGAATGCCGCGCATGATTAGAAGAGACTTGGCAGCAAACGTACTGTTTGCCAAAAATGAAGAGGGGAATACGGCGCGGATGGGAGAAGTAACTGCCCATTACTGTGCACCTGGCTGGAAAATACACTCAATGAAGCTACAAAAGAGGCAGAGATGTAGTTGCGTACTCAAAATTAGCTCCATGTCCCCCTCAGTACTCAAACCACCTAGTAGTTAATCATGGAGAACCTAAACCTTGAGTGCTGAGATCGGCACACCAAGCATGAGTGAGCAATCCCGTCCCTGTATGACGCGATCCCGAGTACATAGCTTAAAAGGACCTAACACTGCACACAAATAGTTCTCATGTTTCCTTTCGAGAAAGAATCATATATTTTAAATAAACACCTCCTAACAGGGAATGGGGGGAAAGCCTATTGGAAAACATCACCCGTTGGTTTGGGGAGAGAATCACACATTATGCATACCCAGGTAAGCAGTAAGGTACTGCTAGTATCAATGCCCCTTACCATCTAGCTGGGGGACGAGCAGCGCTGGAGAATTGCCAGGCTTAGTCCTGCGCCACGAGGGAAATCAGAACTGTACGTAACGGAGTTCGAATTTTACCTATAGGCCTTTGGTATCAGCCTTTTCGAAGCTCCTGGAAGCTCGAGAGTCAAAAAACATAGCCTCCTTGGTTCGCGTGTGGTATCAAATCCGCTGTTCGCCACGGTCCACGGAACCGGTAGATAGCAAGGGATCTGTTTATTTACTTATCGTTTTCCCTTCCAGACTCCGAGGAGACCCCCAGGTGACAAAACCGCTTAACCAGCAAGGAGCTGGATGTGGCACCGCATTCGAATTAGACCCTGATCCACTCTGGAGAGGAACAAGGTGGAAGGTATCAATGAAGGAACTGTCAAAGAGCTTGGTATCCAAACCTCCCCTCCCGGTGATGTTGCTCGCCATTGCCTGCTGGAAAAGTGGGTTTGTTTTAATTCCCCGCTACGAGTTATTGAATCATATTAATGCCTCTGTACCGTTGAGCAAAATTAGACAGGTTGGGTTGTTAATCATAATTCATCCAGCCATGCTACCAGGATTTGACGAAAACGGAGAAACTGACGGTTAGAGCCCATAAAAACCCCTTCCTGACATATGTTGACTATCACTACCAGCTCCGATTTAAGAGTTGGTATACATAGTCTAGTTTGATTCTTTTATCTATTTTACATTTACTATTAAAGCAAATATTTTCTTATGCCAAGTATGGGAGAAGTAGTGAAAGAAGGCTGTTCCGCTTATGCCTAAGAGTGTTTTCTTTAGATTCTAGCAGGAAATGGCTTGAACTATCCCAACGCCATGGAATCATGGAATAGATTAAGCTTCTGCTGCCTAGAAATAGCTATGAAGAGTATATAAGCTAATTTATTTAATACACTCTGCAAACAGAGGGCGATCAAGTACTACTAGTAGCATTCGGCTGGCGATGTGTATCTGGCTAATTGCTCAGCGGACTGTACAAGGTTCGTATCACAGAGCTCTCACATCGACTAATAGCGGTCGGATATACAGGGGAGGCCAATTGGATTCGGTATGGTGACCGGCAAGGCCCGCGATTTAGAAAGTTGTGCTGGGTGGTTTTGGCCCATACTCCTCGATTGCACTTTGCTAAGGTTCTGGAACTTGTTAGTGACGATTTATTGGCCTTGAATTCCACGGCAAAGGAAAACTTACTGATTGTTTTTGTCGGTAATCTCAGATATGCCTGGCGCATGCGTGCAGTATGTGGGCAACCGCGTTATGCGGTTCATAGAAAATGCGGCGTGGTACTTTGTAACGTCCACCATTGAGAATGAAGATGACTCGGCTCCCAAGGGTTGTGTTCCCCCTCGGGGCTAGACTTCCGAACTCTCGGCTCTTGCAACAGTTTATGCTCATTATTGTGCTTGCTGGTATTAGCGTCCGAGTTCCACAACTGCTCAGTCGGCGATTCTGTTGCCCACGACACATACTTCTTGTTTTACCTCATCTTGAGCCAAGGGCAATTTCCGATAAGACTTTTGAGGCGGTTCAGCTGATCTCTATCTAGCAAATACTGTCCCACAATTGAGGAAACTCGACGTTTATTTATGGTGCTCTCACTATATGCCATTTGGATGTAGGGCAAGCAGGAGCTAAACAGATAGCTACCCAATTCATGTTTCTGATAAAAACGTATCACAAGGGCCACGACGCCAGAAAGGTCGCCAGACAACTAACTTGGAGGTTGGTCATAAAGCACGAAGTAGTATTACAGCAGTGGTAGATGTCCATAAATATTTAGAAAACGTGGTATTTCTGTAATTCATAAGGTCGACACAGAGTCTAAAGCGTGAAAGTCTAGTATCTACTTTAGCATCTAGGTCTTGTTACTCCAAAAAAGGATACATCAGTCGCCCAATATTGTTTAGCATCCTCTAATATTGATGTTCTTATTTAGTGACACTATCAGAGGACCAATGAACAACGAGGAAAGTGTCACATCCAAGACAATAGTCCGGATCATCCTTTTTGACAGTAGTAGGCAGTTAAAATAGCGACTAAGACAATAAGACACAGACTAAAATACATGGTAGAACGTCTCGAATCCACTCAGTAAAGAGAGACACACTAGTTATTTGAGTGCGCAAGCTTTTTACCAATGGCATCAGCACAACGCCTATACATGTCCTCAACGTACTGAACCATGCTCTCGTGCTGAGCCGGATCCGGTAGCACCTCTCCCTCAGCGAACCATCTAAACTTAGTTGACTTGCCATCAATATCCTCCAGTACCATGTTGGAATAAATGTCGCCCGCATCACGGACATCCTCATTAAACACCTTGAAACGGAGAAGATGCTTGACTGGGTCACACACTTCCATTTGTTCACGAACCATGTTGACCCAATCGTTGGCCTCGAAGTGGATGGTGCGAATGGCGCCTGGACCGTATCCTTCCAGGGATGAGGTAGCGACACCAGGGAACCACAGCGACTCAGCCCCGAAAGAAGATACAATGCCCCAGACTTCGCCTATGGGAGCATTGATGATGACGGTGACATCGGTGATGATTTGGGGCATGGTGATAATGCTTGGTTGATTGTAACTGAAAGTTCACTTAGCCCTGGGATGAGATCTTAGGTGAGGCATACTGACATCAGAATAATTGGAGGAGCTTGCAGAATAATGAAGTTGATAGTTGATTGTTCTTATTTTAGGGATGACTATGCACCTGACTATAACGAGGAATTTAATCCAATTTATACTCCTCCCTTCCAATGCGAGGAAAATTCTGGAAAGCTTAATTCAAGACCCAAGTATGATATTACTGACACCGGCCATGCACAAAACAGGTCTCCGTCTCATGACAAATGGGGGCAAATAGGCACGATGAAGACGATGAGCTTCTCTCTAGTAACAAGTTGAAGCTTCATTCAGCATTCCTAAGGGAATAATTGTTAAGCAGATGCTTACATCAGCCCGAGGCGGACGGACGGACGGACGGAATGCCGGACAGAACGGGAGTTTCCATCACTTTAATACGTCATCACCCACGCTCAGCAGTTCTTCACTTTCCGTCCAGTGTTCCGGCCTAGAGGCTATCCAGTTGTATTTTCCGATCCTATCACCATGACTCCCAATGCTATCGTGGGTGAACGGCGGGCGGTATGTGTCTTCTCCATGCAGGGTCTTCGGGGTCTGTGGCGGAATTCAAGCATTCTTGCCAAGAACTATGTGCCACGGCTTAATAGGAACTGATATGAGCCATAGTGTGACTTTTGCTTTTCAAGAAAGGTTTGTTCAATTATTACGCGATACCCTAAAAGCTCGGATTTGATCATGAACCCTCCTCGCTGTCTGCTGCGTTATCATGAAGCCCGTTCAGCTGTTAACTTCAGGGTCCTAGATTAAATGCGATCGACAGTTTCCATGCGCCAATTGCTTCGATGCCCTGGCAGACTGCCGCAGAGATCGACCTAGGAAGAGTAGGCGGCCAAAAGGATCTCGGTAAGGTTTTCAGATTACTCATTAATGACTACGCTCACGTTGTTTAAGCATGGTTTCTATTTCTGACAGAATTGCGGCGCTTGAATCATCAGTTGCCGGTCTCCCCTCTAATGATGGCACAAGTCATCATGCGTCAGTGACCAGGGAATCCGAGACGGAGACGGCTGCAAATTATAGCAGTAATGCCTCTTATACCGGGCAACAAAACACAGAACGTATGGAGAGGCGACAATCAAATCCATCGATCTCCAACGTCAGAGATGGCTTGACCCAGCAAACCTCCCAAGGTACTCGACTCCTGCAGCGAGAGCTTGAGTCGAATCCATCGCTCGGGACAAGGAGATCTCGTGTGTTGAAGGAGGCAATTGACTTTGTCGGTCGACTTTCTAACATATCGAACCCGTATTTTGCAACTGATGCTTTCGAGATGTCTGGACTCAGGGGTGGTCATGAATTGCAAGGCTTTCCGCCAGAGCTATTATATATGATGACGATGGGTGAGTTTGTGGATGTAATACGATACATGGTTTATGGCACTAACCGGGAATCCCAGACGCTGAGCCGAACACCATGAAACAATCGTTCTGGCCGGACCATGTTTCCTTTCCGACCTTGGAAAGAATGTGTCTATCCCTTGTAGAAGGGAAGGAGGGCCAGCAAACCCTTACTTGCTACCGTGTTTGCGTCTATCTGAAAGCTGCCACGCTGCTTTGCCGACTCCCAAAGAAAGATCGGAGTGAGCCACTCCGAAGGCATCTTGAACAGAGCAAGAACCAATATGAACATGAGATACATAAGGCCCTCTCTGAATTAGACTTTCTTGCTCCTCCAAGTTTGGTTCTCTTACAGGCGTTTCTGTCGGGTGTATGTCAAAACGCCCCCTCTCTGTTCAAATCCATGATACCGTCGGAACCATCCATACTAATTTGACTCACTACCAGGCACTATTCATGCAGAATCAAGGTGACATGTCCCGGAGCTGGACACTGACAGCTTTTGCGTCTAGAACCTTGGTGTCATTGAATTATCATACAATTGACACACATCTGCCCTCTGATGTAACTAAACAGGACATATCTGGGGCACTCTATACGTGCTACTATCTTGACAAAATGCTTAGTGTCCTTCTTCTGCGGCCACCTTCACTTCCAAGCCTGAAGATAAAGCCAGCAGACTTGGTTCTTTTGAATCCTCATCTTCCTCTGACCGCGATTATCAAAGTCATGGTTGAGTTTGCACAAATCCAGGAAGGTGTTATCGATATACTCCTCAATCACATCGAGAAGAATGCCCAGTTCGCTGCTATTCACAAGCTTGTACGCGATACGTATGATATACACACATTAATTGAGAAGGTAAGCAAGTCGAATATCCCTAGAACAAACGTGCCAGAGTAACAGACTCTAAATAATTGCTCTCTAAGCACAAACTTCAATTACCTTTTAGACACACAACCTACGAATGGGCTGCCATCGAGTTCGGTTATTATGCCCTCCTCACCAGTGTTTTGCACTTGAATCAGCGCCTTCAAGGTCAACTCAGTCGGGAAGAATGCCTGAAGGCCTCACGACAGTCGCTCATACGCCTCAAGAAGATGCAGGACGAAATTTACATGGACGCTAATTTCCTGGATGAGTATCCATACTTCCTCTCATGGTAAGTTCCTTCACCCGTAGTATTTAATATAACTTTTCTAAATCTACCAGGACACTATTGTTCTACCCGCTAAGTCCATTTTTTGTTCTTTTCTGTAACGTTGTGTGTTCAGCCAATGTTGATGACTATGCATTGATGGCCGCAGTCACCAAAGGCATATCCCGCTTTGTAGAAAGACATTCCTCCATTGCGGAACTACACAAGTTATTTTCAGCCTTCCTGGACTTGGTTGGCTCTCTCATGCATAGTCGCGCCGAACCCTCGCTTTCTCAACCTAATTTGCAGGCTGCGCTTCCGGAAAGCAGCTTGACAGACATAACCAACATGACTCAATATCCCCCCGCAATAATCAACAATCCCTTTGGCTCAAATCCAGCTCAAGTAGGGGGAGGCAGCTTGCAAGATCAAAACATCGTCGGCCAGGACGGCCAAATTGCGGACAATGATATTTTCCGAGACTTGTTGGATTCCCAACCGTGGCTGGGTTGGATTAGATCAGATGCCTTGACGGATCTCCCTACCTCCAATTAGCCATTCAAGACATTTTGTATAATCGATGTTCCCACTAGTTTGTACCAACTTATCCCAAATACCATTCCCCGAGATGGTATAGAGAATACTGTATTGTCAATAATGACGGCGCAATGTCATTCTCCGGGGAGGTCTACCACCTCTGTCCGGAATCTGAGGTGAAATATATATGTATTTGGAGACCCACGGATATTCAGTGTGCAAGTTCTCATTTTATTACATTTATTAAACTTTCAGCCCCTCCCCGAAGATATACCGAGGGGAGTTGTTATATCCGTTACCCGGAACAATATAATAAACCAGCATCCAGGCCCCATGAGCCATCAAATGGGGCGGGATGAATATTTCACCTGCATGATGTCTCTGTCGGGCAGACGCCACCCCGCTTTCTTAACGCCGCTGACTAAGCATCCATGAGGGGATGTTCTGAGGCCCGGGGTAGTATAAGAAGATCGAGGGCAGGAAGGGGCAGAGGAAGGGAAGACACTGCTGTCTTGTCGTGATTCTTTGGAACACGCTGACCATTCTTTGAACAACAATCAGGCTCCTTTTTGCAATACAATGTGTTTCCCCGCACCAGGGACCATCCCCTCACTGTACTCTTGATCGCCTCCAACTTAACTCTAGCCAAGCATAGCAGGCGGTGATGTTGACCGGGCAGAATGGCGCTAAATTTTTGCTTTTGCGGAGTGGCTGCAAACGGCTGCCGTACCCCCAGCCGTTGAAGCCCGATTCGTAGCACATCAGCATTGTTGCTGCATTAGCAGCCGTCAGGAGTGACGAGCTGAGGACAGCAGCGGTGATCTTCATATTGATTCTAGTATGGCATTTTCCAAGTCAGTTCATATTCGGGTGCTTGAAATTTAATATTATGATAGAGGTTGCCTTGTTGGGATTTATTGTTGTGGGGCTAATTAAGCTTGGGATGACAGGTTGTGTTGGCTATGATTTCCTTTCTGTGGCAGGCGATGAAGGGCCTTATATAGAGTTCGTGGTCCTTATTTTGGCTCGAGATAACATTATTAATCCACTGAATGCTGCGGCTACAATTAGTACCAGGATCTGCGTGAAGGATCCTTGGCATTGTTCTGGAAGTATCAAATCACCGTCAGTTTAAGATTGCCCGATGCAGTGACTCCAGTGTTTGTATGATTAGACATCTCAAATATTGAGACTAGGGAAAGTGTGCTGCGTCTTGACGCAATTATGTTAGAACAGATGACTTGAATCCTCTATTTCTACTAGGTGTCGTTTTTGCTCGGTATCGTGATAAACTTAAAGGGTGTATGTAGAACTAAACATGTATCCCTGTATATTAATTGTTCTTCATTTGGCTTCAAAGCAGCAGGCCCACGGCATAATCTCAGACATTTAAATCCCGTGGAACAATCCCCTGGCAAAACCTAAAAGAATTCTTGGAGACCGTGTGCTACAGACAAGTTCTAGCATCATCATCAATATCATATATCATTACTAGCATGTTAACTCCCTAATTTGACTCAGCACGCCGCCGGCGCGATCGAACACACAGCACGCAAACCACAAGCAAAATCAGGAACCCCAGACCAAGCCCCACTGACAGCCCGACGATAAGTCCTAACTGTGACAGCCCCCGCTCAGTCGGGTATGGTTCCTTTGGATCACTTACGATTGTTTCCCATTTTGCTAGTCTGGCAATAGGGTTGGGAGTCAAGGTGGGGATATCTGATGCTTCCCAAGTGATGTGCCAGGGGACATGGATAGAGATCCAAGTTGATGTTTCATCACTGAGTATTTGCATGCATGGTGTCGGCATACCTGGATGTGGGAAGGTATTGGCTGATGACAGGGGATACCAGGAGAACAACCTAGTTTGTGTGTGTTAGATAGGATTGCTTCTCGGGTCTGGTGGGAATCCCAACCCGGGAATGAGTGGCTGGGCTTGACGGGATCGAGGGACGGAACGTACGCATCACAACACCAGGCTGTGGTTATGATCTGTGGACCTAGTGAAGTTGCAGCGATATACCAGGATGTCCATGATGATGGACAAACAGCAGGGCTGAAGGAAAATCGGCTTTCGGGAACAACGGAGTCCCAACCAGATGGTTGGCAAGACGTAAACCTAGGGTCATGGGAGTTAGAGACATAGGCGTCAGTAAATATAAACTGGCCGTCTCTGTAGGGTCTTGAGAGAGAGGTCTTCTCAAATATAGAGCAGTCCTCAAATGACGGTTCAAAAGGTGTTGTTAGGGGGAGAAGAGATGCTGGTGTTGTTGGTGTCGGCGTGGGGGTCAGGATTGTGGGGGTTGTCGGGGCGGATGTTGGGAGCGACATGATACTGGTATTGGTGATGGAAAATGGAGGAGGAGATAACGGGTGTCGGAAGAGCATCAAGGAACTGGAAGTTATACTTTAATGCGGGGTGGACCAGAGATCAACTGAGCTTAGACTAGCAAGGGTCGTAGGGCCCTGGCTGCACTTCTGACGCCAAACCCTCTGGTGGCAAATATAACCGGGGGCTTTTGACTGGTCGCGTCTCAGCCAACCGAGATTGAGCACCAAACTAACTCCTGTCAATACAACCTCACGAGGAGCTAGTAGTAGTAATCAGTCTTGTTGGAACTTCATAGTCCGACTGCATACTAGCGGATACAATCATCAAACAGGCCTCTCGGCTCGGCACATGGGGCTGGACTTCGTTCGTGGCAACTATCCAACAGCACTCAACTCGTCCACTTCTTATTGGGTTTCCCATCATATTGTATCCCAGTACCAGAAGTCACTAGCCATGGCTTTCTAGTGAAGAGTCCCACATCTTCGGATTTTGCAGTCCGGTGCCAAGGCTTCCGAGGTATCCAAGCCAACCGCCGCCAAGACCTGCCGGCCTTTATATCCCGGTTGGGAACGAGGAACCTGGATTCCATCCGATCAAACCTAGGATCTAAAAGCCATCGAAGAAACGATTGAAAGAGGAGAAGTGAACATCTCAATGGTTTGCCCTTTCCTGCTTTCCCAGGCAGCGGAACGACATGATCAATTAACTACATTATCGTGCAAAGGAAGCACCATGAGGGCCTGCGGCTGGGGTAGACCCTAGACTAACTAGTGACTAGTATCTGGCCGCCACTCAGCGCGAAGAATCTTCGGTAATTACACTAGCTGAGCACCAGCATTTTCCCAAAAGGGATTCGGGGGATGGCTCCGACTTCGCTTCCCGGGTGCAGCGGAAGAAAGCAGGTTCGAACTAAAACCATGTGATTTGTCGGCCTGAGATATTACCGAAATTCCACGTTTAAATGACTAGCTGTGACCCTTTAGGTTGTTAACAACTCTTTTGGGGTAGCGGTTATTTTGGCCATTATTTTGATCCACATGATTTTATGAAAACCTAGATTCTAAGTATTCAACTTGCCATAGACCCTGTTTGAGCGAGGTTGGTTCTAAAGTATGGAATACTGCTACCGTAGTAGTGTTGCTAACCACTACTAATGGTACTCCTAATCAGCAGTAACTTCTTCCTACTAGGCTGGACCCTGACCAGTGATTACACTCTTGATACACTGGAAAGGATTTTTTACGGCCCCCAGGAGGGGAAACTTGACATCTGCTGCTACTAACTGACAATTTCACCAATGGAGTTGCTTGTTTTTCGTGAAATCAAGGCTTCGCTTCGAGCATCCTGACAGTTGCAATGGTTAGTTGGATAGATACTCTGATATTGCTTGGGTTTAGAGCATTATCCCAAAACGACCATATACGAGGCGCAGTTTCGGCCCTACTTCCGGGGAATATATGCCTCCATCTCTATAGTACAATCTCCCGTTTGTTTCTATTAACAACAGAGATGGTTTGGCGGTTAGTCCGACATTGCATGAAGAGCTTACTACATTATGTCAATCCCTAGCATGAATCCCTAGTTAGGCATTACCTACACTCCTTTTCTACGCCGAAGTATGATACCGAGCTTGGTGAGTTCGGAGGCTCCGCGAACACTATATAGCGGTACAGGATCTAGCCTCCACACTGGGAAACCATCTTTCGCCGTCGTACTTAGGTTTGCTCGACTAGCGGTGAGGGCAATATATTGAATGTTGGTTTTTTCAGACCCACATCCACTATCATAGAACCTTCAACGAATGTGCCGGTTATCTTGAGCCAGAGCACAGAGATTTATCCTTCCTCGCAGCAACGGCCGTGGCATGTTAAGCATGGGGTAGAACATATCCACTCATAATCGATTGGGACCTACCACAAATTGTTGGGTCGGGGCCCGGGTGCATGTGAGCTGGTCCCTAGCTACATCCTGGCCGCATCTCAATCGTATCTGAACCACATCTAGACTTCGTATATGCATCCTTTGGGGAGGCGAAGACAGCTACCACTTTCAGGTCTATAGCCGAGCCAGGCACGAAAAGGCACTTCTCCTTCTAGCCGACGTCCAATGTCAAGGCCAGTAGCGAGTCTGACTATTGGTTCAGACAAGAAATGAAAGCATACTAGTCTCCATAGTAAGACCCGAACTTCCCAAGGCATCAAGAACAGACCAATATTCAACATGTGTGATATCGCTCCTACTTCCCAAAACAGAAACAGAACCAATATCCCGCCGGTTAAGAGTCACTGATATAGGCTCTCACTATAGCCGTTCCCTTAGAAGGCAAGAGTATATAAGGGCACGGTTTGGTGCATCCAGTGTAGAATTCCATGCAATCCCTGGAAGAGCATCATGTCCCGCCTGAAGTTTCTTTTGTTATCCCTGGCGCTGGCTGTATTTTCAGCCGCCGCTCCCTCCAACGAGCCCCATCATGCATTTCCGGATCCCGATGGCAACTACACCTCAGTTCCTGATACCTTGTGGAAGAGGGCTGACAAGGTTCCATTGAGGATCCTCGCCCTCGGTGCCTCGATCACATGGGGTCTAGGCTCGTCCACTGGGAATGGGTACCGCAAGCCTCTCCGTGATCAGCTTCGAGTTCGCGGCTGGACTGTAGACATGGTCGGCAGCAAAACGAACGGTGATATGTTCGACAATGTACGTATTCACCTAATACACCCAACTAGAATATACAGCTTACTCGCCTATAGGAAGTAGAAGCCCACTCAGGAGATACAATCGCGCAGGTCTCCGCTGCTTCTCAGCGATCGCGTGGCTACCGGCCGAACGTCGTCCTGATCAACGCTGGGACAAACGACTGCGCCAGAGAAATTGACATCCCCGGTGCAGGCGACCGGATGAGGTCACTGATTACCAGTTTTCTCAATAGTGATGGGATGGACAAGACTACCATTGTCCTATCTACCCTCCTGCCCTCAGGTGAAGACAACATAGCCCTGCACCGGGTGTCTGTGAATAATCAATACCGCGCATTAGTGAAGGCGATGGCAGCAGAAGGTGTGTCCATTGTGCTTGCGGATATGGACCCTGACACCCCAGATCCGGCGCATGGATGGTTAGACATGTCGACGGAATATCATGATAAAACGCACCCAAATGATGAGGGGTATAAGAAGATGGCCTATATTTGGTATGACGCTATCCTGCAAGCATCCGAGAAAGGGTTCCTCAAAGTCCCGAATGCGATGGTCGACAATGACGGAACATGCGACAAGGCGTATGGGGATGGGGTGTATGCTGGGGGGTTGACTCAGCGGGGCAGTGGTGAGGAGGATGGCATCTACTATCACGACTCGGAGTCCATGGGAATTGTTCACTCAGTCCTCAGTGATTTTGATCGAAATCAGTGGTTCTTTGCTAGGCTTTTCCGTCAAGACCGTGATGACCTACTAGGTTGGTTTGAGAGGGATGACGGTGCCGTCGCCTATGGTACCTGGAGGAACACTGGTAATCCATCTGAGATGTTTGTCAAGATTGCGGATACTAGTGTAGCCGACAACTGTATCCAGCCGGGTGTGAATTTTATCGACATCAACGGTATGTTCCAACACACTTTCTCTAATTCTACACCGGACCTCTCCGGCCGAACATGTTAAGCTAATAACATTATAATACAGCGGATGGACTGGACGATTTCGTCTGCATTGGCAAGGATGGCACGGCATACGCCTCAATCAACAACGGCGATGGAACTGATTCAGTCCCTCCGACATTCAAATACATCGGCAAAATCAAGGACTCTGAAGGCTATCCTCAAGGCCGCGTCCTGCTTGCCGATATCGACGGGGACGGCCGTGCAGACTACTGCGTCTTGGCAGATAACGGAGGAATCACCTGCTGGCGCAACGGCTGGATCAACGACGCCCCTAAGTACTGGCAACCTCTCGGACAACGCTTCACGGGTAAAGGGTTCAATGACCTGAACGGCGTCCGATTCGAAGATATCAACGGTGACGGTCGCGACGACTGGCTCTGGCTCGATGACGCGGGCCAGACCTTCACCTGGACGAACTCCCGCAGCTGTCACACGGGTGAGGAAGGTGACGGGCTGAAGGTTATCTGGCGGCAGGGCTTTGCTAAGAATCAGGGAGCCGGCCCAACCCATTTCGGTATGAGTGGGTTTGGGGACACGGGGCTGCGGGCTCGGGTTCACTTTGCGCGCATCTTTGGCGTGCCACAGGATTTTGGACTGCTAGGTCGGCAGGACTACGTCTTTATGGAGCACGTTGAGGAAAGTAGTGGCAGACACCGGTTCAACATGCGTGTGTGGAAGAACACCGGTGGTGGCGCCACGAAAATTAGGGCAGATGGGAACGCATACTGCAACATGTTGGGCCACCCCAACGGGATGATGGATTACGTATGGATTCTTTCAAAGGGTGATATGCGCATCTACACGAATAAGGGGATGACTACCGTGGATAACAGTGATGGGTCCAGCTTCTGGGGCCCCAACTACGTGATCTTCGATCCGGCAAGCCAAGCAATCGGGAGAGATCTAGACCGGCGCGATCTGCATCTTGTTGATTGGGATGGTGACGGTGCCTGTGATATTGTCTGGACTGATCCGGACAATCAAAACCGACCTCAGCTGTGGCGGAATCGAATCAAGGAGACTGGAAACTTTAACTGGGAGTGGCATAGCAACCCTGCTCCAGCCCTGTACTGCCCCGAGAAGCGGGGGTTGGGTTTCTTTGATCGCCCTGTCCATTTTGCCGATGTATCTGGCAACAGGAAGGGGGATTATCTGTGTGTCGAGAAGGACGGTCGGACATGGGGGTTTGTTCATCAAGACACAGACTCATGGGAATACATCGACCAATTCAAGTTCTCCGAAGACAGGGACCGCGCCAATATTCACTGGGCTGATGTGGATGGTGATGGACGCGCTGATATGATCCATACGAACAAGTTCAACGGGGATGGGACAGTCTGGCTCAACAAAGGCCGGAAGGACATCGGTGGCTCACGTTATGAATGGGAGCCTAAAGGTGCCCTCTACGAAGGTGCCGTTGCAGGTGCCTGCACTTATTTCCCAGATCTAGACGGCGACGGCCGGGCTGATATGCATTCCATCACCAACGCCTTGGCCAACACGGCAGAAACGTGGTTCAATATGTGCGATGCTCCAAATAAGATTGGTGACGGGGGCCAGATCACCGACCCGAACCTACCAACCAGGCCTGGAGATGGGGATGATAGTGGTGGCGGCGATGACGGGGGAGACGACAACGGGGGTGGCGACAACGAGGATAAATGCACGTCGCTGGACGATACGTGGTCGAACGCTGCTACCCGACAAGGCGACTATTATGAGTATGTATGGAATGATCCTAAGATGGCGGGAGTTCCCTACGGAAGGCAATACATCACCATTGTCAATTTAACCCCTTACACGTTCAAATATCTTGCCGACAAATCCCATTACTACCAGATGGATGAGTGGACGTTCGGGAACATCCCACCGGGTCGATCCATGCAATGTGTGATGGATTACTATGATGGAAAGGATCTTTACAGTCCAGTAGATGACGCAGGGGAAGCCTATTTCGAAGTATCAGGAACAAGCCACACATTTGCCATCAAGGCTCGTACTCACTACGGCTCAGCCTGGACGAAGCGGACGATCATCGATCTCAGCGGATGGGGACACGGAGTACGGGAATTTGAGGACCCCGGGCCAGGGGTTCCAGTGACACTAGTTATCACCGGAAGCAATGACTACGGGATCTACACCTCCCTCGGTTTCGAGGCATCGGGGCCCACGGGGTGGATGGGGCAGATCTCCGATGTTATCCGGGACCGCAAGCTGAAGCATGTGGTCATGCCGGGGTCTCACGATGCTGGGATGGATCGAATCAGCGGCACCGTGCTCGGTGAGTGAATCTAGGGCCCATTGCCATTAGACCTAACTAACCGGATGGGACAGGCGACAACGTAAACACACAAACACAAGGTCTCAGCATCTACCAACAGCTGGTCGCCGGTAGTCGATATTTTGATTTGCGAATCGTCAGTGATTCGGACGGGAAGTATGTTGCTGCTCATCTGAATGATGAGATGGCACCCGTGTTTGTTGGGGGTCTCGGAGCTCCTCTCCCTGATATGATTGACGATATCAACCGGTTCTACGATGAAGTCAGTGGAAAGGGGGGCAACAATGGGGAGGTGGTCATTTTGTGGCTCCGTTACCTTGTCGATATCGACAAGGTCGCACCGGTGGACCGCTACTGGGACTGGGATACACTGAAAGACTTTTACACCAAGCTGGAGGGGATCGACAACCGTTGTCCTGATATACCCGTTGATGACACTAATCTGAACGAGCGGAATATGTCATACTTCATGGAGAAAAATAACGGAAAGGGCTGCGTGCTGATTATCAATGATGGAAATCTCAACGCAGCCGACCCTGATCTTGTACGGATCCAAGTCGACAAGGGAATCTATGGACCCGGCAATATACCGCGGGAAGATAAATGGACGCAAAATGGAGACCCCAAAACAGTGGCAGAGGCACAGGTTGCCGCATACAAGGGCATCCGAGCCGACGGCAGCTCGGGGGATAAACTGCACATATCCCAGTGGCTCACGACAAACGGTCTCATCGAGCTGAACGAGTATAGCATCCAGCTCCTCTCGATATTTGCCATGAACCCGACGCTGTACTGGAAGGGCGTGATGGGGATGTCGCCAACCGGCTTCCCATCGGTGTTACTGACGAATTATGTGGGTGTTCGTCTACAGCATCAATTTGATGACATGTCGTCCTGGGGCGCGGAAATAAAGGTTCTCGCTATGGGGCTCAATCTGTACCTGGTCAGCCATAACTGCAAGATCAGCACCATCCGAAACCCTATCCGGAAGGGGAGCTCGCTTTCAAGGCTATTTAGTGCTCCAACGACAGGGAGCAATTGGGATGGTATTATCTTCGCGAATGGAACCGTGTTGGATGATCGTCCAAGCGATTTGGAGCTGTGGAAGCAGACTGTCTGGAAGAGCGGCACTGTGTTTGCCAATGGCACTGTGCTCACCCACGATGTGGAAGTGCCGGATTCGTGGTGGAGTTCATGATGCAGACATGCTGCCTTCCGCCCACATTATATAGCCGGTGCTCAATCTTTTTCTTTCTATTATTACTCTGATTAGTTTCCCGTGGTGGAAAAAATTGAATAACTCATGGATTTCGTTGCCGCTGCAATGCCATATTATTGATATCCGATTTCCTCTGCCCTCTAGAACCTTATAACAAGCAGGGACGGCGGCCAACAACGGGGGTAGTCGTAACAAGCATATAGGTCGTCAGCTAGTTACTGTCCTGCTCTGGCTAATCTGATCCCTTGCGGTTCCTCTCGACATCCCACTCCACGTCAACCTGAATTTCACCCCTGTTACTGCTGGGACTGTTTTCGTTGGCCTCCCTGGTAGCCACATAGGGCAGACTTTTGGCCTTTACGCACATCGGCGAGATATCCGAGTCCACCACCTACCAATACGGGCCTTAGGGTTTATGGGATGTATCTAACAGAAGGTGTTAGTTTTCGAACTCACTGAGTTGGAGTCATGTTTTATTAGATTTGAAAGTAGGCGGGATATATATTGGCAATAGTACAACCCGACTGACGCCCCTGGCCAAAGTCGATCAAAGGTTTTAATGGGATGTAACCGGGCACTAGATCCCAAAGCATACTAAACGAGGGGGAAAACGAAGAATAATGAAAAGCCAAAGTCAACTGAGTCAAGACGAAGTGAAGAACCCACTGCGATTGTGGTGGAGCCAAGCAGATCTCGGCTTTCCCACCGCACCTGATTAGTATGGGGTTTAAAGTTCTGACGCTATTGAAAATTTAATATAACTTGATTAAAAGGCCCGATAGTAGGTTTGGTTACTCCATATTTATTGCAAATTAGCATGTCGTCGTAAATTAGCCGGTCTCGAGTCAGTTTTGAACCTTTGAAGAAGTTTGGTTGAGGTTGGGGGGTTTCTAAAGAAAATCAGAATTACAATAATGACCATTAAAATTAATTATATTTTATTTACCCTCTAATGTTGAAATTGTTGGACGGACTGACAGTGAATCAGTCAGACGCTCAGTCTGATCCCCTATGACTGCTCTCAACATCCCATTCCATATGAACCCGAATTTCACCCCCCTTGACGCTCGATCCCCCGCCGCTGCCGTGCACGCTACTTTCATGTCCAACCTCCAGATTCTTGCTTGGCGATACAATATTCTCGTTTGACCCATATCGCTCAAACACGGTATCATCTGGGATCGACAGCGGATGCTTAAACTTCTTTTTGCTGCTTTTCATGCTGTGCAGAGGCACAGAGTTTGATTTCGAGTAGTCGTCTCTGGTTGTAAGTTGGGTGGTGAGTTTCTTGAACACCCCGCGGACGATCGGTAGGAGGAAGGGAATATTGGAGACGAGGACCGCCAAGAATGATTCTCGACACGACCATTCGCCGGCTTGCTGGGGGCCGTTTGCGCCCGATGTGAGGATGAGGATGCATCGGAGTAGACCGGCAACGGTTGTGAGGATACCTCCGCACAGCATCAGGCCTATTCCCATCTTTCTCTTGAAGCTTAGCCTGCTTTTCCAGATCATCTATAGGGTGAAAGTTAGCTATTTGACCGGAATCCAGCCTAGAGGCATGGGGGTTCTCACTGGCACCGGGATTGACATGATATAGAAATCGGTTGAAAGGTTTGTTGAGATAAGCGTATAGACCTGCAGCTTTGACACTGCAGGCTGGCAGAAGTCTGTGCCTAGTTAGCATGTAACGTCAAAGCAGTGCACTTGAAAACATACTGCCCGGATTCGGATAGATCTGCCAATGTTTCGAGACAGGATAACATCCAAACAGGATAGTGAAGAATGTTGCAAAGAAGGTAACGATCACAAACCCAAATCCAACCTTAACCTTGAGGGCCATGTTTTTCACGCCGTCCCTGATGCGAGTTAGATTTGAAACTCCAGTACCAACTTGTGATCCGGACTAACCCGAGGCGAGAATAAAAGAAGAGCCAGCATAGCTTCAACGTCCACAGCAAAACAGTATAGTCAAGCCATCCGAATAGTTGTGTCTGGGATCCTTTTACTCTGAGATAGTATTCATGACTCGAGGGGTCTAAGGTGGCACGGGCGTCTTCTTCGATGCTGGGGATCTATTGTCAGTAAAGTAACAAAAACCTTTCAAACTCACACTTGCTTGTCATTCGATAATCCAAACCAATACGCTCCGACATAGTATGCAGTTGCGGTCTCTGCAGTATAGAGCAGCTAAGGGTTTCGATCAGACCACGGAGCCATAAGTAGGATGTGAAGATGAATGGAGCTTTACCGCTGCAACAACCATCAAGTAGTCATCAGGCGCCAGTTTGCGGAAACCCAGGCTCTTGATCCGCCAGCCAAGACGAATGCCAACAATGACAAGGTCAATCGCCAAGTACGTCCATGATTCGGCCACAAAGTTCGTCGCCATATTTAATGCTAAACACAAACAAAACCACTCCAATGCACAACGAAAGAATGCAGGAGACGCTCTTATTGTCGCTGAACAGAGCGCCACGAGGCGAAGTTTCACCTGTGGCCCTGACAGGAGCAGACCCAGGAATAAACGAAAAGGGATGATCGACCCATCCTCACGAGTCGGGAAAGTTTCCAGTCAACAGTTGCGCATGGTGTACTTTGGCACACCATCAAACTCTTATCTCCACTGAATGAGGGCTCCTGAGAGGCACCAGCGGCCAGGTCATTAAACTTGATGGACCCTTGTGAGCGCGCCAAGTCAATTCCGTTTCCCCGGGGCCGCTAGCATGGGGATCGGCACCATCAAGCCCTCTTGGTGATAAGGGCCAGGGCTACCGAGGCACTTGGCAAGCGCTTCAAGGTTTGCCGGTCCCTGTTAAACTCTAATGCCGAAGGTTCGAATCAAGACGGCGTCTCCGCGCGTAAATGACCCCGAATGACCTTGCCGAATTTCCGGATAAGGCGGCCCTCGATGAAATCAAGGTAACCCAGGTCAGTGACCAAGCTTTGCTCCAGAGTATACTGGAAGGTGTGGGTTTATAAGGTCAAATTTCTCTACTGCTTGCTGCAATTATGTATACTGCTTATCCTCGTATCTTGAACAAAACAGGCAACTCGGCGTCTTGGCCCCAGAGGTGACATAATCAAACTAGTCAAAAAAGTGAAACAACGGCTTCAGAGGGCGGAAAGGGGCCAAAGCACAGTCCAGGCTCTGTGGATTTCTGATCCCTTGGCCAACCAATGGTGATTCCGGGTCAAAGAAGGCGTCGGGCCGCGTTGGGGTTCTCTCAACGCCGGCCGCTGATTGCTCAAATAGCCTGTCAAACGGGTTCGTGTGGTGGGTCATCTGGGATTTTGCTCCCATGTGCTTGGTAGAGAGCATGGAACATACTCCCGCAGGCGTTTGCTAGGGCAGTGGCCCCTCACTAGCTCGAATCCTCCGAATCCTGTGATAGGGAAGAGCGGTGTCACGACCCGCTTTGCTGTGGGGGATGTTCTCCAACCCGGCATTCGATTCAACCAACAAAGAGCCAGACGGAGTTGTTCCCCTCATCCTGTCCACCCAGCTCGACCCCTCAGGGGCTGCTCAATCTCTGGTTTCCATCCTCATAATAACCTTCCTCTCAATCCTGTCTGTGCTTCCCGCTCTCCGCCCCATCTTGCTCATTTCCGCCAAAATGGCTGCAACAATCGATACCACGGTAAGGCAATATATATTATACTCTTCTTGAGCTTGACTAGATACTAACGTTATTGTTGTATATTAGAGTTACCCCGGAAATATCATCAACAACAAGTTGGTGCCCACCGCCACCACCAGGCACTCCATCAACCCCTCCGACGCGCAACCCCTCTACGAAGTTCCCGTCGCCACACAAGAAGATGTCGATACTGCGGTGAACTACGCCAAAACCGCCTTCAAGACATGGTCCAAGACAACCTTCGAGGAGCGAGCAAAGCTCCTCCTCCAATATGCCGATCTCGTTGAAGCCAATCGAGAGCCCCTTGAAAAGCTCCTGGTCAAGGAACAGGGCAAGCCTCTCGGTCTAGCAAAGACCGAGTTCGACATGGCCCTAATGTGGCTCCGAACCTTCGTCACAATGGAGGTGAAGGACGAGGTGCTAGATGAGAATGACGAGCGGAAAATCATCCAGACCTTCCCTCCAATTGGTGTCTCTTGCGGCATTGTGCCCTGGAACTGGCCCGTACTCCTTGGTTTGGGCAAGGTCGGCCCTGCACTTATGACGGGCAACACATTCATCATGAAGCCCTCCCCATACACACCGTACACCGATCTCAAGCTCGGTGAACTGGGCATGCAGGTCTTCCCCCCTGGTGTTTTCCAGGTGTTGAGTGGCGGCGATGACCTGGGTCCCATGCTTACAGCCCACCCGGGTATTGATAAAATCAGCTTCACGGGTTCCATCATGACCGGTAAGAAGGTTATGGAGAGTTGCTCGAAGACCTTGAAGCGTGTTACCCTTGAACTAGGCGGAAATGACGCAGCCATTGTCTGTGAGGATGTAGACATTGCCAAGATCGTGCCGAAGATCGCTACCCTTGCGTTCCTCAACTCTGGTCAGATTTGCATGCTTGTCAAGCGTCTTTACGTGCACGAGAAGATCTACGACCAGTTCCGTGATGCCATGGTCGAGTTCACCAAGACACTCAAGACAGGCGATGGGTTCGAGGACGATGTTCTAGTTGGACCACTCCAGAACAGCATGCAGTAAGTTCCCTTTTTTATCCCTCCTTTTCCGTGGTAGTTTACTCACACCAGGTTAGGTACGAGAAAGTAAAGGATATGTACTCCGAAATCAGCAAATGCTCCTGGACCACCGCGTTCGAGGGAGGTGTTCGCGAAACCGAAAAGGGCTACTTCATCACCCCTACAATCATCGATAACCCCCCCGAGGATTCCCGTATCGTGACGGAGGAGCCTTTCGGCCCAATTGTCCCCATGCTGAAATGGAGTGACGAAACGGATGTCCTGGAGCGGGCGAACCGCGGTGAACACGGACTGGGAGCATCAGTCTGGAGCAAGGATCTCGCTCGAGGCGAGCGAATGGCAAGGGAACTGTCAGCTGGAAGTGTTTGGGTCAACTCTCATTTCGATGTCGCGCCCAATGTGCCCTTCGGTGGTCATAAGTGGTCGGGACTCGGCAGCGAATGGGGTATGACCGGAATGAAATCCTATTGCAACTCGCGTTCGCTTTGGATTTGGAAGCAGGTCTATGAGTAGGCTCTAGGCCTGGTTTATGAACTTGTCACGTTCTAGGATTTGATGTCGAACTAGTTAGCCTCTTTTCCATGCTGAATTTATATCATTCTAAACAAGTATGCTCTAGTCCTGCACAATTCTGCTGTGAAATATAGGGACTTGGTAACCAGCCTCTACCCACGTATTTTAAAGTCGAACCCATGTTTCGACGAAGAATGACCATCCCACCCCAGAACAAGAACGCAAAACAACACCTGTAGGTATGCAGGTCAGACGGAGTATCTTCCCGGGCCGAAACGGAATATCTGGGTGGCGGACTGCACGCAGGAAACGATCAGTGGCTTCCCCACCATCACCCGTTCCTACAGCTGGCTTATGCGTCAGCAGTCAGTACCATGCAAGCTTTCTCGGGCAAAGGAGGATAAAATTGAGATGCTAGTGTGCCGGTATTTAACCCTAGCGTCCCATCTGCTGTGGCGGGTAGCTGGGCTACTCAGCAGTCAATCTTCGTATAACATCCAGGGGCCAAAGGCCAGCGGAGAGCAAAAGTCCTAAATCCTACCCACATCTGGTAGTTATTGTCGATCATGTGTTTCCTTCAGCTGCCTTCGGTGTGAAGAGGGTTTGGAGGAAATGGATGCTGATGCCGTGTGACAATGAAAATAAGCAAATATTCTGACTGCATATGATGATGGTGATCCAAACAGGTTGCACAAGACTTGCTTTTGATGGATCCCAACACCCCCACCTACCGAGGCCCCCGCTATAAAGGAGCCCAGATGTTTGCTAGATTCATTCTCAACTCTTATATTTTATCACTCTCCAAAGACCTATCCCATTCTCCCAATCTTCGCTGTATACATACATAGCTCTCTGCTTCCTCTTACTTTCCATCCGGCCCACGATCCCTCCTTACAAGCATAATGAAGGCTTTCCTCATCCTGGTTGCTCTCACTGCTACTGTGTTGGCCATTCCTGCAGTGCAGCATGAAGCATGCATACCAAGTGCTGGCGGCTGCACTTGGTCTGACAGGTGTTGCGGAAACCTTGTTTGTTGTCAGAACCAGGGCGGCTCTTCCCAGGTAAGTCATTATCGCCACAGTAAATACAGAGGTTTTCATGCCCTTACTAACCAAACATAGTGTATGTCGGAGTACGACTGCGAATAATAATGGATATCATTACCCAAGCCTATCGAGCAATAGAAAGGGGGATCGTTCACTGGAACATGTATAGGACGGGGCAGGTATCAGGGATATTACTGTTGCTGTGCAATTACACTCGTTTGTCCCCGCAGAGTTTATCAGATAGCTGCCCTGGTATATCTATATATATGGGAGGAACTCTCGATTATATTTGAAGCCGATGTTTTGATTGTAGAGTAGTGCCTCATTATACACCTATCCGTACGGGGAAGACTAGACTAGCAACAGCGTAGCTTTATCTATGATTAGGAGGCATTTGATTCGCATGGTATAAAGGGCACTGTCAATATCAGCCAGGTTTCAAAACAATGGTTCGACACACCACAGTCAAAGTTCGCTGTTACACATGGATGGGCCTGACCCATGGCCCCTCACATGGCACTATGAACCGGGGCTAGGAGACTATTATACCGGGCCTACTTCCAACTTCAATTTCCAAAGGAAAATAGGGGCCGCTTTTCCACATTTATCGGAACGGAAGGATCTGGGGGTTCGTGCTGGCGAAGGCAAGGAGGAATCTCAGGTGAAAGTACCAGGAAGTGCAGCGATGGGGTGGTCTCATCTTGGGAATGCCGTGCCTCGGATTTTAGCTACGATCCCTGGGCGTCTACGATGAGCAAGCTTATGCCGCAGTGATCGTGAACCCTAATGCCACTTGGCTGCTTCGCGGTGCAGTCTCCTCGAGTGATACGCCCTACGACCTAACAGAGGCAATCCAGTCCGTGATAATTTCTGCGCGGGACGAAAATACCTACCATAGCTATATCCTGCCCGAATTGACCATCCTACAGCAGATGGTGCTAGCGGAGTTCGGGCCACAGTGGGTTCGCGAGCTATCCTTGCAGCCGTCGATGAATTGGTCCCAGATACCGGCCCAGGCCATCAACCCCGGGATTGGCTTCATGAACGTCGACCTGCGCCCTTTCACTCCAGCTACCGCTGCACCAGCTGTGACCATTGGCTTGATTTACCTGACCATAATCTCCTTCGTCACCTTCCCATTCCTTATCCTGATTCATGCCCAGTTCATGAAACCCGACGGTCACCCACCGCTCAAAGCCGCACACGGGCTCATCTGGCGCATCTTCTCGAATACCATGGCGTACTTTTTCCTCTCGCTGTTCTATTCGCTTGTCTCCCTGGCATTCCAAATTCCCTTCAGTGGGAAGAGTATCGCGCCTTGTAACTCAAGTCAGTATCATATACAGAGAGAGGGTAAGTTATTTCAACATGAAACGACGGGTGTGTACTATATACAGACACCCTGCATTATATACCGGCATCATGTGTAGAGAGCGTCCGTATTAAACGGCTTAGTGGGTAATATATACGTGGGGTCTGTAGCATATACAGACTGTCCGTATTATATACACATAGGTCTGTCGTATATACGCAAAGCCTGTATCATATACGTGCTCTCAAGATTTAAAAACCACCTGACACTTGACTGGAGCACTTCGGTTCCTGTTATCAAGGGGTCTCCGATTCCCCCCGGGTCGTCCCATTTGTGGATTTCTTGTTGTTTTTAAAAACTTTGTACGTGTACAGTAGATAAGTAGTTATTGTTGGAGTCAGGATTAGCATTACCAATTGTTTTTTTTGTGGTCTCTTGGCATAACTGACGAGATGCTGGTTGTGATTAGCGTCCATCGAGAACTTAGAAGCGGGGGATTCCGGTTGAGGTCCCGACCATGTTCCGTTTAAAGTTGTTGGCTTGTGCGACCCGGGAAAGTGGACGCGGTCTGGCCACGCACCCGAACCTTTGGATTCGGGCCTTTGGTGTGGACCATTACGTGAAACCGGGGTGAAGCTTGTGTCGCCCAATAATGTGAGATCCCCCAAACTATGCCCTAACCTTAAACAATTCTCGACGAACAGATGAGGCAGGTCGAAGCCAACTTGGCATCGTTGAGCTTTAAGTGCTGCTTTAGCGTTGACCTCGTGTGAGGGAATTGAACACAGACTGCCAATCCCCAGAATATCTGGCCAATCATCGCAGTGTTCGCCGTCGGATTTCCCCAGAGACTCCGTCAGCCAATCCAAGGGAAAGGGGCCGGAAGCTTTCTGTTCGCCATTAAAAACGCAAATTCCCCCCACCGGAATGATGTGAAAATTTCGCATTCCATCTCACTGGAGAGGATCTCACGATTGAATAATGCTGTCCCCTGGTGGGAGTGTTTCAGCTGCGTACAGGCCATTCACGACAGGGCAGCGGCAAGATGGCTGCGCCTTCCTCGTCGCCCTCCAAGGATAGTGACGGAACGGGCCTAATCATCCTTATCTGGGTGCTGGGTGGTATCGCAACCCTGGTCGTCACTCTGCGGGTGATAGCCAAGGTGAGGATTCGGCATTTCCGACTCGATGATGTCGTTATGCTTGTTGCTCTGGTATGCCCTCTCACTGAAACATCGTCGTCTCCGGAAAAGGATGCGGTCGCTAAAAGTTCATTCCCTTTTCTAGACATTCTGCCTTACTGCATCCTGTCTTTCAACCACTGCAGTGACATACGGATACGGCCAGCGCAGCCCCATCCCCGCGCAAGAGGACGCCACCAAAGCCCGGCAATTCTATCTCATCGGACAAGCAGTCCAACTCGCTGGTACTGCCCTCGCCCGAACAGCCTTTGTGCTATACCTACTAGCCATCCTCGGCAGCGAGATCTGGCAGCGAATCGCCCTGATTACTCTAACGGTGCTTGGACTGGTCATTAATTTCGTCTCGATTGTTTTGATATTCAGTATGTGCCAACCGTTGAATGCGAGCTGGGATTATCATATGGATGCGAATTGCTGGCCCCTTAGCATCCAATTGAAGTATAGCTATTTCCAGAGCAGTGCGCCCCCCCCCCTCTTCCATCTATAGTTAATGCGCAAGGAGACTAAACCGAACAGCCTTCAACACGTTCATCGACCTGTACCTTGCTGTGGTCCCGACGTGGATCTTCTGGCATCTTAACCTCAGACTCAGGATCAAGTTGAGCCTGATCACCCTCATGCTCTTGGGATTAATGTATGTCTAACTCCCCCCCTCCCCCTCTAAACTCACCTGAAGCTAATAAGAAATTGCAGTGCCATGGCCGCAGCCCTAGCCAAAACTATCCAACTGCATCAGATGACCGATGATATGCTCACTGGTACTGTCGACCTCCTCCGCTGGGGATACCTAGAGGGATACCTCGTGGTAATTACCGCCTCTCTACCATGCCTGCGATCATTGACCGTATCCTTCTTCCGCTACTTGAAGAGCAGTAGCGATCGATCACGCTATGAGCTACGAGTGCCCTATGCCAGGGCAGGTGGGGCCATAGACGCCACAACGCATACTAGTAGGGATCGGTGGACGGGGGGAATCCTCTCCAAATCAGGTCAGGTCGAAGATGGTGCGAGCGTCGATTATATCCTGGGCAGTCGGGAGAATGTGGATGGCATCCGGACGGGTGGGAATGGGAGTAGTCAAGATTTGGAACGGGG
Organism: Aspergillus biplanus; assembly: GCA_027569045.1. Taxonomy (NCBI): domain Eukaryota; kingdom Fungi; phylum Ascomycota; class Eurotiomycetes; order Eurotiales; family Aspergillaceae; genus Aspergillus; species Aspergillus biplanus. Next base: position 366,482 of record JAPDEJ010000016.1, read on the forward strand.
GCAGAAAGGTCCCCAGAAACTAGCCGATACAAGTTTTGTTCATTATGAGGGACCCGGATGATATTTTTTATTGTAAATTTGGTCTTTAATGAATTCCATATTAACCCCCATGTCTTTGAAATCCCTCCCGCTCGATGGCAGTAAGTTCCCGTCAGTTGCCGGTCTGTTGCTCTCCGCCCCAGCACGATGAGGTTGTGTAGTGTAGTGGTTATCACTTTGGATTTTGACCCCAGGACAAGTTCCAATAACCCCAGTTCGAACCCGGGCACGACCTGTTCTTTTTTTCGTCCTCGTCATAGTAATCCCGAATATTTCAGATAGTGCCAGGTATTTTTTGAGTAACGTCGGGGCAAGAGGGCTATAATTTCAAAACCAGAATCAAAATCTTCAACTTCTTATTCACACCACGCCTACTCTCAATGTGCCCCGATGCCTCCATCATTCTCTCAAAAAGGAAATCCAGGATGTTGCGTGTATATTCAAGGCTGCCTGCATTCTCCAGCTCCCCTAGAATATGTGTCTTGGTCTCCGTTGACAGGTTGCTCCTATCACTATCCTTTCCACACTTCAACAACATCTCATGTATGGCATCTGCGTTTGGGCTGTTCTGCAACATGTGGATAAGCGGAAAGGAGAATTTCCCTTCCTCAAGATCATCACAGAAACCTTTCTTGGCAGTATACTGGATTTTCATTTTTTTTATTAGCCTCCTGCCTCGTAATTGTCCTTATGTTATTGTTAACCTACCTCTTCCGAAACCAAATTCTTGTAGTCATCCGCAATTTGATAGTATCGTCCTATCAACGTGAAAAGTTGAGAAAGTTCTTCATCATTCCCAGATCCAGTCTCCGCTTCCAGAAGGTGCAGGGCCAATCGAAAGAAAGCCCCCGTTTTGCTATCGACCATGGCAATATACTCGTCAACGGACGGGAGATATCTGTTGAAGGTCCAGTGGAGGTCCAAGCCTTGGCCTAAACAAAGAGTATCGAGGGCGTCTACTGACTACATTAGCTTGAGATGAGATAAAGCAAGATTGCTTGCCTGCCGTTCCCTACCGATCAAGATCTCCCCACACTTAGGCTTTAGATTTTCCTTGACCTGAAGAACTGCTCTACTGGCGGCATACGTGGCGCTGTTCACGGTCTGACCGATTCCGTACTTCGTATAGGCCGCGGGCTGGCCACGCCGTAGTTGTGAGCCGTCCTGGATGTCATCAACCCTGTTAGGTGAGCCATTAGTGGATGCTTTTCGGACCGGATCTGGGATTTGGTTGGTACGACTCACATCAACGAGGAGGTGAAAATCATGGACACGGTGCTTTTAATGATTTCTAGTGTTTCTGGTGATAACGGTAACCAGGGCGCCAGACTGTCTATAAATCTACAAAGAGTGTTTTTACCGGGAGACAAGCCTGTATAGTCAAAGGGAGCCATGCAAATCTCCAGTATATCAGTAGCTACTTAAGGCCAAATAATTCAAGTGTCTGAAGTTGGACTCACCTTTTGGGCTGGTGCCTTGACAAAGGGTCCGAGAAGAAGAGTCTCCACTTTAGGAGATTCGGTTGCGGTAGAAGAAGTATAAGTGGCTGGGGTTCCATTCTTCGTCGTTTTGTTTGAGCAAGAATTGTCCCTTAGCCCTTCATTCACCTCCAGTGGCGTGCTGTACTTCGGATCAGCGGGAGGGGGGTAGCCTTTCAGACGGAGCCGCCTATCGAAGTATTGTCCAATCAATCCGGCCCGATCTTCGCGTGTGGTGCTCAAGTCCCCTTGATGGTACCGCGGTGACTGGGACTGCCAATAATTAAAACCTCCGACAAGTAGGACGCCGAAAACCGCATATTTATGTATATCGTCGGACTTGGGGACTGGGGAGTTTTCCCAGATATGGAGTTGGTCAAGGAGGTCTTTCTCGGCTGTAAGAACCTCTTGCTTCAGGATGTTCCCTGCTTCTTCTTCGTTGTACCCGTAGTTTGTCATCAGGAGGGCCACGGCATTGTGCATCGCATCCGTGTTTCCGGACCGAGCGAGATCGTCGAATTCTCGGTGGAAGCTGTAGAAGTCGTTTGACAGGGCCATGCTGCGATACGCGGGCTCCAGAATCCTGGAGACACTTGCAAGCTCTTCCTCGCTAACGTGGAGGTCATATAGAGTGGGCAGCAAGCGGAAAAGATATCTGCGAGATAGTGTCAGTTGCTATCCTGATACCAAACGGGGAATGCGCATACTTCACAGTGGAGGATATGATCCTTGCCTGTGTGTATTCTTCAAAAGTCATCCCACAATGGGGCTGCGCGGAGTGGGCAGCCCCTATGCTCAGGCATGCATCCTGTAAGAAATTCATATTCGAGGACCCGTTGCGAACCAGTCCTAGATTTATAAGGCTGGAAACGACTTCGGTCCAGGCTTTAGAGAGCCCAAAATCGGTGTCGACCGTCTTTCCCAGTTTCACCTTATATAAAACACTTAGGGCAATATCATCTCGAATAGTATCTTGCTGCTTGGTTGTTAGTATACGTCCTGGTGGCTGTGGGGTGGGCCTTACGGATTTGAGATCCGTACTGTCTAGAATATCTAGTCACTGCCATTAGTATTTTCTTATGACACAAGAGAAGACACCACAAACCGTCCAAAAAGAAAATAATCTCTGCCTTGCCGGCCCATGCAGCCATCTTCTCGGGCGTAACCTCCGGTATAATCCAGCTCGCTGCATCGCCCCTCGGGGTTAAAGTACCCCGCAAAGCAAGGGTCGCCCGATCTTGGGCAAACCCGGATGATACGCCCGCGATGCATTGAGTGGTCGCTTTCACAGCTACATGGTTATACCGGGACATACGAACGGGGAGGGAGTTGAAATAAGGATACTGTAGGTCCTCGACACTCGGGTTAACGGGATCCGAATTCTGGAAAGGGAAGTTGGAAAATAGAGCCATTGCGATAACGATTCAAATTATAAGAGACTGTAGCCCTCTGTGGAGATAAATGCCATGGTCAAGAGAAAGCTCGTCTTTAAGTAGCGACACGCGTGCCTGGCCACTGCCCTGGGCGAGGGGTATGTCCCCTAACATGCCACTTCCACCATGAACATTTGGGGATTAACCATGCGGAAGGGGAAAAAGCAAATAATACAGCCACCGGCAATAGTGTCGTCTGGGCTTCCTCCCCAGACGCACGAGATCCGCTTACACGCCACCACTCTCGGTTTTTCCCTGTTTTTGAGGCATCTTCCTTCGCTGAAGAGGTAAAAGATCTACATTTCCCTTCCCTTTGTAGGTATATGCCCAAATCCAAACCAGAATATCAGCCCTCGCAAGCAACCGGGTTAAGCCCATGTCGGAATATCTGCCTTATCGAACAGGACCCTGGCCAATCCTTGAAGGGTGGAAAGGTCAAGTTAAATGTGCCCAGGAGTAAATATACTCCGCATTGATTGACACTTCTCATATTCCTACTTAGTGCTGACTTCTATGCGGGTCAAATCACATCTTTTCCCCGAACACCCCACTCGACAAGCTTAATTGATATTTGACAGAGTAGTACAGCATTAAATAGTCCGGAAAGCAGAGCTGTCCAGCCAGTAGGAGTAGGTGCCCACCCGAATGGACTCCATGAAGGTCTGATGCTGAATTCCCCGGTTCCTTCGAGTCCATCTTCCCAAAAGATTTATAAAGAACCCTAGTGATAACTGCAATTTTTGCCAAAAGCCCATTTTCATTGCGATCAACATTTCTCCACCAAGAGGTTCTCCCTAATCTCTGACCCAGATCTCCCAAGCCCCGTTGCCCCGTTGCTCCTCAAGATGCGCCTGTATTCCTCTAATCTGTTCCCTCTCCTCATTATCGGAGTCAATTTCGCCACGGCCTCAGTAACCGACTGGATCCCCACTGGTGACTGTCTCAAGCTCCTGAACATAGCCTCCGGTCTAAATCATGGCTTTCTAATCGACGTCGGACGCGCTGTGATCTGTAACAATGGTTGCGCCCCCCAACTATCCGACTATGAAGCCAAGTGGCGCAACGAAGCCCAGCAGACCCTCCAAGCACACGGCCAAACATACGGCATAAGTCAGTATATCCCTCAGTACATGGACCTGCTCGACTATGTCATCGGATACGCGAGAGACAACTGCGGGGTGGCGGAATTTGAGTCGCAGGACATGTGTCAGAACGATGAGCAGTGGAGCCGCGCCGCAGATTGCATGCAGAAGAACGTGCATAAAATGGCTATTGCGAAGGCCTGGGATATGTTGCCGCTTGCTAGCCTAAGATCTTGCAACCAGCACTTGAAGCTGCTTACTGATCCTGTGGCTATTACGAATTTTGGGCCGGCGGTCTTGAGCAGGATTCGGGGGGCTTGTTGAGGAGGATGGGAATCGGGTGAGCAATATTCTTTGGGTCGGTTTCTTTTTGCATCCGCTGAGGGGGAATGGGACATGAGCGTAGAATAACGTACCGCTGCATCCAGGTCTTGATCACCTGTTATTTCGAAGACCTTGGGAGTGTGGAAAGTTGGGCATGTGGAGGGTTGGGTTGATGTGTAGGGGTCGAGTTTTATTTGGTAACAGACAATCGTGCCACGCTCGTTTTTATATGGAATCACGACGGAACGTTCACTGAATCTACGGTAGTAAGTTAATCTTGGTAATAGTATCAACTGATATGGGCCTTTGATTCCCGGTTTCTATTATTTGTTTGAATTATCCTCTATAACGCCACAGCAGATTATGAAGGTAGAGCGGTTACCGTTGCTCGCGCGGTCCTCTCTCGACCCTCACCTCCGTCGCAATATGAATCCCCATCCCCCCGGTGAGCAGTTTGCCCTGACCCCTCTGTGGAAGTATAATCTCCTCTGAATCATTATCTCCCATACCCACTGTTGCCGTGGTATCGTCATAGGCTCGACCTCCGGACTGGTTTGGCGCGATTTTATTATTATGTGACGGGGAAGAAAGATTGTAATGTTGGCCGTAGGATTGCGTGGGTCTCCGACGGTAGGAGGAAATATTGAGTGAAAAAGTCCGGAAATAAGGACCGTACGTGGGGACGCAACTGATTATTACCTGAGGCCATTGCCTGTTAGCATTCAAAAGGTGAGAAGGAGGGTAGGGGAGAGAGACGGACTCCAAGACTGATTTCGATATCCGACCAGATAATGATCGGCTGACTATCGGTGTATGTTCTGAGGTTTTTGATTGTGAAAATGCGGATGATCTGGATGATGGTCACGAAGAAGCCTAGGCCGAAGAGACACCCGAGTAGGATCTACACTCGTCAGCTTCCCCCGAGATTGCTAGTACTGGACAAATGGGATACCTTCTGCCGGAGCTTCAACTGTAATTTGGCAAGCACGGGTAATGGAAGCGCAATGATGATCACGTCGAAACCGAGACTTGTCCCCGCCAGACCATAGTATGATGCGATAGTGTCAATGCAGGTCCCGGGGATTGATGCGTCCCATTGTCGGGCGATCTAGTCATATGTAAATGTTATTAAAGCCTTTCTAGCAGTAAAGAGTCGAGAAGCCGGGTGGGATATACCGGGTGACAGCCAAACGAGAGGACGAAGGTAAAGGCGACCTGATTACAGGCGCATGCAACAATCGCTGCGATGATGATAATCCTATATGCTTGCACGAACCCTCCAATGCGCAGGTACGATGCCAGCAACGATATCTTGAACCCAAGCAGGGCCAAGGTGTATATTGGCCCACCGATGTATTGCATCTAACTCCTGTAAATCAGCGCCTCTTCCTTGAACCTGGACTAGGCGTGCCAACCTTGCTAAACGGGACCACATTGCTCGTTGGGAAATACTCTGCGTGAAGACCCAGACCCCATCGTGTCTCTGCATTGCGTCAGTACCTAATAGTATTCTACAGGAGAGGGAATAAGCGTACGAGCAACAGCTAAACCAGCATATGCTGCCCCCAAAAGAGCACTGAAGAGGGCAGCGAAATCATCTACCCAAAGCGACTTCTTAACCCAGAGTCGTACGCGGAATCGCAGCGCAACGGCCAAAATTGACACAGTCGAAAAGACGACACAGAGGGCGATGACCCGGCCCATTTGGTTGTCCGGGTCGGGGGACTGGAGATTATACACCCAACCCATGAGTCGCGCCCACCACGCTCATTCCAAGGGAAGAGGATGACCTGACCAAAACTGATGTTTGGAGGATGGGGGGGGACTTCAAAAAAAAAAGAAAAAAAAGACAGAAAAGAAAAAAAGCATTGCTGTCCAGAAGCTAAGCAGCCCATCAGTTATTTTTGGAGGGGGTGGGCTGCGGACAACAAGGATTAAGGATCCCAGACAGAATGGGGAAAATGCTTCGCCCCACCGGTTGAACGTTGATGGGAACTGGCCTTTCCATTGAGGGGGGAGGAATACGGTCGTCGCGGCGGACTTTCGGCCGGCTGGGAGCGGTTAATATAAGTGACGCAGGACCCTGGTCCGAATACGAGGCTCTCGAGCAGGAACCAGTCGTTCCGCAGGGGTGCAGAGAAACTCAATTAAATAAAGTAATTTCATTCGCGGAATAACGGGATTCTCTGATTCCCCAGACTCGTTTCTCCGTTCATTTCATTTTCGGATATCTCCCTGGCTCCTCTTCCTACTTTCCCCGCCAGTTGTGCATGTGCTGAGGCAGGGGTTGATTACGCCTGGCACAGTCGCCCACCTTCGCTTACAGTCCACTCATCAGAGCCAACCGCCTTCGGGGCATAGAACACATCCTTCGGGTCGTACTTGGCCTTGACCCAACGCAGGGGCTTGTAGTTTTCCCCGTAGAACGCGTTCTGCCAATCGGGCTGGCGGAAATCTCCCTCGTTCATATACGCACCGGAATCGGGAGCCAGAGCCATGAGCGTCGGGATGTAGTCGTTGGTCATCTTGTCCTGCTGAGCGAGCATCTCTGCATCCGCATCCCACTTCCACGGGGTGGTCAAGGTGGTGTCGATCAGGGCCTCTCGCCAGGCGGGGAGAACAGCATTGTGCACATCTCCGGCAACCGCCTTGGATACGTTAACCCCAACCCCGATAAAGGTCGCCCCGGACTCGGTGATGTGACGGTATCCAGCGGTAAGACCCTCGTTGTTCTCGAGCACGACCGACCGGGGAATCAGCCAGCCTCCGTACTGGGCTGTTCCCACCTCAATGGCGCCCTGCATGGCGGTGAATTCGGCCAGGTAGCTGGGGAACTGCTTCGAGTAGAGGCTGTAGGTAATACCCAGCTTGGTCAGACCATCTGTGAATGGCTTCACCAACTCCCGGAGCTTGGCTACTGGGATTCCAGGTCCCGTCAACGGGGAGATGAAGAAGTTGGTGTTGGTGAAATACCAGACGCTCATGGCCCCCGCATCGACCAGAGACGGCAACGTCGCATGATACAGTGTCACCGCATCGTAGAATGTATCCTGAGAGATACCCTCATTCGAGAATGTCAAGTTGAGCCCACTGACTGGACGCCCCGGATGCGCCTTCGACGTCAACGACCAGACAACCCCATACGTCCCACCACCACCACCACTCAACGCCCAGAACAGGTCCGAGTACTTGTTATCCCTCGTCGCCGTGATGAATCGCCCTTGCCCATCAATAACCTCCCACTGCAGCACCTGGTCCGCCGCCAGTCCATGCACAGAGGCCAGTGCACTATGCCCAGCGCCCTGCGTATATCCCCCCGCAATTCCCACGGTCGGACACTCACCACCCACGACCTCCAGGCCCTGCGCATCAGCCGCCGCATAGGCCTCGAACCCCTGTACGCCAGCGCCCATCTTAATCGCCTTCCCCCTGTACCGTGAGTCCTTCCAGTTGCCGATCTCGATATCCTTGAGATTGTGCATCCAGAGACCCAGCGCACCCGCACCAGTCGACTTGCCATTATAATCGTGCCCCGTGTTACGTACCACCAGGCGGATGTTATGCTCCGTCGCAAACTGGATTGCCTTGGAGACATGCGCGGGTTTGCTGACATTCACCGCATAGACAACGTAGTTATCTAGCGTGCAGGGCTTTTCAACGGGGTGGAACGGGTCGCACGAGCCATTGGCGAAAAATGGAGCCATAATTGAGGAAGACGTGTCATAGCTATATTCCAATTAGTTCCCTCAATCTTCCTAATTTCATCACAACGGAACTGGGCCACGCGGGGAAGACTCACTGGAGCTCCGGGAAGGTCCACTGCGCGCGCAGAGCATCGCATTCCGCTGCGTTGTAGGCGGATCCATGGCAGGGTGTTCCAAGTGGTACGGTCGCAATTAGTTTGCCATCAATGGTCTGATTGAAGCGCGACCACACTGCAGGGGAGGGCCAGCAGGTGTCGCCGGGCATGCAGCGACAGGATGAGCCGGCATTGACGGGGGAAAGGGCCAGTAGGCCGGTGAGGAGGGTGAGCCCTCTGGAACTGCCCAACATCGTGACAAACTTAATGCAAATAACAAATGGTTCAGACGATTGGGGTGTTTTGGTTTGATTTATGTGTCTTGGAGAAGAGGCCGTTGCTCTTTAGGCTGGGGCTAAACAAGCGGGGAACATTGTCGTCCGATCGGGTCTCCACTCATCGACTCCGTTCCAGATGAGGGGTTTGATTAGTTTCTAATTTTATTATATTTTCTTCCACGGTGTTTCGAGAGCGATATGTTTGTGGATGGTGTATGGCTCTGCATCGGGCCCTTTTCCATAGACACTGCCCTCTCTCCGAAATAAAAACAACACAAAGGAAGGGGAATGTGAGAAAACAAACTCAAAGGGATTAAGGGGAAGGGAAATAAGCCGCTAGTGGATTGTAATTGCAGCTCCGACTCTGATTTGCAGTCGTTTAATTTAACCGCTTCTTTCCGTGCCGACCTGGGCTAGCGATGCTTAGCCTGCTGTGCCACATAAGCACAAGAAACCAGAATCGATTAGTCCAATGAGGACCCGAAGCGAGGATAACATCAGCAGCTAGCTGCAGATGTCGACAGAGCTTGACGTGGACTGTTGAGTTGCTTTGGTGAAGGTCCATAATCTTCTTCTTCGCATCAATTAACGCATTACTTGGTTGACTGGCGGTATGAAGAGTGATATCCTTCGCTTCTGATGACGTGGAGATGATTTCACACAACCCTTCAGAATCATCCGGACCTATGCGTCCTTTTTGACAAACACAATCCCACACCGGCACCTGTGGTGCGGATCGAAGCAGCGGCCTAAGAAGGCCTAGGATAGCGAAGGGAGCAAACTCGGGGTCGTCGATGATTTCGTAAACAGAAACCGTGACGTTGCCAATCTCTCCGATGATCCAAGCGGTATGGGCAACCGGGATCGCACCACCCAACGCAGCTGTCGCCTCGCCCACGAACGGGATGACGAGCAGAACAATACTGACGATATTCAAGATCAGTTTCTTTTTATTTTGCCTCGTGGACCTCCGCGCCGATATTCTTAATGTTCGCGATTTGCTCCGCCGAGTCCCGCAGCATAAAGACGGGCATGCTGAAGGCCGGACGTTGTCCTCATCGGCATCCAACCCACCCATCGACATCCACATGTGCGTTTCCGACATCGCCCACTCCAAATCACTGGTATTGGGGATGGCCTTATCAACAAGCTCCTTGGGGTTCACCACTTCGCCATCGTCAGAGTCATTGGCGCAGAGTTAATTATTGTACGCCTTCAGATGCCAATAAGACGCCGGCAGATCAATATATAGCGAGTGGTGACCCCCCCCCCCAAAGGAGGGGGGTTTGAGCCATGCGCCCTCGTCCATTTCCATGGAGCGGTCAAATTCTTCCTCAATGCCGTCCTCAAAGCTAACCTTGAAGTCCACATTGATCCCTGCAAAGGCAAAATGGATTGTGTTGAAGTCGGGGTAGTCTGTAACCGGGGGCAGCCCGAGCCACGGATTGCCCGGGACCGCGGTTTTATTCGTAGGGATCTCAATTGGATCCACAGGCAGTTGTAGTTGACGTTAAAAGCCTTGGAATAGGCCACACGGGGGGAGACCTCAGGCTTGTCATCGTTGCCCACAATCTCCACGCAATATAAAAGGATACTCCGAAAATTCCCACACCCGCCGAGTTAACGAGAATGTTTGGAAAAGGGCCTAGAAAGACTCCGAAACGACACTCAGGGAGCTGCTTCAACGGCGACGGACCTGTTAAATAGGTTCAGTATACACTTCAAGTGGAGAAGCTCGGCTCTTTCAAATTCAACAGCAGAAATCGAGTAGCAGATAGTATTGTTTCATTAATTAGTCCCATTGCCATCATTCTTTCCCTTCTGGGCCCGTTTCGCCACGCTCAATGGAACTGCCTCCATATCCATGATGCTCTCCTGATCACGCCGTTTATACTCGATTATGTCGTCACTATCGACCACCTTAAACCCAGATGGCCCATTCGCCTCATCCGCACGATAACAATCCCACCAATACTCCGTCCTGACGCTCATCTCCAGATGCGTCAGGTCGTAAAACGGCCTCCCGTTTGGTCTCTCACTTGTACCACTCCTGTGCTCGGAGTGCCTCTTACGCCATTCTCGGAGATAGGCTGAATGTCCTCCTCCCCGCCTGCGTTGCCGGAGTCAAGGGTAAAAAGATTGTCTGTAAACGGCGGGAAGATCTCTAGGAGAAGCGGGTTTACGTCCACTGGGCTATTCACCTGGGGTTGGGGGCATGTTCGCGCTGGCTGGAAGAAGAACTTTTATTGTAGGATTGGGGAGGTCGTAATGAGAGCGTTCCACTGGCGACTGGTTCGCTGGGCGTGTAGAAGGTCTCGCATGGAAATAACTTGTCGACCGTACGTAACACCTAGTACGGCCGAGCTATGCCCATTTAGGAAATAGATGTCGATCTCCGAAGACCGGCGGAATCGCTGTCTTCGACCACGGAATCGACAAGGGTTATGCCCAATTTCCACCCACAAAAGTGCTTTACAACGCTCTTTTACCGCATTTAGTTAGATTGCTTATTATTCTACGTGTATTTAAACCCGCCTATCATGGCTAGATTGGAAGAATCAGACCTCTTTTCGGTGGTAAATTTGGATCTAGTACTAGCAAAAACGCGACCCGAGACAGTCCATATAACTATATATCTGAAAAGTGCCCGGCAGAGAATACATGCCAAGATGCTGACGCATACACCGCCTACGAATTATGGAAGGCGGTGGGCGAATTGCTGATTTTGTCCGTATTACCATACCGCCTTCCTACTTAATCAAGTTCTCATTTTCTGGCTGGCCTTGGTTTGTATTGTTTGTTCTATTTGCACCCTTACGCAACATCGCTGCTATTGTCGCCTGAGGCAACCGCCAAGCGCCTTAAACCTTGTGGTGGGTACATTATCCTTGGCCAAACTCTGTAAGGCAATGTCTACAAGGAGAAAAACAGCAGGCAAAACTGGACCTGTAAAATATAATAGCGAAAACTTCATTTAAAACCACCATTCCGCGAAGAAACTAAACCCTAAACTCTTCTTTATTTCCCGTGGGCGAGGTCTCGATAAGCGTGTGTGGGTCACATGATAGCTGAGCGAGAAGTGGTCCCCTCACAGTCTAATAATATCGAATTGTCCTGTCGACACTGCACAGGGCAGAGACTAGATTTTGTCCTACGAATTCGCATCAGATAATCAGGGGCCAGGGCCAGGGCACACGTGTGCGAATGTGGGGAGACGATTGGCTCGGCATTGTTGCTTAGCATCGTGCTCCATCCTGGTACGGGTGGTCCACTGTGGGGTATGGACAACAGTTTTGTCACTTCAAGCCCAGAGATTTGTTGGTAACAGTGTTTCTTGTGCGCCTCAATGCCACGATGGGAATGGGCGTTCTTTTGCAAACTCAGCCCTTTCTTCTGCTGGTGGTTGAGGCACGAGATCTACTTCCTAATGGGGAAGAGACCGGTTGTACGAGGCGTTACGTACAGTTGAAATGGTTTTTTACCGCGGAACTCCTAGCACTATCGTGAGGAAGGCAGGAGCTTTGTACATCGCAACTTGAAGTGCCAACATCGTGCCGTGCAGCGGTCTTCTCCTTCAATTTATGTTATTCATAGTGTAAATCTCATATGAGGCGTAAAGTACCGTAGAGTCAGTCAAGCTGGGCTGCTTTGCCTGCTACTGAGATGAATTTGCGCGTATATTGAACTTGTATTGACCTGGTGTTTGCCCGATAAGCCTGGTGAAGAAAAGGAAATGTAGACTGCCAAGCGCATGACTTTCAGAAGGAATCTCGTCCTCGTGTTCCGAGTCGCTACCCTAAATTCGGCGATGGAGATAACGGCACGGCTGACATCTGCCCAAAGAAAAGATGGGTGCCCCGTGGACACCATCTCTGACTGGAACCTGAATCAAAATTCCAACTGTTAGTCCATCACGCACTCTCCTTTCGAGCCATGCAGGCCGCTGTTAAGGAGGGAAGTTTCCTTGGCCAGCGTCGTTTGTTCGAGTAGCTCATTTCACGGTTGCAGTACCACCATCCGAGGCAACACATGAAGGTTACAGCAGAACTAGGATAAGAAGACTGAACTCATGAGGACCCGAAAGCGGTTAATGGTGAGAGTGAGACATGATTCCAAGGCAGCCGATTATGGACGCGGAAGAAAGGAACGAGGATGGATATTCCTGACCCAACTTCCAAAACATCGTTGAACCGGTCTGGGTTGTATCCGTCTTGAAAGGACTGTTAATGGCCTTGTTCTGCTAGTCATGACAGCATTCCTTGACGGTAAGGTTCTTGTCAATCGAGAAACGCCAGAGGCAGCTGTTACTAAAAAGTATTGACCGCCAGCATCGCATGATTTTGCGAGACGTTATCGCTCCAGGCCTTCCTCTCCTCTCAGTTCAACCGCTCGAGAGGGCCCTGACCTTACGTAAACGATTTCTTCCTTGTTCAAGGTTTGAAATTACTCTGATAGGGGCATTCATGCATCTTTGACGTGGTTGTGGGTGTTGATGGACGCGAGTAAAGCGTATGGATGTCGGATCATCCGAAAGAGCGCACCACAGGATAGACAGGAGTGGACGGAATAGTTGCTATGAATTCCTCCTAGTGTCTTACTAGTCTTTGGTTTGAAAACAGTAGAAACCCATTCATTTCTTTTCCTGCAGTCCTGGCTGACTGGGTGCGTTGGGCCTGAGCGAAGGAGGATACGCGCTCGGCAACCCCTGACCAAGCTCGTTTTACTGATGGGCGATACCAGGTATCCAACCAACACGACAAACAGAAACACAAAGAGACACGAAAATGCGATCAAAGCTAGAGACTAGTTCATTAACTCCCCTATTTGGTATATACACCGATTACCCTTCCATCCCGAGCCCACCGCTCCACAAACAGCGCAGTGCCCAGCCTACTCCCTCCCGACCGTCCCGGCCAACACTCCCGACGGCACGCTCTCACCCCCCGAGTTATCGCCCTCCCCTCCCTCCTCCTCCTTAGGAAGCCCTGACATCCCGTAGAACGCCACAACGGCCAGTCCGAGAACGGCCGAGATACAAGAAAACACTAGCGCCACAATTCCCCTCGTCGTAAAGCCCGCAGGCAACCACGGTAACTGCTCATTCTGCCCTGACAAATCAAGCAAGTCCACTGTATTCCCCGCTGCATTGCCCTTATCTGGTATACCCTTCGCCGCACATGCCGCCCAGTGGTCATCGGGCACTGTAGTCCGCTGCTGAATCTCCAACGGGGCCTCTACCATCGTCATTGCCAGACCCTGCATCAAGTGCCAGTCAATATGGCAATGGAAGAGCCAAATACCGGGGTTATCTGCCACGAAGCGCACGACGAAGTAGCCCTGTGGTGGGACAACGAGGGTGTCTCGGCGCGCGGGATAGGCCGGGAAGGCAGTGTGATTAGTCCGGTCGTAGGTGACTGGCTCATCGGCGTCTGCGTAGTTGAAGAACCCATCTTCGTAGGACGGGTAGCGTGTAAGAACCTGGAAATTGTGTCCGTGGAGGTGGAACGGATGGGATCCCGTATCGCCGTTATTGAGCACAATTTCGACGACTTGGTTATGGCCTAGCACCATGGGGTGGGTGAATTCGCCATAAACGGTGGGGTCTGTGGCTAGGTCTCCGGCTGAGAGGACCGAGTAGAGGGTTGGGACCTTGGGGCGGGTGTAGGAGATGTTGTTGAAGAAGGCGTAGCCGGCGCCGTTGGCGAGGTTGTCCATCATAGCTGTGATTTCGATTACGATGTCGGGTTCTGGGAGGAGGGGGGTCCGGTCGTGGGGGACGAGGGTTGTGTCGTCGAATGGGGTTAGGGAGGAGGAGTCGTCGACTTTCATGATGGCTTCGGGGTGGACGGCTGCTGGGTTGTATTCGAGCCAATTGGTGTGGTTGAGCTGGAGGGTTGGTTCTATGACATCGAGAAGAGATGAATCTGCCACAGTGACGATGGGATAATTTGTATCGGTGGAGTTCTTGGTCGTGACTAGGATTGAGTATCGTTGGGCCACTGAGATATAGATCATATCAGCTTCGGTTGGGTCTGTGTACACCCCGTCGATCTCGACAATGGTGAATGTGTGACCCTCGATGTAGAAGTACATTCCGACGAAAGCGCCCATGTTGATGAGCCTCAACAAATAAGTCTTGTTAGGCTGGACAGAGAGACTCGTCCCCTGGGTATCATTGACGAGGAAGGAATCCGGAACCGGCTCAGCACCGGTAGGATTGGTGACGCTGATAAATGTGATATCCTCAATCAACTCATGATACCAATCGCTCAGCGTCAGAGTAAATTCCTCATCGTACATGTCATTAAAGTACGCGTCTTTGTCGTGCACAAGCAATGCTCCGCGGTACCCATCAGGGTAACACGCATCGGTATGACAATGATACCAGTAAGTGCCATTTTGATTCACGGTAAAATTATACGTGAATGAAGAGCCAGGGGGGATCGGGCACTGCGTGACCATCGACGGGCCATCCATGTCATTCGTCGAGTTTTGGAACATTCCATGCCAGTGGATGGAGGTGTCTTTATCACCGAGACCATTGTAGACATTTGCGATGATACGATCGCCTTTATCGACTTCAATCACTGGGAGAGGCCATTGGCCGTTGATTCCCACAACCTTGCGCGGGTGTAGGCCGTCGGGGTTGGCGGTGACCCAGGTGACGTTGAAGTCGTACGTGACTGTTTTTGCCTGGCAACATTGGAGGAAAAAAACAAACACGGCCAAGGGAACAAGCAGACTCTGTGCAAGAATCGCCATCGTGACGGTGGTGGTGAGGCGAAGGGACTCCAGACCAGGTGGGAGACGAAGAATGTGGTAGGGGAGGGGAAGTTAAACACCAAAAAACGTTGTTTCGGCAAATACGAGCACCCACGGGGGAGATTGATAAAATTGATAAATCAGGTTATCAATCTTGTCAATCTTGCCGAGCACCCGACTCTGAACTTTAATGAGGCGCGTACCACAGAAATTAAAGCGTTGGGCAACAAGCATCTCAAACAAGACTAGCCAAGGCAGGCTTAAGTTTACGGACCCCCACCTGTATTACTGAAAACACACGCACAAATCTGATAACACCCTGTATTATTACGAATTTTGCGTCCAACCAAATCCCCAGCCCTCCCCCCTTCCCACTGGCCCTCGTATCCAGCTGCCCCCTCGAGAAGATCCCCCAACTGCTGCCAGTTGAATCCCACGCGTGCACACTCCCATCAGTAATTAGTTCAGCCCCACGCTGTCTGTGCCTCAAACCTCAGACTGTCGAACGGCACCCCCCATCCCACCAAGACCCTTTTCCTGCGCAGCACTACTAGGTCCAGCCATTTCACCAGAATATGTATCTGTCTCTACTGGCCGACGCAGAATAGCCGCCTTGCCCCTCGCCTTGTATGCAGCAACGCGATTCATGGCTGGATCGATCACCGCAATCGGCCCTGATCGTTCCCGGTAAATCATCATACCGTAGCAGACCATCACACATACCCAATAGAGGTTGTAGGAGATCACAGAGCCATAAGTGGCGGAGTTAGTCCATCCTAATAGAGCGTTGAAAATACCCCAGCCACCGCCCCCGTTGAGCTCGGGGCTGCAACAGTTAACATGCCACACACTTTGTCGGATATCGTATGATCCCGGGCCAGTGCCGGTCTCTGCTGCATCGCCTCCAATTACCTTATTCCAGGTATTGGCTTCGAAGTACCAGACGCCACGAGAGAGCAAACCAGCAGCGACGAGGTAGAGGAAGCCTGTAGAGAGGACCAGGAAAAATTGCATAGATGTTGTTTGTCCGAACCTTCACACCCGTTAGTATCTATGCCTAGAAGTAATAGGAGAGTCACATACCGGTAGATAATGTACCCAACCAAAATACCAGCCGCAAGACCACAAACCACCGCCAGCGGAAAAGAACTAGCTGGCTGTCCCAGCCCAACTCCACCAACATAAACCACAGCCTCAAGACCCTCTCTGAGGACCGTGATAAATGGCAGAACAAACATCGCATACTTCTCCATCCACGTTTTGAATCGACTCTGCTGCGACTCCTCACCCGGGTTGGCCTTGTGCTGTAGCGCCTTAGCCAGCTTGACACGCCATTTATTCTGGATCTTCGAGACCCGAAGTAATGCGCCTCCCATAATCGAGATAATCACAGATGAGATGATTGCCAGCACTCCCTCCCAAATGTATTCCGTGTTCGCGAATGTATTACTTCCGAGACCATAGAATGCACCGATCATGCCACCACCCACTGCGAGACAGATGAAGAGGCCTAATGCGCATCCCACCCAGACCTATTCGGAAACGAAAAATATGAGCAAGAATTTCTCTTTTCTTTCTTTCTTTCTTTTTTTGATGGTGCGATGAGCGCCTAGCTTACCTGTTTTCGAAGACTTTTGTAGGTCGCACTGCTACCACCAGCCTCAGGACCCAGCGACTGCTTCAGGAAAGCCAGCAGAACCGACACCACTACAGTCGTCTCGAGACATTCTCGAAAGACGATGAAGAAAACTGGCCGTTTCCATACCTAAGTCAGTGGGGGTAAGTAAACAAGGGCTCGAGGGGAGAACTGACCGGTGACCGCGAAGACTGGATTGTTGCCCATGGTGGCTGCGATAGACTTTCGATTTCAACGCACTGCTCGCCCGAGGAGTGGGATGAGAGAGATAACCAGGATTTATGGCGGGCAGTGGCAGTTGATCACACACTCCTACTTACTACTAGTAAGTACTAGTAGTCCTCCTAATTTAACGACCCCTCCCGGCGGTTTTTGGGAATGCTGTATTGTACTGTACCGTATGGTAATACACCTTATCTGATCCGCGTATTGAACCAACCAATGGATTCAATGGATTTCTTCTGAGGTTTTGATGGACCACTAGTCGCTGACCAGATCCAGGGGAACTCTGGAAGAGATTTTCCAGGACGTTCCACTATGTCATCTGCACCCATCTTTGCCAAGTATCCTGCTCTAGAGTCTACAACCAGCGGAAGCATGTGGATTCCTCGACGTAACCTCAATCGGCCTTATCTGCTTGAACGGACAACTTCCGAAACGGGCCCTATCCCAAAGGCTCCTGGGAAACTCTTCTGCTTATCACTTCCGTGGTTGGCACTCTGAGAGCCGAGTCATGCCCGCTGGGGTCCCACCATAAGCAAAGTTTGTTCCTCTTCATCCCGCGGACGATAATCGTACAGAAACCCCCACTAGGCGAGGAGAGTGAAAGGCTGAGTCTTATTCTATCTGATGGATCTGATAAAAGCTTTTTTCTCCGGCTTGGCGGGAAGGATAGACGCGTTTTGCGTTCCGATTTGCCAGCCTGGTAGGGTGCTCCACGATATATGGCCGGTCAGCAGATTTCTAAGCAGGCAACGAGGAATTTTCGTCCAGTCCCACTATGACGGTGTAGGATGGGGAGGGGTAGGTAGATGTCAGTCTAAATGGGGGTTGATTGTGCGTTTATTAAACAGCGTCGCCTTTGTGGTGCTGATCTTTTGCGGTGTTTCTCTTTCTTACCCTGCGGTTCTATCTATTGTATTTCCCTTTCGAGGCCATCGGACTATCATGGAGTCGAAAGAGGTTCGTCTTAGCCATAATGTTTGGACTAATAAGTATTTTGCTATTGCTTTGGGTGCGATGATGGTTATTTTTATTGTGCACCACTGGCTAGGGGTTCTGTACTGCAAGTATGGGTCTAGGAAGCCGGGTCGTTTGACTGGTGACTTTGTTCGGTGGCATCGGTGCGTTCACACGACTCTCTCTATGGTGAATCTGCTAATAAACAGATGAAGATCCACACGGAAAAGCCTTGATAGGACGATATACGGTTTGCACATTGGGAGGTGGTCACTCTATATGGTCTACTGGGCCATCAACCTAATTCTAATTTTGACAAATTTGGATCTGGGAAATCTCAACTACGTATGTCCCTCGTTACTCAGAATTCCTGAATTTGAAATTGACCCCTATCACAGGTAGGAAAGCGTCTCGGCTGGTATACTCATCCAAATTCTCCTCCTCATCTATTCCCCAGCTAACAAACCCAGGGTCGCTCTGGCAAATCTAGTCCTCCTCGTCTTCTTCTCTCTCCGAAATACCCCACTCGCACCTCTATCTGGGCGATCGTATGAAAAGCTACGTCCCCTGCACAAGACGGCCGGGTACACGACCATTGGAATGATGCTTCTTCACGCTATAGTCTACTTGACTGGCTGGTCAAAGAGTGGCAGTCTGCACAAGATGCGCGAGATTGACAACGCCGCTGGTGCCGTTGCTGGCACGGCCATGTTTGTCTTGGGCATATCCACGATCGGATGGTTTGTTCGGAAGTCCTATGAAGGTAAGTCATTTTCATATCTGCTCTGTCCGGGTACAAATCGGCGCTTACATGAAAACAGTCTTCTATATAGTGCATGTCCTTATGTTCATCCTTATCATGATTATGGTAGGAATGCACAGACCTGACATAACCACCCACACGCTCCTTATCGTCATCTTCACGTCGTGCATGTGGTTTGCAGATCGACTTGTCCGACAGGCCAAGGTCTGCTGGTATGCACCCGGAAACCATGCTACGGTGACCGCACTGTCAGGGGATGCAGTGCACGTTAGACTTACACGAAAGATCTCGTGTCGGCCCGGGTCCCATGTGTTCCTGTGGCTACCCTCCCTTCGACTATTTGAGACTCATCCATTCACAATGGTTTCTGCCAACCCTCCTGAGTTTGTGATCCGAGTCTATGATGGTTTCACTCGGGACCTGTACCATATCGCCCAAAAGAAACCCGGGAAGCTCCTGAGATGCTCCGTAGACGGGGGATATGGTCAGGTACCGGACTTTCTTCAGTTCGATAGAGTCATTCTGGTTGCAGGAGGCAGTGGTGCAAGCTTTACTTTTGGGATTGCTCTTGGTTTACTTGAGGGGTTGGCGGCTCGTAACATTTCCAAGCCGATAGAGTTTATCTGGGCGATCAGGACTCTCGGTAAGTGTCCCCACAAGTAGTATATGTCTGTCCTGGGTCTGTCGAAGAACCTCGACTAACCATTTATTTTAGAATCACTGAAATGGTTCGAATCAGAATTAGCCAAGCTTCAAGAAAGCCCCAATGTCAACGTTTCTATTCATGTCACCCAAGATGCGATCTCAGCGCCGCCGGCCTTGAACGTATCCCTCAGCCTGACCAACACATCACCGAGTGGCGATATCGAGATGGGAGTACGGGAAACAACAGCCCCTAACATCACACCCGATGATGCACTTCACATGAGGAAAGGACGACCAGATATCGGACTTTTGATCTCAGATTATATCGCAGGATGTCGCCTAGGGGAAACGGTGGGCGTCGCCGGATGCGGCCCGATTGAGATGACGGAGGGGCTAAGGAAAGCTGTCCACGAGAGCCGGATATCTGGCCCATCAATTACACTACATACAGAGGTGAGTCTTTCCCCCCGTGTGGGAGTACAGCGCTGACTGAGAGAATAGGAGTTCATGTGGTGAGCGTAGATTTCCTTGTGTTAAACCCTGGTGGCATTTTCTCAAGATCACTCAGATTATCATAGTGCTTCCTATTGAATAAAAGGAGCTTTGATGTTATTCTTGATCTGTCTTTTTCTTGAATTTGTAAACTCGTTTCCGTCTTCATTCGGTACGTCGACACTCAATGTAATGTTAAGATATATATCTCGACGATAAAAAGCTCCTCTAACGTTTAAGTATTTAGACTGCCCCAAAACCAATTGTCTTTAATAGTATAATATAGACCTTCGATATTTAACACCCGGGAGCAAAGCAAGCAATTTGGTCGAAAATTAGATCATCATGGCCACCATAATGCGCTGTATGTACTTTTGTTTTCCTCCTTGTTTTTTGCTAGGCGGCTAATAGCCATAGCGAAAACCAAACGATCTGCACAACCCCGCTTTTTCCTCTGATTGGATGGGTCTGTTCCGGAAAAAGGGCGCGTTACGCCCGGATCTGCCCCACGATCTGGGCAACGGCATCTCCGTCCGCTATACCTGTGACTTCATGGCAAGCCCTGGTAGTGGTGGTGGTGGCGGTGTCACGCCCTCAAATCCCACCGAACAATCGACCTCATGTTAGTGGGATGCTTTCTTTTGTCGATGATCCTGATGCTAACAAACCATGGCTAGGTGGGTAAACGAAGGTGATATAATCACGGTCACCGGCGGTAAACAATACAAGATCTACTGTGATCAACGTGAGTGGTTCTTTTCTCTTCTATGGCCAGGAAAAAATGCTAATTGTGTGATAGACGGCAATGGAGACGAGGTCTTCCCGGAGTTCTGGGCAAACACGATCCAGGAATGTATTCAGCCCTGTGCTGATGCAGAAGATCGAGGCTGCAAGCATGTCCTGTACCACAAGCGACCGGATATTGCCGGCGCGCGGAAGTGCAGGGGCAGGAGGTGGGACGGGACTCGCCGGGCTCCAAACTATAGGGATAGCTACAATAGTGCCTACTTGGAGCCTGCTATCTAGATGTGTTGTTTAGCTTATATCGGAGGTTTAACGCTGTCCAGGTATCACGGTATAGATGGGATTGTTCTGATCCTGGGGGAGGAATGAGGCCTGTGATCGACAGGGCAATGGAATGTCGGCGTCTAACACCGTCTGGTCACTACAGTTGTTACGGAGGGGGGAGGGGGGAAAGATTCAGGACTCGTGACTGCTTCTTTTCTATTCAAATGGCTGAGGTCGTACTTGGACAACTTGGGAATATAACCTGGCAGGCCTTGGCTTTTGACACAAATAGTATTGCGAGTAGTGAACTACCAGTAGCATACCACTTTGACATCGGATACAGGGAAATTCAGACCCCCATCGCCGTCCACCGCGCCCTCAACCCATGTGCAGCAGCCTTGGGCCTCCGATCCCTCGTAAAAACCCCCTTCTTATTCCCATCCACCCGGATAATCCCCATCGCCGTCTGGAAATCCGCAAAATTCCACACATGCTCCCCTGCCATGGCTTCCACCCGATCAAACACCCCATGATACATATCCAGCATCTGCACCTGATACTCCTCGCTCCAGGGTAGAGCCAATGCCGAATGCAATCCCGAAAGCGTATCAGCCCCATATTCACTCATCACAATAGGCTTATCATATTTCCCAGCCCAGCCTCTTAGCTCTTCCTCCAGATTAGCTTCCGCTTCACCCAATTCTCCGGTTTCCGAGTACCACCCGAAATACCGATTGAGACAGAGAACGTCGAAGAGGTCGGCGATGCGGTCGGTTTTGTACGTTGCGCCGCCGACGTTCGCGAAGGTGACGGGGCGGGTTGGATCAAGCTTCCGGGCAAGCTCAGGGAGAGGGGCGAAGTACTCTCTTGCACCGGGTTCATTCGACGCGGGCTCATTAGCAATAGACCACATAACGACACTGGGATGGTTCTTATCCCGATGGATAAGCTCGCGAATAGCCTGCGCGTGCGCCTCGCGGGTTTTATTCGTGATAACCCCGTTCGGGCCAAATGTAGCAGGCGGAGTTGTTCCTGACGTCCCTATCCCAATAGAGAAAGAAAGCCCAACGGCGGGTGTTTCATCAATCACGACGATTCCCTGGCGATCTGCGTATTCCATCATTTCCTCCGCGTAGGGATAGTGCGAGGTCCGGAACGAGTTTGCCCCGATCCAGTGCAGCAGCTGGAAGTCGTGGACCATGTAGGCCTGGTCGTGGCCTTTGCCGCGGATGGAGGTGTCTTCGTGTTTGCCGAAGCCGGTGAAGTAGAAGGGTTTGTTGTTGATGAGGAATTTGGTTCCCTGGACTTTGATGGTGCGGATGCCGGTGGACAGGGTGTAGGTGTCGATGGTTCTTTTGGAGGGGTCGAGGATGCTGGCGCGGAATTGGTAGAGGTAGGCTGCGCCAGGTTGCCAGAGCTTGGCGGAGGGAATGGAGATGGTTCCTTGTGGGTCTGAGCTGGTTGCGACGGTCGTGCCGTCCTCATCTAAAACAGTGATTTGGATTGTCCCTTTTGCTTCATTGGATGCCGCGACGGTGTAGTGGATGAGGCCGGTTGTACGCTGCACATCTGTCCGGACTGTGATGTCCTGGATATGGGAACGGGGGACGGAATATAGCCAAACCGACCGGGCCAGACCGGCGTAGTTGTAAAAGTCATGCTGGTACGTCTGCACCTTCTTGCCTGTCGCTGGGAGGATTTCCACCTTGCCAGGAGGGATCGTCTCATACGTGAGCTCGTTGCTGACCCCGATCGTGAGCTGGAACTGCTCCCCCGCGCCTACGAGGTGTGTGATATCCGCCTCGAACGGCGTGTATCCGCCCACATGCTCCGCGACGAGGTCGTCGTTAACGTATATGCGCCCGTGGTGCGTTGCAGATTCACAGCGTATGAGATAGCGTTCTTTGGACCAGCCTCTGGGCACGATCACATCTCGCTGATAGTAAACCCATCCGACGTGGTCGTGGATTTCGCGGTCGACGAAGATATCGTTGTAAGACGCTGGTACGGGACATTCCAGCTTCGTTGCAAGGGGCTGGGTCCAGGGCTCTGTGTTGTTGGTAGCGGAATCAAGTGCGAATTTCCACAGACCGTCGAGGGAGATAAGCTCTCGGGTAGGAGTGCGTTGAGGCCGCAGCATCACCGGTTGGTTCCCTTGATTTGCATCCCTGGATGCTGGGATAGAGAAAGCAAAGGGAAGAAGGGAGAAGAATGACAACCCTGTGAGGAACTGCATGATGGCCATTACTGAGGATGCTCTTTGATACAATAGATAGGAGGACAACATAGTTGAGGTATAAATACCTTTGGGGCACGACGGCAATTGAAGACCTGGATATCGGTGATTGAGATGCATACCCCAGTATCTCAATATAGACGCTAGAACGTCATTCTCCCCCAAGTCTGGGCAAAAAATGCATAGCTTAGCCAATGCCAAGCTGAGATTCTGCACTTCCATTGCGGGGTTGTGTCCAGGAAGCCGGGGATAGCGAGCCGAGACTGCGGGGAACCATAGCCAAGGAACTAATTAAGGGCTCGGGATGTGGGGGTTGGATAGCCGTTCATGGGGCCAATATAGGGCCCATTATAGGGTCTAATGGGAGCTAATATAGGGCATCTCGAGGTGGTGGGGGTTTATATCTGACTGCCGACTACCACTGCCGAACCCTCAAGCCCCGAATTGTAGAGCTTTGACTGGTCGACAGCTCCGGCTTTCTCCAAAAACTTTCCTTATTCTTTAAGGTTGTCTTCAGTTACCGACATACCAATGAGATACCTCAGGTTTGGCTCTATATTTGGTTCGCGTGGTCAAAGCTGTGGGGGTAATTGACCTCAATAACCGCTGCAATATTACGACGATCTCTGTGCCGTTTACCCGGAGCAGTTAACTACTTATTATATCTTATTATATAGGTTTGTTGTCGGGGTTCAATAGAAGGTTTCGTGGTGGAAGTCTCGTCACTTTCAGACTGAAGTAAGTGAGCAATGGGATAGCCACAAGGATCATAACGTGCTCCACGCCATCGTAATAAAACTGAACAGCGGATTGGGGGTGTTTGGTCAGGTGGTGGGCGCGGTGGTAGCGCCAGAGCCAGGACTCGTGCATGGCGCGGTGATACCAATAGTACCAAAAGTCGAGGATGACACTATACAGTCCCATTTGCAGTGGGAGCCATACCCAGTTGACTGATCGGGGTGTCTCGGCGGGGTTGTAACAAACAAGGACCGATACCACTGAACCCAATGATGAAAGCTGTAGTCTACAAAGGCCCGAACCAGCTTGCGATTGAAGATCGTCCCAAACCGACCATGCTAGCACCAACCGACGCCATTGTCAAGGTCACTCACACCACAATCTGCGGTACCGATTTACATCTTTTGCAACATGATATCCCATGCTCCCCGGAACGCATCCTCGGACATGAAGGTGTGGGGATCATTGATGCGTCACTTGCTGTGGACATTGCAAGCTGTGCGTCCGGGGGTCACCATCGCAATGTGGATCTGGAGGGGGCGTGATCCTCGGATATACAATCGACGGTGCTCAGGCAGAGTATGTCAGAATACCGCATGCACACTTCTCTCTATATCCGATACCTGAAGTCATTGAGTCCGAGACTGCTGTAATGCTCTTCGATGTACTTCCGACAGCCTATGAATGCGGTATTCTCAACGCCCAGATCCAGCCAGGATCGCGAGTAGCAATTATTGGCCCGGGACCTATTGGTCTGGCGGCACTTACGATGGCCAAGAACCTTTGCAAGCCGGTTCAGATCGTTGTGATTGGGAAAGGACACCCAAGACTAGAGGTTGCAAAGGCGCATGGTGCTGACCATATCTTGAGTACCTTGGATGGTGGGAAGGAGGGCGTACTCCAAGCTGGAATGGACCTGAGTGACAGCACTGGGTTTGATGCAGTTATTGAGGCAGTCAGGTCCACGGAGGCCGTTGAGATAGCTCAAGCTCTTGTGGCTCCTAAAGGTACCATTGCCCTTGTTGGTTCATACACGGCCAAATGCGATCGACAGCCGGACCGTCTGTGGTCCCAGAATATCTGTATGTCCACACCAACGACCTAGCATACGTGAGTTGCTAACCCTCCTGGAAACCTTTACAGGTCTTAGGACTCGACTGGTTGACGGGCTTAGTATCCCAGAGTTGTTGCGGATGGTAGAAACAGGGAAGATCAACCCAGACCTCTTGATTTCCGACAGTACGTCTTACCCCCAAACAACGAAGCGAGTCTAGCTAATCTACAGCAATAGGCTTTCCCTTCGATGATGTCGAACAGGCATGTCAAAGGATCGGAGCTGGGTCAGTGCACAAAACCCTCAAGCTGATGATCAAAATGCGAGAGAAGGATAATTCAAACAGGATTAAGAGCTTTCAATGTCTCGCCTGTGATGGAAAATGTAACATCTCCATATAAAAGACATCCTGACGTAAAATTGTACCTATAAAGGTATATACTGAACGCTAGAACCAACTGTAAAGACTGTCGCAAAGTGCTGCTAATTCCGAAAGCAAGTGGCCCAATAGCATAACTGAAGCGTGCAACTCTAAGCTTTAGCTACCTAGTAGGGAGCACCCAATTCATGATAACAGTTGTCGACCATAAATTTCTACGCCACGTCTTTGCTGCCCTGGCTATCCGAGTCTTGCTCTCTCTCAACTGCTTCCACCTTGCGACGGCGGTGCAGGTGCACATCAACAAACCGTACAACTGCAAGTACAAGACCAACCGAGAGGACGGCGAGAGCGACGCTGAAGCCACGCCGGTAGAGCGGCTTGTCGTCAGAACGGAAGATCTGAGCACCATAGATACCAGCGATGTTGGCATTCATGATGACTCTAAGCAAAGAGGAAGCCAGGTTAGCAAATGGAAAAAGACTGTGATAAAGCCAAAAGAAAGTTTCAATCTTACCCAGCCATTGCAAGGGCGCGCTGCTCTGAGTCCTTACAAGTAAGCGACAACCATGCGATATTAAGTGGATGGGAAAAGGTTCCAAATGTTTGCGTCCAGACCACGCCGAAGTAACGGGCTCCACGTTGGGGGACATCGGTGAAGGTACGGTTGAAGATGTAACCAAGTAGATGGCAGAAGAAGCCGAGCATGACGGTTTCGCCTCGTCGGTCGCTATAGTGGAGATAATTAGTCATGATAGCTTGGGAGTGGATGGGGAGTGGCGAACGTACAAGTGATCAGACACCCAACTAAACGCAAACGACACCGGAACCTGCAGGAAGAGACCAACAGCCGCCATAGCATTGCTGACCAAGTTGCCAAAGCCGAAGCTAGTGACAATTGACGGGGCGTAAGTGTCAAATGCACGCTGAGGGCCGTTGTTTGACAGGGTAATCAAGAAGTGAATCCAGATGCGCCAGTCCGTGAACTGTAAAACGGGAGCTGTTAGCAGGGGCTATATAGTGAGACTCAATTAGGACAATGCCTACCGCTCTCTTGAACGCGTCCAACCCAATCTTATTCCTCTTCTTCCCCTTCATCGGATCATCAAGTAAAACACGGGTTTGCAGAATATGCAACTCCCTCTCCGTAAACCGGGAAACCTTTGGCAAGAACGTACTATGCGGGTTCTTAAACGAATCCAGCAGGAAGAACCCAAAGATAAAGCCACTAAGAACAGTAAAGCTACCCATCAATGCAAAGAGCCAGAACCAGCCGGGCTTGCCACCAACACCACGCATATGCAATATCCCATACGCAAGCAGCTTCGCAGACGCCTGGCCGATCTGGTTACCGAAGTAGAACACCATGACTCGCTTGGCGGTCTCGTCGCGGGTGTACCAGGTCGAGAGGGTCCAGAGGCCGCCGGGGATGAAGCCTGACTCGGTAATACCCAGCAGAAAGCGGGTGGCTATGAAAGCGCCGTAACCATGTTGAAAGGCTTGGAATGTGCTGACGATACCGAAGAGGAAGAGCTGCAGGGTGAGCCACTTTCCGGGTCCGACGCGGTAGAGGATCATGTTGGATGGGATCTCGGTCAATACGATACCGAGGGAGAGCATCTGTTGGCCGACGTTGAATTGGTCCTGGTTGATGCCGACGTCTTCCATAAAATAGTCGGTGATGGCATTGGCCATGTTACCTCGGTCCAGCTCTATATTCGCCATGTTAGGAAAGGTATGTGGTGTCAAGGGAAGGAATCGGTAATCAGGAAAGCTTGGGCTTACGGAGGCAGAAGAACCCCAGGGTGAGGATGGGCATAATCATGAGGTCCAGCCTAGAAAGCAGACAAGGGTTAATATTCGGTTGATTGCTTGGTACAGTTATGACAAGCTCACTTGCGCTTAGCCCTCCTCTCCTCGTCAACCGTCCAGTCAACCACTGGAGAGAGAGCGACCTCATCCTCGGCCAGACTAGGCTGGACATCATGATTGGTGGTTTTCACGTCAGACATGTTTGTCGCCTAGGTATGTTCTCAATCAGAAGACCGTAGGTGAGATATCGTCGCCAAGCTGGTCTGCTATCGACCATAAGACCCAATATAAACCCTGGGCCCCCGGACAGGCGGGGATGCTTTATCAATGCCATCCCAGTCGCGATGGCATCCCGTGCCCAGCAACGACCAGTGATGGCGTGATAGCTGGATTTCTTGATAGACGCAGCCAAGACTGGGCTTGAGGGCGGGACTCTTGGCGTATGATGAGCCATTTGCCCAGACTTCGTCGCCATAGCGCCTCAGCATTGCACCATCGGGATGCCTCATGAGATATTTGGGATTGATTCGTCCCAACTAGCCAATTGCACCACCTCGTTTCGAATGTCTCCGAGGAGCGGAAGGCACATTTCTTGGAGCGGGGTGTTTTGCCAAGAATGAT
This sequence comes from Aspergillus biplanus, assembly GCA_027569045.1. Taxonomy (NCBI): domain Eukaryota; kingdom Fungi; phylum Ascomycota; class Eurotiomycetes; order Eurotiales; family Aspergillaceae; genus Aspergillus; species Aspergillus biplanus. The sequence goes on from JAPDEJ010000016.1 coordinate 394,240, forward strand.
AAATCTCAGGAGAGAAATGCACAGCCCTCAGGAATACATTTATATGGAAACCGCTCCCAATATGCTTGGACTCAGTTACAAAATAGGGACCCTCGATTCATAAGAACTAACCCTGGTTTCTACGCGACTTGGTATGGTCGATGTTGATGCTGGTCGTCGTCTTGGCGCCTGAAAAAGCGCTTCGTGGACTGCATGAAAAGGGTCAACATCGCCCCGAGCCAAGCTGACAAGCGTGGGATTTCTTCCTTCGAACTTCTTGTCTTGTGGCCAAGGGTATGGCGACTGAAGCCACAGGTATGGCGTTTGAGCTCAGAACTATATGAGCTTGTGATCTGGTGCCTATGTTTATAGGGAGTAAGGGTAGCTGAAGGATCAGTCTTGGTGTTTTCGCTTCTTTTAGGTTTCAGCCAAGATTCGTACGGAGCTAAAAGGAAGAGAAAATGTACTCAAGCAACCTTATGATTCGTTTTGCGAAGCGAAAACCCCCACAGAGGCGATGCGGTGCTTCGCGGTGATTGGGTAGTGAAGCCATAATGAGCCTGACCTCGTGGGAGTTGCACTCCTGGCCAGGTGAACTGGGAATATGGAGGGACATATAGCGGGATTCGGCTCCTACCAACGCTTCTGGCTTGATTGTCTTACTTGTCTGAATCCGCAATAACCTTAATATTTTAGCTTGTTGAGCATGGGGATTCATGTCGATATCCAGGAGCTTGAGAGCACGAAGACTTTTACGCCATTAGAACCCGCGCGAGGGTCGATACGTCTGAGCCTAAATCAGTCAACAGTCATATCTGCCCTCACTGTCACTCTTGAAGGTTCATACCCTTCCGATTGATATTCAGGCTTGAGTAATGACAAGTGGCAGGATCTGTCAGAACCTCCGTCATCAAGGAGGTTCCAGCGTCTGTTATAAGAGGGGATGCGCCGTCGGTGACCGACGAAACCCATAAGGTCTGTACGAATACATTCACTATTGTTGCGAACCGTTTCCTGATGCCCCAGAATTTCAGCTCTTTAGGTTATCCAAAGTCTTGTTCCCACATGCAAACACACCCTTCCTTTCAGGGGGATACACCCTCTCAGAAGGGGATTACAACTTTCCATTTGAAATCAGTTTTCCCCTTGAGCCAAAATGCCCGAAATCCCAACCCGAGCTGAGACACATTCCGACAGTGCTTCCCCCATCATTTGAAGCCCATGTGGTGGAACCCGGTGCAAAAGCCGACATCGAATACATCCTGAGGATAGACGTCAAGAGACCAGGACGACTTCGAAAAGGCATTTCAGTTCAGCGAAAGCTACTGTTCTCACCCTTAAATTCATCTCCAAGTTTGATATCATCGCTGGGTTCAGGTTCAGGATACCACGCAAGACAAGAGGCACTTTATATCAATAACCTGCCACTTGGGATCTCTTCTCCACACCCCCTTCGCCCACTTCCGATCTTATTAGTGGAGGCAAGGCTCCCTTCGCCACCGGTCCTATACTCGGAGGAAATCCTTCCCTTGCACCTGTTCGTCCGAAGTCTCCCTACAACCACAGCACGTCTCCCAATCATCTTGAGAAGTCTGACCATCACCCTCCAAGGTACGATCACAGTTCAAGCTGGAAACTATCATACATCATGGCTATCTTCCAACAAACTCCTAGACCTCAAGGGTTTAAAGGAAGTTATTAACCGCCCTGAGGAGGCCGAAGTGCTCTCAGAAATCAACACCAGAAACCTACAAAATGTCACCATACCCAAGGTCACACCAAGCTTTACTACTTGCACAGTAGAGCAGAAGCACTCTCTCGAAGTAGAAGCTGGGTTCTCATTCGGGGAAACCACCAAATTGATGGTAAGGAACATACTCCGTTTACCAGCGCTGGCGCTAATCGCAATCGCACTCGCAGCCGATCATGGTCGTTATCAATGTAGAGATCTGGTCCACTGCTGGTACTGGGAAGCCCTTATACACGCCACTGGCAGATGATACTCAGGGGTCAGAGGATAGCCATCCTCGTGTCCCACTGAGGCCTGGATGCCTAACACATTTGGGTGTCGTCGAAACGAGCGCGGAGAACAGAGATCCTCCTCCGTATTAAGGGCTATCCATTGCTCCGGCGATTCTATTTCCATTCTCAACCGTGATGGCTTTGACAAGAAGCGCTTCATTCTTCAATATCTCTTCCTATCCCTGAAAGCCACTGGTTGTTAAACAGGCTCTCTATCTAGTACCCCCACGTCTCCTCCTCTTTTCCATTCTCTTAATGTCTTGATATAGTACCCTCAAACACTTTTTTTTCTCTTCCTTTATTCTTGCTTCATTTTTATATACTTCGGTTTCCCATATTGGGCCGCGCTTTAATAGTTACCCTATAACAGTACCACTTTCTCGGTTCAAAGCCGGCCAGTCATTATAATTCTCGTTCGGATCCTGGAACGGCCCATAGTTAACCGTCTTACCCCGGTCGTTGAACGCAAATGGCTTATTGAGCTTAATCCGGTTGATCAAATCCTAGAACGCTTCATGTTAGCCATGGCACAAACAGTCACTCTTCCCGACCTACCGGATTGTAAATGTATGGTCGAGCAAACGTCACCCGATCAATTTTCCCCTCCCGCACCAATTCATCTGCCTCCACCGTGTATTCATGGTGTCCGACCTCCAGGATGCTTAACCAGAAAACCGCACTGGGACAGCGGCTCGTATGTAGTGGGTAAATCTTTCCCTTTTGGCCTCGGTTTCAACTTAAAATATTCATCAGTTTTCCGTCCGACATCGCAACCCCGTCGGGAGAGGTTGATGAATGCGGAATCGCGACTCATCAACTGCTTGATGAAATATGTGTATGTTTCTGTCATCTCTTCGTAGGAGATAACGGTGTCATTGTAGTCATCTGGAGGGCAGATCTTGATTCTGACGGCTCGAGAGCTCCAGACTTCGATGATGGCGTCGAGCACTTCGAGGGGGAAACGACAACGGTTCTCGACGGATCCGCCGTATTTGTCGGTGCGGGTATTCGAGTGTCTAAATGGCCACTTGAGTTTGGAAACGATGAATTAAAGACGCAAATTAATGCCAGGAAAAGGGGAGACTTGGGGGTGGCTTACGAGCAAAGGAAGTTGTGCAGTAGATATCCCTTGGTCAAACACAATAATCGTGTTAGTTAGGGGTGTCCCTATTATGCCAATTTCACAATCGTACTTACCCCTGAGATAACAATTCAATACCATCGAACCCGGCCCGCTTGGCCAACCAAACCGAATGCCGATATTGCTCTATGATCAACTTCGGCTTTTCGATCTCGGTGATGTGCTCCGTGTGGCCTGGAGTCCCTTCTACTGTACGGAACTTCCCACCTCGTGCAGGGATCTTTGACGGCACCATAAAAATTGATGACAAAAAATATTGGCCCACTTCGGGAGATCTCTACGCGAGCATGGGATCATGGGGTGTCTTTAGCTGATAACCCGAGTCGTTGCGAAACCTTTCCCCGCTTCGAAAGTCTCCGCCATCGAGGGCTCGGCATTGTACAATTCAGAGACATTTGCTCAGCACCGAGGTCCAGTTTACGCAACTCACGGCTCTCAAAGCTGAAAAGCTGGACTGTCAAATAATCATTGTTACAGGGCCTGCTACTTGAATTTCAAGACACCAAATGAATTCTTTTCCCACAATCCACAGCAAATTGTAGCAAAATGCTTTTTGTGCCAAAGCAAGACAACCAAAACAAAAGCACCAAGCGAAGGGACCAGGAGACGTGTCTCTGCGCTAGGCTATTAATAGCTAGCGTCCCGGCAGACACAGATGGGCCAGCATGGCATCCTATTGGCCAGTTCTATTATTTGCACGTGACTGTTTTGCCTTGTTTGGTTAAGCGTCGGGTAAAGGGACAGCAAACAAGACAAATATCCCAAAATAGACTGGCTCATAACCATGATGGAATACTGCCTGAGGCAGCAGGAATGACCCCAACAAGAATCCGGATGAAGTCACCAAGTCAAAACATGGAGAAAGTGCAAATTCCTTATAAGTGTCCCATACTGTATTTTTTGAACATTGTTGTTATTTCGATAGCCATCGTTCCTAATTCCACTGAATTACGGTGTTCTTGGCCCTTCTGTGTTTTGGTATATCCGGCATCTTGAGGCCGATCCTGTGGATATATATCTTATACTCCATACCAGCGCAAGATATATCCTTCCCTTTTACACCTGCTACAACCAAACAATTCGGCAAAAAGCATAACTGCCATATCCATTAAAACCAGAGAGTACTAAAATCCAATGCCACAAGCCCACTAGATATACAGAGTCCCCGACCCGGTAGTGTTGTAGCTCAGTTCGTAACCTCAAATACTCCACAGCCTGCACATCCCCCTCCCTAAACCACCGTCCCCTCCCCACAAACTGCGTCGTCGTTACCCACTTAAACTTCGGATCTATGTCAATCGCCATGAATTAGCCCCCCCCCCCCCCCCCTCACTCCCAATACCATACCCATAAATCTAGAGGAGAGGGGAACCCACCACTCATCTCAATATTCGGCGCATTCCACCAATGATGCTGCCCAAACTCCGTCGTCTTCGCACCCGGACTCTACGCCATAAACTTCTCCGCTGCGTCATCAATCCGCAAATACCTATTGTAGTGAATATACACATACTCGCTGTCCTTCGTGCGTCCCTGCGTGCGGACATCTAGATGTGCAGTCTTTGTGGTCTCGTCAAACAGGGCGCCGCTTGGGCGGAGGGTGGCGTTGAATCCTTCCCCTCGGGATCCGGGGATGCCGGGTAGAAAACCGCCTTCTAGGGGGGGAATCTGGCGGTGCGGGCCGGAGCGGTGTTGGCCGGCGTTGAGGGTGTCTTTGGCCATGTGGCCGCGGAGGTGGAGGACGGGGTTGAGTTTTCGGGGGGTGGGGGTTGCCATTGTGCTTTATCGTGGTATAAAAATCCCAAATGAGGGTTTCTTTATCTGGTTCTGTTCTTAAAGGTGTTATTTCGGTCTTTGGGCCGTGGTTTTTATGTCGTGGGAACGGGGAAGGGCCGAGAGTGTCGGGAGGCCTGGGGGATGCGCATTTGTGGGGAGGGACGTTTTTCACTGGGAGCTTCTCACGCAACCCGGTAATCTAAAGGTAGGATATCAAGGCTGTAGGAACTGAACTCCTGAGTCTAATTCATGATATAACGCAATCTCTGAATGTGGTCCTAAAGTAAGCCTCAAAGCTTCTCTCCTTGCAATGTATTGGACGTATGTAGTCCCTCCATCCCAATCCCCGTAGCTGCCGTCGTCCCCGCATCAACAGGCATGACAACGCCCGTCACCCACCGAGCCAGATCGCCAGCCAGATACCTCACCGCACATCCAATATCCCACCCATTCCCTTCCGTCTTCAGCAAGCTCCTCGCCTTGCGCGCCTCCCGCTCCTCCTGGCTCATCCCCGCCCCGTTCCCATACATCATCGGCGTGTACACCATACCTGTCCCTGTCAGCATATCACTCTACCCCATCATTCAGTATTCAATTAAAGAGACACATACCCGGACAAATACAGTTAACCCTAATCCGCTGGCCGGCATGATTGGCCGCCATAGCCCTCGTCATATTCACAATTGCCCCCTTACTCGTCGGATAGAGAATATGCGGCGTCCCACCCCTCAGTCCAGCAACACTAGACATATTCACAATACTCCCCGCACACTGCCCCTCATTTCTTTCCATCGCAGGAATAGCATACTTTGCCATTTGCACCATGCTCGCAACGTTAATCTGGAGGCCTGCCAGGAAGTCGTCCATGTCAACATCGACAGCGCTGCCCTTAGGCCCCATCACACCGACATTGTTAACTAGGATATCTAACCGGCCGTAGGAGGAAAGTGCGAGATTTATAATGGCTTGACAGTCGACTACCTTCGTAACGTCGCCGGAGATGGCGATGGCGGTGCCGTGCCCGTCTTTATGGATCATGTCGACTGTTTCTTGGGCGAGCGAGAGCTTCAGGTCGGCGCAGATGACAGAGCATCCGTCTTCTGCGAGGAGGATGGCAGCGGCGCGGCCGTTCCCGATTGTGCCCAGGGATGCGCCGGCACCAGTTACGATGGCGACTTTGCCATGGAGAGAGCGGGAGGGACGCGGAGGAATGGGCTCTGGCATTATTTTTTTGGCTTGTGGGATATCAAAGGTTTCATCCTACGAGCCAAGATGGGGTAGGGCAAGGTGCTTTTCTTTTCTTGTTTTAAAGAATCACCAAGGCAGTCGGCGATAGTCGGCGTAGAAAGCCGAGCTGGGCTGTTCATGCCGAAAACTACTCAATAATATCTTCGGCACGCTTATTATTAGGACAGCTAGGTAGTAATTATGGATCGGTGTTGAGAACTACGGCACTAGCAAATTAAACAGTCCATCATCAAGGCCACTCATCAAATTCTCCGTCAGGAGACTCTCAATCCACCGGTCAGGCAAGCCCAGCGAGATGTCCCCCTGACATGGCCCGAGATCCATCGGTGCCTCCATCACCGACCCATTTATTGGAACATCCTGCCACATTCCCGCCCCTGCATCCCCAGCTCCCCATCTCTTACTATTATTAAGAAGACCATCGTCTCCCACCGCGATTCCCAACCGCCTCGTCACGCTATCGAATACCCGGTACGTCCATTTGGCATTTAGCCACCGGTCACCCACATCGCGCAGATAGGCGAGCCCCGTGTGGATCTGCATTTTAGCGGCTATCCTCTGGGACTCGGAGGCCGTGCAGTCTAGTGCCATTTCTAGGTGTAATGCCAGCAGATGTGACGTGCAGATAATCCTACAGGCACCTATCAGCTCGAATTCCCGCATTGTGTTTGGGGACCATACAGAGAAGGGGGGCAATATTGTGCTACGTCGTTGACAACGGCCCTCTTGAGCACGGTATCAAATTCGAATACACACTGTCGGAGCCGGGTGGTTGCCCATATCGCGGACTCCTCGTCTACAACTTTTGTGCGCTGACGAAGTGTCCGGTAGAATGAACATTCCAGGCGGAAGCCCATCGCCCAGAGGAACAGGACCCAGCAATTTGAGTCGGTCCACTGGGAAACTCGGTCCGGGAGCAGCTCCTCTGAAAAGGATGTACGCCACGCTGCGAGTGAGCCACTGAATCTTTGGCCTTCCTGGAGCGTAGGAGTAGGGCAGTTGGGGCTGAGCAAGTTGAGAAATTGTGCCCCTGGTACCATAACCCTTGTCAACGGGTTCGCGATTCGGAATTGAGAACAACAAGGGCGGGATCCACGTACCCAGTAAAGTCAAGCGACAATGCTCTATGAGAAAGTTCTGCTGGAGCGGAGTGATATCCGGTATAACTGCTTTGTATTGTGGCGAAATGACGACCTCCGCTAACCAGTCAGCAGCCTCGAGCAGAGACATATCCATCGTGTCGTCCTGGATTCGCCTCGCATTTTCGAAGCCGACGATGGAGAACCAGACATCTCGGGACTGGAAGAGTACGTTAGGATCAGGCCATGCTCCGTAGCGGGTGGATACCAACATATAAAACCCACCATATCCTCCTCAGGAGCCGGTACGTTGATAGGTCGAGCTGTTTCCATACGTCCCTGCTATCACTCAGACATACTCGCCTTCAATTTCCAAACAAGTTGGCTCAACTCACCTTCGGTTAAACCCCATCTGCAATGCAATCCGGACAGCATTGTGGAACCAGAACCGGAAGTCCTTATCGGGTGCAAATGAAAACTGGAACGAGCTTAACAGTATTGAACCCTGGAGAATATTGAGCTGGCTCTTCTCGCATCCAAAGTCGTAGAGTAGTCGCGCGTTAGAAAAGAAGACTTTCTGGGCTGCAGAGTACTCGGTATACCCAGCTTCTAGCAAGAGTTCCGGTGACGCGTAAGATACAGCGCCCGCGAAGATAGACCAAAGCAGGAAGCTAGAACAGCTTCGCCGGTCGTAATCTTCGAGGAGCTGCTGTCGATTCAGGATGGGTGTGTACGGGTAGACGTGCTTGAAAAACAGGAGAAGCAGCGCACGGCTACGGACATCGGTCAACAAGACTGTCTCTACGAAGGAAAAAAAGGATATATAACCCACCAGGTGGAGTCCGGTGGAAAGTCCTGCACGCCCTTTCCTCGTAGATAGGCGATATCGGCTTCTTCCAATCGCGAGAACTCCCTTTCTAGGGCCCCCACTGCCGCAGGCCCGGGTAGGTCAATGCGAACCAAACGTCGTTGTGACTGGCCCAGAACCTCACTGAGCACAGTGACGGAATTGAGCTCGCCGTAATATTCGATTACCTGGTGCCCGTGTTCGGAGTTCGACAACGGTACGGGGGATGCCGTGACCGGGCCGTCATCGGCCATGCGGCAGAGGGTCTCGAGATGTGCATCGTCTTCGGAGATCAGGTACTGAATTGGGGCTGCGGCAGCCGGTATGTGAATGCCGGTCTGTTGCTCCTGTGATGCTACTTTGTTAGACTCTACATGGGATAGCTCCAGAAGACCTTCTGCCACGTCTCTGTGGCTGGAGGAGTTGTGTCGCTGCGGTCCGACGCTCGTCGCGGGCGTTAGAGGACGGGGGGTTGTATTGGCATGGTTATGGTCCGGGGGCTGATTGCTTGGAGACTACACGTTATTAACTCTGGTTCTCCTATGGATAGGTGAATTTGGAGGGGAAGGGAAGGGAAGGAGCTTCTCACCCGGGATTGTTGATCACCAGCGAGGTCTTCCTCCCTCTGTCGAGGTGAAAGCACGGCCTCGGAATCCGTGACTGTTCGTCTCCGCTTGTTCGAATTTTTCCCACCACGTTCGAGCAGCGTGCAAGATTCCACTCGGTCTTTTTTCATGCACCGAGTACAGGGAATCCCGACCGCTGTCGAGTCGCAACGAACCTTTCGCTCATGGCAGGGCACACAGGCCGTCGGTTTCTTTCCCAGAGTGACCGTCATGCTCAATCCCTCAGCGGTGATCCTGTGAGTGTAAGTGGGTGTCGTGGATGTTGTAACCTGTTTCCCTTCGGGTCTGCGAGATCGTAACGTGCTTAGCCGGGATGCGGAGGTGGCGCAGTAATGTCCCCCGTGGGGAAAGAACGACCTACTCGGTGCCGAGCAATAGGAGTTCGAGATCCTTCTCTAAATGATCTTTGAAGGCCAATATACGTACGAATAACCCCGCTGACATCCCTGAACTATGTCTTCCAGATACAACCTCTTGGTTGTCTTCACAGCTGCTTTAGGCTCGTTCACCTATGGCTTCGACTCGGCTCTCATTGGTTCCGTTTTTGGACTCCCGTCATTCTACTCTTATTTCGGCCTGACACTTGATGGATCGGACTCTGCTTCTATCATTGGAGGTGCGTATGCCCTAACTCCAGGATCGACTGCGCTGCCTCACCTAACTGTCCTAGCTGCGAATGGCCTTTTTGCCGGTGGCGGTATGGTCGTAGCCGCTATCAACGGCTGGATTGCGGACCGTCTGGGCCGAGTGAGAGCCATTCAAATCCCCTGCATCCTAGGCGTTGTCGCTGCAGCGATCATGGGAGGCTCAGTGCATATTGCGATGTTCCTGACTGGTCGATGCTTGGGTGGCATTGCGTGGGTTTCCCCTGACTAGCGCGAGTATAATGAAAAAGAAAGCACACTGAGATGAAATGAATAGATGTGGCATGCTGAGCCTTGTGACGCCTCTGTACCAATCTGAGATCTCCCCCGCCCGCCAGCGAGGAAAGATGGTTGGAGCACACGGGATACTCGTCAGTGCTGGCTAGGTGAGCAGGGAACCACAAACGTTCACAAATGATCCCCGAAGCTAACAGAGAGGTAGGACGGAGCCGTCTGGACCGGGTATGGATGTTACTTTGAGTCGGATCCGGAGGTGCAATGGCGACGGTGTCTTTCTTTGCAAGGTATGTCTGGGGGTTTCCGCCCTCTCTGTGAAGTCTAGCAGCCTAATCTGTGGAAGCTGTTGCTCCCCTCCTCCTTTTGATCGCCACGCCACGTTTACCGGAGTCTCCGCGATGGCTAGTCACTCGTGGGCAGCGAGACCAAGCCTTGAAGATCTTGAACAGACTGCAACCGCCCACCGATGGCTCGAACGGTGAATCCAGAGCTGCGGAGACATTCTCGGAAATCTGTGCTCAGATCGAAATCGAAATCTGAAAAATCGCAAAGTTTCTTTCAATCCCCCAAAGACTCTCAAACTCGGATGCGCTTTCTATGCGCCTTCTTCTTCCAGTCAGTGTTCAGGCCCTTGTTGACCACATCAATGGGGGTAGTTAACGGAAGAACAGATTTATGGCTCAGAGCTCGGGGATATTGGTCATAAATAATTACCAGGTATGCAGCGGTGCAGCTTCTCGCGTGCTTGTAAGCTAGCTCTTGTGCAAGGCCCTACTTTGGAATAACCTCGGACTCTACGGATCTCTCCCCTTTCTTCTACACTCGGTCTACACATCCTGGGCCGCATATCTAAATTGGGTCGCCAGTCGTGTGGTCGACCGGCTCGACAGAGTGCGCATGATGGCGGTTGGAATCGTATGTATCCCCCGGGCCTTCAAAATTAACGTGAATGAAACTGACCAAACGAGTGTGGATGTGTGGTTATGTTGAGCTGCTACACGGCAATGGTCGCCAGATATGGCGGCACAGACAATAAAGTTGGCAACGTGATGGGCATTCTTTTCTTATTCCTGTACTTGACCTTCTTTGCTGGCTGTGTCGACGCGGTGAGCTACGTCTATTGCTCCGAGATCTTCCCGACTCATCTACGGGTCCAGAGCGTGGCGTTGTTCATTTTCGGCCTTTTCATGATGACCCTCATTGAGTGGTAGCACCAGTTTGAGCATACGCTCATTTTGCGACGTCGTGCAATCTAACGTTATCTCCAGTCTATACCGAGGCAGCCTCGACCGCGTTTGTGGAAGTTGGGTGGAAGTACTACTTAGTGTTCATTCTGGTTCCGGTGTCGGGCATTCCATTCTTGGTCCGTTTTCCAGAGACAAAGGGTTTAAGTTTGGAAGGAAGTGCTGCGCTTTTCGGTACCGAGGAGCCCAGGGATGTCGGATTACAGAAAACGGAGGTCGAATACGTCGAGTATTCCGAGTCCGGGAGAGGATGTGCGGGACGTGCCCAGGGGGCAGTGAAACACTTTACGGCAAAGGCCAGGCAACTTGTTCGATACCATTACCACATCGCACTTTCGTATGTAACCTGGTTGCTAGGATGCATCCTGATATTGCTCCACCCAGTCCAACAGGAGAATTGGGATATAATACAGCTGGGTTTGGATGTTTACGAGTCACTTCCATCCTAGTAGAAGACTCGAAATCCACTCAATCACATCTAAAGTACTGTACTTTAAAGCCTAGGCAAACAGGAGGGCCTACTAGTAATTTACCACACCTGCTCGGCTTATCCTCGAACTAGGCCATTCTGAGAATGCCGAACACTAGTAGAGTATCCCCCGGAGCATAGGTCACCCGGGAAAGACCAGCCCCTGTGCGTCAGACTGAACTTCGGCTTTCGGGCCATAGTGAGTGTGCCATCAGCGAGAAGCGGGAGTATACTAAAACCTGAGCTCCGGCAGATATCCATCCAACCGGCATACCACACGGCTCAGCACTCCGAAGACATGGTGAATCGGGTTGCCGGAATGGCCTCCTCAGCTCCTACACGCTCCATCAATCCATCCCTCCTCTACCCTCCGTATTTGAATCCGCACTGGCCGGTCAACCAGCGGCCCACCCCTCCCGAAACCCCCTCCGAAAGACGCTCCGGCAACCACTCCGGAAAACCCCCTAACGGGGCTACCAAAAAGACCTCGGATAACAACATGATGGAGTCCAACCGGGCTATTCAGGGGTTCCGTTTGACTCGAAATGAGAAGCTGTTCCTCCTCGACTTGATAAACTCAGCCAAAGACAACTTTCCTACCCCGAAGGAATGCGATGCCTGCGAGGAGGAGTTCTGGGCGGACTACGCGAGTTTTATCAATCGAGTACATTTGCTAGGGGAGTGAAGGGTTCGTGCGGAGTTTGAATCGTCCAACTCTCTAACGGGAAGTACAGGAGATGCGCATGACGCGGGTTATACAATCGAGGTTTTCACCGCATCTCGGACACCGTGCGTCTGTTACCATGATGTCCTTAAGAATCACTTTCACTCAAGTCTTATTTGAACAATATCCTATTATAATATACTGCAATACAATCATAAGAGCCCGTTTGCATTTCTCCCAGCCGTATTGCGCTTACTAGACATAACCAACGCAGCCTGAGTAGCTACCGCGACAAGTTCCCCAAACACATCAAAAATAACAACTTCGACATCCATCCTTCCGTTCTGGATTGACTTGATGTGGATATCGCTATACAGCCACTCATCTCTATCTCTCAATGTAAACCTCTTGAAATCAATATTCAGGGCAAGAGTGGGAAACCAAACGGGTGCAGGTTCCTCTCCCATCTGGCCACCCCCAACCACCTCATGCACAACCTGTTCTAAATGACCAAGTACGGTCGGAAGAATATCGGCCAGAAATGCTACAGACTCCATTGTCCATGGCTGAATATCCGTATTCTCACCCCGGTGGCAAAGGCGGGCCCAGTGGCCAACCCCCGTCGAGGAGTTTGTCCTGCCTGGCACCTCGTATAACTCCACTCTGCTCGAGGCACGCCGAAACTCGGGGTTTGCGATAACGACTTTCTTCCATCCGCCCTTACCAACTCCATTTGCACTCGCGTTTTCCAGCACCGGCGGAGCTTGAAGTTTCTTATTAGGATGTGCCGAGCCATACACACTCCAATTCGTTGGAACCGAGATCCCACTCTCCGAAACGGCGTCGGAGATGGCCACATACCCTGCTACTGCAGATCGGCCCTGTTGCAAGAGTGTAACATGGATCACCGAGATCCGGGATCCGAGCTTGATATCTTCCACTCGAAACACCGCGGGCCCAATCTCGCATCGACGAATGTAGGATAATTGCATGGTGATCGGTAGAGCGCATCTATTGTGGCGGTTTGGGTGTCTGGTGCGGCAGTGTGTCATCGTGGCCCGGTAGAATATAGCGGCGATGTAGCCTCCATTAGGGGCTGCGTGTAGTTAGTATGGTTCTTTACACCAGGTTTCAGTAGACGTGTTGGAAGACTTACCGGCACCCACAGACCAGTCCCATTGTAAATCAGCAGTGTATGTACCGGACCCCTGGGTCCGTACCTGGATTGCGTTTTCGAACGTCGTGCTGGGTGGCATTGAGGCACAGTTTTGATGGAATGAAATAAACCTACAATGTTGCTGTATTCAATCTTGTCACCTTGGGTATCTTTCATCGAGTTTGATTCCGGTTGTGTGTATCATTGTTCTGGTGCTACTTAGCAGTAGTTCGAGCTCGGCATTCCCGCTCAAGGTCTGCGCGTCGGTGCCGAGACCACCAAAGCTCACTCCCAGTCAGCAGCAAACCCAGAACTGCTCCTGAAAATAAAGAATAGGGCATATTTAGGCAGCTGGTGAGGCTATCGCACGTATTACCACAGATTATTCTAACCGCAGAAGCCGAGATACTCTCCATCCTGACAATGATGGTCGATAGATTGAAAGTCTCCCCAAACGGGGTCATAGAATCCCCTCTCACGGTGGATATACCACCAACAGACCTATTTTCCTACATTGTGTCCTCAGGAACCCCCCTTTCTCGCAAAGCGCCGCAGTATTTCAATGCAACCTCGCCGTCGGTTGATTATACCCTGGAAGATGCGGAGCTCATGGCCAAACGCTTCGGAAGCGGGCTCCAGGCAATGGGGCTGAAAAAGCAAGAGAAGGTTCTTCTCTATTCCGGAAACCATCTATTCTTTCCAGTGGTGATTTGGGGCGTAACAGCTGCTGGTGGGGTGTTTACGGGGGCTTCACCTACAGCCTCGGCGTATGGTGAGTTTGCGCTTTCTTACGAGTATCGGGGAGCTACAACCCAAGGCTAATAGTCCGGGGATAGAACTGGAATATCAACTTCGCGACTCGGAGGCCAGTTTCCTCATATCAAGCCCGGAGGGTCTCGAGGTGGCAGTTAAAGCAGCGGAGAAAGTCGGTCTACCATTAGAGCGACTCTTCTTGCTCGGACAAGCGAAGTCCAATGACACTCAACGAGGTCCTGTACGACCGTGGACAGATATTTGGGTTTCACCGGCAGAAGCAAAATCATGGTCCTGGGAATGCATCACCTCTAAGGAAGAGGCAATGGCAACAACCGCCGTAATCAACTATTCAAGCGGGTACGCCCAATCCACCCACCAACAAAAGTTACAGCGAAGCCCTAAACTAATTCATACAGAACAACCGGTCTCCCTAAGGGCGTAGAACTAAGTCACTACAACATCATCTCCAACGCCGAACAGATCATTGCCAAGCGCGCCCTGGTTGCGAATACCCCCACCGGTCGTGCCCGTCGAGAGCGCCTCAACACCTCGGGCGAGCGGTGGCTAGCAGCGGTGCCGATGTATCATGCCTTCGTGAGTACCACTCCACTCTTTCACCATAAAATGGTTATTACTAGTCTAATATAAAGGGGGGGGAAACAGGGCCAATCCTATTTCTGCGTCATCGCCCCCCGCGTCGGAGCAAAAGTGTTCATCATGCCGAAATTCAACCTAGGACAGTATCTTACCTTTGTGGACATTTACCGAATTACGTTCATCAACGTCGTCCCGGCAATGCTGGCGATGCTGTGCAAGGTCGGTAACCCGGGCCGGTTTAACTTTAAATCTATAGAGTCTATGACGAGTGGTGCGGCGCCACTAGATCCGGCTACGGCGGGGCGATTCCAGGAGCTGTATCTGCGAGATGGTGTACGGGTTAAACAGGGCTGGGGAATGACGGAGACAACGTCTAATTTGACGGGATTCGCATTGGATGACGAGGATGATGGCCGGTCGATTGGGTGGTTGAGCCCGAATTGTAAGGCGAGGATTGTGCCCGTGGAGGGGAGGGAGTTTGAGGGTGCTGGAGAGGGTAGGACGCTCGGTGAACTGTGGGTTGCGGGACCGAATATCATGAAGGGGTATTGGAAGAAGGAGGAGGAGACGAACGCAACTTTTGTCTTGGAGGACGGGGAGCGGTGGTTGCGGACGGGGGATATTGCGTATGTTGATGAGCGGGGATGCTTCTATATTGTCGATCGGATGAAGGTATACTGGCCCAATTGGATATATGGAGGCTGGGAGCTGACGGAACTAGGAACTGATCAAGGTGAACGGCCTTCAGGTCTCGCCGGTGGAGCTGGAGAAGGGTCTCATGGCCCACGAGGGGGTTATCGACGCTGCTGTGGTTGGCTTCAAGAAGTATGCTCTATCCCTCTAATCTCTTTATCAACATCATTCCTTGTGCTGACAGGTCTTCCTGGAGCAGAGAGGGGAGGGAGTTCCCTCGCGCGTTTGTCGTCCGGAAGAATGTCTCTGTCATGGCTGAGGAGCTTCACGAGTTCGTCAAGAGCCGCTTTGCCCGGCATAAGTGGTTGACTGGTGGTATATTCTTCCTGGAACAGATTCCCAGGACTGCCAGTGGAAAGGTCATTCGGCGGGAGTTGCCCAACCCGCAAGAATCAAAGCTCTAGAGTATAGAATCACCTGTTTAATACGTCTTAACCCATTTTTTCAAACCATTACACTATATAAATGCACTTCACAGGCGGAATATAACAAGGCAGTAGATGGGATTGTATTCTATGTAGTACTACGCTCGATGACAGCTAAACCGCCCATTTTATGGCTATCCGACAAACAAAATTCCATGTCACCGAATCCTCCGCGAGGGTCAAACGCAAACACATCCAGGCACAGCACTTATGTGGCGGGACATCACACCACATATCGAAAAGCCGTACTCTCATCACCATCTCCACCCCCCCCTCTCTCCGCCAAATCCCGATTCAACCGCTCATACATACCCTTCAACACAAACGTAGCCCCTATCGCAGCCGCAGTCACCCCCAAACAAATTGAATACCCGACCCAGTAATGCGGCGCATGACCCTCAGGAAACAAGTTACTTCCCACCGTCCCACCCAGATTTCCAATGCCGATGAGTACCGCGAGTGAAATCGCCCGTTTCCAGTCAGGGGTGAGGTTGTTGCTCAACCAAGCCAGACAGGTGAGGAGGGGTGGGTACCCTCCTGCTGGGATTAGGAAGAGGAGACCGTATGTTAGGCCGGGGTAGGCGGGGTGTGGAACGGCGAGGAGGCCTGCATTGGGATTAGGTTTATGAACAGAGCCAGGGTCTATACTAGATACCCAGTATGATGGGTGATACGTACCGACAAACCCGAGTAGGGAGACGGTATATCCTCCCACAATGAACGGCCATCTGGTCTTCATGCGGTCGGAACAAATGGATACGATGATTGTAGTGAGCATTCCGAGTACGTATAAGGGAACGGTCAGGAGTTGGGCGTTTGCGGATGAATATCCCAGTTGCCGGATGATTGTTGGGACTGTATAGTTGAAGCCGTACAGGCAGATACTAAAGTGATGCTGGTTAGACCGGGATGGGTCCGGTGAGATACATGGTTCTGGTTGCTTACCTGTTTCCCCAGTATATTATTACAGCCAGGTAGATCTTAACATCAGATAAGCTGGACCAGAGATATTTCCACTGGAATGAGTATCCTTCGCTTGCATCTCCAGATGACCCATTCTCCCGTTGGAGACGTTCGGTAAGTACGGCCTTCTCGTCGGCCGTCAGGAACCGCGCCGTTTCGGGGGAGTCGGGGAGAACAAGCGCGAGAGTGGTCCCAATGGCCACCGTCGCTATGCCTTCCAGGATGAATATCCACCTCCAGCCACCCAGTCCCGCGATCCCGGCCATCTTCTCGATCGCAAAAGCAAGGAGGCCTGAAAAGGCACTCGCAAGAGACGCGGAAGAAAAAAAGATCGACATGCGCGTTTGAACCTCGAACCGGCAGTACCAAATTGAGAGGAGGTAAGTTGCAGCAGGGAAGAAGCCGCTCTCCGCCGCTCCAAGGAAGATTCGTGTTGCAAGTAGGCCGTGATAACTTTTGACGATTCCTTGGAGGGTCATGACCTGGTTGTCTTAGCAGATGAGTGTCTAGCAGGGTATAACGACTCACTGTTCCCCATGAGCATATCATTATTGCGATCCAGCGTGACGGTCTCATCAGCTTCAACATGATGTTACTGGGTACCTCGAAAAAGGCATAGGGGAAAAAGAAGACGGTTAAGGCCAGATTGTACTGGTTGCCTATCAATCGCAGGTCTTCGACCATGCCCGCGATTTTGGCATTACCGATGTTGCCTTTGGGGTTAGCGATACTATGGGAGAAAGGAATGGGAAGACTTACTTCGATCAAGGAAAGAAAGAACATAGAGCACCATCAAAATGGGGATAACGCGTTTATCAATCTTCCACAAGACGCTGCGAACTGTTTTGCCGTCGAGGTCATGAACCTACTTCTATTAATAACCTGAACACCATGGGTGTATCGTGGCATTACCTGTTGAATGTCATTGACATTCTCTATCTCTGCTGTCTCTGTCAATTGATTATCCTTTTCTGGTAACATTTTGGAATAATAGTGCCTGTGGTTTGGTAATCAATGTTTCCCAGGATAGGGTTCGAACGACCGCTAGGCACCGACAGGAGTAAAATATATATTTTCGTCCATCGGTACCGACGATCGCTAGACCCCGGTAAATAAAGCTGTAGCTCCAGATTTCCCCAGATTAAGGTTTCTTCATGTGGTACTAGAGCCTCTGGGATTTGAAAACCCTGGGGTAATATTCGTTGTGCCCCGTGTTAGCCAGCTCTTCCTCCTCGGTGTCGGCATACCCCGTTGGCATTATCTTCTATAGTCTGCTGCTCCATAAGATGGTTAAGAAAGCAGGTACAATGTAAATGGGGTCATGGTTTAGTGGTATAACATTCCCTTAGCATGGGAGAGGTCCGGGGTTCGATTCCCCGTGACTCCATCTTTTTATTTTTATTTTTATTTCACCGGCTGTTTCTTCATCTTTAAAACTTAATTTTCTTTCTGGCTTTAAAATATTTCTTCTGGGCGAAAGGCGTGTTGTTGCATGATCCCTCTCCATTTCTGAAGTGTGGAGATGGTAGAGTAACGTAACCCAACTGCCAACACTACCCTTACATACACTATTGGCTCCGTCCTATGGAATCAAAATTCGGTACACAATCTCTTGGTTTGTAATTATTATATTTTTTTCAGTGTCTATATAAGGCCCCCTCGAAGACCTAGTCGGTTACCAAGCGGCGTTGTCGTTATCCTTATGGACTGTTCCCGGCATGCTGGAGGACAGCTCAAAGAGTATACCGAAACCCCGGAATATTCTCGATAACAACCAGCCCCGTCGCCTGCCTCCCATTCTGTCTATACATATAAACCGACGTAATACTCACCGACAGAACCCCAAGCGAGATGGCAGCAAACACCATCGCTAGACCCGAATGGTAGCCTGGAGCATCCTGACTGTTGAACCCGAAAGGCGCCACCACCCCCCCGATCGTCCCCAGCCCAACAATAGATGCAGACGAAAACGCACGCCTCCACTGGCCAACAACATTGTTAGCCTGGTATGCGACGCATAGCCCGGAGTTCCCAGCGGTTCCTGCAAGCACGAGATAGCTACCGAAGTAGCGAAGATAGGGTGGGTGTGTGTATCCGACCAGGACAAAGCCGACGATTTGCATGATACCGTTAAATAAGAGAACGGGACCTCGTAGGCGGAGTCGGTCTGAGATCCAGCCTGAGATAATTGCAGCCAGACCTGCGAAGACGTATATCGGCGCCGTCAGACACAGGGCGTAAGTATTTGAGAAGCCGAGAGACTTTTCCAGAATAATAGGCAGAAAGTACTGGACAGAGTATGTAACCACCGAACTGGAGAGGAAATTGGCCGCAAACAACCAGAGCTTCCAGTCCAGACCATGCTTGAGGTAGCTTTTTAGTTCGAATGGCGTAACATCCGCGTCGTCGCGGTCTCTTCGCACTCGATCAATGACAACCTCCAACTCTGACGGCTTGAGAAACTTGAAATTCCTGTGCGCATCCTCGGGAAAGTCCACCATCCAAACATAGCCCAGCAGCGCAATGACGATGGTTAAAACCCCTTCCCAGACGAAGATCCATCGCCAACCGCTCCTCCCATCGACCCCATCCATGTGTTTCAAACCATAGGCAATCAGACCACCAAACCCGCCGAAGATTAGACCAACGACAAAGAAAACGGCCATTCGTTTAGCTAACTCTTGGCGGGTATAATACATGCTGATCACGAAGCTGGCCGAAGGGAAGTAACAGCCCTCGAGAAGGCCCAGAATGGCTCTGAGACCAACTTGCTCCTTCCAGGTCTTGCATAAACCGAACCCTATCACCACAAGGCCGAAAGAAAGGGTGACAGCGGGGAGGAAGATCCGTGGGCCGAGCTTGCGGACTAGAACCGTCGCAATGGGAGTAGCAAGAATGTAGAATGGGAAATAGATAGATATGGCGAAGGTATAGCGATTCCCTCTGTAATCAAGCTCTTGCTCCATTCCTGAAATATAGCTGTTCAACATGATGTCAGCCGCAAAGGAGGAGAAAAGCTAGAAAATAATGCGACTTACGCGTACGAGATATTCCCTCTATCGAGCTGGTTCGCGATATACATCACCGACAGGGTCAGAACAACCCTAAAATCGACTTTCCGTTTTATTCTCCTCACTTCGTCCTCGCTGTATCGGGGTTCATTGAGCTCGAGGCTCTCGATATGCGTCGCGTCGGAGGATCGGTTTTTTTCATCCCCGAGTTCCCTCTGAGGGCCATCGAGAGTTGAATTCCCCGCCATTGTGCAGAACGTGCCAGGATTAGGTAGTTACGGTGTGGAACCTCCGCAATCTGGGGTACACACGAGGAATTAAATATTTCTGTTTATATGGGGTAATGCACTGGATTTGTGGGACAGTGGAGCTTAGCGGGCTCGGTGCCGATGGTTGGAGCAACTATCTGATACTTTGGGCCCGCACTTTGCCGACACAATTTGGTTGTCTCCCCCTAACCCAACTCAAGAACACTTTCTTGGACCGGTAATCCCCCTACTGGAGTCCCATTTCCCTTCGCTTGAACAATGATGAACTGGTTATTCCATACCTTTGACGACAGCCTCCCACTCCGGCTCGATAAAGTCCCAAATAGAGTCCGGGCCCCATTTCGGCTGCCAGCCAAGCGATCTGACAACGTCTGCGGAAACTCTCGACCTAAGAGACCAGTTAGTCTGTATCTATAGTACTAGGGGCCAATGGAAAAGTAAAAACTTACGTGGAAACGTACGCAGCCTCGACATAGTTAATGTCGTCTAAGCCGAGCGTCTTACCCCCCTCCTCCAGGGTAAGGTACTTCAGCTTATCCGTATCCAAAACCCCAAGTTTCTTCCCCGTCGTCGCGATCGCCTCCCCAGCCTCTTTCCAGCTATGGCTCCCATTTTCAACAAAGACAATCCCCTCTTCTCCAAACGGTAGATCGACCCCCTCAAGAACCCGGCTCAAGACAAGCTCGTAAACAGCTGCGGCGTCCTCGATATGAATATGTTGTTTAATACCTGTCCCGTCCCCGACAATAAATGCCTGCTTGAAGCGCAGAGCCTCCCCCATTAAGCTCGGTATCTGCCCTGACAGCTTGCGGAAGTATCCAGTCCCAAATCCGAATAGCATGGGTAGAGTGATAATATGGGTTTTCACACCAGTTTCTTGGCCCACAGCGAGCACTGTAAGGTCCGTGCTGCGCTGAGCGTATGGTGTGTTGTCATTGAGCCGTTGCAGTGTTGATGCCACCTGGGCGGCTGACTTGTCGGAGACAGTATCTGGGTTGTAACCCGGGTAGAGGTTGAGAGTTGGGCTGTTGGCGAAGTTGGTTGTTCCTGATGTCTATGTGCGTTTTAGAGTGGATCAGAAATGCGCGTGGAGGGGGGGGGGATTTGGGTACATGAATATAATGAACGTCCGCCCCGGATGCGTTTTTTCTCTCAGCGAGTCCACGAATTAAGGATGTCGCGAGGCCGGCTTCGAAGCCCGACGCGGTGTTGATAACGACTGTTACCACAAAAGAATTAGCCATTGCACAGAGCATGGGGGGTTGGGGAGACGGACCATCGTGTTCACTGGCGGCCTTTCTGAGGGTATCGTCGTCATTGAATCCCTTGAATTGAATGGTTGCTATGCCTGTGTCGTTGAACACGCGCGCTTGTTTGTCTCCGCGGACGAGAACGGATATTGTCGCTGTCTTGACGGAAGGAGCTTGTGAAGCGCGGAGTGCGGATAGAACGGTTCCGCCTCTGTTTTCGGTAAATTAGCGGGTCGGATAAGCCCATGATCAAGAAGGGAGGGGAATGCGCACACGTAGCCCGTGGCACCTGTTAATAAAATCTTCTTTTCAGCCATGGTTGGTTCGTTGGTTATGAGGGCAGATCTGGTCTACTGGTTAAGGAAGATTCGCAACGCGGGGTAGATCTCTCTATTCTTATATCGTCTTTTCCAAAGGACAATTATTTACTCTTATGGGATGGTATTTCCGCCTGAAAAATGATGCAATGCCGATGGCTTATAAATCCTCCGGGTAAATAGTTACTAAGTTAAAGAGTAACTATCTGATCGGTGCCGAGCTCACAGACAAGCTTAAGCTTCCCCGCATTCGATCTCAGTGACATCGCCGTTGCTCGGAATCTAACCACAGATCACCTTCCCACCGTCAACCACCAGTTCAGTCCCGTTGATCCAGCTCGCCTTTTCACTCGCCAAGAATACCACTGCTTCAGCGAGCTCCTCTGGAGTTCCCCATCGCTTCCCGGGAATGGTGTTTACAACGGGCTCGTAGTCCGCCCCTCGTCGTATGGACTCCGTCACCACTGGGATTATTAGTCACCATAGGCATTTTGAGCGACAGAGAGCAACTTACTCGGGGTCATTATATAGCCTGGTAGCACACTATTGACTCGAATCCCCTCGATAGCGTAATCAATCGCGTCCGTTCGTGTCATCCCTAGAATGCCAGACTTGGTCGCCGAGTACTGCAAACATTAGCCTCTGTTTAGTCCCAAGGTATTGATATACGTACTGCTCCCACTGATGTGTATGACCGAATGGCAAAAATGGAGGCTATGTTTACAATGGCTCCCCTTTGTGGCCCCGAGCCAGTCCTGCTACCGTCAGTCTCCTCACCAATAGGTAAAAAAAGAGGGTGGATACCTAGTCTCCAGGTCCCTCTCCTGCTCCATCATTTGCCCCAAAATTGCCCTCTGACACAACCACGTTCCCCTCAGGTTTACATTAACCACTTTATCCCATGACTCAACAGGAAGCTCATGACTCTTGGCTCGGGGATTGCTCGTAATACCCGCATTATTCACGGCGTAGTGAATACCGCCAAACGCAGCAACTGTTCCTCTGATGAAGTCGGCAATCTGGCTTTCAGAGGAGATGTCGACTTGTGCGGTGAATACTTGGACCGCAGCATGCATGGCCTTGAGTTCCCCTGAGACGGTCTGGAGACCTTCTAAGTCGAGGTCGCCCAGCGCAAGGCGGGTGCAACCTTCTTTGACGAAGGTGTGGGCTGTTGCGCGCCCGATTCCGGATGCTGCGCCGGTTATTAGGGCGACCCTGGCTTTTTAGCTGACGTCATGATTTCCTGGGATGGTGATGGGAACGTACCCTGGCATGACGGATGATTGGTTCATGGTTCTGGGTTATCTCGCAGGACGTAACAAGGACGGGGAGTGTATATTGGTGAGAATTTGGAATTGTGGCTACTTGGGATATTTGGTTGACATGGGGACAGAGCCCCGATTTAATTATTTCGGTCATATGGGCTGGAATAGTCCCCTCAGTTGTAGATGCGCTTTGACGCCTCGGTATGGTTCCAAGCTGAGGCCCGCCCCATATCTAATGCACTCGGTACCGAAGCCTGGGGTGGGCGAGTGCCCGTTCCGGTTACGGTTCACCCAACCTAGCTAGACCCAGGGTAAATATCTTAATTTAACTACCTAGGTATACTCATATTCTTGGTGATTGTCATGACATTGTTCCCGCCTATGTCCGAGGCTCGTTTGGATTTCGCGGATCGCCATCTGCAGGGGTCGGTATAAGATACTTCTACATGATGTCACAATATCTAGGGATTTTAGTACTCTGTGACACTCTGTAAAATTACGCCTTAGTTTCCGTCCTCGCCAGGGAGATAAGGTTATCGACCCCGGATATGACAATTGTGGTGGTGGCGGATCACTGGTGGTGTGTTTCCGGAGCTTATTACACTTTGTATGAATAAGTGACAGGGGCCGAAAACCAATCGGGTTTTTGAGATAAAAGTTTCCCCAGTGAGTGGGAGAATTATGTGTGGACTTTAATTATGGACAAGGGTGCGAATAAGCACTAAAAATACTCGCCACCCTCCATTAGCTTCATCATACATTCAGCTGGCCAGAACACAACTTAAATAGCCGCTGTGTATTCCCTGTCATCATTTCGAAACCTCTTTTCGCATTTGACGCGCGACCATGACATACCCTTTCAACATCGTCGAGCACGTCATTCCCGGCCAACATATCCGGGAATATCTTCATGGTCTTAAAGGTCGCCAGGAGGCTGCCCTTAAAATCGCGATCAAACAGTATATTCCCCAGGATCGACCGGACCCGGTTCCTGAAAATGCGGTCACCATTATTGGACTTCACGGAAACGGTTCCTTAAAGGTTCGGATTAGCCGTGCGCGCAACGCATTAGATTTGGTTTTTTTTTTTTTCGCTCACCGCAGTAGGAAATGCTCGAGCCGCTATGGGAAGACTTATATACCCAGCTGAAGACGCGATCGATATCCATTCGCGGAATCTGGGTCGCCGAAATGACCAACCAAGGGGCCAGCGGTGTTCTGAACGAGGATATCCAGGGCGACAACAGTAGGTCCGAGGAATCTCCGTCCCGACTTCGTATTAATTCTGGGTAGCCAACTGGAACGACCATTCGCGCGATCTGCTGCATATGATCAATCATTTCCGCGATGAGATGCCGCGACCCATTATCGGTGTTGCGCACAGTATGGGCTGTGCACAGCTGTAAGCACTTAAAACATCACGACCAGCAGGGCCCTTTCTAAAACCACTCAGGGTAAATCTAGCGATCATCCATCCTCGACTTCTGTCCACAGTTCTCCTATACGAACCGGTTATCCTAGATCCAGTTGTCTTAGGTACGGCATCCGACGGTCCAAACCCTGCTATGATGTCGACCCTACGGCCGGATCTATGGGAGACCAGCGAAGAGGGCGAAGCGGCCATTCGCAAGATGTTCCGTCGATACAATCCGAGAGTTTTAGACCGGTACGTCAAGTACGGACTGCGCGCTGTTCCAACAAGCCTCTACCCCGAGATTGATGGCACAAATGTCCCTGCGACCGCTGTGACATTGACCACAAGCAAACATCACGAGGCGTGGAACTTTGTGATACCGAATTTCGAGCCCGAGTCTGCGGGTCTGGATAAGTACTTGTTGCCGGATTGGGATCCGGTGCTTGAGCGTCCGGCGTTGGTTGCACGGCCGGAGTCTGCGGCGGCGTTTAGGAACCTGCCTTTCTTGCGGCCTAGTGTTCTCTGGGTGTTTGGTGGGTGGAGTTATCTTTCTGCACCGCCGACGAGGGATGCGAAGATGGCTGTTACTGGTACGGGTATTGGGGGTAGCGGTGGCGCTGCACGGGGGATGGTGGAGAGTGTGGTTTTGGAGAAGGGGGGACATATGATTCCACTTGAGAATGTCGAGTGGTGCGCTACTGTTGGTGCGGAGTGGATAGAGAAGTGGTTCAAGGGGTATCTGAGCGACGAAGAGTTTTGGAAGACATATCCAAGTAAAAAGTCGGACCCGGATATGCTGCGAGGGAGTGAAGCTTGGGTGAAGGTGGCGAAGAGCAACATGAGTGCCAGAAGGCCTGGGGAGACAAAGGGTAAGCTCTAGCTTGGTACCTAGGCAGCAGTATATGTCATTCCCTTCTTACCTCCGTGAAGGAGCCGATGGGCATATATCTGGGGTTATTGTAAATTGCAAAGGTTTTTTAACGGGTATGAATGAATGAATGGATGGATGGATGGATGGAAAGACTGCCTTTCATTTTCCCCAGTTGTTTCCTCTGGATGAGCCCTGTGAACAGTCAGGATATTGGCAGAAGTGTCGGAATATGGAGAGAGGCACACGTGGTTGTCATTTCATCTCCGAGGTTAGAGCTCCGCGGAGGTATCACACATCCGGTCTATATGACGGCCCACTCATTCGGCATATGCCACATGAATCGTATTTTGGCATAATCATGGATATCCAATGGTGTTAGCAAGGGTGTTAACAATGGCCTGCATGCCTCACCCAACCTTGGAACCCTACCCTTGGCATGGGCATCGGGAGTCGCTTTAGAGTCCGCTATCTCACTGTGAAACAAGCGACCCTTGAATGGGTAGTGGCCTAACAAAAAGATCGACGAAAGTAGATCAATGGTGGCCGTGAAATTCACTGGCGGTGAAGTAGGATTTTGTTCCTGCAGCAGCTTTGTCTAAATCTCATGAATTCCGTTGGGTCCTACCATTTAGAGCCAGTGTTGGGATGAATAATTGCAGGTGGACACGGAGGAGTTCGGATGGCACTTGGTGATAATTCAATGCTCGATCAAGTGGCAAAGTCCAAATTCGGACCAAGAGCCTCCAGGCGAGACAAGCGACGTACGCAGTTACACAAAATTGTCTAGCCTTGTGGGGAGGCATTATTCAGGGCCATGATAGACGCTGATGGACTTTTGGTGGGCGGAGAATCTCCATTAGTGGAAGATCAGTACTTGACATAGTATAGCAATCCTTGGGGGCTGAAAAGGGTGAGGACTTTCTCTGCAAACAGACATGACAAAATAATAACAGAGAATAGTATATGTGCTTTTCTTGATTGAGAGTTTAAATCTCTAGTTTGTGCAGTGATAAAGCAGAGTATCACCAACAGTGCCACTGAGCAGCCCTCCAGATCCGGTCACTTTTTGACCACTTTGTTGGCCAATCTCGGCATGCGGAACGCCCGAGAGCAGTGAGTTGACACTTTTATGGGGAATTAATCGTACTACCCCGTAGCTGGGACAGTACTACAATATTCAATAGAGGTCAACAGGCCTCTGGGGGCTAACCATCTTGGCATGCTTTTTGGACAAAGTGAATGCTGAACGGAGCAAGTATAGGAGAAGCACGAGTCATGCCCTGAGTCAAAGAGCTGGAAATATGATTTGCCCGATTGTTTGGCCGGCATTTGAGACGGGACATAAATATTTTCCGCACCTCCATGCCCCTATTCCCGAAGCCCTAACGGTCTAGAGCCGCTCGAATCAACGTCTTGAAGAGTAGTCCCAATACCCACCATTCAGCTCGCAAGTGCCATGATGCAGTTTCTGGAATTCCATCCCGGCTCCCCAGCTCCTGCACCCCCACAGGGGTCCAGTCCTAGTGAACCAACGAGCCGACAGGGTTCGACAGCCCTAAGTATAGTAGAGCGACAGGTAGCGCCAAACAGCCTAAGACATTCCCCAACCAAGGATGAAGGTCACCCATGGAAAAAGATGAGCTAATTTCGTGCCTAACCAGCGAAAGAGGCGTTGTTAGTGAATATTGTTAGCTGCTTGTCCTATCTTGACCTTTTACTAGTTCCAGAATTGAACAGCCATGACCTCCAGCATCCGGTAAATTATCGGATAACAGGTAATTTGGCTGACAACTCACTGACAATGTTTGTTGGTGCTTGTTGACGCCTCACTGCCGCAAAAAGAACCCGGGCCAATGACGGTGGATTGTAATTGAGATCGACAGCCGAACCATTCAATGGCCATCGCGGAGCAGTGTTGGGCGAGGAAGGTGGACCCATCTATCAACGGCAGGATTGTGATCATCCAAACGCTTGTCTCAGACATGGCATCCAGGCTAGGTACTGATCGACGATTTTCAGCCAGCCTTCAAGCCACAACCGACTCGAGATGGTGAAGCATAGGAGTTTGGAGAGCATAAATTGACTCCCCCGACGCCCTTTGCAGAGATAAATCTAAATTGTCCATTAATCTACAGGCAGAGACATTCGTTACAGCTGATTCTCGTCAAAAAACACATTAATTCCATCCACCTTCCTTTCATCACCGCCATCATGGTCAACGTCAAGTTCCTCCTAACTGCGGCTCTCGCAACCGGTGCCATCGCCGCCGCCTCTTGCGATAAGCAGTACGAAAAGTGCATGGCCGCCGGCGAGGACAACTGCGAAGGCAAGCAGGCCCAGTGCGAACACAGCCAGGGTATGCTTGGGCCCGCCACAACCCCTGTGGCCGCTCCATCTTCCACCGCCTCCGCCTCCTCCGATGACGACGACTGCGAGGCCAAGTACAACGAGTGCCGCAGCGACCCTGGCGCTAATATATCTACTTGCGCCGCTGATAAAGCTGCCTGCGAGGGCGGTGGCAGCGCCCCTCCTGTTGCCACTACCGCTGCTGCTGCCCCCAGCGGATCCGGACCCTCTGACACTGGCGCCTCTGAGTCTGGTTCGCCTTCTTCTGGTGCCACTCCTTCTCCCTCCTCGAGCGATGTTCCTACCGGTGGTGCGGGCCATCTTACCACTCCTGCCTCTTTGGCTCTCGCCCTTGGCTTGATCGTTGTTGCCGTTTAAATTGGGATGTATCTAATAGGGGCGGGGATTCATTTACTCGTTCCTTGTCAATATGGGGCATTTGTGCTATTTCCCTTTTTACTTAATCAAGCAAGATATGTGTATATATAATTTGGGAGGAGTGCTGTGTCCTTCTAGATCGCCTCCATTGTATCATT
The DNA here is from genome assembly GCA_027569045.1 of Aspergillus biplanus. NCBI lineage: Eukaryota > Fungi > Ascomycota > Eurotiomycetes > Eurotiales > Aspergillaceae > Aspergillus > Aspergillus biplanus. The sequence continues at coordinate 422,084 of JAPDEJ010000016.1, forward strand.
GGTCTTGGAATTATTAATGAATGGAAAGGATGCAACTAATTGTGCCTAAATAATACAAGCCATACCAGACAAAAAGAGAATAATATGGATAATATTAATGATAACACTCCCTTGAACCAAATTCACCCCCTAAATGCATCAACTAATTGTTACCCATCTAGACACAGACCTTCACAGCCACCTCTACCTACGGAGACTCATCAGGAGCACTTAGTTTCGCCAAAATCTCTACCAAAGCCGATAACTCTTCCTCCTCCCCACCGGATGCAATTCTCTGCTCCACCAACCGCATGATCGGCCTAATTAGCGCATCCGATACGCCCTGATCCGTGAAAGTCTTTGAGAAGTTCTGCAGAGACGCTAAATGCAACGCCAGCCTCGCCCCCTGGCCCGTTATTTCATGCTCCCCGCTGTCTATCTCCCTGCACATCCCACGAAATATCTCCCCGGAATGCGCATACAGCGGCGCCAGAGGTTCGTCATAAAACCGCGACGCCGTAATTTAACCCGATTCATATTGTTTCGTCGTTCTGAGCAGGGCCATGGACTGCAGAAATCCAGCCCACCAGCTATACATTGATGATACGATGATGACCTCCTGCAAAGCCGCGGAGACGGGGTCGTCGTTCGGATACATCGGAGTGCTCAATGCAGCTAGGGTAGAGTCGACTTTTGCAAATGCCTCTTGGTCGCCGCTATAATACAAGACCGCCTCAAGGGCGCCGACTTGAGCCGGGAACGCCATCACGGCCCCGTGGATGTATGTTGAGAACCTGAGTCTTTCTGCGATCTCCGCTGATTTCCGGGTCTGTGAGGGGGAACCAGTGGTGAAATGAAATCGACTAGGATGCGATTCTGGCCCAGGGGTGCAGCGACATGCGCCATTGTTTCGTGAAATGCGTCCGAATTTGTGAGGCATACGATGACTAGGGAGCTGAACTCTATGCGCTCTGTTGGTGTGGAGGCCACAACTGCACCTGCTGCCGCCAACGGAGATGCTTTGGAAGCTGTTCAGTTCCAAACTGTCACTTTGTGGCCTTTGGAAAGACAGGCTCGGGCAAGCGCTGAGCCCATCAGACCCAGCCCTTGGGGATTACCTACCGAATTTAACAATACGAGGGGACTCTCAGTTACTACTGAAGGCGCCCAAAATTTCTATCGGCTGAACTATTTTAGTGTTACTTCAAGACCTTTTCTCGAATGCAGAAATACCAGGAAAGATAGCATGGAACTTGCGCCCTCTTTTGTTGAGTACTTGCCACGTGTAAATCATTCACGGGATAACCAATTATGGCTTCACTAAACCTCGTATTTGGCTCATCCATCCCAACGCAGGGACCTATGAGTATCTCTCAGCCTCACTCTTGGTACCAGGCAGCAATCTCCTACTAGCCAATCACAGCTTGTGCACAGCATGGCGCTAACATTGGGACATTGCAAAGCCCCGCCCGGTTTAATTGACAACTTGACCTTCACAACCACCACCATCACACCATGGAACTCACCTCCCTCCCCGACGAGATTCTCCTCCTGATCATTAAGCAGTGCAGCGATAAACGTGGGGTCCTCTATAACCTGGCAATATGTAGCAGGAGGTTTCATCGGATCACCGTCCCCGTCCTCTATTCCCATGTGGTTTTGAGATACGCTCATGGGAGGCCGTTGAAGGTAGTCTTCATTCCCTTCCTGGTGGTGCTTTCAATCTAACAGTCACGGTTCAGACATTTTTTGATGCAGTTTTGCAGTCTCCACAGCTGGCGAAGTTCATCCGCCATATCTGCTTGCCAGAGTGGACGATCTCTATTCCTCCACCACAAGAGGAATGCGAAGAGGACGAGTCCAGGATTGACGAGTCCAGCGACCAGGACTTCAATATCCGAGAGTGTCTCATAACCGTTGTCAAGGATCTGCCCGTCCCGGATGGGTTCATGCAGAGCTGGTGCGAGGACATAGAAGCGTACGATTCAATCGCCATAGAAGCTTCTTTTCTAGCTCGTCTACCGAATCTTGTCAAGATGGAGATAAACTGGCCTGGCTGCAGGCGGTTTATCTCAGCCTTCATCACTCATCTTGCACGGGGGCGTAACCGTGTGTTCCGAAATTTGGCCCAGGTCTTGGTGAACTTAGCCGAGAGCCGGGCCAGATTTTCCGATATTCTTCCGTGGCTCGAGACGCCGTCGATTACCCATCTAGTCATGGAAAAGTGGACTGCGCTCTGGACAACCTGGCGCTGGTCAGAGGAGGACGATTACCACGGGGCGGCCGGGACGCACTGGGAGCGATACGGCAACACGGCCAACCCGCCCATCTCCTCAGTAGTTCATCTCGAGCTACGGAAGTGTATCATCGACTCGCAGAGTCTGAGAACAATCCTCCGAAGCTGTGAATCTCTGGAAGTCCTAGTTCTCGACCGCACCTTCGAATCGTACGACGGGTATATCGAGCAGCTGCCCGCCCGGACCTTGGCCGAAATCCTCACCCTCCGCCGACTAACATTAAAGGGCCTTCGACTCTCCTATTTTTCAGGCCGCGGCCAAGAGTTCGCCCAGGAGGTCAGCCCCATCGACTTCTCGACCTTGTCCGTCTTGAAAGAGCTCCACGTTGCAGACAAGTATCTAGTCAAAAGTCCGTACTATGAAGAAGCCTTCGAGGAAGCCCTTGCCGATGGTGACCCTTTCCCCGACGACTCAACCATCAGGAAACCCCTCCACGAGCGGCTGCCTCGTTCTCTCCGCGTCCTCCGTCTCATGATCGACGAGTACGATAGTAATGTTGACCATCGCAGCGCAGCTATTGAGTCTCTGAGGCTCCTCTGTCAGAATCACGGGTGCCTTCCCCGACTACGGCTTGTGCGTGTTGACGCCGATTTCAAGGCCAAGAGTCGCATTGTAGTTGAAACTTCGGGTCTTCGGGAAGCGGCGCGACAGGCCGGCATCGAGCTTCTACTCATGGATACTTCGGTTCCGCCGTGGCAGTTCGATTGCAAACGGGGCATTTCAGAGCCGGGTCAATGGGGGTATCAGGCGTGGGATCCTGATGCCTTGCCGTTTGTGGAGAAGTAGCGGAGGGATCCTTGGCGCGTGTTCTGAGGCATGATATTATAGCCCGAGCTATAGGATCGTTGGCGGAATTCATGGCAATCGAGCACTGACCTAAATTGAATGAGCTAGGTTAGGAGTCTTTGGCTCCCTTTTACATCCTACTGTAGGGATATAAACCAGATATGTGTTCTTCTTCGTTAATCCAAATTCGTTCTTCCCACCACTTAGACATCAAACCATCTGAAGCCCACCATTCGCACAGGTCATACTTCCTGTAACCCATCTTGACTGCTCCTCACACAAAAAGGCTACGATTGGAGCGATATCTTCCACGGAAGCAATCCGATCCCCGACCGCAGTGCGACTATGTAGAGCTTCTTGTATCTACATCCTCCCAGGTGTGTTGTCCCACCTTCAATCCACTATGTTAGCCTTGCAAGATTACCACGAGGAACACAAGCTGAACCTACATATCAGCTTCCACCGGTCCTGGATTAATGTGATTGACCGTCGCCTCGTATTCCCGTCCTAGAATCGATGTCAGTATGGCTCATTTGAAGCATAGGATAGTTAATCTGACCCAAGGTAAACGCTAGAGATTTTGGTATACTCTCAATAGCGGCCTTCGATGCCCCATACAAGATGGCCGAGGGATACCCAACTCATGTTAGCCCTTACTTTCACTCCAAAACGATAGAGGTCACGCACTGGACAGCCCAGGACTCATACGGCGCCCAGAACCTCTGCGCATACGAAACCGTCGCATTGGGCTACAGCCCCTTCTACAACCTTTTCACCTTCGACGAATGGGAGGGATTTGCCTACAGCATCGACATGATCTTCAGCACGGTCTCAGGCTTCCACAATCCCACGGGTCGCGCTCAGGGAATCCTCTGGGTTGAGGAATTCCTGTCCCGGCTCAAGGGCCACGTGCTGCAGACCACGGGCACGAGTGCGAATATGACATTATCGGGCAATCCGATCACGTTCCCCACGGAGCAAAACCTCTACTTGGGCTTTTTGCATGATGATGGGATCGTTGGTGTGTTGACTGCGTTTGGGTTTAGGCAGTTAGCGGGGCCGTTGCCAGCTAGTAGACCGCCGAAGTGTGGGCACGAGTTCAAGATGAGCAAGTTGGTGCCTTTTGCGGCGAGGACGGATCTTGAAATTATTCAAGCTCCGCAGAGGGTTTCGCCGTCGAGGGGTAGTGGGGGGGGGGAAGGAAGTTTATGTGGAGGGGACAGGGGAGAAGGTGTATGTGCATTTCTTGCAGAATCAGAGGGCGATTCCGTTGAATGAGAGTTTTCCGGAGTGTAGGCGGAGAGATGATAGGTGGTGTGAGCTGGGGACGTTTGTAAGGGTTCAGGAGAGGAGTCTGGAGAAGGCTAGGTATGCGTACTCTTGTTTTGGTGATTGGAAGGCGGATTATGGGGATGTGGATGATGGGATGCCTCCTGCACGATAACTTGGCTTTGTAGTCCCCACAATTGCAGTATTTGTGAAGAACTGGACGGGTAGAGTGTAAGATGATAATAAGTATACAGTTGGGATTGCTGCCCTATATAACGCCAGTTGTAACACTAAGATTAACCTATCTCGCTTCGTGAAGATAAATCATATAGTCGTGCGGCGCATCCGTCACACCCAGCTTATGAAGCGGCGTCTTCGATTCATCCACCTTGAGATCATCAAACCTCTGGAGCAGCCTAACAATAACATACCCTGCCTCAGTAAGCGCAAACTGCTGTCCAAGGCAGATCCTGGGACCTCCATTGAACGGAAGATACTCCCATCCATTCTTCCTACTCGTCCAGCGCTCCGGGTTGAACTCATCCGCATCCTCGCCCCAGAACTCCCTCAGCCGATGTGTCACATACACATAATACCCCACTTCTTCGCCCTTCTTGACAAAAACAGGCGATCGGCCATCTGGGCCTCCGCCAAGGGGAAGCGTGGTATCTTTCGTGGCTCGTCGAGAGTTCAACGGCACGGGAGGATAGAGGCGCAGAACCTCATTCATAACATGTTGGAGATACGTGCAGGACTTTAGCGAGGCAAAGGTAATCTTATCAGTTTGTTCATAGGGTCCGAAATCATCTAGGATTCGCATGCGCAACTTGCGTAGGACCTCTGGATGGGCGGCCAAGAGCCAGAATGCCCAACTGAGGAGACTAGACGTCGTATCTCGACCCGCGAGGAGAATATTCATAAGCTGGCTGCGCAACTCGATAGGGTCCTGTGTCACTTTGACCAGTTCGTCCAGGAATGTGTATTTTTGTTTTGGTGCGCTTGGAGAGGTATCGAACTTCAACTGCTCGGATCGTTCGAGGGCGTTTCGGACGCAGTAGTCCGCGAAGCGATGGACTTCCTTGATGCTATCTCGGAATTCCTTGGGGTTGTGTAGCCAGTACAGCTCCAGGAGACGCGTGCGCTCGCCTAGATGCTTGGTCCCGTTATCGAAACTGTTCGACAGGTTTTTCCATTTAAAGTCTGCTTGGTTCTGGCCGTATAGTTCAGCTATTGCCTGCCGCTGGGAATGGACGCTCGTTCCGAATAGGAATTCCGTGGCGGAGTCAAAGGTGAATCGGAAGAACATGGGCGTGATATTGATCTCTCCGGTCCAACCCTTTTCATCGGTGGGGAGACACTGTAGCAACTCCTGGACATGTCTCTCCTCGAGCTCGAGATCGGCGACCTGTTCGCGCACGAACTGCGGGCGGAGCATAGCCCGCGAGTGTTCCCTGCCAGAATGTCAGATAAACCCACATCATCTTCATGCTAATGTCACTAGGTGAAGCACCTACCAGACCTTCCCATCCGCCGTGAATATACCATTCCCCAACATCGGGAAGAACGTATTGCGTCGAAGTGGACCGATCTCGAAATCCTTAAACTGGGTAGCCAGTAATGCCTGGATATTCTTCGGTTCGGCCGTTTGAACCAACTCTGTACCCAGCATACTAGATCGGAAGGTCCGACACCCTTGCTCGACAAACATATCCATGATTCCCTCCGGAATACGCCCTTCCTTATCCGCCTTCATGAGCTTCTGCAGCTGGTCCACACCCAGCGGGAGACGGTTCTTCTGCCTATGAGTCGGTTTACAACCTAGTTCCTTGGCCTTGCGGCGGTCGGAAACGAGGGTCGCCAGAGAATAGAAGACATAGCAGACGAGAGATATCGCACCGAGAATGAGAAATTTGTACATTGTGGTTTATTCCGATGTGGATGGCCTGTTGGTTGGTTGGTGCTGGGCCGTCGTCGTGGAGGTGAACCAACCGGAGATTTTGAGGAGGGACTTCCACCCGTATATATTCGTTTCCATTCTTGCTGCCTATCATCTCACATGGGATTACGTTTTGATGGTAATTAGCCTAGGTTTAGCCCTCTTGTTAGCTTGGAACAGGATCCTTCGGGAGGAGGTCGTATCTCGACGCACGACTTCGATTGGTGGCGGGCTCCGCGGGGCCCGAATGGCGACACTCCTCTGGGGTATAGCAGCGCTGTTATTCCCATCGATGTAACCGCCTAAATATAGTATGAGTATATACCAAGCGCCATCCAGGCATGTGTTCCTTCGGGTTTTTGCCGAGACTTTAAGAAGGTCATTTTAAACTCTCCGCAGTTCGGCCTAACGATGGTGTCGGCAAAACTGGAGAGGCCATCATTGCCAAGCATGATCTCATATTAAGCATCATATGTTGGTTCAGGAGCAACAAGCTCCAGCCAGGATCTAGTTCATAGTTTTCATACCAAAACCATAACAGTCCCCTTGGCATTGAGCAATTTTAAAATTCCAGATCCCAGCGCAGAAGTAAGTCTCTTGCGAGGTCAGCACTAAACTCGACATTCGAAACAAGTGGTGGGGTGAGCCAGGATGCAAATATCCCGAGCCCAGAGGAACTTGGAAGACTACCGCAAGGAGGAATCAGCGGTGGGGATTCAGGCATCCCGTCGGTTAATCAAGAAACATCCCCTGGAATTTTGTTGATAGTTGAAACCCGATTCTGCACGGAGATCCGGGGAACCCTTGGGAACCTTCGGCGCGGTATTTTATGTGTTCCCCGTGACGGTTTTTGCCCAATCGTGTTAGATATCCGCGGTATAATACGTAACGTAGCGTACCGTAATTTACTCTCATCCAATAAGAGAGCAGACACGGACATCAGGGTGTGGAGCAGATTTATCTCCGCCAAATGGATTGAATTCTCCGCAGCCAAGAATCTATCTCCGTTGAAAGTTGAAATACTTTTTATCAGACGGACTCTATAAACTTATCACCGTGCCCCTGGCTCGAGTCCGGGCTCGGCTTTTTGTGAGCCGGTTTGGGGGAAATAATCGGACCATTGCTAACTAGACCAAGCTTGCAGCTCTATAGTTCCATAGCCTGTTCGGCGAAATGTATTGGAGATGGCTATAGAACCGGAATGGGGTCGATAAACGGTAGGACAACTCTATCTATGATTACTTTGGTTCCCACTATTGAAGTCAGACAGCTAATATCGGGATTATCTTGCAAATGGAAGCGAGCAGACGCGTTATTTGCCAGCAACAAATCCAACCTTCACCAAACGCCAAGACTGCAGAATAGCGCCAAGAAAACGGGGGGGACAAACCTAGTGACCGCGTTCCTATCTACGCAGGCGGTGGGATTGGATCAAAATGGTACTACCTATTTTATTACACCGCCTTCCAATATGAGCCAGACGTGCCTTTTTTGTTTTGGTTCCTCCGCCTCATGTTGGAACTGGAAGCATCACGACTGCGCGAGACACGGAGGGGCAGCTTTGCGTTCAGATCCCTTATAGTCATCATAAAAGCCAGTTGTTTTATTTTGTTCCATCAAATCTAGACTTATCAAAGTTTGACCATCTTCTCTCCCAAGATCGCAATCGATTCACTACCAACAATGTCCAACACGCCCATTTCCACCCCAACCTCTTTCGAGAGCCAGTTGCGAATTTCAATGGCCACGAGGGAGTCAACCCCGTAATGTGAAGGTGCCATCTCAGTATCGATTTCAGTCGCGGATTTAGCGAGCAAGTTAGATAATTTATCAACAACCCCCTGCACCGCGATCTGAATCGCGGTCTCATGACTCTCCGCTCTCTTGAGTGATTCTTATAGAGTGACTCTCGCGTTGTCTATATCATCGCTCTCTTCTCCTCCACTGCCCCCGAGACGCGCGAGATGCGTGAAGAGGGGATACGACAGGAATGCGGGCTCTGGTAGGCCATCCGCGCGGAGCTGTTGCAGCTTGGAAAGGTTATCTTGGTTTTGTGGATTGCAGTGGTATTCGAGTAGAGCGTGGAATTCATCCTGGGGGACGGCTTGGGTTCCGATGATGCCACCGCCCGAAGATAGGAGGATGAAAAAGTCGGAGGTAGAGCTAACTAGTAGCACGGGGTGGTCGGGGGATATATATTTCGAGCTCCCGGGGAACATCACCACCGCTCATGGCGATTATTTATAACTCAAATCATGATGCATTTTACAAGGTTCTCATCTTTGAAAGTCACAAGGCCCAAATTTAATTTGAAAACTGGATGTCGCAGGATTGCAGAGACTCATCGTTGATTTCAATTGGACCAATGAGAATAGAGGCATACAGGCTCAGCCACACCCAGCCACACCGAGGCACATTTCGGTAGCGCCGCAATCAAAACATCTCGTTTCCCCCCACAGAGTCATTCCCAACTTAAAATGAACATCTTCACATTGCCGTTTGACTTGGAATCAATGCTGACGACTGCATTGGCGCCCTCAATAATATGGATACTCTTCCTGTGGAGCTCGTTGCCCACATCGGCCGGTTTCTGGACGAACAGTCCCTCGGGAGCTTCATCCTGGCTGCACGAAGATACGGCCAAATACTGACACCATTCCTTTATGACCATGCAATTGAGCACATAAATCCGAAAGACAAGTTGCTAGTTGACCGAGACCTATGGTCGTTTGGTGACGTGGAATTGCCGGCACCGTGGTTCGGTTACAAATCCAAAATGGTGCAGTGTGCGAAGCATTGGCGGTCAGACATGATTCTCAATTATTTCTCCACCAAACCCCTGGACCTGGTTATGGCACCGTATATGGATGAAATATGCTCAATTTACGAGCTGGGTGAAACCCTGCTACATCAGGCCGCGGCAACAGACAATATCGACCTCACTCGCTTGCTGCTCGATAGGGGAGCGTCAGTAGATACGAGAACGTACGCAGGAACAACTCCGCTGCATTACGCTATTCGAAGCGCAAGCACTCAGATAATTCAGCTGCTGTTAGACAATGAAGCAGATATTTTGGCCCAAACGAAGGCAACAGAGTCCGCAATGGTGTTCGCCATCGCCTCCAACACTGCGGATGTCGTAACCACCGTGTTGGAGGCGATGAGGGCTGCCGGGGGAGACATTTCCAAGTCTGACCTCGCCGGCAATACGCATTTACATCAGGCAGCCAGACGGAGAAATACACCAGCAACCCAGATTTTGCTCGATAATGGCGTCGACCCACAGAAGCAGAACCATTCGGGGTACACCGCCGTACATGTTGCGGCCGTCGATGCACGCAACATGGACCTACTTGCTCTCCTGGTGAGCCATATTAAATCCGCCGGGGGCGATATAGCGGCAGTGACTGAGTTCGGTCAAACACCGTTGCATTCTGCTCTCACGATCGACAACCCGGATATTGCGCGCTTTTTAATCCAGCAGGGGGTGGATATCCGAGCCCAGGATGGCGACGGGAGTACAGCCGTGGGTCTTGCTTCACGCCGGAGATTCAAGAGGAGCATTCGGATGCTTTTAGAAGAGTACCCGGAAAACTGGACGCCAGAGGAACTACACTATGAATGCTGCAAGTCGGCTATTGAGGGCGACGTTGAGGCAGTGAATCGTATGCTGGCGCTCATGAAAGCTGGAAAACTAGCCATGGATGTTAATAAGCAACAAGACCACAGGAGATGCACTGTCCTTCACACCTTACTGCTATCCAAGCAGGAAATAACGCTTCCCTGTCTACAAATCGTCGAAGCTATTACCCAGGCAGGTGGAAGCGTCGATATCCAGGATCTGTACCAAGATACACCACTGCACTCTTTTATGAAGAGCTCTGCCCCGGGGATAAAGAACAAAAGCTACCGCGCGTTATTTCAAACACTCTTAAATGCCTTAAATGACCCGAGCATTAAAGACCGCCGGGGGAATACATTACTGCATCACGCTGCTCAAGGTGGGGATGCAGAGATAGTCCGTTTGATCCTGGCCAAACTTCCTGCTGGCGGAGTCACAGTGAAGAATTGTAGGGGCATTACCCCTCTCCATTTTGCAGCTGGAGCCGCGGATAGTGAGCAGATAAGCCAACTCCTTCTGTCTTCTGGTGCGAGTGTGAATGAAAAGTGTGAAAAGGGTCTCACGGCCCTGCATATCGCAGCGAAGAATGAATATATAAGACAGAGTATGCCCTGCTTAAAGCTCTTAGTTCAAGAAGGGGCTAACATCTCACTATGCTGTGACTCTGGCAACCCACCGATTCATTATGCCGCCGATGCCGAATGGGATGACGCAGTCGGATTCTTGGTTGATGCGGGTGGTCCAGGCCACGAGGGATGTTCAAATTGTGAGCGGAGAATTGCTCCGTGGCGGCTACAGGGGGAAGAGCGGGAGAGTGCCTTGTGGAATCTACGGGGCCAGGATCAGGAGGAAGCATTTAACCAACTGTCGGTGCTCGTGGACTAGTGTAGCATGATAGGGAAAACATAGGTATAGCAATAATACAATATCGTATCCCGGGAGAAGAATATAGCTAGAAGTGCTGGGTTCCATTCTTCAGCCTCCCCTGACTCAATCCCCCGGTCAATTACGGAGGGATAATGCGCGTCAAAATCAGCAATACACCAACCCGCAGCCTCCAGGCAGTTGCCTGCATTTTCTTTCGTTCCTCCTTTTTGTCACCTTGTTCCTCTAAACTTTTTCAGTCTAAGATAAGATAAGAGCTCTCACCTTTCTTGGATTACGCAACTAATTAGAACAAGTTTTATCCGGCCGGCCGTGCTGCCCCAGTCAGAATTCGCCGCGTTTTTGCTTATTCGCACCAAAGGCTCTGCTTACGTCCTGCCATCGGCTCCCGTAGCCTCCCTTCTCCAGGACGGGGAACGTGCACCGGAAATGTTATGCGGCTACAGGAGCTGCCAATGCTATCCAGGTGAGACAAGATGTAATTGGTTCTCTCACAAGCCAATCATAGAATGTCGGACCATTCTTGTCTCCTCTACGCAACGTGCATTGAATAGCTTACATATACCAAAGGCTCGCGGATGCAACAGGGAAACGACTCCATCTGTTACAAGTAAGACCAGGGTGCACCGACACCTGATCTCGGTCCGGCCGCTGTAGTATTCACTTTTCTCGTTTTCGGTCCGTTTGAAATTTGGTGCCGGTGCCATGGCATTTGCAGAGGACGGTTGGGTTAGGACGAGGCTGAGATCCATACGAAGAGCCTCTGTATGGATCATGTACGATACGAGGCAAACTTAACAGGCTGACGAGGCAAGCGGCCAGGCAATGGGTGGCTGATTGGGGAAGTTTATGGCGAGGCTGGCTGGCATATTCATCTCCTCTTTCTCCTTGCCAGTTTCACTGTCGCATCTCCATATTCACAGCCTCTGTTTTGGTTATTTTATTATTCCCGACCTGCTGTCTCTTGTGAGGGCCAAAAGCCGTATAAAAACTGTGCCTGTTAAATATTAGAGTGCGGTCAAATTCTTTGTGGATCCAAATGTCGTGGTTGACCCCCCAAAAGGAGATCCTCATCGGTGTCATCGGGGTGACCGGGGCAGGCAAAACAACGTTTATCTCACGAGCGACGGGCAAACATGATTTACAGATGGGACATAGCTTGGAGTCTTGTAAGGGTTTACTTTATAGATGAAGTGACAAATCGCCATACTAAACAATATTCTCCCTCCAGGTACAAAGGATGTCCTTCCTGTCCCATGTACGATCGATGGCCAGCGTGTTCTCCTAATCGATACCCCTGGGTTCGACGATACCTACGAGTCGGATGCCGACATCATGGAGCTGATCGCAAATTACCTAGCCACTACATACGAAAACAAGATGTTCCTATCGGGGTTAATTCTCCTACACCCGATCAACGGAAATCGTCTAACAGGAAGTGAAAAGAGGCGAACCGCACTCTTCAAGGACGTCATGGGGCCAGACGCATACAAGCGTCTCATCATCGGTACAACCATGTGGAATCAAGTCAGAGACCGTAGTATCGGGGACAGGCATACAAATGATAGGATGATGAGAGAGGATAGCTGGGGGGATATGTGTGACGGAGGTGCAAAGGTCATCCACCACGAGGATACCACGGAATCTGCAACAAGCATCGTGAGGCATTTGGTTGACGTGCAGGGCACGATGGTCCTACAGTTGCAAAAGGAACTAGCAGCGAACAACAGAAACCTTTGGCTTACCTCTGCGGGGAAACGTGCCATTGCGGATCTAGGCGAAGAGGTGGTCCGCTTGAGGGAGGCGTTGAGCAAGCTGGAGCGAGAGAGATTGGAGCACCGGATGGAGATACAGGATCTCAACAACCGGCTTGCGAAATGCATGTCTCAGAGGAATAGACTGCTTAAGATGAGTGTAAGTGTCATTTGTTTCTACCTTTGTTCTTTTTAGGATAATTTGACTGACGATTTCTAGGCCAAGGTCTTGCAGAATCTTGGGCTCCTTTCCGCTGCTACCGTTCCGGCTGTGGGAATGTTATTGGGTGGGGCAAGCTTAGCATGTAATATTTTATAGGGTTAATTTAAGAGATTGATCCTGGGAATTGTTGGATGGCACTATATACTTGAGCCCCATCGGAGGATAGGGTATTGATCGCGTTCGAATTGCGTGGTTTTACTTGGTATTGTATCCCAAGGGCTTTTCATTTTTAGCGTCACTCCTTATTCTGCAGGCAGGGCCAATAGTGAGCTCAGTAGGAGCGATTACAATATGCCTATACTAGATATGCAAGATTGAACTTCCTTGATTTTACCTCCTGTCAAGAAACGTTGAGATTTGTATACCATTTACTGGAAGATTCACCGGTTGTGTCAATTTAGTCCACATGTGGACCAACGAGTATATAGTTAACGACCAACCATGTCTCACGATACGCATTCTGGCCCCCGGATTCTAATATTTGCCCCCTTCCCCCCTCCAGAATTCTGTCCATGCATCACGTATGGATTGAGAGCCGCCACGAGAGGCATTCTTCGATCCCCTTTTGCGCGACTGTTTTCGGTGTGCATCCAGTTCGCGTTCTATTTCCTCCTGCCTCAGATCCTCCGCCTGCTGCAGCAACTGTCTCTCACGTTTCAGCTTCTCCTCCTGAATAATACGCCCCGCAGCCGTATCCACTAGAGCACGCCCACTCAAGCGCTCGTGCTCCAGCTGGAGCATTGGCCGAGACCCTCCTGGAGCTAGCGGCTCGAATAGTTGCAGGATACTCTCACCCGAAGCCGGTGTTCCATCAAACCGCTCATAGTGACCACGGCCGTCGAGTATATCCTTCCAGAATGACCGCAGCTGGTGCTCCCTTTCTTCCATCTGACCCATACGATCCTCTGGGACCCGATTCCACATCGTTGTGGCGATCACTATGCGCGGAAAGAACCGTGTACCACAAACAGCGCGCATGAGTTCCAGATTCTTACGACTAGAGCCGCTCATACGGTTATCTGTGATTCGGTGGAGGTAGAGAACACCCGTGATCAGATGATCGGATAGAATACGACTTTCGATATCTTTTAAGATGTCCATATCGTCCCGTTTTGTGTCGTTGAAGCCTGGGGTGTCAACGAGGGTAATCCTGGTGCCGTCCCGGAGCTGCCCGGGCCAGTCACGCCAGCTTGAAGTACCTTCACCAAGAAACATGATTAGGATCATTTTTCTGGAATATTTGGGTTTAAATTTGGTGCGACTTACATGAATCCAAACCATGGCCCACTTCCACCTGTGAAATTCCCAGACTGACAGAGACAAAGGAAGATTTACCAACTCCCGTTGCCCCGAGGAGTAGCACACAGGGCTCCCGTGGAGGTGGCCCCGTATGCACCATAGATTGGGAATTCTGAACGCGTTGGTTTGGCATGACTTCGACAATTTTGGGCGGAACCGGTGGTGGCTCGGTAGAGTTCTTAGGCTCTCGAGTCACGTACGAGACCGGGCTGGTCATTTGTATCTGTGACTGAGGTCTCTGAGACTGGACCGATGGGATCTGAATTGGGCTTGGTGGTGGAGATGGTCCTGGTATCTGCTCCTGTGCCTCAGATTGCGGAACTGGATATTCCTGAGTAACCACCACCTCGGGGCTAGGATAGGCTCTGCCCTGTTGCCGTGACGATTGGGCCATTGCACGGTTTGCTGCCACCTCCGCTGCTGGATCGGGCTTTCTGATTTTCGTCATATTGTCTACGAAGGAGAAAGTCTGTTGGATGGAGTAGCAGCAAGTGGAATTCCTGGTTCATATTATAACCGCACTGCAAATGAAAGTCAGCAAGATTACGCTCTGCCTCACATGGGCAAATGAGGGGTGAGGGGTGCTGCAGGCCTCACAAACTTTGATCACATTAACAATCGTCATCACTTGCCTCGCCCACATTTACCGTATTTTCGGTATAGATGCTGTTCAACGAAGTGGCGTCAGACATTGTTATTCAGGCTGCGGCTGCAGAGAACACGTCGAAGACTCGGGGCACAAAGGGTTATTATTGGTTTCTGTTTTGAACTAATGCACGGGCATCACAAAGGATGACGCATCTTCTCATGACAGCCTCGTGGGATGCGCGAGTAAGCAGGCTCGGAATGTAGCCTCGTCGGCTATAAAGGACGTTTGCTACGACTTTCAGCCTCGTCCTTTCAAAACGGAACTAAAACGGAAATATTTCAAAGCTGGTAAGAGTGATGAGGCTATGGAAGGTTGGTATTAAATTGAGCCGCCTCTCAATTGCTGTGTAGCGTTGGGCTTCATTCTTGTCTAAATCTCAGTCACCATTTGACTACACAACCCGACATTGATATCGTTCTCACAATGACCAAGCAAGTTATCATCGCAGTAATTGGCGTGACCGGCGCGGGAAAAACAACGTTCATCTCCAAAGCAACCGGAAGAACGGATCTGAACATTGGACATGACCTAGACTCATGTCAGTGATGTCATATTATTTCCATACATCACCTAATGGTACTAACTTGCCAGCAGGTACCAAGGATATTGAGCGCTTCGAATGCAGGATCGATGGCAGGCAGGTTGTCCTACTGGATACACCTGGCTTCGACGATACCTATGACTCCGATGCTGAGATCCTCGAGCGAATCGCTGACTATTTACACACGATCTACCACGATAATTTCCTCCTCTCTGGCCTGATCTTGCTCCAGCCCATCAACACCAACCGTCTAACCTCAACGGAACGGAAACGCACGAGGCTGTTCAAGAAAATCATGGGCGAAGACGCATATAAACGAGTTGTCATTGGAACTACAATGTGGGAGGCCCTCGCAAACTCAGGCCTGGGGCGGATGAACAGAGACCAGAGAGAGGCCCGGGATGACGTATGGGGTGATATGAAGAATTTAGGTGCTGAGATCGTCGATCATGCGGACACAAGGGAGTCTGCTCATCGCATTATCCGCAAGATCCTACAGTATGATGACACGATAGAGCTGCAGATGCAGAAGGAGTTGAGAGCCAACGGAAATGTCTACGAGACTTCAGCCGGACAACAACTCGACGCTGACCTCGGGGATGAAATTAGTAGGTTACGGCGCCAGATTGCCGGCCTGATGAACGATAATGAAGTCACTGCTGCGGAACTTAGAGAGACCCAAGAACGATTGGAGAAATATGAGGGCCAAAGACGGGGGTTTAGGAAGCGAGTTGTATGTGATTCTTAGTTTCTTTTTTGCCTGCATTGATAACAATAGCGCTGACTTGGACTTTCATAGGCTCGCGCCGTGAGTGTCCCATGCCATTTGTCATCCTGTTGGGCATCACAATGGTATGACTATGGATGAATGCTAACTGAGAGTACTACTAGTTCCGCTCCTGCACCGTGATGTAAGATGCGAAGGGTCATGACACCGTTTACATTGATTGGTCGATTGTACCCCCATCTCGTAGAGATCTAAAGCCTGTGATTGCTGTTGTCCGATACTGTGGAGATAATTCCTGGACGGATCCACGATGTGATGAAGGGCAGAGTCGCTTAATTGACCTGCTCGACCTTGACTATAGACTGGATGATAAATAAATGAATATGCCTTGGCTGTGGTAACGTGAAAGTGGTAGAGCGCCATCAACCTCGTCTCCATGCTGGTCCAGGGTCGTCAGTATCATAATGATCACCCGGTACCTCTGAATCACTCTCCGTCTGTCCATCAAAACGAGAGCGACCTTCCGTGGGCTGTACCAGAATTGAGACTTATAGAGCCCGACGAAGAATTACCTGCCATTGAGCCTGGTTGTGGGCCCGGGCCGTCGTGCTGGGCCGATGGATCTCGTAAATCAAAAGGAAGGACCCATTGTGCCCAATTATCGCGCACCCGTAGTCGGTCCACACCATCCTCACCAACGTAATATTCAACGTTTTTTAGCTGTATCTGTATGCAAACTTGACGAATGAGCTCATAGTCGTCTGTCAAGCTTTGCATACGCTTGAAGCCCGCAATAAAAATCAATGGAACAAAACCCTGAGTATCCATATGCTTGCGGAGGTACAAGTCCTTGCAAAGATTATCGACCGAAAAGTAGTATTCCCTTCAGATTGTTAGATACTAATACGAGTAGGGCAGCGGAGAAAAGACTTACAATTGCATTGAAATCAGGGTCATCTGGGGATATCGCTCTGTATCCGGCCCTTTCTCGATATCAATGTCATCATCGTCAGCGGGGGGCTCAAATGTAGCAGGCTGAGCCTTCTGCTCAGGGTCTGCAGGATTAGGAACGTCGATTTGGCTGGTTTTCGCAGCTTGCGCAGCGGCCGCACGCTGACGCTCATGCTCCCTGGCAGGCAAGAATGTCCTGTGACGCTCACGCATCACGGCAGCCAGGGCCGCCCTGGCCGCCCTGTTATATGTGCGCTTCTCCTTCCGAGCTTCGTCGAACTCTGCAAGATATTGGTGATTAATACTATATTCTCTCATTTTACGAAAATACCGCTGTTTCCATTGTTGATATAATAACCGGAATACACCAGAGGCAAAATTGGCCGAAGGAAAACTTCAGCAGTATGTGTGTACCCGCACTAGCCAATCAAACCCTCCATAACCCGAAATGAAATAGGATGGAGAAAGAAAAAGGACAAACATGGTAACATGACGATTACACATACCTTCCTGAGTTTGGGTTGGCCCATGAGATTTCATCATGACATGGGCATTCAAGCTGTCCAGAGTGCTATAAGCTTCCTCGCAGCCATTCCAGCCACAGTTGTACCTTTTTGTGGTAGAACCGGATACAGTGGTATCCCTGCTCGAGGAAAGTGGGGGCACCTCGGAAATTGGTGTTTCCTCGACTGTAGCGGGGGAGAGAGGCCGGTCTGATTCGGCACGATCGTTCGTTTCACTGACAAGAGCGGCTCCTTCAGGCTCAAGTGTGATGGCTTTTGTCTTCTTTTTCTCCTTCTTCTTTTTCAATTTCCTTGAAAGTGGGACATCGCCGCTCGCCTCCATCTGTTCGAGCCTTGTAGAGTCAGGCAATAGGTCATTGGAAATGCTGTTCTCTGTTGCTTCCTCTATATGGCGACCTTCGTGAGTTCCAGGGGGTTCCTCGAGCGTTGGAGAGACACCTTCGGCCAGGAGCTCGTTTCCTATTCCCTCGACCCCGAGCTCAAGTTTCTCGAGCTGATACTGGCCTTCATCCGTAAATTCGTATCTGGGATTGTCGGCTATCACCGAACCGTGACTGGGCAATATCCCAGCGGTCCTTCCGATTTGGAGGTCGCCACACCAGAGCTCCAACGAAACGCCGTATCCAGTAAGCTGGGTCCTTAATTCCACATCCACCGTCCAGTACTCCGGTATCCGTGACCCTGGCTCCCCGGACGCCTCCACCCTAGAGCCGAGCCTGTAAAGATCATCAATAGACATCATAGAATTAAGACTCCTCCAGGTTGTAGCATTTCCATCATCTAACGATCGGGGTAGTTGATCTCGAGGGGAGAGGGAGCTAACAATATCATTTCTCCAAGTGACAGAGTGCCTTCCTGCGACGACGTTACCTTCAATTGGGTGTGTAAATTGATGTTGCAAATAAGCGTTACGGGGAATCTCGTCGCCTTCCTTGACTATCCATTCGATATCACTTGGATTACCTAGGTAGCCGAGGTAACCACCATAATCCCCAATAACAGAGGTCACGCCGGTCACGATGCCAAAGCTCTCGCGAGCAACATATTTGGGACCGCTGTTGGAAGTCGGTTGGCCATGTTTATCGTCCGGTGCTTTCTCTTCTCCCGTAATTTCGCTATCTCTGTATCATAGTTAGGTAAAGTATCCCTATTTTATTTTGAGGAATAATTTCATACTCGCTGTTGGGCTCGCCCTCTTCGTCTGCCCGAATTTCATCCATGGGTTTCTCGCTGGGCGCCGGGGAGTGCAAAGGCGGTAGTTGCAGTGCTTCTCGCACCACCACCCAGAGCTCATGACAAGAGCTCTCATTCCCATCCGGGATCTCGATGGGCGCTGAGTAGGATGGGTACACGGGGTCTACCTCAATTTCATCGGCAAAGGGGAATTCAGTGCGTAGCCGCTCTGCAATCGATCCTTCGCTTCTGCTTGCGGAAGGGCGGTGCAGTGACGATTCTGCTTTGTCCGACTGCCCTCCATCGCCATCCATATGACCCGCGATAGAGATTTGTGCCAGGGAAAGAAGGTGACCGGCAACGTGATTAATCATTTCTGTCCCATGGAAATTCTGACTCTGGCCTTCGGGGCAAAAAGGGCACTCTGAGACCAAGTCATCCAGGGGGAGCCGGTGATAACATGCGGCTGCCAGGTCATCGAGCTCTTCCTCAGGGAATTCACCCGAGTGTTCCTGGTGCATGTGGTCCTTGAAAGCAGAATCACTGTCGATGAAAAGAGTTGTTTCATGTCCTCCGTCCATACACGTCCAGCCACTGACAACGTGTTGGTTTCGCATGTGAGTTGTCCAATCTTTTCCCGACTCGAAGAGGGCGTGTGGCGACGGGCAACTCTCTAAGATGCACACGTATGGCATAATATCCTGAATTATGTGTTTCCTGGTGATCTTCAGTTTAGACCCCTCTCTGAGGCTTGGGGACGCTTACTTCCATCTGACACCACTGAAGTCCTCCACAGGGCAAACCAAGAAGCAAAAAGGACACTCGTATTCGACAGCTTGTGGCGGTATCCGCGGTGGTAGGGGAATATCATCTTCATCGAAGATAACATCCTGCTGTGCTGAACGCTCCGACTTCACAGACGGTAACTTTCTCACCCGCTCATATTGTGCAGTTGTTGCTGTGAAGATGGATGAGCCTCTGACGGGAAGCTTTGTTGGCTTATTCCTCCGGTTGGCTTTACTGGCACTCGAGGCCATGGAACCCGTCACACTGAATGTCGCCCCAAAAGACGGCCGTGGTGGCAGTGAAGGGTGCGTGCTGGGGTCCTCTTTTAGCCGTCCACTCTTCTCCCATCTGGCTCGTAGATACGCGAAGTGTTGCTGGCGCAAACAAATGGAATCCAGAATTCTGTCCCGCAGAGTCCGGCTCGCGGTGGAATGCTGAAGGCGATACTCAATAATGCGTTCCGCTGCTTTTCGAAACTCGTCCGTAAGGTTGACACCACTCTCGTCGTATTCAACGTACGATGACACTTTCACGAACCGACGAAGAATCCCGGACCGACGGCTAGCGCGGGATAGTCTGAAGAGACCCTCCAGCTCCTTCCCGACTGCATCAAATGGGTTGGTCCCATCTTCTTGACATACCGGATTCTTCACCATAGCGCCCAGCTCTGAAAAGCCCGTTAGTTGGAGATGCCATTAGAAGACTGGTTCGGGGGCCGTGTCGTACTGATAAGGTTACTTTGCAAATCATCCAGTATCTCCACCATAGCTGACTCAAGCAAAGGTGCATTTCGAAGTCTCCAATCCATGGATGCTCTAGTCGGAGCGAAGACCAGGTTATTTGTGGCCCATAGATTGAAGCGGAAGACCTGGTTCTCCAACTCCTGCCTCATCACGTCGTTCGCCGTGGTCGGTAGTGTCGCCTCAAAAAGGCGCACACATTCCGCAGCTCTCATCGTGATCGCCATCATGGCAGTTGGTTCCGGGTAGACAAGTCAGGGTGGCAAGACAAAACCTCCAACATCGCTCGCGGGTGCACGAAAGAAACAGATGATGAGGTGCCAGGACAGCCGATGCGAGATAGCCTCCTATTGGCGGCCGATATTGCGGAGGATGCAGCTAGCGCAGACAAGTGAGGGGCACGGCGTCAGCTCGCCTTCGGGAATCTCATCAGCGTCTGCCACCTTTTCGTCGGCAAACCTTCTAGAATCATCGTCTCATGGTTGCAAAACCGGCTGAGTCGAAATGGGGCATCAGCTGGATGCCTCAAACCCATCCACAAGAGAAAAAAACGACCTGGTGGATATCGTTGCCACTGTCGCGGTTGCGCTCGGCGAGGCTCTCAAGGATCCTCCCCCTCTGTACCGCGGCTTGAAACGATCACTAGCTGTTCTGGTCGCTGAGATTCAGAATATTGAATTCCCTCAGGAACCTAATGCATCCAGTATCCTGGAACGACCGCTGAACGGGGTTGCGAAAGTTTTGGAGCAGGCAGTTCGAAGCGACTACGTACATGCCAAGTACCAGCAACTCGCAGAACAAGAGCGACAGACTTTGACCGGCTTCCGCTTTCCTTTCTTCGGCTCTTGGGCTTCACCTTCCCTAGAAAGCTCTCAACAGACTACAGAAAAATGGAAGGACTTTCCTTATCCAGTTCTTGGGATGCTTCATGACCTTGTTGAGAGCCCACTCCGCAAAAGCCTTCGAGCCGTGGACCTGCTTAGTGACGACCGCCAGCTGATCGATCGCTTGAAAAGGTCGTTGAACGACTGGAACAAACTGATTAACCAGGTTTATGCTGGTGAGATCGACGAATATGAGGAAAACGTTGTCGAGAGCGAGCACCGAGAACCGTTCGTCACCAAGTCGGCATTTTGCGGTGAGACCAGCATCCGACACCTTGTACGCTCCTTATACGACATTCTCCATGTTAATTGGCCCTGTCAATGTGAAGACCATGATCATAGCGGAAGGTTGGGTCACTGTGTCGGCGCAAAGTTCCGTCTCGACCCCCACTGGTGCGCCAAAGACCCAGATCCTGCTCGCGACAGTTTCTTCTGCCTGTTGACTGGGTCAAATGTAATTCAGGAATGTCGGGTCTCTCTACAGAACTGCGCGTAAGACCACCTTTACCCTCCTTATACTTCGAGCCCCATTACTGACATAACGCAGTGTGACAGGCGACCCAGGCACTCTTGTATGCCTAGTTGACCACGAGGATTCGAGGACGGTGTGCTTAGACTTGGTAAAGGACGAGAACAACCGACTATGGAGCCAGATTCTGGGTCAACCACCTGAAACTCTTCAACCGGACGAGGAATACGTTGAGAAGAGCTTAGGGAGCCTACTTGATGTAGTCAAACCCACCTATGCAGCAAAGAGAGTACTGGGAGTGATTCTGGCGCGGTCTATTCTACATCTACTTGACAGTCCATGGCTACCCCGTTCATTTACAATTCACGACATCTCCATTTTCTGTCGGTTGGATAACGACCGTCCGTATCCGTTTTTCGACAAGGTCTTTCTTTCGACACAATTCGACGGAAATGGGGCTAATCCATCGAAACGAAGCTCCTACCGCATCCACCCCTTTCCAGCCATCCTTGCACTCGGGGTCGTTCTCACGGAAATCGAATTAGGGGACGACCTTGCCGAACTGTACAGTCAGCCAGCATTCTCCAAGCTCAGAAATAGTCCTTTCAAACTCGCTGAAACTCTGCTAAAAGAATGTCAGCTGCGTTTTCATGAGTCTGGATTGCTCCGAGCGGTCAAATTCTGCATCGACCGAACCTCATTCCTTCACTTCGCCAATACGAACGTTGATCGTCTCTTCAATAACCAAGAATTTATCAATACCTTCTACATGAACGCCGTCCGACCGTTGGAGCAAGACCTTGTCGACGGGGCAAATTGGACCTGGGATGAGGTCAAGTGGCTGGAACGAGCCAAATTCGATGATGATGGGATTTGTAAGATTATCACGAAATTAGGAACCGACAAGGACAAGGGAGGCCACAACAAGCTTCCGCTGGGAGGGGAGTCGAGACTCGCTGCCAATATGAACTCCCTTGGGTTGCAGATGGTGGCGGAAGAGGGAAGTGACCTCCCGGGCGACGTTTCCCTGAAATCCGCACCCACTTTCTCTCAATGGCCTGGGCAACGAACATTCTCGTCCGCTTCGTCACTTTACCACGCTGCCCAGAACTCACCAGAGGATTACAGAATTCTAACTAGGCCGTCATCAATTCTGATAACCAGAGATGACTTTGAAATCGCTATCATATGTGCTCTGCCGTTAGAGGCCGATGCCATGATGTCTCTATTTGACCGCCGTTGGGACGAAGATCAGCTCCTAGGGGGTAAGGACCCTAATGATCCTAACTCCTATACTTTGGGTACTATCGAAGGTCGGAATGTTATGCTTGCGCATCAACCCGGAATGGGGAAAGCGATTTCTGCGACTGTCGCTGCGTGCTGTGCGATGACCTTTAAGAATGTGAAGCTCGCTCTGGTAGTCGGTGTATGCGGGGGCGTTCCAATCAAGAAGAATAAAGAGGAGATCCTACTCGGGGATGTGCTTATTAGTAAAGGAGTCATCCAGTACGATCTTGGACGGCAATTCCCCGACGGATTCAAGCGAAAGATCGACGTGGAGCATTTACTAGGCCGCCCCAACGGACGGATCTCATCTCTGCTAGCGAAATTGGAAACCCGAATGCATCGAAACAGGCTCGAGGAGCAAATTGGCCAATTCCTCATGGAAACCGATAGCCGAGAATCATACCCCGGAGGGGATGAGGACAAACTCTTCCACTCCAGCTACCCACACAAACACCAAAAATCAAAGGAGTGCACAATATGCGGCAACTCCAAGTTGCACACCGACTCCATCTGCGACCTTTCCCGAGACTCAACCTGTGAAGACCTAGGTTGTGCGCAAAACTACCTCGTTCAACGTTGTCGACGGAACCAAGAAAATAAACCAATGGTCCACATTGGTCTGTTTGCCTCGGGAGATAGTGTTGTCAAATCTGCTGCGCATCGGGATGCCATTAGCAGAGAAGCTGGGGTTATTGCGTTCGAGATGGAGGGCGCCGGTGCGTGGGATGCCATTCCGTGTGTGATCATCAAGGGAGTATGTGATTATGCGGATAGCCATAAAAATAAGCTCTGGCAGGACTATGCGGCGATAACGGCAGCCGCTTGTGCGAAGGCATTTGTACATCAGTGGTAATAATAACTAAAGAATAATTTGGTATATAATCGCTGTAATCTCAGCACCGTACAAGGTTCAAGATGTGATCAACATATCGATCCCAGTGGTTTTGGTCAGATCCCCTCACAATTGTCTCTTTCAAAAGACCGATATACCTGACCAACCCGGGGAATCAATTTCCTGGCTCTCTGTTTGCTGGTCCCAATTGCATCAAGAGATCCCTTCGAGACAGTAACAGGCCCTCCGAGTCAATAACAGGTAACCCGTTCTCCTTCCTCCGTCGCATCGTTCCTTGCTTCCAGCTCCGAAACTCGGTCGCACGCTGCTCCATGGGCGAAAGTCCCCCGTAAAAGTTCTCCGGATCCATCACCTGAAGTCCGTCCAGCATGGAATCAAGCTCCAACCCCGCGACGACGACCCCATCAACGCACACCTGTATGCGGCCAATGCGCTCATAAAAGATCCCCGCACACCAGTCCGTATCAAAGCTAAGCCTGAGCAATGCCTCAAGTTCAGATGATATATATGAAGCAAGCCACTCAGGCCTCATGACCGGCACCTTCGTTACCAGTGCCACCTGGTCAAACGACAACGCCGCTTGAGAGGTATAATACTCTTTCGTCATCCACTTATTAAACTTAACCTCTGGCCCTGCAACCCTCTGTCCCTGCCACGGGCTTGGCGTCTGACAATCCAACCGAAGTGTCTCAATGACGGTTCCCCTATCCGTGAACTTCTCACTAAGCGCCCTCCTCGTGTTTACAAAGCCATACAAAACAATCTCATCAGGGGTCACGCTATTCCCCCAGGACTGCAGAATCGACTCAAGCTTCGCCAGCATTTCCTCCTCGTTCATGCCATACACTCCAGCATTCCGCTGAAACTCCGCCGTTTTCGTCATTCGTGTCAAACACCTCGTGGACGGGAAACATGCCCCTCGCTTGAGGATTCGCTCCAAAACACTATAGAACCGATTTGCAAATGCCGGCGGGGTCCCATTAGAATGTGCCCGGGCCCCGGTTTCCCTGAAAGCATTTGTGTGCTGGTAAGGGGAGGGTGCGGACCCAAATACCCGAAGATTAACCGTTAATTGACCAATACAGGCGGACTCAATAGGGACAGAGAGCCAGGTTGGCCAGAGATAGTGCTCTTCCACGACCATGAGGTCTAGGGAGTACGACAGGGGAGAGCGCGAGATGATGGCTTTTGTCTCTGTGGCGAGCTGGTGGTTCACGAGGAAGAGGGCCTGTGCGGCTGGGATTGTCCATTCTGGGACCCTCTCGTAACTGACATTTTGGTGGCTGAGGGAGATGTATTTTAGATCGTGGAGCTGGACGCGGTTTGTTGGGTAGAAGGGGCCGTCGGGGGGCTGGCGGGAGGAGTAGAGCACGAGCTTGAGGATTTCGTCTCGGAGTTCGCGCGGAATACTCAGGAGGGAGTGTGGCATGTTTAAACTAAGCTTTTTTATTGGGGGAGGTTCATTAAACTTGCATAGGAGGAGACGAAAGTGAGGTCTTGGGGATTGGGAGCCTATCGGCGTGTTGTTGTTATGTTGCTGCCCGATTGCTGCCTGACAGGGATGAGGCATGAGAACCTCTTCCCTATCGCCAGGTGGAAATGGTAGAGCAACCTTTGCCTCTCAGCACCTTTGATTTATTATGTTATGTTAATGAATATAAAAAACCACTAGGAATATCAAAGCCACGCTACGACCATTAGGCAAAATGATCCACGCCTCAGAAGATCCCAATGATCGATGGGCGCACGGACCCATCAATTGTGCCATACGCTTTGACACAAACAATCCTCGACAACCCCATAGCTCGAGGTGACCACCTTAATCAAACCTCCTTTGTGGAAGAAGGTGGGCTCGAAAAAAAGGTGAACATGCTACAGATATGTTGTTCCCTTCGTTGTGCGTAGATTAAAGAAGTATCTGTAGTAAAAGCTATGATAACTTATATATAACTTTGAAAAATATAGATCCACAGTAAATCTAAAAATATATCGTCATGATGGGTATTATGAGGCTTCAATTTCTACCATACGCACAATTATGAAATATATTCCATCATAATTCACAAAGGATTCTCCTGTGGGGGAAAGTAAATACTATCCAAGAGGCTCTTCCCGGTGTTGACGTGGAGTGCCGATCCTGTCGCGATCAGCCGAACTGTCGGCAAATTCCACCGATCATTTCGTCCCCCGAAAACGCTGGCTTCCCGCTTGATCCTGCTCCAATCAGGTCCATTGCTTCCAAATTGTTCCTTATCACTAGCTACGGTTAGTGATAAGATCCCCGGTGGCTACATGCGGAAGTGGATTTGGATCCGACAAGGCTATGAGTTCCATGCACAAATCCGAGCATAGCCCCAGAGTTCCAAAGAGCCTTGATACAGTAGATCGCCATTATTGGGCTTGGCACCAAACAGGCCCCATCCAAGAATACCTTTCCACTCGTCTGATAATTGGAAGCTGAATATATCCCTATGTGTGATATTGGAGTGAGTCTTGGATGGCGACCAGCTTGTTCTTTCTAATGATTGCTTTTGTCAGGGAACGGAATATCATCAATGTTGGCAATAGTATTTTCAATGATAGGACTTGAATTGTGATTTGATATGCTATATTAACCAGGAAGAGAGCCTTGTTTGAAAGAAAACGAGGCTCTGGCTTCTTTGTTTGCCTGATGATCCTTAGGAGGGGATAGTGGGATTTAGTGCTCCTCAATGCGAATAGGTTCTCTGCTCATCTTTGTGGACCCAGTTCTCGAAGGATGGCATTTATTAGCCTCGTAGGACCATATATTCCGTGGCCCCAGTAAGGCGCGAAGGAAGAGACAGCAAAGAAGTTAAAAAAAAAGACAGGCCTGTAAAAAGAAAAAGAAAACCTCATTGCACCCAGTTCGGTATCCAATGGCACCTCACCGAGCCTTTCCTCCAGGTCGGTTTAAGACAATGAATGATTGGCTGTTGATGGGTGATCGACATTGTGTACAACAACGTACCTGGGCAATAGCCTTGATGCTCACGATATGCGATCTACGAGGTGCTTTCTTTTTGACAATTGGTTCCTAGTACTTCCTATAAGGTTTCCAACCCGCCTACGGTATTCATCTGTGACTAATAACAATTTCTGCATCTCCAGGTAGGTCGTTTTTTTGTTTTTTAGCCTGTATGACCCACCTCAGTCCAGCACCTCCTGCCGAGAAAGTAGGAGGCTATATTTGTACCTCGCATGTTCGCCAGGGTAACTAGTATCCCATCCCCCAAGACAGGTGAGATATAAAAGGGCCTTGCTGTCCGCGCAAGAAACAGGAAGAATCATCGACAGAAATCTATCATCTAGTGAAGCCTTCAAAAAACCCGAAGATTCTCTTTACCATTGTCCCGTTTCCCCTCGTCATCATCCAACAATGCATTTTTACAAGACTCTCTTTGCTATCCCGGCTATAGTTGCCATGGCTGCTGCAACCCCCCGGCCAGTTGAGGTATACGAGTCAATTTCACGTTGAACCCTTCCCATCCGTCTGGTCCATAGTTATATGTCGGTGTTTACATATCATCCTCTTGTAGGATAACCTCCTTGACAACTGCAATGATCACATCGGTGACTGCTACAGCAATGATTGTGGACCCAGCTTCCAGGACCCGAGTGATACGATTGGTGTATGCACCGGAGGGACATTCAATGGATGCCCCTGTGCGAAATGCGGTGGTGGTAAAGGCGATGTCGGCCCCTGTGATTCGGGTGAATGCGTGGGTCGCCAGGGTGTTTGTACGGCTGGAAAGTACCAAGGATGCCAGTGCGAGTGAGAGATGAGAATAATCAAGTGGTTTACGGGGGGAAGCTGGCGGCATGATGTAGATGAGCAGACTAGGTAAACCGGGGCCCAATCGAAATCACGCGATTTTTTTACTTTGTTTATCGGGAATTGAATGAAAGACTTTTATGGTAGAACCATACCGATAATTCATAGTTGCATGCCTGTAAGCGTGATAACAGGAACTGAGATATTGAGAGGTTCGAAGATCATAGAAAGCCCCCTCAAAGTAGCCACTGTGCGAGGTAGTATGTCCCTACAAATTTCCAGTTAAAGATCGAATGTAGGCGCTTATTAGCCTAGTTTTTGCCTAGATTCCTCTTTCCTCGTGGCTTCAATTAGAGCTTTAAATCCAGGATTCGCCGTCCGTCCGCCCCAGCTTCACGCCCCTCGCTTTCATCTCTCCTCGCCACGTTGGCAACATACCTGATCCACTTCCCACATAAGCCTGATTACAGAATCAACGGTCACATTCGACCATAGGGTGTGGAGAACAGGGCTTCCCGTCCGCTCAGCCGTACTTAAGCCACACGCCGGTCTGTTAGTACTATGGTGGGTGACCACATGGGAATCCGGACTGTTGAATGTTTTTGCCTCTTTTTGTTATTTTTCCTTGGATATTTTCCTCATTAGAACTCTCAGAGCCTTTTTGCGACCTGGTTGATCGTCCAAGGCCCAAGCCAATGCCCGAACTTTCATTTCCGAGAGCTTTTTCGCCCCAAATGTATCAATATCCGCTCTGTTTCCAGGCTCCAGGATGAAGTATTTGCTACCAACAATCACCAATACATACACGATGCTGATACAAGCCTGGCATTGGTTCCCCTCGATAAAGTTCCTACATCTTCGGGCGACGGTTGGGGATAATATCGCCCTCGTCTGTTTACCAACACGAAGAATCTAGAGGGCCCAAGCTGCGGGCTATAGGAATGCCAGCTTCGCTCGTGAAGAAGATTTTCTGATGGCTGGGGAACGGGGTGCAGTCACTGAAGTGCAGTACCTGGTTGGCGGGCGCGGCTTAGAGATAAGTTGTCAGTCACTCTCACAACCGAATCTGAAATTCACTGCATTTTGTCCGTTTTGGGCCTTATTATGTTTTTGACTCTGGGGCCAGGCTAAACTTAAAATAGGGACCTCAGGAATTTAAAGCCAGAGTTGCAATACTGGATAAAGTCTTACTGATTTCGACTCTCCCCTACCCGTTTATCTCCTGGTATCCCCTGCATCACGGTCTTCCGGATTCCATCCACAATCCTTCCTCTTCCTATCTATTCTCTTGGCGTTAAATCTCAGTCCGGGCGAAGGACACGAAGAAATGTCCCAACAGCATGTTTGGGATGCCATGCGATTATTATCATTCATGTCGCAGGCTGAAATATCCAGCGCACTACGCGGAATACCCTTGTTCGAAGTATCCTGGTTCGGGGCAGCTGGGCCCCCTGCACCTCCCATCTCCCCAAGACCCTTCGCTCGTTTGGCATCAGACTTGGACTCGCCAGGTATTCAAATGCAGCGTTTGTTCATGCAAGATCCTTTCGAACCGAGTAAGCCGGCCTTTAACATTTTTGAGGAGCTTTACGCTGAGCCTAACAGCGGCAGAAGATTTTTGAAAGCGCATCCCCACGAGCCACGGCTGAATGACGCATGGCTGAAATCGACCGATAACATGTGGAAGGCAATTGAAAAGAATGGCACTCGGAAAACAGGCCCACGGAAGTCTGTGAACACGGTCCTGAACGGTCAAGTAATGCGGGTTGCAATCAAGACTGCAGTTTTCAATGGTGTATGGCAAAGTGCGGCGATAACTGCCGCCTTCGACATCAAGATGATTTTCGACGGCGATTTTAAAGAGTACTTAATTAAGACCGGTGTCAGTGGGATATGCGGTGAGACGATTAGTGGCCTCTCGTCATGGATAGACCATCCATTTTTCAGCAACGGCATGGTCCTGGGTGTGATTGTGGGCTCGGCCTTTGGCGCAGTAAGCCTTCTATCAACTAGCGATTAGGCGCGCTTCGGGGAGGATTTTGGTCTGAGTATCGCGGGCAGAAGTTCAGCTTGGGGAGGGGGCGCGCGTTGGTGGCATGCTTGGGTCTTTCGCTGGGCCCATTGGGACAACGGTTGGAACAGCAGTTGGTACTATAGCTGCGGGCTACTTCGGGCGTCGGGTGGCTTTGAACATACCGGGCCTCGGCGGAAAGACGGAGCACGAGGTCCAGATGATGTATAAGGCCATCAAAGAGGGACTCGCCGGGGCGGGGTTAGAGCCAGACCCATCTCTATCACCAACCGAAGTTGTTACCGCCTGGATCCGAAAGAATATCGACCAGGGAGGAATCCCATTCCCGGTTCAAATAACTCAATCTATGGCAGCTAATGTTTTTAACCTCCACGACGCGCTCCATACTATGCAGAGTACCTCGCCAGAAAGGTTTGCTAGCTTTTTAAACGCGCTGCGCGAGGCCAATAAGCGCTGAATGCGAGGCACAATAAAAATACTACTTTTTGTTGTCTGGATTTCATTGTGTAAAATGGGGCCCGTGTGATCATGATATCTTACAAATTTGGTGTTGATCCTTACTAGATTGTTTAGATATCAATGGCTAGTTGAGTTAGTTGCGCTGGTTCGTGAGGTGAAGGGTGTGTTAATGCCTTGATTTATTTTACTCTCAAGTAGTTGCTAATAATACTCCAATGGAAGTTTCATAATACGCAAATATTAACTCGCTATTTCACCACATAGCCAACGAATTACTATCTCCAGATAAATCCAGCTCACTACCCCGTCTTGAAAGCTTGCGATGTAATACTGATAATATTTGGAAGCGGCTTGATATCAGGAGGAACAAACTCCATCCGCGCCCGAATACTCTCCCAAACATCAGTAGAATAATATCCCTTCCACGTTTCAGGGTTGATGCTGAAGAGCTCAGTGAAGGTGGCAAAACTAATCTCAGAAGCTGGGATATGGATAACCGGCTTTTTATCCTGCTTTTCATCCATAGACGTGTCAGAGGAGATCTCCACCTCTAGCGACTTTAACGCGGCATGCACGATTTGAATCCAGAAATACGTCTGCGTTTCAGAGTAAGGTTGGATTGAAGGGTCCACGACTCGGAGACGGATTGTGTTGGTCTGCAAGGAAGCAAGCGCATCTTTGATGACTTCCCCACGACGGAGCCCGGATGACAGTATATGCTGGGTGATGGAAAATGCGAACCGGAGAAGACGCTCAGGGTCCTCTTGGGCTACTGGCTTGGTAAGCTCAGACACAGGGGCAGGCTCCAGGATAGGGAATTGTTGGAGATCGGGAATCGTCCATGTTTCCTTGGCGTGTGGGCTCATGATGTGATCTTTGGAGTAGTATAGCGCCCAGAGTCTTGTGTTTCTAAGCTCTGGATTTAAGAGGAAAACATTATCAAACGCATATGGGTTCGGAAGGCCATTTACTTTCCACTTGATCTTGTAGTTCCAGATCGCAAGCTGGAGCTGCAAGAGCCAGAAGATTGTCATTGTACTGGGTGTTTTGTGAGTGGATTGTTCCTACTGGGGCATTTGGGGGTCAGGGATAGCAGGTGGGATCTGAATATGAATCTTACCGATGCTCTGTGTTTCTGAACCTGTCGGGTAGGGCCTCTCTCAGTCTCCTTAAGTGCGTGATAAAAGTGTCTGCTGCATCGAAAATGCTCTCTCCTTTCTGAAGGGACTCTAGAAGGATAAGATATCCGGCCCTGAGGTGGCTTCGATGGTCCCACCTGGGTATATCAGCCGCGAGAAAGGCGTTCCAGAAGGCCTGAGGGTTAGGCAACTCGTCTTCAGACATTTCTTTCTCAATGACGAGCTGAAGATCATCCTTGGTCATACTTTGTGGGTCCTGAATCATCTTTTGTGAGGCGGTTACCGGTGGCTTGATGTGTTTTATCTTCGAACCTGACATTGTAGCATAGAGTTCCATTAAGACATCCGTTACACCTTCGCCTGTTTTGGCGCTGAGCTTGTGGTCGAGGACCTTGTAATTAATCCATCTTTTGTACCCAGACAAGAATACCTCGTACAGCTCGCATTGGGCTTTGACTATCTCCGAAGCCGTCTCAGGGGGCAAGAGATCTTGCTTGTTCATAACCACCCAGAAATGTTTACTCTTGGCTATGTCCATGTCATCGAGGAAACGCCCCAGCCAATCTGGGACGCCTGGCCGCCAATCATCAGCGCAGTTGTGAACAAACAGGACTAAGGTGTCTGGCGTTAGATAATGCCGCAACAGTGGCAGGATTTTATCACATCCTGGATTAAAGGTTAGCTATGGAAAACTCTCCCACAAGGGTCTCTGAGCGCACCTCCAACATCCCAGAACGTCCACTGCCACCCTTTGGGATACTCAACTGTCTCGGTATTAAACCCGACTGTAGGGATGGTGGTTATGAACCGGTCGAGTTTCATGTGGTAAAGAAGTGAGGTCTTGCCGGCCGCATCGTTGCTGATTATGAGAACTCTGTATTCGGTGGACCGGAAAAGCCACTTTCCTAGCCCTTCAAACATGGTGGGCATGATGGGCGTTTGTGATGATACTGATAGATGTTGAGAGATCTTCTGGCGTGGAGACCTACTTTTAAATCTGCCAATTGCCTGGCGAAGGTAGAATCCAGATTCTTCGATCTGCGCTAAGATTGAACCCGACTCGTGTCGTATTTCCATTGGTTGTGCCGAAAAATATCGTATCGGATAGATTTGCGGCTGAACCAAATTTCTTGATGCCTGTAGACGGATCCCCTTCGTGTTACCCCATATGTTTTATCATGGACTCATACCCGAAGAGCCGTGTCTGCGAGAATAAATTCTCCTTGAGGCTGTCATAATTTGGCCCCGTCAATGGATAGGCACCCTTCATTTCATCCCTAGGTATCGGTGCCTGCTAAACTATTGTACCTTGGCAGCACCAATATACCCAGCATCTTCTGTGACTCTCCATGGGTTGTTCAACATCTGGGGTCGGGTTTGTCGCAACCCATCCATGGAAGGGATAAACCCTGCGTTGGGGGCACTCATTGCACACCTGCACACGGGGAACAAAAATCGTACCTCTCAGGGGTTATGGTTTCGATGGTGCCTGAAGATGAGGATCTTAATGTGCTCGAGATTTTATGTGAGGTCTTGAAGTATGGTGCTGCCTACCTGTGATGAGGCTCTCTCCGCACCAGCCAACGAACTCCATGTAGAGTGACCACGCTCGTTCATCAAAGGTGTTCGCATCAAATCGTTGAAAAAGAAAATGAAACAATACTTGAATACTTTCACGATATCGTTCAGTAGGTATATCCTAGTACAGGAAACTCCCCTTCTTTCATGTTTTCAAAAGCACTGGCTGCCTACCTACCTCCAAAGGAGTTTACCCACATGCCAATCCCCGACCGCAATGGCATCGGCGCTCATTCAAAATAACACCAACGGTTCATAGTTGTATGCACCTCGGAGCCGCCAGGGATTTAAAATATTGAGGTTAGAGGTTTGTACGAATTCCCCTCGAGGTATGAAATCGCATGTGCATACAACTTTCCAATTCAAAGTACACTAACGAGCTTACTCCTAGCCTTGATCATTTTCTCGGCCTTGTCACAGCCTGGAATTTATCGTATCCGATTCTTCGATGATTGACCATATTTTCCATGCGCCTTGGGTTGCTTCTTCCAAGGGTCGCACACGCAGCCTTTCGCGTGGTTGAGCTGGTGACTCCGCCACTTTCAAGTTGTTTCCTCCCTCTCCTCTCTCTCCCAGACGTGTTCTTTTTCTTTTCGTGCCTTCTGTTTCGAATCATAATTAATCACTGTTTTTCATCAAGGCCTCCCTATTTCCACCCGCCTCTAAAGTTGGCAAGGTACCACGACAATAAAGTGGGGAAAAGGAAAGAACGACGGAGAGTCAGCAACAACTACGAAAAGCCTTCCAGTCAGCGCATACACAGTCGCTATAATATGCCCCCTAGAAGTCGGGATGAGTGCGGCAGGATTCATGCTCGACGAAGAGTATTATCGAGTGACGCCCGCCCTAGGCGACAAAAACATCTATTTCATGGGGGAGATGGACGGCCACCACGTCGTGATCGCATCCCTCCCAGCCTCGTACATGGGCATAGCGCCCGTGGCCACGGTCGCAAGCCGCATGGAACAAGTTAGCCGTTGGACTGTGGGTTGTGGTGCATTTTTCCCTGAGCAGGACATGTAAGCGGCTGGTAAGCCAGGGAGCAGACCTAAATGCTCAAAACGATCATCCGTAATCGAGCAGGCCGTACAGCTTTGGAAGAGGCACAACAGGGATATTACGATAAAGCCGGTGCGTTTCTCTAAAATTATGGTGCCCTCGTCGGAGAAACTCTCTTGGTTCTGGCAGGAGCACGAGCTCTATCACAGTCTGAGACTTTCTTTTGACTAGACAAATAAAAACACATTGATTTTGCTCGCTGTGAACCATATTGTTGTTTACGCCCTGCAATGCGGCGAACCCTCTCCTGGTTGTCGGAGTCCATTCCCTCGCTGCTGCAGGAATTAGCATTTGTATCAAAATGTTCAAATCCCTCCGAAAATGAACAATCCATCCCCCCACGTTCCAGGATGAAGACCTAGTCTCGATCACAAACCACTACAACAATACAACAAGGCTCCTGCCAAAACCCGATGACGCCCATGGGGCATGCTTTTGAATCCCGTGAGCGTAGCTTCTCTCTTTGCTTTCGAAAGGGAAAGGCCCCTAGCTCTCGACGGTCATTTCATAGTTATGTTTCTACTACTGCGCCCTCTCTCGTGGCCGGTTCCCCCTGTGTGAACGCACGAATCTCGGGTATGCCGATGTTGGCACTGGTCCCAGCGATACTAGTTGTACTGGGTCTGGGAGGAACCCGATTTGGCTGTACCCGGGACTGGGACAAACCAATATGTGTGGGGTACTCCCTCTATGTTGATACAGTATATCTTTTCTTCAATGTGTGGGCGCATTATGCCTCCTCTGGCAATAAGCATTCCAAGAGGTTTAGAGTATAGTGGGGGCTACCACGCGATTCACATTCATATGCATTAGAATCTGCAGGCAAGAGGGCGGAAATGGATATTTCAACCCACTTTCGCTTCATCTAAGATGCAGGGCCTAGCCCTATCTTAGGTAGTTTATAGAATGTATGGAAGTCGCTAACCCACCTAAAGTCAGAGCTAATTAAATTCCATTCTTTCAGATCCCACTCCTGACTCCATAACTCCCTTCCTACCAGGAAAAAGCGACACTGAACCATGGTTTCCAAACATCGCCCGTAGATCCTATAATCACGGCCCCGCCTCCCAGGACCCCATGGAACTACCAGATAAAATATTAATAGGAAGGTCGGTCCGCGCCAAGAAAGCAGCATGATTTTCCCCCAATATTCTAGAAAAAGGACTTATAAGTCCTTCTCACCCGGATCCCCGGGCAATGTTCCGCAACCTCCAATTGCGGAGATGCATTCCCCATCCAGCCTAGGCGAATTCCCCCCTTAACCACCCGATGCAGCTTTATTTCGCTTATGCCACAATTATCCCCGGCAAATGCGGATACCAGGGCAACGGTCTCGAGTCTAGACTCCCAATGCGTTTAAGGTTAAGATTGCCCTTGTGCGCATTTGGAATCAAACTCAATCACGGGGTGATGCCAATTTTTTTTTTCTTTTTTTTTTTTTTTTTTTTTTGTTGAGGGTGGTTGCTCAGCTGACTGACCCCTGCCGATTACAGCTTACCTGTGGGGACCTATCCGATCACGGGGACGGACATGTTTATTTGCAAGAGTGTGGGTTTTTGAGTCATGCGGACTGTTTCAAAGCAGAACTTCCTTGACTTCTCTTTTGGGTATTGAGCTGGAGTCGAGACTCTTCTTTTCTCTTTCTTTGTCGCCCTTTACTCCTCTCGAGGGGTAAATATAGTCAAATGGCACACGAGTTGGAGTTGGAGTTGGAGTAAAGTAAGGAAAGCAGCAGAATAATGAGGATAATTGATTGCAAATCAACAGGAGCGAGAAACAGTCCAGCTCCTTCCCTCGTTCCAGAAGCTTGGAGTAAGGTGTTAATATCTTAAAATAAAGACTGCAGGGGGCCCTGACCCAAAAGTGTCCGCCCTGGTCCGTGCAGATCAACTGCAATTGACCAATAAAGGGCTGTTCTCAGTGCATGAGATAGATCTTATTGGTTGCAAAAGATGTGATTCAGCCCCACCACAGCTCAAGCTTTTCCCGGCTGGTGCAGTGCAAACCGATCAAACAGTGGAGAGCTCAGTCGACGCGAAGGAAGCTGGGCGATTGTCCACCTGATCAGCCAGATGGGCGACGTGGGATTTTCATCATTTTATTCACCACCCTCTGTACGAGGTTGCGTGTGACCCGTTGCAATTTTCCAGCAGCATGAAACCGGTGAACTGCACATGGTCACCGAATTTCTGTAAATGCCGGTTGGGGCTCCGAGCCGAGTTCCGTTATTGGTTCGAGTGGCAGAGAGTTTGGCAGAGAGTTTGGCAGAGTGTGGACGTTTGGCAGGGGTTTTGCGCAGGGGACCGCAGGCACAAGTGGAGCGGTTCCGATTTGGCGGTAAGGTACTTTTTTGCCCCTGCACTTGCACGCTCAGGGCTGGTCGGAAATTACCCCTCGAGGCTGAAGTGCGCGATATCAATATCAATTATCAAATTGTATTATTGTTGACTATAAGGCTAGTGAGAACTATTTATGACTTATTATGATTTATTAGACACGTTATTTCGTAAAAGATCACATGGACTTGTTCCTGTTGACCGCTTTTTGACTAGAGTGGATCTTACTTCATCGGAAGAGTTTTCATGACAAACTCTATACCGAGGCAAATCAGTGGGTCAGGGGTGGCAACAGCACTCCACCAAATTTATTTATTTTAAGAGCTGAGGCACTCCCCGTCTCCTTCCTCGTCATCCATCCCACCCCGTCTCACAGCAATGGCCCCCCTCCGCCTCCGAAGCAAGAACCTCTCCCGGATCGCGTGTGAGCACGATGTCCGCATCCCAACATACCCCCGCGGCCCAGCCGTCAAAGAAGGCATCGTCCACGTCGGCGTAGGCGGCTTCCACCGCGCCCATCTGGCCGTCTACATCAACCGTCTGATGCAAAACTACGGCACGCACAACTACGCCATCTGCGGCGTCGGCCTACAACCCGGCGACATCGCCATGCGCGACGCCCTCGAAACCCAAGACCACCTCTACACCGTAATCGAACGCTCCGCCAGCGGCAGCACCGCCCACGTCATCGGCAGCATCAACTCCTACCTCTTCGCGCCCGATGACCGCGAAGCCGTGATCGCCAAGATGGCCCACCCCGACACCCGCATCGTCTCCCTCACCATCACCGAAGGCGGCTACTACCTCAACGAAAACACCCACGAACTCCTCACCGAACACCCCGACATCCAACACGACCTCGACCCAGCCAACGAGCGAACCCCCCGCACCACCTTTGGCTTCCTGTACGCTGCGCTGGCGCGACGATACAACCAGGGCCTCCGCCCCTTCACCGTCCTCTCCTGCGACAACATGCAGAAGAACGGCTCCGTCGCCCGACACATGCTCACCTCCTTCGCGCGCCTCCGCAACCCCGCCATCGCCAAATGGATCAGCGAGCGCGGCGCCTTCCCCAACTCCATGGTCGACCGCATCACCCCCCAGACCCAACCCGCCGACAAAGCCGACCTTGCCACGCACCTCGGCGTCGAGGACGCCTGGCCCGTCGTCACCGAACCCTTCATGCAATGGGTGCTAGAAGACCAATTCTGCGACGGCCGCCCGCCCTTCGAAAAAGCCGGCGTCCAACTCGTCCCAGACAGCCACACGGTCGAGAAATTCGAGATGCTCAAACTCCGCCTCCTAAACGGCGGACACTCGGCAATGGGGTACGCGGGCCAACTGGCCGGATTTGAATACGTACACGAAGTCATGCAGAATCCCGTCTGGAATGCATTCGTGTGGCAACTCATGCAGAAGGAGATCAAGCCACTGCTTCCTGTGATTCCGGGCGTGGATATCGACGACTACTGCCGGACGTTGATTGAGCGGTTCTCCAACCCCACGATTAAAGATCAGTTGCCCCGGATCTGTCTGAATGGGACAGGGAAACTGCCGCAGTTTATTATGCCGAGTATTGCGGAGGCGATCTGGGTGAGTGGGCCGTTTCGACGGCTGTGCTTTATTACGGCGGCGTGGTTCCATTATTTGAATGGGGTCGATGATAGTGGGAAGCCGTTTGAGGTGGATGATCCGATGCGCGAGGAGTTGCAGGCGAAGGCGCGGGCGGGGGGCACGAACCCGGCGGCGTTGCTGAGTATTAAGAATTTGTTTGGGGATGATTTGAGGGGGGATAAGCGGTTTGTGCAGGAGTTGACGGATGTGATGGAGGTTATTGCCAGGGATGGTATTATGAAAACGCTTCCGAGGTATGTCGAAGTGGACTGATTGCAGTCAGTACTTGGCTAGGCGCACTCGGATTGGGGCGCGAAGGAGTTTTTTTTTTTTTTTGTTATTTGCGAGCCTTGTTTTGCTTATATGGTTTAGGCTTTTTTTTTCTTCTTTCTTGTATAAAAAGCGTGTCAGGACATGTACCACATAGAGACAAAGAGCTATAGACCAAAAATAAAATTTATAGACAAAAATCCGTCAGCACTCACTTTGTTGTAATATTACGATTAACGCATAAGCAACTGTGTTTTTGCAAGTCTAATGGTATACAATTTAACCACCAAGAGACCTCGACCAGAGAAAATATATTTATTGTCGACGCTGTCGCCCGCGCCCGCGACCGCCTCACTGCCTCGCCTGTGGGGAAACGAAACACGACCAGGGTAAAACGGATATCTATCTAGATGTCTTGGATAGACCGTCAAATATGTTTGGAATTGTTGTATCTAACGATACTATAGTCATCGATAGTCGTGGGTTTAATTCCATCGCGGTGTTCAAACTTGGTCGGTGGGTAAAGCACCAAAGGCAAGCCGGCGCGCCAAGGCCCAGGCCAGACACAAAAAGTTTATCGGGGGGAACGGGTCCACTATGCAAAGAGGCTGTTACTTGCCAGGGCAGGCCAGGGCAGCGTATCTTTACTTATCCCGGGGGTGCGACGGGGTTCTACGCGCGGACCGGTGCCTGGAGAACTCACAGTGGGGGCAATTGGATGGTCGCATGTGCCTGGCAGGGTCTAGACTGATAAAAGCAAACCCTGGTGATTTTTTTTCTATATTATTGCTTCGCATAAACTGCCCACTTTGATGAAATCCATCTACTCTCATAATAAAAAATATATGAGTGGGGCGGTGGGGTTCGGAAGTATCATGAAGTATCATCCTTCCTGGATGTCACCCCATTGATGATTACGTAGGGGTCAGAGAAGACAGAACTTAAATTGCTCGACGCAGTCAATGGACACTTATATTTTCCATCCACACTGAGAAGTTCTTGAAGATGTTCCTTTGTTTTCGCTAATGATAGCTAGGGGAGTTGAGAAGCTGTTGCAATTGGCGGCACAATACTACTCGCCCTGAGACGCACACTATTCATCTCCTTTAGTTCTTGGTTTTGTCAGAAGCCACAGCGATGAAGGGCTTCTCCGGAACCCTCCAGCAATCTGCCTCGACGGGCTCCGGTACCAACGATGACGGGCCATACGATGAAGAAGGTCTCTACTGGCACTCCGGCATGTGGCGCGGTCGGCGATCAAAAGTGCCGGGAAAGAAGGTCCTATGCTTGCTCCTGGTAGACCTGATACTTATCGGGCTGCTAATCAAATCCCTCGAACCTCTCATTACCCTGCTGCGCCGGAACAAAGAGCTCTTCCAGCCTCGAGTTGCCCTTTCCAACCTGGATATCTCCGGTCCCTTGCGGCGAACCAACGGATCACGCCAGATCCCCCGAATCCTGCACCAAACCACCGCCACGAAAGTGATTCCAGACGCCTGGATCCAGCCACAAAGGAGTTGCATGGATACATATTCGGATTTCGAATACAAGGTAAATTGCTCTTCACTCAGTAATTCCAACCCCCTGTGTCGCGAAGGCGGGAAACTAATGCCAGAAAATCACTAATTGGGGTCAATAGCTATGGACTGATGAGTCAGCTCGCGACTTCCTATCTGTTGAGTATCCTTGGTTCTTGGATACATGGGATAGCTACCCGTTCCCTATTCAGCGTGCGGATGCTCTTCGATATTTTGTCCTGTACCACTATGGGGGTGTTTACTTGGACATGGATACGTGGTGTCGTCGGGCCATCCCTCTTCCCAGACTTGAATCAGAGACAGGGATACACCGTACCATTTTAAAATCCACGATACCGACTGGTATAACAAATGACTTCATGATCGCATCCGCGAAGCACCCAGTGTATGCAGCGGCGATCGCCAAACTGCCCCTCTCTTATGCTGCTATAACACAGCATGCTCTGAAGCGGCTCTGGGCTCGGCTCCAACCCCACGGCGCGATCATGTTATCAACGGGACCTCTATTCCTCTCATTAGTCGTCAAAGATTACCTACTTCAGGTTGAGCAGCTGTCATTCCCCTCGCCGACGGTAGGGGTCATTAATGCCACTGAACTGGCGCCGTATCTGACGGACCTGGAGGGCGGCACTTGGCATCGAGGAGACACAAAAATCTTGATGTGGATTGAAGATAAACCGTGCATATGGTTCGGCGCGGGAGCAGTCGTGCTTGTCGGTGGGCTCTATATTTTAGATTATTTGCTCATCAAGGTCTTTGAATATCGCCCTTGGAAAGTCGCCACTCACGGCCTCAATCCAGTCAAGGGGATCTAGCTTGAACAGAAATGAAGTCGTCTCATCATGATCTCCTGCCTTGAGACTATATTTTCAC
The DNA here is from genome assembly GCA_027569045.1 of Aspergillus biplanus. Taxonomy (NCBI): domain Eukaryota; kingdom Fungi; phylum Ascomycota; class Eurotiomycetes; order Eurotiales; family Aspergillaceae; genus Aspergillus; species Aspergillus biplanus. The sequence continues at coordinate 462,409 of JAPDEJ010000016.1, forward strand.
CTCAAGCTCGATGTCTCTCGCCAAAATATGGCTTTTCGATACACTATACTTCAAAAAATATCTTAAATTAAGATGAGACGGTGACGAAAACGTCCGAATAAGGCGGGAGTCCGCCTTGGCCTTGAGATTATTCGCGCGATACGTATAGACGCGACGCCTCCTGCCTCCAATAGGTATATTGGTGCCCGAGGCAGAGATTGCCTCTCCTCCAACACCTGCTGTATTATACCCAACCAACAAATATAAAACACCATTAAAGGAAAATATCAGGCAGGATATTGTTAGGGAAATGAATATCAATAGACATATATAGTCTACCTTCAACATGTAAGGGGTTGTTATGGTATATTGGGTGTTGGGTACTCGGGCTACGATTATGTATAAGCTGAAGTATGATGAGTGGTGTTCGACCTGCTCTCTTCTTTCTCCTTGGCTGTTCGGTTACAGTAGGATGCCGCGTTGACCAGTGCTAGGCCCATGATAACATCTAAAAGAGGGGGAGTATCAATACTTCATGTCCCTGGCTTCCTTCCCGATTAGGGTACCCGGGCGGCGCTTTCACTTGCCGCTCCTGATTCTGCCCCACATCCTTCGGAACATTGTAACTCCGACATTGACCAGCAAGTGCAGCCGCCTCAATAATTTCCCAATTTCCACGGGCAGTGGCAAGGATAATCTCAATGATAGTCCACGGACAACACTGCCTACATTTTTAGTCTACTATTTTGTCTAGGCTATGTGAATCATGCATAGTAGCAGAAACTGTTTCTGTTTCCTCAACCACGAACGGTAACAGAGGAAGGGTAATCACCCCGTTTTCTCCTTCTGTCACGCGTGGTCCGACGCTCTACGAAAGACACAGTGAACATGGGCCCCACCAGTAGCGATGGCCCCGTAAGTAGCAGTAAGGCTCAATGGAAACGGACCAGGTCGGGATGGTAGGTTCCAGCTTCCTTTGATATGTGGCCACAGCTGACGTCTTTCAGCTTGTTGTGCCGCCGCCGTCGCCGGAAATGTGAGGACTCAATGCCATATGCGAGACCATTCCCAATCTTAGCCAAAATGGACTACTTACTGAGCGTGCATTATTCCCATCGTGAGCAGGTGATGGCGCACGTCCACGATGTAGGAATTGCCAGCAACGCGGCACGACTTGCCAATGGGGCCTGAAGGCCTCATTCCACCACTCCCGCAATTTTACTCTATCCCGTGGTGATGAAGCTTCTTTGAGTGCCATCGAGAACGGACGTGGCATCGAGTATTCCCCTGCCAAGACGGCTCCAAAGGTTTGTTGCGCCTTTCTACTTGCCCCCATAACCAGAGTTGGCCCATGCGTCATGATACTAAACCTGGCTCCAGATAATCGACGAATCAGAGGAAATAGCTAGTACTTACCTTGTTCTGGATGATGACCATGCTTCTAGTTTGATTTTAGATCAGTCACACGAGGCTCATGAACCAATTGAAAACGAGGACTATGGGGAAGAATCCGTTGTAGATGCTGCTACCGCATTGACGACATTAGGAAGATCCGGGGAGACCGACACCGAAGACAGCCCCAGCGGATTTGACATTTCCTTTATTCATCCACAAGATATATCCACACCGAACACTACGAACAGAAGCAATGGATTCGAGGTCAGCGGTGCAATTGATTCTCCCCTAGGCCCCGTTGGGCCGCCTCTTGGGCCCGTCCTGCTCGACTACGGATTTTCCCCAGCATCTGTTTCCCGCCACTATCCGCACTTCGGAATAACCGCCCAAGAAACAGAACCCTACGTTCCTCCGTTCTCACTTGGACAGGCGGTCTGTAATGATGATCCTCTACCTCCGGAGCCCTTGTTACCGGTGTCTAGTGCGGAAAAGGCTCATCTTATTTCCTTATTCATGCGGGAAACTGGTACGTGGTGCGAAACAACAGATTCCGAAATGCACTTTACCATGCGATCCATCCATTCCATGATGAAGTCCACCGCGTTTTCGGCGGCTGCAATGTCTCTCGCCTCGCGCCAGCTTGATAACGCTGAGCGACGGCAACGACCAGTCACGCTAGAACTGTATCAATATACCATCCAGCTTCTTCTCAGACAAGACCCTGCAAAGGCAGATGCGGCTATACTCGCGACCTGTACCCTACTGTGTGTCTATGAGATGATGGCGTCCGAGGTGCATGAATGGCGACGACACTTGAAGGTCCGTCTGCCTCTCCATTCCCCAGGTCCATATTCTAATGTGATTTTTCTTGTAGGGATGCGCCGGTCTTCTGCTAGCGAAAAGGTGGAATGGGTCAAGTCAGGGAATCGTGAAATCCTGTTTTTGGGCATTCGCGCGAATTGGTATGTAACCAACAGAAAATTGAGCGGGAGGATAATGGCTAATGTCGTTCTAGATGTATGGGCCGCCTTTACAAGTGGAAAGACAACGCTCATCCCCACCGACTTCTGGTTCGATGACATGTCCGTTGAATCACTGGCCACAAAGGGCGACGTGGGCGAGTTTTGCAATTTGGCCATCTTGACCTTTGCTCAAATTGTCAATCTGCTGGCGTCCCCTGGATTTGGTGTGAGAGGGACCCAATATAGCCTAGCCATGTCTGTTTCCAAGCTATGGGACGAGCTTCAGATGTGGTACAGGCTCCGTCCCCAGGAAGTATGCCCGTTGCTGAGGGATCCTTCCTCTTCTTCAAGGGTGTTCCCAACTGTAGTGTATACCTCTGCCTCATCTAGTAAGTCTATCCCTCTCTACCGTGGTCGTTCCCTTCTAAGCCTGATTTACTAGTCTGTGGCAATACCTTCTACCATACTGGGTCCATGTTACTTTTACAAACTGGGCTTCTTCGAGCAGCAGACCTTACCTCGACCGCAACCGAAAATGCCGTATGTCGTTCTCTTCATTTTCCTACGTCATATCTAAATTCGCTGGATCGTCTATAAGACTTATAAAGGAAACAAAATTAACTTCCACACTTTTCTAGACTAATATTGTTTGGCATGCACGGGAACTTTGTGGCATATCCATGTCGAACCCATCCCAGTAAGTACATCGAAAATTCACCTCCAACTTTAATAACATTGTGATATATCAGCGCCAATTGGGTCAACCACCTTCAACCACTATATATCGCAGGCACGGTATTTTCTGAGAAGCCATCATCTGCATTCACTCGACCCGAACCATCACTGCAGAACTGGCCACAGTTTTACCCGTCACCAGTACGTCCCAGCCTCAGAGGGTCGACAGTCCCTAATCACGATCTGTCGTCAACTAGCACGATAGAAGAGGATTACCCTACGGAGAAAATTCTCCTCCTCAAGCACCTCGCTCGAATTGAGAGTGAAACAGGCTGGAAAACTTCCGACCGGGCAGCAGATCTCAGGGCGCTTTGGGGGTTCTAACCGAAGAGAGTTAAATCCTATAAAAATAGCTGCACCCGCTTTTACTACCTTACAACGCACGAAGGTTAAATTAACAATAAATCTCCTTGATTTAGCGATATGCCCCGTTATCTGTCTACTGCCGAGCATACGCTTGCATGACAACAGGAGAAGAAAAGAATGTGCGGACATCTCCCACGAAGAGGTCTGGTCGCTCAAGACTCGAAAAATGTCCACCACGCTCATACTCCCTCCAGTACTGGATGTTGGCAACTTGCGCGGCCCAATCTCGAGGACACTGCGAACCATATTAGCGACTTAGCCTCCATTATCGTCTAACAATAATCCATCGGGATTGACTTACGTGTAACTGCTCCTTCGCATACATACTCACCCCACAAGGAGCCGAAACATACGTCTCAAACGCCTTCTCCGCCTCCCGCGCACCACGACCAAACGCTTCCCGATAAAACCTTAGCCCAGGAGTCGCCCCCTGAATCCAATGCATCATCACCAACGTAATGATATCGCTATCACTAAAAGCCTCATGCACATCACCCCAATCATGAAACTTCTCCACAAACCACGCCAGAAGCCCGATCGGAGAATCTCCCAGCGCAAATCCCAGCGTCTGCGGCCGGGTCTTCTGTTGCCCAAGATACCCGCTCTGGTCGTGCTCGAAATTGCGGCGCACACGGAGCGCCTCGTGCTCGAAGTTAGAGTATGTCAATGCAGACAGACACCAGCGGAGATAGGCCCGAGGCGCAGACCAGAGCGTGGGCGGGGGCACGGGGAACATGTTCAAATGCTGTGCCCGCACGACCTGGGGGTATTGGATGGCGATAGACCGGGTGATGAACGAGCCGAAATCGCCACCCTGGGTCACGAATTTGGGGTATTGCAGTATGTCGGTCATTAGGATTTTGTATGCGCGTGCGACCACGTTCGGTCCCACGCCAGACTTGGTCGGGGCGGGAGAGAAGCCAAATCCTGGGATCGAGGGCGCGATGAAGTGGAATGCTGGGTGTTTGGGGTCATCTGGTGAGGTTAGTGGTTGGATAACCCCTATGGCTTCAACGAAGGACCCGGGCCACCCGTGGGAGAATAGCAGTGGGATGGCATTTGGTTTGGAGGATCGGGTGTGGGTGTAGTGTAACACCAGTGGGCCGTAACCTGGGACGTCCAGCTTGACTATGAAATGGTTAAAGGCGGTGTTTAAGCGTCGCTGCGATCTCTTGGTTAGAGAATATCGTTTTATCACTAGCAGGAGGATATTCAGACGTACCTCCTCTACTTCCCAGTCGTAGTTATCTTTCCAAAACTCTGCCAATTGCTTCACGCGCGAAACCTTGGCTCCCTGGGCCCAGTTGTTCTTGTCAAAATCGGTCTGTTCTTCGGGATATCGACTCAGAGCCAACTTCTGTTTGGTCAGGTTGAGTAGATCCTGGTCTAAATTTAGTGTGTAGGGTACGGGAACGTTGAACTGCAAGTCCTGTAGTGGAATTGGAGATTTCAAGCCCATTTTTCTTGATCTTGTGATTTGGGATGATAAAAAAATAGTGGAGTGGGAAAGAAAGAGATGAGCTACCTTTATCAAAAAATGGGTAGCGAAGAAACAGGGACCATATTGCGCTTATACCAATAGCAAAGTCTCCCACTATAACAATTAGTCGCCTGCCTTTGCACCTTCATCACGGATTTAAGAGTGTTGTGGGTTCTGGAGCGCCTCGGGTTGCCTGTTGGACACACGACAAGTGTAAGCGCTCGACATGCTTGGCGCTGCCAGTGTGGGAGATACTGAGCCGCTGTGGGCAAAGTAGAGCACATAAATAACAACATTGTCCAGCAAAAAGCTCGGTTTATCGCACTGAGGTCTTTGTAAGGGAATTTGTATTTCTGTTTGTTTTGCCTGTGGATATCCTACCAATCGAAGCAATGGCTCAAAACAAAGAAGTCATCATTATCGGGGGTGGGATATCCGGCCTTGGAATGGCCATTCAACTCAAACGACTCTTAGGCCACGACAACTTCACCATCTACGAAAAATCGGACAACATTGGCGGGACATGGTGGCATAATCGATACCCTGGCTGTGCTTGCGATATCCCGAGTCATTTCTATTCCTACAGCTTTGCCTTGAAGCATGATTGGACGACGATGTTTCCGGGCCGCGACGAGCTCCACGAGTGTAAGATCCCTCAATTATACCGAAATTCCAACGGGCTCTGAATTAAAGACGTTTAGATTTCTTCTCGGTCGCCGAAAAGTACGGGATACTTCCACATTGTCGATTTAATGCTGCGTGTGTCAGCCTAGTTTGGGATAGTAGCCGTTCGCTGTGGATTTGCACATTCGAGGACACTATTTCTGGAGAGGTATTCAAGCAAGAAGCCCCAGTTGTAGTCAGTGCAATTGGTACACTTGACCGCCCCTATATTCCAGATATCGCAGGGTCTGAGTCATTCGAGGGTGATGTCTTTCATAGTGCGAGATGGAAGAATGATTTCGATGCCCAGGGAAAGAAGATCGTCGTGCTGGGCAATGGAGCATCCGCAACCCAGTTCGTCCCTGAGTTGGTCAAGGATGTTGGGTCCCAGGGCAAGGTCACACAGTTTGTGCGGAGTGCCCATTGGTGGACCAAACGGGTGAGATATCCTTATCATATTTCCGTCAGAATCTCGAGCTAATATAAATATAATAGGGTAATCCGAAATATTCAGAAGGGTTCAAGTTAGCCATGAAGCATATTCCGTTGGCAGCCAAGGCATATCGAATCATTCTCGCATGGCAACTCGAACAATTATTTTTCTCTTTCTACATGAACGCCAGCGGTGCCGCGATGCGCCAAAAGATCCGTGACGCTACCGATGCGTTCATTGACAGCGACGCCCCGCCACAGTATCGTGATATCCTCAGACCAAAATACGAACCTGGATGCAAACGTCGGGTCAATACAGCTACCTACCTGGAGTGCCTCCATTCACCACAGATGCTCCTCACCGATGACTCCGTGGTCAAGGTAGGTCCGGACTACGTGGAGACAAAAGCCGGCAACCGTCATGCGGCCGACGCAATTATCTATGCCACTGGCTTTCAAACTCAAAAATGGCTGTTTCCCATGGAAATCAAGGGTGTTGGCGGGAAAGACTTACATCAAGTCTGGGACGCAGCAGGCGGTGCAGAGGCATACAAGGGCACGGTGGTTAGCGATTTCCCCAACCTCTTCATCCTATACGGGCCCAATGCTGCAACGGGCCAACACTCTGTCATCTTCCACTCGGAATGCCAGATCAACTACTCCTGCCGTCTCCTCCGTCCGGTTTTGGCGGGCAAAGCGGACTCAATTATGGTGAAACCCGAAGCACAGAAGCGAGATTTATCTTGGGTTCACAGCAAGTTGAAGGACCTAGTGTTTAATAGCGGATGCCATAGCTGGTGGATGGATCCGGCTACAAAAAAGAATACCTTCATATATCCTGATCCGATGTACAAGTACTGGCTTCGGACTATCTTCCCGCGCTGGTCGGACTTCGATCTGCGGAGGGAGGGAAGGAATCCCAACAACCTCGGTCGGTTGCTTTCTTTTGGAGTGTTCTCTGTTATTTTGGTAGCAGTTGCTGTAGTTCACGCTTCTGATGCTCAGAAAGCCCTCAGCAATGCTTCAAAGTGGCTGCTGGCCAATGTGAGGCGGTCTTAACTCTCCCTACCCACCTTAGATCAGGACAAGGTCTTCTTTTGCTAATTGTGTATATAACCACTACCCTCTATGTTGTTAGCAAAGAGGTTTCTAGTCCTTATTTTATTTATTTGCCTCTCTATTTTTCTTTTTGTATGTTTTGCGTTATCCCGTTCTCCCCTCACCTGTTTCGTAGTCCACATATCCATCCCCGCTGTGGGGTAGACTGGCGCTTCCACTTGCCCATTGTTATGGAAATGGCCGAACGACGTCATTAGCGGGCGCACCCCAGCCTTCGGGAAATAAATAAGACCGGTCTACCCTCGCTGGCCCAGAGGCCAATTTGCTTTTTCTGCCATCATCCATACAGACATCATGTCCAACATCGCCCAAGTAGTACGCGTCAACGAGGAGAAAGCACAATTATCGAAGGAGAACATCCCAGTCCCCTCGCCAGTAGATCATCAGGTGCTTGTTAAAATATCGCATGTCGCGCAGAACCCAACAGATGGTATGTCGCACCTTAATACGACGGGGGTAATTTGGGGGTAATAATCGCTTATAAACTTGCCACAGTGCAAGCGTTCGATAGCAATGCGTTTGGTGATGGGGTAGTCCTAGGTTGCGATTTTGTTGGAGAGGTCGTCAAACAGGGTCGGGATGCTCACTGGCTGGCCAAGGGCGATATCGTGGCGGGTTTGATATGGGGAGGTAAGTGACTTCCATTATAAAAGTTTCTTAATTATATTCTTTCCCATCCCAGATGTGCTCACTCACCGTTTTGCTGGATAGGAGAGGAAAAGGGCGTGGGGGGTTATAGTCAGTACTGCGTCGCAGACGATCGGATATCCTTCAAGGTTCCAGCCAATATCTCACGAGCAGAAGCAAGCACCGTTCCTTTGGCATGCGCTACGGCATGGCTCGCGCTGTTTTCTAAGGACTGTCTCAGCATCGATCGCACCCAGGCAAAGGGGACTTCTGTGCTAGTCTGGGGCGGTAGTTGTAAGTGCTTAAACCCTCCGCTACCAGCACCAAGTCCATTTTGATTAATTGACTTTCATAACAGCGTCCGTTGGCCTGTATACAATACAATTGGCGTCGATGTATGACCTCAATGTGGTAACTACCTGCAGTCCGGAGCATGCGGAATTGGTCCGCTCGTACGGAGCCAAGGATGTATTCGACTACAGAGATGAGAACGTTGTTGAAAAAATCAAGGCGGCTGCCCCTTCGCTCCAACACATATTCGACACCATTGGAAACCCTACGTCATCAACCACGGCCTCGTATGCGCTCAGCGGTGGTGGTGGTAACCTCTGCACCGTGCGACCGGGAAAAGCTCATACGGAGACTGTCGCCCCCGGCACCCAGGTTACCGATGTCCTTGTATGGACCGCGTTCTTGAAAGACCATAGCTACGCCGAATTTAGGTGGCCTGTATGTTCAGTTTCTTTTGCGCCGATTGCTAAGTTCCCGGTACTAACAAATGCTGAACAGGCTTCGAAGGACGATCACGAACTTTGCGCCGAGCTCTTCGAGAAATTGCCTACGTGGCTAAGCAAAGGTGCTATCCGGCCGAGCAGAACAAAGGTTTATCGAGGATTGGACGAGATTCCGGCGGGATTCCAGGAGCATAGGGACGGAAAAATATCAGGATACAAAATTGTCTATGAGTTGTGAATAATAATTTGTTGCATTGTATTGATACTTTGGTGGTGAGACATAGCTTCCAGAGGGCTCTATGGCAAAATGAAACAGGTAGGCAGATTATCTGCCTTGGTTCAGGCGAGCCATCAATCCACACCCATTCACATTTTGGATCCAAAGATATCTAAACAAACAATTACGGGAACAACCCCTTGGCCAGGATCCAATGAACCACGCCGTTCATTCATCACTGCTCCTCCTCTGATTCCTCAAGCTCCTTCCTCCATCAAGGACAGTACTTGGGCATCTCCCCTATCAAGGTTTCCAGCCCTTTCCCATATTTGTACTTAGATTGTCGCCATTGTTATGGCAGAGACGAAAGTCGGCTTTTCAACGGACTTCGACGGGCTCGCCTGTCTATTCGATGATCAATGCCCTTCCTCCTCTTCTTCGCCGGTGCTACCTGCTGCGATGCGATGAGAAATGTCGCATCTGATTGTGGTTCTGTGGGGGAAAACAGCCTGAATGTCGGCCGCTGCGGCCCAAATTCGCCGGCTATTGTGCTTTGTTGGCCGATCTTGTTGCTCTCTTTATGACATCTTCTGCTTGAACTTGCCCACGGTGGAGCTCTTCAAGGTCCTCTCCGCATCGTTTCCTTGGAATGTAAACCGGAGCGATGTTCTGCATCGCGGATTGTAGGTCTTTTCCACGTCGTTTCTTCGGGATGTAAAGTGGAGGGAGGTTCTCCATCGCGGGAGTAGGAAGTGCACGTTCTTCGGGGTGGATTTGGAATCTTGGGCTCTCTGAGTTCGGAGACGTAATTTTAGCCAAAAGAAGAGGTACGCGGGTGTATGGGATGGGAGTTAAACCTGGACCAAACCTTTGTTCCACGAAGGGACACATTGGGTGAAGGGGGCGATCCTCCATCCGGGACGTTTTTCCGCCAAAAAATTATATTTTGGATGGCAGGGATATGATTGGATTGAAAAGAATGAACAGGGTGATTGAATTATGGCGGAGGATGATGGGTGTTGGATACAGGCTGGAGAGATCGCGCGCCTACTGAAGACGTTCCTCCCGAGTCCCGGTTTGATTTCCTACCCCGTAAAGGGAAGGAGCATCCTTCTGCCTAGTAGTAGGTACATCCCCACCAGTAGGTACACTAAGAATAACGAGTCGGTGTTTCTGGCTTTTATCGCATTCCCCTCTATATCCTAGTGGTAGTAACCCGACATCCAGCGACATGCCCAGATCTATCGCCAAATGGATCCCAAAGTTTGGTGATTGAACTCTACTATGATTGGTTGGTTTTGATTCGCCTCATGAACTGAGTGTGCTGTGATTGGTTCCGAAAACGCTGCAGGTGATTTTCGGACCGGCGTATCTCACGGAAGCCTTTTTGCCTCAGGCCATAATGCGATGTGGTCTAGGGTTTCTGATATTCTGATATCTATGTAGCGAGTTTCAATGCTAGCGGTCAATTTTATCCCCTGGGCTTGAATCTCGGATATTAGGCACCTCCCTAAAGAGGCACTTGACAGATCTCCCGATATTTCCCAGAGAGGGGCCACCTAACCGAGGGCACCGCATGCTACCTCGAGCGGAAGCGAAAAAGCAATACCGACACCATTCCCTGATGAGTTCACCAGTCACAGGCTTGATCACATCCATGGCAAAATTTTGGTTTCGGGGAGAACTGGTCGCATGGGTAAGACCCTGAAATTTTCAGCTCCCCCATACCATTATTGGCACCCTAAAAATGGTCAGCACCTATCGGACTACAATATACGCACATCACACCATAACTATCGTATAAATAATCTTTTCCCGAGGCGTTTCGCGCTGATCTCCGCATGCTATTGAATCTGACTTGCATAAGGAAGGGCGGCCTTACTATTCTTTACCCCATCGTGAAAATGAGTTGACATCTGATAAGTCCTCCTATCACTCCTGGTGGTACATGTGTATGTACCACCCGAAAAACAAGGACAACACATGCGGTGTGAACTGGGGTATGTATCAATCCCACTACCCCGATCATTATGTCCGCTCTGTCCTCGGCGTCACCATCTGTGTGTTTGCTTACACAACGTGTTTAGTATCTGTTGATTGACTCCTCTCCCGCAATGTACGACATGATAGGACCTGCTCAGATTCTGTATTCCTGTATTCGTGGTGTCTTTGGCGTGGTCCTCACTGGGTTTATTGTCGCCCGTCTGCTACAAAGAATATACGCTTTATATACGTCCAGATACGAACAATGGAAACTGATCCGGAAATATCAATGCCAGCCAGCCCCAGATATCACCTGAAAGAACCTATTCGTGGATTGGATGCTGTACGGGAGAACTTTAAGCGATTAAGGGAGGGGACATCGCTTGAATGGGATCAGGAATGTTTCAAGACGTATGGCAGCACATACCAAATCGCACCTCTCATCGGGTGGCAATGTGGGTAGCTGTGCTACAAGGCTTTTCACTCCGCTATTCGGGTCTGATTATAGAGTTACAGTTATCGTGACAGCGGACCCGGACAATATCAAGACTATCCTCGCACTGAAGTTCCAGGACTACTCACTTGGCGACGAGCGGAAGGGGTTCTTACTCTTTGTGGGCAAGGGGATTTTCACAACGGATGGTCTGGAATGGAAGTACTCACGAGAAATGCTACGGCCCAGCTTCAAGAGTGCGCAGCATCGAGTACAGGAATTGTTTGAACCGCATGTCGCTCGGTTGATTCAAGTCATCCCTACAGACATTTCAACTTTTGATCTGCAGGACCTTTTCTTCAGTTTGACGTTGAATATATCGACTCCGTTTCTCTTTGGACGGTCCACACATTCTTTGACTACTGAATCTAGTCGGCGCGCGGATGATGACTTTGACAGCGCATTGAACTATTGTATGCTGAGACTTGCAAAGGGGGTTCGCCTCCGTCACCCAAGTTGGCTCCTAGATAGAAAGGTGACGCACTACGAGACGCGAAGATCTGGCGCTCACCTGTGCAAGTGGTGTTGGGGCGAAAGTCGCCTTTGGCCGCTGAGCTCGTGGGGGCTTGGTATTATGTTGGCTCTAATGAATATAGATTGTCCTGTATACTTTAGTAACGGGATGGGGAGCCGTTGTATTTAATCTCTATCTCATGGCCCTATTCATCCAGGCAAAATTAGTCCCTCTACACTCCGAACATAACTAGTATGGTCATTTTTAATGTCAAAATAACCAATGCGCCAAGGAGGTCGTCAGACAACCAAGTCGACGATAAATGGTCATAAATGGGTCCTAAAAAGTGATATTTCGGTAATCCACAAGGTCAACAACTACTAGTGGTATACATCTCAAAATAATGACTTGTCTCCTCTAAAGCATAGCATGTAGGCGTTCCTTGACTCGTGGGACTACATACATCCCTTGGGCATGTGCCACCGCAACCTCCTTCATTCTGCTATCAAGTTGCTCCGCGTCCTCTCTCAGGATTTCAATTGTGCCGTCAACCAACACCACCTTCCTCTCCAGCCTCTTCACTTCGCCCTTGATTAGATAGAAGTTATTCACAGGCGCTCGCTTCAAGAATCTTGTCATTAAACTCACTGTTATCGAGGTTTTTTGCGGAAGGCAGGCCCAAGAACACGTTGCCATGACTTCGTCAAGAAGCGTAGCAAGTAAACCGCCGTGGACGATCCCGGGGTGGCTGCACACAGCATCCCCAAAATAGATAATAACGAAAATTGATTTCCCGTCCTTTGCAAGAAAATATATGGGATATACAGTGATCTTGTCGGGCCCTAGGAGGCTCCATCCGGTAAGTAGATGTTTCTGGGCACTTTCTGGGAGAGACTGGTAGAATCGTCTTTCTATAAAGGAGGAATTCGAGCGGAGGGATTGCGTGACTGGGTGTGTTTGGATCTTGTTCTCGATTTCCTTCGAGAAGTCATCATTTGGGGAATATAATGGTGATGGTTGGGTGGTTTTGCTGGCCATGGGTGCTATTTAGAGCGTTTTTGGGGGTCACAACAGGGTGGTCTGGGAGTAGTTTGCTGGTGGATGATTCTAATATGATTTCAAGTTGTATATGAATAGTGCAAGACGGCGAGGAACCCACAACCGGCCACCGCTTCAATTACTGTTAACTGCGACAGGAGTTAATACCAACCAGGGGGATGACGTGAGATATCTTTGCAATTGTGTAACTTACCTGCTGTGTAAATTGGAAGCCATATCCCGTACTATGGTAGCTACTACCCTATACTGACAAGGCAGATAACCAGAAGTGGGAAATGTTTCCGCGAGCTCCAACTATCGAAATCACGCGCATGAACTCCTTGTTACACGCATTGTTGAAATCAGGTTTTTTGGCACATGGTGAATTGAAGACATCTTCAACGACAGTTCAAGCAGCCCAACCTTATCCGCGAGTGGTCGTTCAAGGAAAAGTTAGGAGAGGTGGGGTTGGAACGACGGCCTTATTTCAACAGTTAAAGACACCGAACTCCGTAAATTGCAACCTGATGTGCAGTACTAGGTAGTACCTAACCGTCAAATCCCGCCCCGTTGCATGTCCAACATGGAATATTATTATTCTTCCCATGTGCGCCGGCTAAGAGATTCGCAAGATATGCAGCCTCATCTCGGGTCGATTGTAGCTAGGGTATAGCCATAATGATTGATATTGTCCTGGGTGGCTTGGAGGCGATATCCCTACGTTTGGTGAGTCTTATAAGGCGAATCTACCACTTATATAGGGGTTGATCAGAATAGCTGCCAGTAGAAAATGGACTAGTGCTGCTGTCAATATACCGCGATAAATTCTGACCAAAGAGCATGTTGCTTTCACTCACCATTAGCAGAAGGGATTTTCTCTCCTTGTGCAGAAGGAATTGTGCGCCCAACAGGATAGACGGCAAAATGATCCAACGAATGCTGTCTGCGATTGTGTTACACGCATGGGTTCGTTATGTAATGCTTCAGGTAGATCAAACGACCACCAGCATATCTCGAAACGGGCCACGCTGGAGTGCCCCTGCTAGCCAAATACACCTGATAACATCAGGTGAACCATGTTTCTAGCGGCATGAACCGGTCCTAGATATAATTGGATACCGTTTCTCGTTCTATCGATGCACCCCGAAACTGCATTATCACACTCACCCGTGATCGACAGCAAACATGGTGACTTTTCACCTTTCTACTGGACCACTAAGTGTTCAAGGATTATGTGTTCACGATCTTGCAGAAATCCCTAATCTCCAAAACCATGGATTGGTCACCAGTTATATGTATTCGATGAGCACGGGAACATTGTTCCGGGGTCTACCGTCCCGTGGTTGGGATTGGGCACCAGAAAACGCATCGGCAGCCTGACCTTTTCTGGGGCCACGTTTAGATGGAATATGCGGAATGACGTTTCTTTTATCGGTTTCTAGGTTAATATTTCCATTCTATGGGATACTATGAGGCTCTACATATGTGAAAAAATTTTCACGGTCTTTACTTTTTTTTTTCTGTGGTGTTTTTTCTGTGGGAAAGTTATGCCCAATCTCTACACCGTTTCTATCGCTCCCCCTCTAACGAAAGCAATAGTCTTGGCGATGAATTTGGGCAATCTTTATTTAGTAGGCGTACTTTCGTAGCCGATCTAAAATTTCCCCAAGAGTGGGAAAAAAGCAAAAACAAAAAAAGAGGAGACAAGAAGCTCCACTAGATCTTACTATCTCGATATCGTGGAGAAACGGTGACAGTGGGGACCATGGCTACTACAGCTAGCAGGTCAGCGAATTCTTCAGCCATCGGTCCCGATACCATCATCGTGGCTGTTGACTTCGGGATGACGGGAACTGGTCTGTATATTCACGCTCATGTCCAGTCGATTGTTTGTTTGCCCGCTGTACTGACGGTCCCAAGCTGTGGCATTCGCACGCGTCCAGGACGCTGAGCTGGATGTGGTCAAGAAATGGCCGGGCAAGCTGCTCGTGGTGCACAAAGTTCCAACCGCCTTGGTCTATCGAGGAATCGATACAAGGGTCAAGCACTGGGGATGTGAGTGCCCCTCCCTTGAGAATCTGGATATCGGTATGGCCCGATTGGATCGCTTCAAACTTTTCCTCAATGAAGCTTACTACAATGACATATTCAGTGGATTTGAGGATTCCCAGCCGGGAACTTATGAAGATATCTGTCGCTGTTTTGTCGATTTCCTGAAGTTGGTGTACGCGAATAGTAGGACCGAGATAATCAAGAAACTGAGGATTAGTGACTGGGAAAGAAGCACCATTCACTTTTTATTTTCCATCCCGACGATCTGGGAGGGCACTCCGGTAGTGAACCAGTATATGAAGCTCCTGCGCAAGGCTGGATTTGGGGAGGGGGAATACCATCATCTTGAGCTGAGACTAACTGAGGCGGAGGCTGCGGCGGTATACACCGCGCTCAACGCGAGAGACATGTATCAGGATATCGTGGAAAAGAAAATTCCCGATCCTGAGAATGTGAGTCCCGTGTTGAAAGAACTAGGGCGGGAGCCTCGTATCAATAAAGGCGATATTGTTCTGGTTGTTGATGCTGGCGGAGGCACCACGGTGGGTCATAGTGGTAACAACTCCAGGCATTTGATAGCTGACAGAGAGTGTTGTCCCAGGACATGGCCGTGGTTAAGGTAACCGATGTGACAGCTTTAGAAACGGGGGCTGCTCACGATGAGAATATTTTGCATACACTCTGCGTCCGAAATAGTCAGTCCTCCCCCTCCACCTGTAGCTAGTATGCTTTCTCTATTTGGGCTCACCCCGGCTAGATACCGTATCCATCGCAGTCGGATCCGTTCAGATTGACGAGGCCTTTGAAGATTTGGTAACACGCAGGTTAGCAGAGGTCCCCCATGACCTTATCAGGCCGCGAGAATTGAAGGCTATGCCGGGGATTATCTGCCGCGATAAGTTTCAAGGCCACAAGCACACATTTGGCAAGCCGCAAATAGTGGGCGATTACATGTATCGCATCAGAGAGCTTGATGGGAACTTCAACCATGACGCTGCAAGAATTAGAAACGGGTGTCTAGTCATTACACAGTAAGTCCTCAGGAACTTACTTCCCCTTCCCACGGCGTTCATCCCACTTACCTACAGGACGGGTCCGAGGTTGCTGCCATGTTCGATAAGCAGATCGAGAGGATTTGCGCCTGTATCAAAGAAGAATTGAGGCATCCGGAGAGAATAGTAGGGATAACCACCCGCCGTCAAGTTCTGTGCCCCCGTCCCGTGTGCTAAATCAATTGACCCAGACACATATCATGCTTGCGGGAGGTCTCGGATCGTCTCACTACCTCCAATCCAAGATCCTCACGAGGTTCAAACGCCATGTGGACCAAATTCTCATCTCTAGCCATCCGTAAGAATCCCACCTTCGAGACATGGACATATACTAAGTCGTAACTAGTCAACTAGCCGTGTGCAAGGGCCTG
This sequence comes from Aspergillus biplanus, assembly GCA_027569045.1. Lineage (NCBI taxonomy): Eukaryota > Fungi > Ascomycota > Eurotiomycetes > Eurotiales > Aspergillaceae > Aspergillus > Aspergillus biplanus. The sequence continues at coordinate 478,561 of JAPDEJ010000016.1, forward strand.
GTTGTGGATAAACTGCATCGCATGAAGCACGCCCTGGCAATTATCCCCAAATTTGATTCTCCACTCAGCTTCGGGGTCGTAGGACTCCAAGACGCTGTTGTGTCCGCAGGCATTCGCCGGCGCTTTCACCGGTTCACGCACCCGACCGATCAAGCCACTCAAAAGAACCAGGATATTGACTGGATCATCAAGAAAGGAGACGAAATTCTCCGCAATCAGCCCGAGAGATACCCATTCACGCGGGTGATTACAGCTGAGGAGATGGCGCAGCCCCCAACGCACAGTGTCTCTTGGAGAAACGATGTCGCCAGCTCTCTCTCCCCACGGACCAGGTTACCTCCCTCTCTCGAACACGGCGACGCTATGAAACAGAAAACTCTCTATTCCAAGATATCAGTTGGGAATATTCGAAAGTTCGGGATCAAGGTTGAAGGAGCAAGACATGGGTTCTCATGGACGCCAGAACACTGGAAGCTGGAGCTAGAGCTGAGGACGCAGCTTGGGGTAGACGGTATTCATTTTGAGGTCTGGTGCGGCGATCTGCGAATCGGAAGGACAGGCAGGATATATACCTCCCTGTCCCTTCCGTCTGAGGTGCATACTGTTGCCGTTCCTGGACCGACGAGAACCGGAAGGAACGAATAGGGAAACCGTGCAACAGTCGGGATGCGAGGTTGTACCCCGTCTTATCCGTATTTCGACTTTCTGGTTGTAGCCCTCACTGGCTATTCGCTTCATTTATCCCATATTTTGAAGCTCGCAACTTTTCAGAGCGTCATAAGTAGCACGTTAACCAGTAAACAAGGCAAATTGAATCCCATCGAAGATGTCTGCTTATGGGGAGTAATGACAGGGATGAAGGTTTCATGGGTGCTATACTCCGTACAAAAAGAGTAAGAGCTAATAGCCAGACTTCCTTCGACAGATTCCCGGGAAGTATTGAAAATCCTTGTAAGGTCCACGAGGCGTGTTTCAAGCGAACGGTTGAGCCCTTCCATTGGATCCGAAGCGGACTGACGAATTGCGGTGTGAAGCTACCAGGATGTTCACCCACAAAAACGAAAAAAATATTAAACGTAACTGGAAGAAACCTTCAACCCTGGTCCTTCCTCTTTATCCCAAGTGTATACTCAAAGTAGGACACGAAAAAACAGGAAAATAATTCTCGTTTGGGCGACGGTGATGAGCTGGCTCAGTGCCCAAGAGTCCATGCCCAAAGTTGTCCCAGAGAGGGATAGTTGACGCACCAACCAGGCGATCTATGACACAACGCGAGCCTTTCTGGTCGCCAATAAAATCGCCGCTTTATTTCTCAATGCCGTTCCCGTCCCCTATAGGCGAATAAGGTGTATTTTTCTCACCCCGCTAGTTTCCATTCCCTCGGTTGTGATGAGGGCATTCTGGGGGTAGCCAGGGACAAGCCCTAGCTCTTTTCCTCCCAAGGAATATGCTCGCCCCATCAGTGCTCTCCATGGCTCGTCCCCGTGCTCTCACCCTTCAAACATTCTGGGGAGGCCGCCAATTAACACTGGGCCGGGGTGACGACTTTGGAAGATCTGTCGGTCTCACTCTTCGTGGTATCCAGTAGGGTCAGCGTTGTCGGAGTGCGAGCTCTCCCATGTACCTCTGCCCTGTTTCCGTTCCATCGGAATGTGCATTCGGGGTTTGATGCATCACTTCTCGTTCGAGGCCGGTCGATAGTGTGCAGATTTGAGGACTACTACCGTGGCATCGTCAGCGTCGTGGCACCGGATGCCCCAAGTAGTAACACACGTTGCGTAGGAGAAAAGTCCCTAACCAATACGGCTTGTGCGACAGACAAGCAAAATCGGGAGATCGTCACCACAGCCCGTTAGAAATAGACCCGCCATTCCTTGACCTTCCTGTTTCCTTTTATCGTCTTTCTTTTGCCCCGCTCTTTTTCTTTACGTGATTCGTTTCTCCGCCCCTCTCAGTCATCTTGCGGGAGCAGCTTAGGAGCCAGGAGCGTCCTAGGACGGCGGAATGGGGTGTGGCAGTAGTAAGCAGCAAAGCGATCCGGTTCCCATGGCATCGAGGCCAGCGACAGCTCGCCCACAGTCCAGCAAACGTCCACCATCGGCTCGCCCTCCTTCAGCTCGCCCTCCCTCTGCACGGCCCCCCTCCGCCCGTCCTAGGTCGTCCGCGAGGCCACCGTCATCGCATCGACGCTCCTCCGGAGGAAGACCTCCCTCCAGCCGATCCGGGTCACGGCACGGGGGAACACGACCTAGATCGGTGGCAGGACGGATCCCACCGACACTAGACGAAAGCGAAGCGACGAGTGGCGAGGTCATTCATGAAATATCGACCCTGGTTACGTTTATCGAGCAATACGCCCTGAATAATTACCCGAGCAGCCAGGAAATCAAAGTACGCCAAACTATAGCCCGACTGGTCGTCAAAGATATTTCAAACGGTGGTATGATGATAACACATTACCTTTATATTGTTTTTTGTTCATTGTTCATTGTTCATTGTAAACAGTACCCACCGACCCACAGTCCCTGCAGGACTACCTTGAAGATCAGGGCCTCTCCACTGGCCAACCAGACTCGATAGAGAGCTTAAGTCAGATCTGTCGTACAGCTGGACGTGTGGCAATAAGAACGGGCAATCATAGGGCGCAGTGGGATTTCGAGTGGGGGGATAACAGAGCCTTGTTCCCGAGTGTGTTTGAGGGGGGCAACCTTGTCATGGGCGCCCAGTACGACTGATGCAGGGGTTTCGCGATATCATTTTCAACGGCTTAGAGAGCCAGGAGAAGACTAAAATTATTTTAGGGACATGATAAAAAGTGAAAAAGGTTAAAGGTTTTTTCCCGTTTTTGGAGTGGGGCGGGGTTATATATATTGGAGTCATGCGGGAAAAAGGAGTACGTCAGGCGCAAGGCTAATGAGGTTATACCTACTCTAACTTGAAAGAAAGGAGAAATGTATAATTAATTTCACATATATTTACCTGGTTTCAAATCACCAGAAAGCGCACAAGGCACTGTTTCAGGCTGAGGCTCTCCCGCATCTTATTGGTCGGGCTGACGGCGACCCCGTGTATGCATGAGGCTCTGCTTCGGGCTGCCATGACATGTCCAGCACATTATCTACGTCGTTGTCATAAATTCAGCTGGACTTTCTACGCCTAACTCAGCGTGGACAAGTATAGGAGGCAACAGCGATTCGGTTGTGTTCATCAAATGGCTTTCCCCGTGGATATGCGCCGTACCACGGCGACTCAGCTCCCGCAACCTCAGCTCTCATCTACCCAGCCCAAAGACTCACTGCCACAGGACGTTGTCCCCTGATCCATAACCGATCGTGGCTCCAAGGAATAAAAGACAGCTCTTCCAATGAAATGACCATCATATCCGCAGCATACGAGCTGACCTGCGGTAAGGTACCCAGTACCTGACGCCACGCATGAAGCCCAATGTCATTCAGGCCCTAACACAAGTACCCCTTTTCGTCGAAATGGATATATCACCCGCAAAATACCCTTCCTAGAAGGCCGCAACAACAGCCTGATAAAGCCCCTCGTCTGAAAAGAAAAGCCGGACAAGCTCCCTATTCCCCACTAATAATGATCCCCGACCCCCTTGGTATCATCCGATGCGTCGAGACCCTCATTCGCCTCCTATACGACATTCGCCACGCCGACAAGGAACAACTCGATCTCCTTGACTCTTTAAACGAAGCTAGGGAGCTTAATAACGATGTCAAACAGACCTATCGCCTCCAAGCCCCCCATATGACCCTCACCGAAAGAAACAGGATCGGAAGGATGATACGAAGTACACAAGTGGCTTTAGACCAGATTCAAAAAGATGCTGGAGTTGACGGAATCACCAGCCCAAAGCGTGCGAAGCGCATTCTCAGTCGACTGGCATGGTCTTTGGAGCATAAGAAGGATGCGGTATCAAGGATGGCACTGGTTCAGCAACGTTCACTGAGCCTGATGATGGCGGACTGCATGATGAGTCAACGGACTAGTCCCCTGGGGAAGGAAAATGACCACTGGGAAAGAGATACAGGTATGTTTACCCATAGTAAAGAAAGAGAATATGCTTGTGACAACGAATAACCGAAGTAGGCTGGTCCCCACGAGACTCTATGGATGATGGACTCTTTGCCCACGATGGTTACTTCAACGTCCCTGATACACATGGCACCGCGGACTACGAGGCGGACGGGATCGATAACCTCTCGAGTGTTAGCAAGTGGTTGCTCAGGTCGATCAATCGTACTGTGGAACAAAGGCGATCCCTACTGGGTTGCAGCTGATAGGGTCCACACTTCTCACATTGACACCTACCCTCCTGCCGCAGGGTACATGAAGTGAAGCCGGGTCAATGACAAAAGTAAATCTGACCGACACGCCTTCTTGTTTTGTGAACTAGTTCTATATTGATATCGTCCTAGATGCGTGTTCCAGCGGGAAAAGCCACATGCACCACAAGTGAGTACTCGGATATAAGAATAGCATGGCTTTTATAATGCTTGTCATCGAAGAACCACTATTCAACAAAATATATCTTCCGATAATCTACTGTACGGAAGGGTTTGTAGTGGCGTATTGAACCAAGTTCTAAATATGACAATACGGGGAGAAGCTGGGATGCCAATTGGTCTTGGTGAAGGGTTTCCATCCTTGTACCAATGCACAACCAGGTTGTGGAGGACTGGATATATGTTCGGGAACCTGTCAACAAGACAATGCTGAAAACGCTACCACTAGATAGTAGCCACCCAAGTCCGCCACTAGCCGGAAACTGGATCTTGTTTGAACCAGAAGAAGAGGAACACGGCCAGCGCCGTGGCAAATAAACCAATAGCCTTTGTATTCCCTCGACCCCCCTTTTCCGCCGCGTGTTTCTCCAGGGCTTTTCGGGACCGCTCGGGATGAGGCAAGTAGTCTAGGAGAACTGCACCGCCGAGCAATCTCACCTGGTTGGTCATTAAGCGATCGTACGACCATTTCGCGACAAAAAGGCCTACAGCCCTGTAAAGCATCGACTCCATCGCGTCCGATCGGATCGAAATTTTAGACACCATGTCGGTTGTGGCAAATCGTTTCCAAAGGATGTCCTTGTACTCTTTCAATGCTACCTCCACTTCGGCGTGTGTTGGTTTCGTTGTTGAATGACTCATTCGACACAGCGTGTTCGCTATGGTGGCTGCAGACTCAATCGACATGTTTGCTCCGATGCCTAGATTGGGTGTTGCCTGCGGGTTATTTGGTTAGCATTCTGCTGGAGGTTAAACTATACCATTGTTCTCTTCACCTTGAAAACGCTATCACCAATACAGGCGATCCGCCCAAATGACCAGGTCCGGAAGAGGCCCTCATATAGCGGAGTCCATGCGGGGTCTGCAGTCCAGTTCCACACGTCTCGAATGCAAACATGTTCCCACGCCGGCATATCGGCTACAGCACGTATCTGAGCCTGGACATCCTCCCTTGACCATCGAGGGGCGTCAGGCCAGGTGCCTGGTTGATCCAGCTTGAAGATGGCTAGCCAGGTGACGGCGCCTCCGTGGCACGGAAAAACCAAAAATGACCAGCCCCTATGGTGGTGACAGATTATATCCTTGAGTTGGGCGGTCTGGAGTTCGGGTTTCGCGATCCCGAAGATGCACAGGTAATGAACTCTCACGGCCTTTTTGCATTTCTCGGTGATGAGCCCCGGGCGCCGCAGAGCCGCCAGGCGCCACATCTCCATTCGTGCAACGCTATGTATACCATCAGCCCCGACTACTACATCGCCTATATACTTCGAACCGTCGCCTGTGGTGACGGACAACCGTTCATTCGGCTGCGTCTGGTCGATACTCGTGACCTTGACCCCGAGCTTTACCCTTTCTTTCTGCTGTAGCGAGCTAAAGAGCACTCTGAGAAGATCGCTTCGCGCGACCATTTCCACTGGGTACCCGAACCTGGTCTTCATTAGACTGTATTCATTTCTCCGAAGGGAATCAGGACAGAAAGAGTGGCTACCTTTCTTTAGTCATAGCTGGCCAGGAGCTTGTCGATAAATCGCCGTCCGGGAATTGAGTGTGATACAAACAGAGTTCACTCGTCCACATTTTCAGGCTCTCGTATATACCCAGCTGGTCTAGGATCCGGGAGCCGTTTGGTTGCATAGCGATGGCACCGCCAATGTTGGCGCAGACATCATGGTGCTTTTCGAGAAGAACAAATTCGACGCCCGCCCGATCCAGGCAGTGCGCGAGAGTGAGACCCGTGATGCCACCTCCGATTATGACGACCTTGAACCGGCCATCTTTGTGAGCATCCATAGTGGGGGAATATGTTGAGTGAGGCGTGGTGTGAGTGATCAGAATCGGACTGAGAATCAAGAGAACAGAGATCGGGTCCACGTCATTGTGGTTCCCAATGTCCCGAACCCGGAGTCTGGATACCTTCGGTGTCTGATTTCCTCCGGGATCAGCGCCCGGCCTCGTAGATCATGCTGTCAGCTTACCTGTGTGTTGGCCAATGCCCGACGGAGTCATTTTCCTCCGTTCTTTTGACCCAATTAAGGCAAATGCGTCACCGTTCCGGAAAATATCACAGATGGTAGGGCATTCGAGGATCTCATGGGTTTTCCCCGATCATCCTTTATCTCCGAAGAACAGCATTTTATATACGATCGTTTCATAGAAGAAACGAGAAGGTATATCGACTCCGTATGCTCGGCTTGGAGTAAGTACATTGTTACGCCGCGTTTTGGAAACTACCGCAAGGCTGAAGATTAACCTTTTCCTTGCAGCGGGCCGTGGGAATCCTGGCTATCTGGCAGATCCCTCATTTTTGGGCAGGAATACGGGCTTGGCCACCACCGCTCTGTTATTCGTGGCTTTAGAGTTCAGCGGCGAGTGAGGACCAGACTTGGTCCGCATATTGTTTGTTGTCCGGAGTTTCGTTGCGGCGAATACGACCAGGATTTATTCCGTGTCTGCCGATTGGTGTTCCTTATCATGGTAGGATTTACTTGGCATCAAGATCAAAGGAAGAACGAGGCAGTATCAAAAGAAGGAAGAACAAAGGTTAGTGTCCCCCCTTCCCGCCAGGGCGGTGCTTGTTCTCACCGCAGCTTTTTCTCTTCTCCTTGTCTTTCAAACAATCAGAAAACACCAGCAAAGGGAGCAAAGAGAAGGGAAATCTTTAGGTGCTCTACCATACCAGTTTCAACACTCTAGACCCCCCTCCGTCCTCCACAATGGCTGGAGAGCCCATTGCGATCGTAGGGAGCGCCTGCCGTTTTCCAGGTGATTCCTCGTCACCGTCTCGCCTGTGGGATCTGCTGAAGAATCCTCGAGTGGTCGCGTCCAGACCACCTTCCTCCCGGTTCGACATCGATGCCTTCTACCACGAAGACCCAACTTACCCAGGAACAACCCACACTAACGAGGGTTACTTCCTGACAGAAGATCCGCGTCTCTTCGATGCCCCCTTCTTCAGCATTTCATCTGCTGAAGCAGGAAGCATGGACCCCCAGCAAAGACAGCTTCTTGAGGTCGCCTTTGAGTCCATCGAGGCCGCTGGGCTGCGAATAGATAACTTGCGAGGCTCCGCTACAGGTGTCTTCTGCGGTGTGATGGGAGGCGATTGGGCTGACCTCTATCCCACGGACTATAAGGCCATCCCCCGTCATGCGGCCACGGGTGGCGCCCGCAGCTGTATCGCGAATCGAATATCATACTTCTTTGACTGGCATGGGCCGTCGGTGGCGGTGGATACTGCTTGCTCATCTAGTCTCGTTGCGCTGCACCAGGCCGTGACAGCCCTACAACAGGAAGAGTGTTCTGTCGCGCTGACCGCAGGCACGAACCTGATCCTCACCCCTTACATGTTTGTTACTACATCAAAGATGACGATGGTATCCCCAAGGGGGCGCAGCAGTATGTGGGATGCAAAGGCTGATGGGTATGCTCGTGGAGAGGGCATCGCGTGTATTACTTTAAAACGTCTTCGCGATGCCGTGGCAGATTGTGACCCGATTGAGTGCGTAATCAGAGCCACTGGGGTGAACCAAGACGGCCGCACTACAGGCCTCACCATGCCCTCCAGCATCGCCCAGCTGCAACTCATTGAAGCCACATACCGGCGCGCGGGACTAGACCCTCGCAACCCGCAGGATCGGTGTCAGTATTTCGAGGCCCACGGAACGGGAACCCTCGCGGGAGACCCACAGGAAGCGACCGCTATCCATGAAGCTTTCTTTGGCTCCCCTACGGTTCCCAGCAAAGCAACGAATGACACCGAAAAGGAGGCTGACGTCCTCTACGTCGGATCTGTCAAAACCGTGGTCGGGCACACGGAAGGTGTCGCTGGGTTGGCGGGGATTATCAAGGCATCGCAGTGCATCCAGAACGGCGCAATTGCGCCCAATCTCCTCTTTGAAAAGCTGAACCCAGGTCTTGAGCCGTTTACTACCCATCTCCAAGTTCCAACAGATATGGTCCCGTGGCCACCTCTTCAACCAGGAGCTCCTCGTCGCGTCTCTGTTAATTCATTTGGGTTCGGTGGTACTAACGCCCACGCTATCCTGGAGAGTTATGAACCTCCCCGTCTTACGAATGGAGTGGGTGCCCACCCATCCCTGGCCGTTATACCGTTTACCTTCTCAGCTGCAGCTGAGAGATCCTTCCCTGATGTACTCCGAGGCTATGTGCGATATCTTGAAGAAAATCAATCGGTCGATCTCACAGACCTTGCAACGACCCTCATGAAACGCCGGTCAGCTTTGAGATACAGGCTGCCAGTTTGCGCTTCCAGTGTCGACGACCTCCTGCACAAGCTCAGGGCCACGGCTGATGTCCCAACTGAGGACCTGTCGAAGCGCTTGATCTCCCAGCGCGGTCGGGACCCAAGCAAGCACAAGATCCTCGCCGTGTTCACCGGTCAGGGGGCACAGTGGGCACAGATGGGGAAAGACGTGATCTCACAATCCCCACAGGCTCAGGAGTGGTTGCAGGAAATGCAAAACTCGTTGGATCAACTCCCTAGCAAATACAGTCCCACGTTCTCACTTGGGGAAGAGCTGTCTAATCCCGACGCGAACCTGGACAACGCCGGCCTATCTCAGCCACTCTGCACTGCCCTCCAGGTCATCCTCGTTCGCTTTCTTACCACACTGGGGATCTCGTTTACTGCTATCGTCGGACACTCATCGGGCGAGATTGCTGCCGCCTACGCCGCCGGCTTCCTTACAGCGACCGATGCCATTCGAGTCGCGTACCTTCGGGGTCTTGTGGCGTCGCAAACAGGAGCCAAGGGCCACCAGTCCGGGGCAATGATGGCCGTGGGGATATCTGCTGAGGAAGCAGTCGCGCTGTGTAATGAGGAAGAATTTCGGGGTCGAGTGACCATGGCCGCCAGCAACGCTCCGGCGAGTGTGACGTTATCCGGAGACTCAGATGCAATCCACACCCTTGAGCAAAGGATGCGCAACGAAAAACGATTCGCGCGCTTACTTCGCGTCAATACTGCGTACCACTCTCATCATATGGAAGCTTGTTCATCTGCCTATGAGGAGGCGTTACGTGAATGCAACATCCAAATTCAATCCCCAACTGATGCGCGGTGGTTCTCGAGCGTCTACCCCGGGGTGTGTATCGGCCTAGATGACCATCAATCATCCCTCACTGGGACCTATTGGATAGAGAACATGGTGAAGCCCGTCCTGTTTGCAGGTTCTGTCCAGGACGCGGTCGCGGAAATTGGCGAGCCAGATCTGGTGGTTGAAATTGGACCACATCCTGCCCTTAAGGGTCCAGCCCGACAGGTCCTTACCGAGGCTTTACCGAACGGAGGTGACATTCCGTATATCGGGGTGTCGAACCGCGGAGGCGACGGGGTGGTAGCTTTGGCATCCGCCATTGGGGATATATGGGGTTACTTAGGCCCAGATGCGGTCGATATTTCTGGCTATGTCCGTCTTTTCGACCCGTCGCGCCGGCCCAAATTGGTGAAAGACCTGCCCAGGTATCCCTTCAACCATGACAAAACGCATGCAGTCCCCAGGCGCCTGTTGAACCAGCATCTCCACCATCGCGGCGTCCCAAACCCACTGCTCGGGGGTTTGGAACCGACCAACGGGGACGGTGAGTGGCGCTGGCACCATTACCTTCGACAACAAGACCTTCCATGGCTCAATGGGCACCGTGTGCAGTTGCAAACCATCTTCCCGGCAACCGGATATGTGGCCATGGCGGTGGAAGCGGCCGGTATCATGGCTGCCAACCAACAGTTCCAGCTCCGGCTCCTACAAATCCAAGATCTAATTATCCATCAGGCCATCGTACTGCCTGACGAAGATCCAACCGGCGTCGAGACTCTTTTCCACCTTAATGAGATTCGACCCGACAAGAAGGGGAGCGATAGCACCGCCGCGACGTTTCAGATCCACGCGAGCAATGGAGAAGCCTTCCAGCTGCGCGCCTCTGGCCGGTTGACGATGACCCGCGGTGAACCGGAAATAAATACTCTCGCATCGGAGAAGCCCGTGGCGCCGGGGATGGTCCCGGTAGATATCGAAGAGTTCTACACATATCTCACTACACTCGGCTACGGCTACACAGGTCACTTCCGGGGCATCTCCTCCCTCTCTCGCCAAAAGGACGCTTCTTGCGGGGAGATTTTGTACGATCCATCCCTATCCAACCTCTTACTCCATCCCGCCGTCCTAGACACCGCCCTGCAGGTCATGCTGGCTGCCTTGGGAGTCAGCGATGACGGGGAGCTAAACACACTTCTTGTTCCCATCCGCATCGGGTCTGTCACCATCAACCCTGCTTTCTGTGGTACTTCAGGCGTCGAGGGAGCCGGGAACAGGTTGCGCTCGGCGGCAATCCCAATCCAATTCGACGCCGATGGTATCTCCGGAGATGTTGATCTATTTACCCAGGGGGGGCAGGGCATGGTTCAGATCGCTGGAGTGGAGGTAGCCGCTTTAGTGCAACCGGAGGACCAGCGGATCTTTGGCGAACTAACCTGGGGTCTCGCAGAGCCTGACGTCAACTGGCTTTCCTCCCCCAAAGCTGCACCCGAAGCATCTCGTCTAGCTGAACAAGCGGAGAGGATAGTGTTGTCGTTCATGAAGTTTGCCTCTGAGCAGCTTAGCGAGGCCGATCGCGAAGGGCTAGACTGGCATCGAAAGACCGTGGTGGCATGGATAGACCGAGCGTTGTCGATGACTCGTGAAGGGACACATCCAATCTGTCGCAAGGAGTGGCTGGAAGTCACGCCCGAAGATCTCAACCACCTCCTACAGCAGAACGTGGGTCTTGCAGAGGCCGAAATAGCGCAGGTGGTGTTTGACAATCTTATTCCCTGGATCCGGAGGGAGAAGTCTCTGTTGGAGGCACTGCGCGAGAACGATCTTCTTACCCGATTCTACAAGGAGGATACACAGATGAAGGAAATGAACGAGATTCTGGGAGAATTTGCGGGCCAAATTACGTACCGCTACCCCCGTATGAAGATCCTTGAGATCGGCGCGGGTACCGGGTCCGCCACGCGGGCCATCATAAACAAAATTGAACGGGCATACCACTCTTATACCTTCACCGATATTTCACTCGGCTTCTTTGAAGATGCAAAGACCGACCTCGTAGCACATGAGGACCGGTTCATCTACGAAGTCTTGGACATTGAGAAAGACCCAATCGAGCAGGGTTTTGAGGAACACGCATACGACATGATTGTGGCCTCGAACGTCCTCCATGCCACCAAATTCATGCAAGCGACGATGATTCGCGTCCGTCGACTACTGAAGCCTGGTGGGTATCTCATGGTGCAGGAAGCAACCAACCCAGATCTGCTTTGCACAGGCTTCGTGGTATGCGGCTTCGAGGGTTGGTGGGCGGGCCACGAGGACGGGCGGGTCTGGGGACCATCGCTCACCGTGTCCAGCTGGGATAAGCTCCTACGACGCACGGGATTCAGTGGTGTGGACACATATCGCCCGTCAGCGGACAACCCAACATTCAGCAATTATTCCGTGATCATCTCACAAGCCGTGGACGAAAATATCCAGCTCCTACGCAACCCCATGGCGTGCACAGAACGGAGTCCTACGGATTTGATAATTGTAGGCGGTGTGACGTATGGCACTAGTCAACTTGTACGCCAGGTGAAGAATCTCCTCGAGTCCCGCTTTGCGCGCATCATCCACGCCCGGACTCTAGAGTCTTTAGAGACTGAAAAGTTATCTCAGATAGACGCTACCGTCTTGAGTTTGGCAGACGTGGGATGGCCGTGGTTCCAGAACCTGACTGAAGAAAGCCTCCGCTCCATGCAGGCGTTGGTCGGAGCAGCCGGGCGCATGTTGTGGGTGACGATTGGCCCAGAAGAGGAGTCTCCATACGTTGCTATGAGTAAAGGGTGGCTGAGATCCCTTGCCTTGGAAAACAAGCGCTGTTTTTATCAGTATTTGAATTTTGCTGAGCGGAATGCGATTGATGTACCGCTTCTGGCCAGCACACTCATGCGCTTAGTCTATACCAGCAGCGCTAATGACTACAAACTTTCGACTCAAGTCCACACTACGGAGTGCGAGCTTCTCGTCAAAGGTGGCGTTGTGCAAATCTGCCGCCTCCGATGCGACCCAGTTGCAACCGATCGGCACATTGCCGCTCGAAGGCACCTACACCGGGTAGTTGATCCATCCCGCTCGACTATCCGGTTGGCTCCCGCTCCCAGAGGTCATCACGATCTACGCCTGATTGAAGTACAACAGACAGCCGGTGACGAGGCCACTCCCATTCAGGTACGGGTGGCGTACTCAACAGCTGAGGCGCTACCCGTCGGCAACGGCACCTTTGTGCATCTTGTTGTAGGGGAAGATGACGAATCCAAGGGGCGAGTTATAGCTTTCTCAGATCAACACGCATCGGTTGTACGAGTTCCATCCTCCTGGGCCTACACAGTTCCTTCAGACATCCCCAGGGATCAGGAAGCAGCCTTGCTCCAGGCCACCGCCGATATAATTGTGGCCGAGTTTTTGGTCCAAGCGGCGGAACCTGACTCAACCGTTTTAGTTCATGGAGCCAGTCATGCCTTCCGCCGAGTCGTTCGTGAGCTGGCTCAACAGAACGATATTCGATCACACTTTACCACAACCATCGAGGGTCCTCTCCAGGATAACACCACAATCCTGTCAGCAGGAACATCTACTCGTGCTCTGGTGTCTGATATCCCTATAGATGTCTCGGTAGTCGCCTGCCTCGGCGTGAAACCCTACGACGAGGAACTGTTTTCTCGTATCAGTCGAGCGCTACCGGAGGACACCCGCCGACAGACCGTGATGAGTCTCTACCGGGCATTACCACAGCTCCCGAGGAAGGCTCGCCCGGTCGATCTGCACACTCACCTTGAGGACTGGGCTGTTAGAGCATGCGCACGTGTAACACAATACGTCGAGGATGAGGCGTCGATGCGAATTCTGAATTTAGAAGACTTTTGTGCGGAGGCCGTATCGCCCGGCTGTCTTATTGACTGGGGCCGGTGCACCTCCGTTTCCGCACGTGTTGAGGCCGTGAACTCTCTCGTTTCCCTTTCGGGACATAAAACCTATCTCTTAGCCGGCCTCGCAGGAGATTTAGGCCAATCGATTGTGAAATGGATGGTGAGTCGGGGGGCACGCTATGTTATCCTCGCCAGCCGCAATCCCAAGGTCGACCCGCAATGGATCGCAGGAATGGCACGGCTAGGGGCTCGGGTGGTGCCCATGGCCATGTAAGTATCACTTCTTTCTTCAAAATTGTGTTAGCAACAAACACGGGAATAGACACGCAGAGAAAAGGCCAAAAAAAAAAAAAAAGCTGACCATTATCGCCAGGGACCTAACGAATCGCGCCTCAGTTGTGAACGTCTACCGTGCCATCCAGCGCGAATATCCCCCCCTAGGAGGCGTCGCGAATGGGGCCCTTGTTCTGGAGGACTGTGAATTCCAGAAAATGTCTCTGGAAATTCTCCAGAAAAATATTGGCCCCAAAGTCCAAGGAAGTCTGTACCTAGATGAACTCTGCGGTCCAAACGTCGACCTGGACTTTTTCATCCTCATTGGATCGATGATGTCCGTCGCCGGGAATTGGAGTCAGACAGCCTACTCCGCCGCCACCTGCTTCCAGGCCAGTCTCATTCATCAGCGCCGTGCCCGCGGACTCGTTGGTAGCGTCATTCAGCTTGGGCTGGTCACTGGCGTGGGAATCATCGCCCGGAGGGGGGCCGGGCATATCCAATACATCCAACAGACCGTTGGGTCCCAGGCTCTCTCGGAGCGTGGAGTGGACAAGTTCTTTGCCGAAGCCATTCTAGCCGGGCACCCCAAGTCCGGTCGATCGCCGGAAATCATGAATCGATTCTCCAAAGTCGATCCCGAGGAAGGGGAGCTGGACTGGTTCCGGAAGCCTTTACTCTGGGAGATGATCGCCTATCATACGAAATTCGAGGTAACACAACCCGGCAACGCCCAGGGCACTCTGCCGACCAAAGCACGGCTCAAAACGGCCACCACAATGCAGGAAGTGTTGGCGATGATCGAAATGAGCCTATTGACCAAGATCCGCAGCAAGTTCAGCCTCGGCTCGGATTTCAACCTGACGCCGTCAACTCAGCTGTTGGATCTGGGAATGGATTCACTGGTGGCAGTCGACATGCGAAACTGGTTTAATAACGATGTCGGGGTGGAGGTCCCCATCCTGCAGTTCCTCAGTGGCGGAACGGTTCGGGACATTGTTGCGGAGACGGCATCGACGCTGCCACAGAGTTCCATCCCCAAGGTCGTGCAATCCCGATGATACTAACGGGGATGTTGGGGATGACGATGATGGCGACGATGATTATGACGGCGAGGATGATGATGATGATGATGATGATGATGATGATGATGATGATGATGATGATGATGATGATGATGGAGAAGGGAGAAGGAGGGACGAGGGAAGAGGGAAATTCGGCCCAAAAAGTCAGGAGTGCCACATGCCTCGACGGGTCGCGAAAGAGCGTCTGCAACAGCAAAACTCAAAGCATGAGAAGACAACAGATGAGCTGATATGGATATAATGAGAGTTACTTGCATTTAGCATTGCTCTCATCCCGGACCTCCCTCATCCTTTTTGAGTTGTAGTGTTATTGCCCGAACCCCGTAAACCCCAACTCAGACACACGTTCGCCGAGCTAGACAACCAGTCCTCCGCAGCTACAACCAATTCAATTTGATAATACCCAAAATTTTCTAAAGTTTCATTTAATGTTTATATTCTGAACAGTCATTTCCGGGGTGCGCTATAAATGAGCTGGTTTATTCTGTCACCCTTCAAGCATTATGTATTTTTGGCTCTTCCCGTATCTACCCTCCCCGGAGTTTTGATGGAGTGTCGTTGTTCGCCAATCCCGGAGATCTAGATGGCCCTCTCTTCTTTGTCCAGCTGTATCTGTCCGGTTCGTCCTGTCGTCGTTGCGGATAGACCCCTTTTCAGGGACGTGTTGGATGACCTTCTCAGAATCACGGTACTCGCGCCGGAGCCTGAAGAGCGCTATCCCACCCCCCTCAGTAAAATTGAATGCTTGGCCGAAGGAATATTTCCCGCCATCAGATGTGTTGAGCAGGGAGACCTCGAACAAGATCGTCTGAGCATCCGATGAAGGGGGTTCCACTGTCCAGGGAATTTTAACTATGAATTCTGCAACGGAGAGAAGGGTAAGGGATATGAGTATAATCAAGAAATGCATCGTCGTTGAAATAGAGAGATGGGACCTTTGATGGAGCAGTGGCTTTTCTGTTTCTTGTTCGTTGAGAATGGATTTTGTGGCTGGGCGCGTTAGATTAAGTAGAAGCACAGCTCGGGTTGCATGTCCAGTCTGTGTCAAGGGGCAAATAATCAAATGCCTCCCAATTTTCATGCAAGCATGGGGAATCTACATGGAGAAGCTTACAGGTGATCAGTCATGGAGTATCATATTTTGCTGCCCATCAATGGTGAGGCTCTTAGCTACTCATTGGTAGAACATCTGATCTCAGCCCAGGAACAGAAGCAATTTTCAAAAATTTGTCACGATATTGAATTCAATCGAGTAATTCCCGAATCTCTGGCGACAGTCCGTCAGCTGGAGCATCGCACAGCATACGTAGCAGGCCGATCCTGCTAGGCTGGGAAGCATAATGTTCATCCCTGGCGCTCGCGATGTCTGTGCGTTGACAAACACATGGCGCAGACTCGAATTAAGCCGCCAACGAGAAGTCACCAAAGAAATCCTGCCATGCAACGGGAAAGTAAAACAGGTTTAACGCAGGAAACTCCCACTCGGACACAAACTGCTCCGGTACAAAGGAGTGCAGTTCCGTCTGTGCATCGAACAATTCCCAAAACGGTGGTGAGTTCTCCTCACCTCCGCCCTCCTGAGCACTGCTGCCTACTAGATCTTCGTGCAACGTCCGCTGATATTTGTCAATGCTCACTCGAAGGATTTGCAGGTAGATCTTCCCGTTGCCGGACGTGGTGTTTGTCAACTCCTCTAGGAGTCTCGTTCCTTGGTCTAAGAGATCCTCGCTTTCTTCTCTTCCCTCTGGAAGCAGACGAGAGAGCTTAAGAAGGAGCAGAAATGAGAATGCGCACTTAGCCCATACGAAATCCATGGCGTACTTAAGTTTCGCAAGGTACAAGTTCGAGTCAATAGTGATGAGCCGCAAGTGATTTCGGGCGCTCAATTTGGCGAGCACAAGGATATTACGCTCGACATCGGACATGGCGCTATACACCTCATTAGGAACAGAGAATATATTGTGAGAAGACAAGGGGACGGACGCGACATTCTCCACGCCCATTGATCTGAGCGCTTTGCAGTGGAGCACCATCTCAGACCAGCACTTCTGGACCCGGAGAGCAGCCAATAATGGGGGACGTTCTTCATCATCAGCCGAAAGAGAGTTCTCTGCACGAAGTAAGCTGTCGATCCGTGTTATTGTAAGGTTGTCCGCAGCGGAGTTCCATACCGATAGTTCGTTGCCAGTCACTTTTTACATTAGCTGCCGCCGTGCGCTGGGGCTCGGGGATACTTACTCAAACCACAGATCGAGCTCGAGCTTGGTATCGTCCACAAAATGCGTGATTTCTGCGCGATCGAGCCGCCGCTGGGGCCCAAGGGTCCCATTGATGTGCACTAAAGTGATGTTAGGTACACAATGCAACAAGATGTTAGGACCATCCGCTTACCTCGGATGACATTGAGCTGTGATAGTCATGTCAGTCACACTGCGTATAAATGATGTGCATTTCAACTTACTTCGACCTGCGAAAATAGACGAAGATCCAAAGTTGTCGAAGACGGGTGACGGAGTAACTTGCGGCACCGTCGCGCGTTCCCCGTCATCCGAATGCCTGGGGGCTTACCCCCGTCCACGCTGAATCTGGATATAGGGTCAGTATTGACAGGACGGCTGGTGACCAGGAAAACAGGGATCAATAGCTTACATGTGCTCCAAAATCTGCAGTCCAAACCAGGTCCTAGACTTCCACATTAGCATATCTTCCGTCTCCTTCCAGGCAGCGACACCGGTAGCCTCTTCGACGTCGTTCACGGTTAGCTGGTGTGTCAGCTCCTCGAAAGCTTGGTCCATTCCCAGGGCCAGTCCCATGCGAATAGCAAACGATAAGAGCAGCGATCTTTCGGCAGAGTAGCACGCGGCAACTAGCAAAGCTTGGACGGACTCTAGGCAATTCAACCCCTCGTTTTGGATGACCACGTTGATCTGTTTCTTGAGTTCGGCGTGGAGAATATCAGACAATTGGGATCCAAAGCCTGCGATTATTATCAGCTTAAACTGAATGAGGTGGTAACTACGTCACTATACCAGTATCGATGCGGCCGCCAATCGCACATATCGCATTCAAGAGAATGCTACTTCGATTCCGCACCGAGTCGAAGCTATCGTACTTGGGATCGAAGATGGGAATATACCTATCCTAATTACCAAATTTACGTCAAAATTAATCGTTCTTAGCACATCGGGGTGATACGTACGCAACCTTGAAAGAATCTAGGCAGTTCGTCAGCCTTTCCAGTTCGATGGGTAAGACAGTAAGGACGGTAACTCACGTATTAAAGCAAGCCGCAGCATGACCCGCCGTCATCAGTCCCAGGGTAATAAAATCCAAAACTGGCTCCTCCCTGATCTCGAACCCAGACCGCCGTTTCTTCACCGGCCGGGGAGCCTCATCCTGAGAGGCGTCGTAGGGACATGTCTCCATTGGCGTCGGTCTAACACCACGAGGAGGGAACCCTGGAACGTCACTCATCATCTGGGGAATGGGTGGTATTGTTCTACTCTCATTATGTACTGGCGTATCCGGGTGGATGTTCTGGTCTATATTTGGTCGTGTGCGCAGAAGGTCACGCATCTCGTCCAACTGTTCTCGGAGATGGCGCACTTCGGACTCGACTGTCTCTAGCCTCCTATACCCATATTAGACCGACAAGTATATGGTGGCATAACGCATACATTTACTGACTCCGTCATTGGATCCTTGGGAATCTCGAAGAAGATGCATTGCTTATTGAGTTTCTCGCATCTATTGCAGTTCTCAGCGAGACAGTCTAAGAAAGGTGCACTGGGTGAATAAGAACCTTGTACAAGGTCGCTTTCCGTCACATTTTAGCTAGGAAGGGAATTAGCTAGTATGCCATGTGAACTAGTCGGGGTAGAGCTACCTTTGACTGCCGACAAGCGCTACAGGCTTTCTGGTAAACATAGTCAGATTACCTCCAGTGCCAGCAGGGACGAGAATGGACGTCAAAAATACCGGGATGCGCTTCATAGAAGCCGGTGCTGCCACGAATTGTGCTTCTTCGGACCCCATGACCGATATCCGATCACTGTAATTGGGGTTAATTGAACGAATGCAGGGCTCACAGGTTGTTGAGGAGGATAATCGGTCAGTGCGGGGAAATGACGTGGCGTCGGCCAATCTCCGAGATGGAAAGCCACCACTCCTATGCACGGTTCTTAAAGTGCTATAATTTAGGTTGTTATTTAGTGTTTATGTGGACGGTATTGCGGCCCACTGGTCTAATTCATTCGACTGGATGCGCCCCTTGCAGTGGGTTGATCCTGCAGGTTTTAATATCGAATAACAATTGCCTTAAATACTCCTAGTGCTACTCAGTACTCTCCCGATCGCATCAAATCTACAACAATAAACCCTAGTATACATAAACAAAGTCCTCATTCTCCCAATCCGTCAGGTCCTTAAACGCATTGTCGTCTTCCACTCGAGTTTGGGCTTCGTCGGTCTTGTCCACCGGAATAGCACCGATCACATGCATCGAGTAATCGATGATCTTGGCGTTCTTACCCATAGCTACACGTCTAGCTTCATGCTTTTTGTTGAGAATGCTGATGTACGCCATGTTAAGACTATAAAGAGAACGTTAGGGAGCTATAGCCTTGTCTAGAATGTGGGAGGACTTACGCGCAGAGCAGAATGAGGATGCAGAACATCGCGAGGCTATCAAAGTTAAGGTTAGATCGACCTAATTGAAATTAGGGTGAATAAAGAGAGTCTCAATCGTACTTGGAAAGAAGACCGCGTCGATACCCCGGTGCCTCTTCTGTGGTATACAGATTCGGGCCGACAACCTGTTCGTACTTCATTAGCACCCGATATAAAGTCGGAATGTTAAGTACCACGCACATTACCAGCACATTGCCCAACGAGAAGAATGGCATTCGTGACTTTCTTCTTCGTCTCCCCGGCAGTGTTACCCGCGGACCAAGAGTATATCAGGGGCGCTACCCGATGTTAGTATCATTCAGGGGCAAACTCGGCCAAGATCGTACTTATTCCCGGGTAAACAGAGATCTTTTGTACTCGTTAGTATGGTCCGCCCCGTCTGCCTGGGGAAAGTTCAACTTACAATGTAATATCCAGCAAGCAGCGGTCCCTTATGCGCTGCATTATGGGGAATCTCGAGTAACATGGCGCAACCTGCGATGGCAGGGAGGCAGAGAAGCGCGATGACCGCTCCCTTTGTCCTCGTCTTTGTTGCCAGCCATGCTCCTCCCAGTGTTGCTATGAGTTGAATAGCACCAAACGGCATGTTGAAGAGCATGGTTTTCAGCTCATCGAAACCAAAAGACTGGATGATCAGTGGGCCGAAGGTTGTGATACCGCCGCTAGGAATGCTATGTAATGGTCAGTTATATTATGCAGTCTAGTAAAAAGGGATCCTAGACACGTACGAAATTGCAAACATCAACGCAAACCAGAAGAATGACTTGACGTCGAGAAGGGCCTCCTTTACGTGAGCCCACTTCCACTCATGAGTTTCAATACCCTGTTGGTTCATGCGGAGTCTATATTCTGTAAGTATAGACATTCTTATATCCCCGCGGGCTCTTGGGTTGGAATATTACCTTTCGATTGCTAGAAGCTTATCCTCCTCCTCTAGAAAGTTCGATTGCATTGGCGAGTCAGGTAGGAAGAAGCTGGACGATATCAGCAATCAATTCCCTAGAATATCCACCGGGTTTGAGTGACACTCACAAGACCGCAACCGCGAAGACCACAGTTAGTAGGCCGAAGAAGAGAAAGATGACCTCGTATAATCAGCGGCAGCCCCAACACGACCCAGATACAACTAGGAAATCGAGATAGCTACCTGGTACGGCGCAAATAGGGGCGAGTGAATGTGGCCAAGGCCAAAGGCAATCAGACTACCAAACTGCAGAAAACCCCCGATAGTTAGCGTGAGCCCAAAGAGAATACTAACAACTAGCGAATAGTACCCACCATATTAACAACGCCATTCATAGCATACCACGAACTCAGCCGCATAGGCTGTTCAATCCGACGATACCACATCTGCGTGATAGCAATAAAAGCCGGAGCTGACCAACTCCCATTAGCACACGCCGCTCAAAACAATCAGAGGAATAGAAAGAAAAGATAAACCCACGAATCCCCGCCTCAAAAAGCCCCAAAAATATCCGACAGACCAATAACCCATGAAACGTTTTCGCGGGTGTCATACACGCTAACGCAATACCCCAGCAAAAGACCATGCAGCCCAGGAATTTCCCTAGGCGGATCTTTACAAGGATATATGCCACAAGAGGCTGCGCAACCAACTGAACAAGGTAGATTACCGACCCTAGCCAGGAATATTCCTGGCCCTGGAGGCTTGCATCCTCGATCAGTCCGAACACGGACGCGTAGGAGAGAGTTGACTTGTCGATTTGTTGGAGGAAGTAGATTCCTAGGAGGGTAGGGAGGAGGCGGAGATCGATCTTGCGGAGGACGCGTTTGTTGTTTTCGGGTGTGAGGATTGGGAAATGGGTTCTGCCTTCGATGTATTCGAGGGCTTTATCCTGGGTAGGTTCATTGTGGGTGTGTTCGACTGGGGATGTCGAGGCGAATTCTATCTGTTCCTCCCGGTTTCCCTTCCCGACTGGAGCGTCCTGCTGTGACATTTTCATTTCCGTCGGCGCCAGAGATGAGGACAAAGGGGATGGAAGCTGAAGAAACAAGGAAAGAAGTGAGAAGAAGTGGAGTGCCCGTTCACCAACCACTGTGAAGAAAAGTCATCACCTGTGATCGGCACTTTCGGGGCATCAGATGTTTGTATAAAAACCTGGGGCACCCCGTGGGGATGGCTGGAATCTCCCGCATCGGACGAAACGTGCGAAACCCGATCCCACGGCCATCAGGTCCAGCCAGTAAATCTCCTGAATTTTTGGGTCGGAGTGGGGTATGAAGGTTCTCGGTCAACGTCCGAAACGTCGTCCAATCGAATGGCGGCGTTGGTCGACGATCAATGTTTAGGGTTCGGCGCTCGGGAGGGAAACGCGACGGTCTCTGGGTATCAAGACGCTTTTAGCTGCAGAAGAAGCGGCAGACGGCATCTGGGTGAGGCAGATGGAGAGGGTCAGTCGGCGATAACATCCGAAACCCGATCTCGTTCCAATATTGTGCCGAAATACAGCACTTCGTCATAGCTACCCCACTACTTGAGCTGTGAAGAGCTATCATTCAAATAACGCTGTCGTGCCTCATGTCTGGGCAATACTTCAATCACAGGAATCGAGTTTTGCCTCAATACCCTCTTATCCAACTGCGCAATCATGCCTCAAAAAGAATACATCCCCAAAGGCTACCAAGAGATCCGGTCTGCGGACTCGAGTCCAGCCGTGTATCTTCACTCCCAAACCTCCAACAACCGCTCATTTGATTTCTCCTTCGAGCCCATCCGCGAGAACCTCTTCCGAGTGACCTTCACCTCGCCAGACCACCCTCTCCCTCCCTATCCCAGCGTCACCAAACCACCCACAAACCTCGCCTCCACCCCCGTATCCACCACCACCAGCACCCCATCCCAAAAAACCATCAATGTCGCAGACGTCACAGCCTCAGTCAACTGGGAAAACACCCCCATCATCTCCCTATCCTGGAAAGACTCACCCAAACCCCTCTACCGCGACCTCCCCTTGCGCTCCTACGTAACCGACGGCCCCGGGATCGCCCACTACACCGAACACGACCGCAATGCCCTACACGTCGGCCTCGGCGAAAAGTCCGCCCCCATGGACCTCTCCGGCCGCCACTTCCAGCTCTCTGCCACCGACAGCTTCGGCTACGACGTCTACAACACCGACCCGCTCTACAAACACATCCCGCTCCTGATCAAGGCCACGCCCACCGGCTGCGTCGCCATATTCTCCACCACCCACGGCAGGGGGAGCTGGTCCGTGGGCTCCGAAATCGACGGTCTCTGGGGCCACTTCAAGGTGTATCGGCAGGACTACGGGGGTCTGGAGCAGTATCTTCTCGTCGGACGAACACTAAAGGATATCGTCAAGTCGTACGCGGAGCTCGTGGGGTTTCCTCTGCTTGTGCCTAGGTGGGCGTACGGGTATATCTCGGGTGGGTATAAGTATTGTGCTATGGATGAGCCGCCGGCGCATGAAGCACTCATGGAGTTTGCGGATAAGTTGAGGGAACATGATATTCCTTGTTCGGCGCATCAGATGAGTTCTGGGTATTCGATTGCGGAGACGGAGCCGAAGGTAAGGAATGTGTTTACGTGGAATGGGCATCGGTTTCCGGACCCGGAGGCGTGGGTGAACAAGTATCATGAGAGGGGGATTCGGATGATTACGAATATTAAGCCGTTTTTGTTGGCGTCGCATCCGGACTTTGGGAAATTGATTGAGGGGAAGGGGTTCTTTGTGGATCCGGAGAGTGGGGAGCCGGGGTTTATGCGGTTGTGGAGTGCTGGGGGTGGCACGGGTGGGGATGGGTGTCATGTTGACTTTACGTCGAAGGTGGCGTTTAGGTGGTGGTATGAGGGGGTGCAAAGTCTGAAACGGGTCGGGATTGATGGGATGTGGAACGATAATAATGAGTATACCCTCCCTAGTGATGAGTGGCGACATGCGCTGGATGAGCCAAGCGTGGCGGAGGCGGCGGAGAGGCAGAAGAAGGATGACACGGTGGGACTTTGGGGAAGAGCCATGCATACGGAGCTCATGGGGAAGGCGTCCCACGATGCGTTGCGGGATATGGAGCCGAACGTTCGTCCGTTTGTTCTCACTCGCAGTGCCACGGCCGGGACGATGCGGTATGCAGCCAGTACGTGGAGTGGCGACAATGTGACCAGCTGGGAGAATATGAAGGGGGCGAATGCCCTGTCGTTGAATTCGGGCATGTCTCTGCTGCAGGTATGCTTTCCCTTTCTTTGGATAAAAAACAGATGGCTAATCCATTGATTCCAGTGCGAGGGCCACGATATCGGAGGCTTCGAAGGTAACCCCCCAATAACCCAAATATTCACCTCAGACACAGCTGACCAGTATTGTCAAGGCCCCCAACCCTCCCCCGAGCTCCTCCTCCGATGGGTCCAACTAGGAATCTACTCCCCCCGCTTCGCCATAAACTGCTTCAAGACCTCCCCCGAAAACAGCTCCGTCGGTGAAGTGATCGAACCGTGGATGTACCCCGAGATCACCCCCCTGATCCGAGACACCATCAAGCGCCGCTACGAGATCCTCCCCTACATCTACTCCCTCGGTCTGGAGAGTCACTTCGAGGCCTCCCCTCCCCAGCGCTGGATCGGATGGGGCCACGAGTCCGATCCCGAGGTCTGGAACAACAAGACCCTAAAGCAGGGAGAAGAACAGTACTGGTTCGGCGATACGATTCTAGTCGGAGGCGTGTACGAGCCCGGTGTCAGTGTGGCAAAGATGTACCTTCCACGCAAGTCGAATGGCGAGTTTGACTGGGGATATGTTAATATGAATGCCCCCTATACCTACTTTGCGTCCGGTCAGTGGGTTGAGGCGCCGTCTGAGTGGCGGACAAGGATCCCGCTCATGGCGAGGATTGGGGGTGCAGTTCCGGTGGGTAAGTCTGTGCAGACTAGGGTTCCTGGAGATGAGACTGCTGCGTCGGTAGCAGTGCAGGAGGTGGATGATTATAGGGGCGTTGAGATTTTCCCGCCGAAGGGGAACTCCCATGGGACCGTTTTCGAGACGGCCTGGATGGAAGATGATGGGATCTCGGTTAATCCTAAAGTCTCCCGCTATACGATTGGTTATAGCTCTACGGAGGACCGGGTTATTGTTGGGTTCACTAGGGATGAGACAAGCGGATTTGTTCCTGCTTGGAAGGATCTGGATATCATTTTGCACCACGGCGATGATAGGCGTGTGGTGTCGGATATTGGCAAGATGGTGGAATACAAGGGAAGAGATGCCCGTGGCCGCAGCGT
This sequence comes from Aspergillus biplanus, assembly GCA_027569045.1. NCBI lineage: Eukaryota > Fungi > Ascomycota > Eurotiomycetes > Eurotiales > Aspergillaceae > Aspergillus > Aspergillus biplanus. The sequence continues at coordinate 503,347 of JAPDEJ010000016.1, forward strand.
GTATACTCTTAAGCATTAGATTATTGCACGGCGGTTAGTTTAACTTTAATAGAAACTGTTTTTGGCTTCATGGATAGCATTAATTCAACCTACATTTATTCTTTTAGCCCATCACTTCTCAGGAGATCCAGATCAAAATCCCAACCCGAAGGCCATACCTGCTCGCCGCACGAATAGCACACGCATAGCAGGGCCCTCCCGCTCTGCGAACAATAGCACTCTTCCCATGCTGTGCACACCACGCGCGAGCCACAACCTCAGCTCCTTTCGCCGTCGCATTAACCACAATCACCGTATCAGACGGACACAACCGAGGATCAGCCTTATAGAGGTCACTGACCGAAATCTCCGATCGTTTAAACTTGAGCCCTATTCCCGGGTGCGCTTCATGGGCTGACTTCTCACCCGGATCACATGGAGGTAGCGTCACGAAAACCGGGTTATACTGCATTCCAAACGTGATATCCCAACCACCTTCCTGTCGAAACATCAATTCGGCGGCATACAGCCACGCACCCTCGGGATTATAGGGGTCGAGCAGTTTCCATCGCTTCAGGTCGATCGATTTCAGCTCCCAGGGCCTGTCTCCCTGGGCGGGCGGGTCAAGGGTTATCCACTGGCTGGTGTCGGTGAGCTCAATCGCAGCGAGCATGGAGTCGTCTGCGAAGAGTGATTCGTCTGCTTTGGTCTCGGATTCTGGTGGGCTCAGGGAGTCGTCGGGGTTAAAGTAGAAAGTCGTGACCACGCAGTGCTGTGGTGGTGTCTCATTACCGGGCGCCGTGATTCGCACCGTCGGACATGGCCCGACCCATCCATTCACCGACACAACACCCGGGAGGCAGCCCAGGACACGCCCTAGGACTGAGCGAACCCTCCAGTATGTGCAGTCAGCCAGGACGAGGCCGGACTCGTTGCTTGGAGATTGGCCCGCCTGTTCAACCGATGGAGAACTGTAGATCAACGCGGTCATGATGGTTTGGGAGAAAGTGGCGCCAGGGAGCGTCACAGCATACATCCAGTCCTGCAGGATGTACCACGTAGGTTCGTTGTTATCAATCCAGGTACGATAGGCTTTGTTGAGGCCATCGCGAACTTCAGCAAGGTATGGCCACTTGATTTGCTTGGCGAAGAGAACCAGTCCCTCCAGTTGACGCTCGTATTTCGTTGCTCGAAGAGCGATCGCCCTCCCCGTCGAATCCCATGTTGCCTCCTGCCTGGTCCGGATCAGAGCCACCTTCTTCCCTTCATCAGTCTCCTCTGTTGCCCGTTTTTCAGCCTCAGCAGCAGTCTCTGCCCTATCCCTCTCTGCCAACATAGCAGCCTTTTCAGTTTCATTTTCAGCCAGTTCAACCGCCCTTTGGAACGCATCCCTGGCTCTCATATAATTCTTATATCCCATGCATGCGCGACCAAGAATCGACTCCGCGATCGCCCGCGTCGGGTCCAAGAGTCTCAGCACCACCGCCTCCTTCACGGCACCCAGGTAATTCTCGACAGAGAGCATGATCTCCGCTCTTTTTCGAATATACTCGAAATTCGCGAGATCGATTATGATCGCCTGGCTATATAGCTCACCAGCGGCAAAGAGGTCTCCACCTTCAACCTTCTCATCCCCTTGCCGGATGAACTCGTCGGCCTTCTCTCGGTCCTCCGACATCACGCCAGCCTCCCTAGCTGCTATAACCGATGGTATGAGCGTAGTCATATCCACCAACTCAAGCTTCGTGTTCCGGAGCCAGAGGTCACTAATAATAAGAGCCGAAAGAACCTGGATACTGAACCCACGCACAGAACTGGTAGAAGAATAACTCTGCAACCGCAGCGCCAACTCCTTCGCCACCATCATCTGGAGATAGAAATTCCACGCCCCCTCCGTCATGTCCTCGTTGAACCCGGTCGCGGTCTGCGAAAACACAATCAAATCAGACAGGTCCATGAATCTATCACCCTGGTTCAGGAGCCCAAAGAGGATAGTGAGTATTCGTTCCTCGTGGTCGGTCGTGTGCGCTGCAGCAGCGGTATACATCTCCGTAGTGCCCAGGATATCTTTCAGATCTGCCAATTCCTGCTCTCGGTCCGGAGAACGGAAGGTCTCGATCGAACGGAGCTCTGCCAGACGACGGAGTAGGACAGCCGCGCTGGTCATATCGCCGATTTCAGGCATGCGCACGATATCTGGTGCCGGTTGTGCGCGACCATGGACGAGCATTGCATCCCAGTAGTCTAGGCCGAATCCCTCGACTGTGACGGTTCCGGGATTCACGTTTTCGTAGACAGGGGATGCTTCAGCGTCGAGAAGGATGTAGTCTTCTTGGTCTAGCTCTTCTGTGGTTTGTCTCTTGATAAATTTTTTGCTGATTCGGTATTGCTCTATGATGGGTTAGTACGGGCCCATCCACCAGTTCGTAGAATGAAGGGGCACTAACCGAACGACGGGTGCGTCACTTTGACAAACCCCCGATCAGGGCAGTCGACTGAGTGTATCAACTTTGGTCCTTGTTCGCTCCCATATCGGTGGACGTGCGCAGATACGCGGGGGCTAGAGCTTGAGGGCCCTTGAATGGTGAACCGCAGAGAACCCTTTCTCGTCTCCTCCACAAATGCTTTTGCTTGTGCTAATTGTTGGGCATGTTCTTCAGTATTCCGTTTCTGCTCTCCTGATGCGTCTAGTTTCGCATCATCCGTGTTGGATGCATTCTCTTTCTGATATCCCGCTCCCGGGGTTTTCGCAGTGTCCACGTTCGACGCGTTCTCCGGCTCCGGTTGATCCTTGCCTTTCCATCCAATCCCCAGCCGTTTGAATTTGGATTTAAGGTCTTTCATGCTTCTTGATACAGTATCATGAGTCAGACACCAGCAAACGCGTGTTTCCCCGAGCTCCTGCTTTATGAGCGCTCTTTGAAGAACTGAGGAGGAGCCCCCTCATCCGGAAGCACAGCCACACTGACATTAAATTATGGCTGCTGAATACGAGACGGCCAACGCTAATGCTCCGCTTTCCCGCACGTGGGACGTTTAATTGGTCTAAAAGGGTGAAGAAGAAAATGGCCTGCAAGATGAACCATCTGGTTTATCCCCAGATAAAAAATTTGGAAATCGCAACGAGAAAATAAGAATGTTGTTCGGGGCCATTGGTATTGACTCCCCCGTGTAAAATAGTTGTGAAAATATATAACTTTGATCGCACCTTACCCTCACCGTCGAGTCGCTTTCCAATACTGTGCCTGATACGCATTTCGGCTCAAACCCCGTTGATTCTGCCCATAAGCTATCTCGACTCCTTGAACTCCAGGCAGACTAGCTGTCCCGCATTTAACCTCGCTCTCCTCAAACAAAAAACCAATCCGTTCGCTCAGCGAGATAATCTCGTCTAAGGAAAGCTGCAGAAAGGGACCAGTCCCATATAGCAGCGGTCCTAGGTTGATCCATGTTCCTCCGGGCCGGAGGAGACGGTGAATATTTTCCAAGTAGGAAACCAGGTTACGTGCTGTGTCAATGAAAAAGAGGGTCACTATCACGTCGTACGCGCCCGTCTCTTTCTCGAAGACGGTTGTGAAATCTCCCTCTACCATGACGACGCGGGACAGGGACGGAGGCACCCAGTCGGGGAAGTTGACTGCTCGCTGCATATCTGCAGTTGTGGCATGATGTGACCACCAATCGATGTATGGGTGGTAAGCCATGGTATTCGGTGTGTCCAGTTGAGCTAGGTATCGATACGCTAGATTCACGTACGCGGACCACTCGTTGAGTGTTACCTCAAATCCTGGTATCTTGTAAGTATTGAGCTACAATAAAGCAAGGGGAAAGGGGGGGAAGGAATATATCTCACCTCCGAGCGCATCAATTTCAAATCCCAACCGCCCAACCCCAGCACCTGGGAGGAGCACCCGCAATGGCTTTTCATCCGACCGATCGAGCCCCTTTAAACTATCCGACACGCACTGAAATGCCTCCTGTCGCTCACTCTGCCCTTCATCCGCCCAGTCACGCACAAAGTGCTTCATCCCCTGGACCACACTCGTGCGATCGGGAGACTTTCCCTCCCTTTCACTCTCTACAATGAACTCGTCCAATTCAGAGCGCGGAATATTGTAGAATTCCAATCCATTCCGAACAATATCCAGAGCGAGTTTCTCATTCGTCTCGAAAAGGTGTTCGACTGTGTTAAGTTTACGCGTGTACCCAACAGTAGATTCAACGAGCTACCTTACCGTTAACCACACGCTTTGTAATCCTGGTATCGAAGTCTGAAATGGATACGTACAGAGCGCTGCTTCTTGGAAAGATTCTTATATAGATCCCTCCACCGCTTCACCTCCGCGAGGTTTCGCTCCTTGTAGCGCGTGTACGCGTGCAGGGCCGACAGGAGGCGATGACGCGGGTGGTTATCATTCCAGATGGAGGAGGCGCGCTGGAGTCGGTGTTGAAGCTGTGCATATTCGATTTCCTGCCGGGGATTGGGCTCCTCAACGATTGTGACATTGGCCACAATTACCTGTGTGATTTCCTGGTTTTGAGGTTATGTGTGAGCCGTATAATTGTTTTTCGGTTGGGGTGTCGGAGATTGGCGAGGTATACCTGGGTCCATCGCGGGACATCCACAATCATTGCCCATGAGGTGCATATCAGAGATAGAAATGTCCACACGAGAAGCTTCATTCTTTTTTCAGTATTTCTCTTTCGGACGAAGATTGTGTTTTTTTGATGATATGACTTTTTTTATGGCGGAATTTTGCACACCCAAGGTCCTCACCTCAAGGTACCTGCCAAGTCCGTCGATAAGAGAGCGTCGGGCGATTCATCTTGGCGTGTATACATGCGTTGCCATATGGTGGCAGGTATATTGACACATTTAATTCCAGATCCTGCCTCCGCGCATCCAAATTCTCTTTGGTGATACTGAGGGAAGATGCCAGGTGAGTGATGCCAGACACAAAAACGTAACTCAATAACACAGGGGTGGATGACATCATCACCACTTTAGGCCTAGTTTAATTTGCAGTGTGTACTAACCCGATCGGGGATGCCGAGGCTTTGGCGGCCGTTTCTTCAGCTGAAAGTGCCACTGCATCTGCTGCTGACGATCCTCGAGTCTCAGCTCCCCCAAATAAACCTCCCATCACCCTGGACATCAACACCCAACCTCATCACATCGTCCCCCCATACACCATGGCCGATAACACAGCTAGCCAGTTCCAGCTCCGAGATGGTACTGAAGTTTACACAAGGGTTTGGGAAGTGAGTACCAGCGGAGAACCGTAATCTCCACTTTAGCTTCCTGCCTTTGTTTTTCTGAGACCGATAGGACTGACCGCTACCAATCTCCAGCCCAAGCAACCTCCTACCGCCCATATCGCATTCCTGCACGGCTTCAGCGACCGCTGCGACCACTACGATGCCTTCTTCTCCCTCCTAGTCGCCAACTACCCCATAAAAGTCCACGCCTGGGACCGTCGAGGCTGGGGTAAGACAGTCAAAAACAAGAGCCAAGTTGGCGACATCGGCAAGACACCGCAAATCCTCCAAGAAATCAACGAATCCCTTCAGCGCATCGCCTCCTCCATCCCAAACATCGAACAAACCCCGCTATTCGTCATGGGTCATAGCATGGGCGGCCAAGAGTCCGCCTTCTATCTTCTCTCCAAGACTCCGGATTTAGACGGGAAACGGCCCCCCATCGCGGGCTGGATTCTGGATGCTCCGTACATCGGGTTAGACCCAGCCAGTCGGCCCCACTGGCTTATCATCACGGCGCTCAAGCAGGTTGGGAAGCTGCTGCCCAAGTTCAAACACGTGCAGAAGCTCAATGTGGCTTTTGTCAGTCGGGACACGAAGGTGCAGCAGATGTATCATACGGATGATCTTTGCCATAATACTGGGACTCTGGAGGGATTGCAGGATTTGTAAGTTCCCACCTCTCATTGACTTTCCTGATGTGTGCTGACTTTGTCCAGGCTTGATCGCGAAGATGACCTCACAACTCTATCCCAATCTGACAAACCCGCCCCCGCTCATCTCAGCACAAAGCTTCCTTGCCCTGTGTTCTGGGCACATGGAACCGAGGACGCGATTACTTCGTATACCATTTCTAAACAGCTCTACGATAGACTCGAACCGTGTAACGCGAATGCTGATGCGAAGACTTGGAAGTCGTTCGAGGGAGGCTTCCATCAGCTGCACAATGAGCCGGATGGCGTTCAGGAGGAATACATGCGTGATGTCGGAGAATGGGTGAACAAGATGCTGGCCAAGCGTGGTTGATCAGGACCACTACCCAGGGTGATGATGGTGCATGAATTTCCAATATATAAATGACATGGATATATACGACAGAGCTAAGAGCTAATTTTATGATAATTCCGCTTGAACTTGACACTCAATCCTCTGTAACTTGATCGCAAGATGGATTAAGGATTCTGTGATTCGATGTTTGCAACTGCGCCACCACAAGGAACCCAAGCCATCCCCACTTTGTCATCTTCCCCACCCCAAACCATCTTCAATTCCCCATCCATTCCATCCCATCAAAACAAGAGGAAAAACAACCAAAAAAATAAAATAATTTCATTTCAAGTCGCTAAAATGGCCACCACAAAATTCAAACTGGTCTTCAACGTCCCCTCCGCCGCCCTCGAAGCGTGCAAAACCGCCATCTTCGCCGCAGGGGCCGGTCGCTATCCCGGCCCCGGCAACTACACCGAATGCTGCTTCGTCACGGCAGGCAAGGGCCAGTTCCGCCCCGGCGATGCGGCAAATCCCCACATCGGAAAGGTCGGGGCGCTGGAGCACGTCGAGGAGATGCGTGTTGAGACGTTGTGTGTTGGCGAGGAGGTGACGAGGAAGGCTGTTGCGGCGTTGAAGGGGTAAACTTATCTTTTCCATTCAACCTCTGGTTCTTTAGTTGTTTACATGGTGGGGATGCTAATTGGAGCAGGGCGCATCCGTATGAGGAGCCGTCGTATGAGGTGTATCGGATTGAGGATTTTTAAAGTGATTTTCGGGCAGATATTTCAACACCTAGGGGTTTATGGACTGCAAATTAAAGCTGTATGCTGTTGTTTTATTGTGGAATGATATTGGATTTAAAAGCCTGTACTTGATGAGGTTGTGTTCGTAGTTCAAAATAAACATATTGGGGAGTGCTTTTTGGTATATATTTTGACGACTTCGTCACCGAGCTCCTAACGAAAACGAGTGCACTACCTGTCTTTGACAAGATTTACGCTCTCTACTTCTCAGTTTTCATTCGAACGAGATGGTATATTTGCATTTATTCATTTTATGTTGAAATACAACGCCTAATCCATATCTTATCGATGATGTGGCGCAGCTCATATATTTTTTTAGGCCAGATTTCGGCCCCCAGTCTCCCCATTTAGGCACCACTGGATTCAAGAGATTATATCTTCTGAGGACTACTAGACCAATACCAGATATTATATCACATCTTAACATAATTTGGATAGGCGAAGTCACGATGAACGGTGAGTTCCAACTCCAATAAATGATCCTTCTTTATACTGACTTGAGAAAGCCGTCCGCAACTGGTTCTTCCCTCCCAAGGAGTACAAACTCCTCATCATCGGCAATGATTATGTTGGCCCCACCACCTTTCTGAGTCAACTAAAGAATGGAAAGTACCTCGAGACCGCTGCCACCGAAGGCCTGTCGATCGAGACTGTCCCCGGACCGGAAAATTCCCGATGGACCCTCTGGGGTGCATCAGCAAGTCGTACGTAGCGCCCTGCGATTTATTTTCGCCCATTTCCTCCCTGAAGCTAAGCTCGACGCTACTAACTTGACATATTCTTCCTTACAGACAAGGGCTTTTGGCCTTTGTTCCGAAACTACGTATGGAACTCCGTAGGCGTTCTGTATCTGCACAACGGCGAGGCACCTGGTGCCGGGGACTCTGAGCTGCTCCAACGAGTGCTGCGTGAAATGCAAGAGCATGAGGTTACGAATATTTGGTTTGCGGTGAACAGGCAGGATCTGCCCGAGGGTGGGGAGGAGGTTGATGAGGATGCCTGGAAATGGTTCGATGAGGAGATCGCGAAACAGGAGAGAAATGGTGGCATCTCGTGGGATATTTTTCAGTATAAACTGAGTACGAAAACAGGGGAAGGTGTCCAGGAGCTGTTGCGGGGTATTCATACCATGGCAAACCGGTGTGGACTACAGGAGGATCGGGCTCAGCTCCCACAAACGAGTAGCTGGCAGACATCGACGAAAATGTAACTGGATCGTTCAATCTAGATGCGCTATAAACATGCAATCCCATGAAATGAGCGGCCATGGTATGCTGAGCTAAATCACAGTATCCAATCCTCTATCTTCTTCTCAGTCATCAACCTCCCGTCTATACCCCCCAACCGAGTACCCCCCTGAAACACTGAGGATCAATGACGCTTCTGAATATTACACTTGGCCAAACATTCCTCCACCTGAATCGCCACCGTCTTCGGAATCGCATCCCTCACCTTCTCCAGATCCTCCCCCTTAACACTTCCCCCCAAACTCCTCCCCACCACGCCATCACTCAGCGCAAACAGCTCATTCGCCACCAATCCCACCGCAAACTCCTCCGAGTTAAACGCCGCCGTGAAGTTCGCAGCCACACAATCGGGATTCACCTGCGTATGGAACGAGCCCGCGGGAAAGATAGTAACCATGCCCGGATGCAACTCGGTACGGATAACGCGTTGCTGACCGTTCGAGTCGACGAGATCGGCGCTGACTTCGGGGACCATTTCGTTCATGACGCGGCCGGAGTTCAGGGCGAAGATCTCGGTGGCGCGTGGGTGGAGGTGCAGGAAGGACATGCTGCAGGGGGGGAGGGAGCCCATGGAGATGGAGACGCCGATGTCGGTTAGGGGGGCGAAGTTGGCGGAGGTGGCGACTTGGGAGGGGGTGGATTTGAAGTCGAAGATGAAGTCGGAGTCGTTGGGGAGGAGTTTGTATCGGTCGGTGTAGCTGGGGAAGGACTTAGTGGGTTGGTTTGGGGGGAGGGGAAGGAAGGGGCACTTACGAGTCGGCCAGTTTGATTTTGGCGGATAGGCTGAGCTCGGAGTCGGAGTTGGAGGTTGGGTAGCTACGAGGGGCTGCGCTTGCAGGGAGGGCAAGGGCGAGCATCATGGCAGCAATAGAGTAGAGGGTGGATTGGGGAAGCATGATGGCTTTGAATTGGATGTGAATGGAATTGGCTTTGAAGAAGTTGTTTGGTTGGAAGTAGTGAATAGGAAGTATTAGATATTGCGTGTGTTAGAGAGCTGTGCTTGAGTGATGATTGACGAAAAGAGGAGGCAATTGAGGTCTTTATATACCTATTTCGATACGCATCCTTTGCTTTGATGTCATACCCAATTCAGCTCCCAAGAGCTATTCCAAATCGTATTCCAAATAGTCTTCTTCAGCCTGGCGTATTTCCCGCACTAAAGCGTTCCAAGTGGGAATTCTCCGACCACATAAACTCAGCTGTTAGCTCAGCCTCACCAGGCCCCCAGTTTCCATGACAGTGATCGTCACTGCAGGGCCTTCAAATCCTTGAGGGTGACAGCCGGTGGGTATTCCGGGCCTTTCGTATTGGTCGCCCTATAGCACACAGCCGCCGAGCGTATTACATAATACGCTAGGGCGCTCAGCCCCTTGTAAACGCCTGTCAGCCACGCTTATTTGCTTCTTGATCCCCGGAGCGTATCCCCACTGTGGACCCTGACAGGAAACAGTTCTCACCGTTAGCGGTCGGGATTTTAGGGCCGGCGATATCCTCTGGGTCGTGGCTTTAGCGGGGTTTAGAGTAAGGTAAGTCCTTCTCGAAGCCACAGATCTAGGCCTGGCGACATTATTTGGAATTATACTGTCGGGTTCGTTTGACGTAGTTGCGATACGACATGATGTGATCTTGTTCGATTATCCAAAAGCATCGACAAGACAACCTGAATTGACGGTGACGGGTTCGAGTATAAAGCTACAGACAAGATGAGCTGATTTCCGTTATCCAGATCATCAAACACTTTCCCAAGCAATCAAATAGCTCAGCGCATTGATTGACAACAATAGCTCATGATGGTTACTTACCTCCAAAACTTCATTATTCTGATACTCGGAGCCAGGTTGGCTACATCCCAAGCTATTACAGCTGCGGCACCACACTCCTCCGGCTGGAACTCCAGTTTCGCCCTCAGTCCTGAGCAAGTCCAGCTGGCCAACCTGACCGACGATCAGGCCGCCATCATCAACACCATCACCAATTTCGACCGCACCCAGCTCGCCAACGGCGGCGCCCACGAAGATGACTTCTACAACATCCAAAACCTCCCCAAGGACCAATGGCCCACCGAACCCGGCCAGATAATCAAAGTCCAAGAATTCACCGACCCCTCGCCCTTCTCCATACCCGCAAAGACCGCAATGTCCCGCATCATCTACAGCACAACCAACATAAACGGCACCCTCATCCCTGCCTCCGCCTACATCCTCTGGCCCTACCAACCCAAACCCATCCGAGGCACAAACCACACCTCTACCTCCGCTCCCACTCTACTCTGGACCCACGGAACCTCCGGCTTCTACGCCAACGGCGCCCCCTCCACCCGCCGCGACCTCTTCTACTCCGACATTGTCCCCTTCGCCCTCGCCCAAGCCGGCTACGCCGTCATAGCCCCCGATTACGCCGGCCTCGGCGTCTCAACCTCCTGGGACGGAACCTACATCCCACACCAGTATTTCGTCCGCGAGGCCGGAGCCCACGATGCCCTCAACGCCCTACGCGCTGCCCGTGCCTCCTTCCCTACCCATCTCTCAAGTGACTACGTCGTCATGGGCCACAGCCAAGGCGGCGCAGTCGCATGGGGCCTATCCGAGATCCTTGCCCGGGATGATCACGAATTCCCCGATGTAGCAAGGGGCTACCGCGGCGCTGTCTTCGCTGCCCCGCCCACGGACGCACTGACAAACTTCAACCCGGGATTTCTGGCTTGGATCGCCAAGGACCTAGATCGCATCTATCCCGCTTTCAAGCTCAGCGACTGGTTCACGCCGCTTGGGATTCGGCGTATTGAACTATTGAACGCAATCGAGGGATCGCAAATGGTTACATTCGCCATGTTCGATCCTGAAGAAGCGATTATCAAGCCTGAGTGGAGTGAGACATGGTCTGCGAGGCTGTTTGCGGGGTTAGCGAACCCCGGGAAGAGGGAGTTTAAGGGACCGGTTCTGCTTGTCCATGGAATGGGGGACTTTGTGGTGCCGTTTAACTCGACGAAAATGACGGTGGAGGAGACTTGTGAGGTTTGTGAGGGGGATTTGGAGCTTTTGGCTGTGGAGGAGGGGAGTCATTTTGCGGCGATGGATGCGGCGAGGGTGAGTTGGTTGAGGTGGATTGAGGAACGGTTTGAGAGGAGGCCCGTGGCGAGGAGGGGGTGTTTTGAGAGGGAGTTGGGGAGTTTGTGGCCCGTGGAGAATTATCAGGGGCTTGCGAATTCGTTTTTGATGTGGGCTGGTGAGGGGAAGTGGGGGTATGAGGTTCCTACTGCTTTGTAGTTGACTTCTAGGGGACATAGGGGATTAGTTAACTAGGCAGTAGCGGAGGGTTTAGCTGAGGTTGTTGATGTCACTCATTTATGCAAATTGTGCTTGATAGACTACATGTAATACACTGTTTTATATGGAATCACTCGCTGCAGCAGCTACTAGGAATTTGTGCTACATTGGACTATTAAAATTAACCCTAGATCAACTCTAACTTTTTATTGAGACGTATGCTCCAGTATAAGATAAGTTCCAGCTCATAAGATGTACAATGATATTGGGCCCCATTCCCTTCTCTAAAATGCAAGTGAATCCCCATATCCATAGTATAGTCTGCTTTTCTCCTGGAAACCAAACAGCCCATGCAGAATCATCAGATAAGACAACGCAATCATGTACCATAAACCAATAAGTCACAGACAATGGAGGGCTACCCCGGCGTAATCTCCCTCTTAACCAAATACATACTCTCCGGCCACCACGTCTCCCCATTCTCCCCTGCCAAGCCCAACAAATTCTGCGTCTTCATCAACGACACCACCTGCCCCAATTCCCATTCCCCAATCCCCCCAATCCACCACACCCCATCCAGCAACATCACCAGCACCAACCAATGCGCAAAGACATCCATAGCCAGTAAATGCGTCGCATTCAACGACGCCCCCTCACTCCCTGGCGAATCATGCGTCATCCATTTCTCCGCCCTCGCTTCCGCGGACGGTGAATCCAGCACCCTCTGCACCAGGATGAGGTACTCAGGGGGCGCTTTATTCAGAAAAGACATGATAATTCGTCGGAGGACATGCGGAGATTCGATCGATGTGACGCTGATCATGTACCGTGCGACCCACGCAGACACTCTCGAGTATTCATCAAGGGATATAGGGGAGTTTCCAGCTGTGTTATTACCCTCTCTTGTGGATAGGGCGGTGGAGGCACATTTTTCAAGTACGGAAATAGTTTCCAATGATGCGTGAAGTTCGGCAAAGTTAGCAGCGGACCACTTTGACCCTTCCAAAACAGCCGCCGTATATTCTGCTCTTCTGCGCAAACTCTCCATAGCCCGACTATATGTTGACGCAACCAGCGGAAGAAAGAGACGCTTCGTATTCTCGGATGGACCGTCCTCTGGCGATAACACACCCGATAACCCCGCGCGCGTATCGCCGGGACTACTGGTGGCAGGCGAAGTTTCATCCGCACCATCGACTATATCCTGAAGAACAGCAGTAGATGCTATATGAGCCGCCCGCGTAAACGAGATCCACTGCGAGTGCTGCGGGAGTACTTCACTGGGTAGTCGTACCCCAGCCTGTTTTGCCGTAGCGGCCAGATGGACCCGGATAGAGTGGCTAGCTGACGCGTATAGCACCATTAGAGCTGCGTTTGCGAGAACGTAATCATACGAATCGGATTCCATGGCTGCCTGGATGTGTCTCAGGGACGCGGTGTGGTGGCGTTCCGCTAGCGCTAGCAGTTCTCGGATATCGTTTAGAGTGTTGGGGTCTAACGGGGACGTGGCTTGTTTAGCGATATCGTGGCATTTGCATGCGGCTGCTAGGGCGATCAGGGAGGACATGACGATCTGGCAGCTGAATGCGAGATTTGGGACTCCGACGGAGAGGGCGTAGAGGTCAAGATCGTCGGCGGGGATTGTCTGGCTGGTGTGCGTGAGGTAGTGCGCTAGCAGGCTGAGTTCTGTGGCGTCGAGGGGATGAAGACGGTGCGAGGTTGGGGCTAGGGGGTGCTCGTCGTCTGTGCTGAAAATGGAAAGGGAGGGTCGTCGTCCGATGGAGGAAGGACTGGGGACGGAGAGGTGATCGTGTGATAGGGCGTACGGTGACGCAGGGCCGGGGGTTAGGATGCTGGGACTGGGACTGGTGCGGGGAATGTGTAGATCGGGGACCGATAGATGGGCCGATTCGGGTTCCTCCGATGAGTTGCTGTCGATTGTTTGGTTCGGGTATCGACAGCTATATCGGTGCTTGGAGCATCGGGTGCAGCTGGGTCTCGCCTCATCGCACTGGTGACAGATTAGAACGATAGCCGAAGACTTTTAAGAATGAAGGGATAAATACCTTCTTCCTCTGCTGCTTACACCTCAGACAGCCATTCCTCGATTTCTCGTGTGTTCTCCTCAGCCTGAACCCATTTGCTTGGAGCCCCTCCAGTGTGGTATTATTGGGCATCGCGGCAGATCTCCGTGGCTGAACTCCCGACTTAAACACAAAATGGAGCGTATTCCCACAGCGCCACAAGGCCGTTCGTCCAATTTTGAGGCAGAACCCTTGATCAGATAACCCAAGTTAGAATCCTTCCAGAGACTTCTTTGAGGCTGAGATTTCTTCAGCCTCGAATACGCTCCTGAGCGGCTTGACGCTAAATATTCCGTCTCCACGTCGGGCTGCCAAGTGCCAGCAATTTGGGGTCCACCGTCTTTGACAGGGCTGTGCAGGGCGGCGTTTCTATTGGCAGGCTGAACCGACTCATAATTTTGGCTCCCCCCTGAATAACGGGAAGCAGCTCGTGTACTTATATCGCCGAATAAACCCTGATCGTTCCAAGACTTTTGACAATTTGGAATTATTCACTCTTCATCGCCCTCCCAACGCTTAATAACGGAAACATCAGCCACTGCGCCCTTCAGCCGCTCTTGGAGTCGCTTTGAAGCCATGTTAGAGGTATCTTGGCATGGTGGCCTGATGTTGCTGCCTCTCAGCTGGAATTTGTCAGCAATACGAGCGCGAGGAAATTATCTCCGAGATCCGTTGCTGCTCGTCTGTGCCTCTTTTGGGAACGGGCGCTTCCGAATAGAGTGCCCGACTATGAATCATCGCTTCAGCCATGCTGAGAGATATTTGGAATTGACGGAAAACGAATGACATCTATACTTGACCTGGCATCCATCGTTGGACGAGACGCTAGATTGGCGGAATCAGGTTGTTGGTTCCGTGTCAAAGCATGCAGGGCATGCATCGATTTGTATAATTTGATCATAGTTATATTTGTCAGCTTGTGAAAATACCGAAATCGAGCGTTGAAGACCTGCTATGACCAACCTGTTTGTCTGACGACATTTTTGGCTCAGCGGTTATTCTGACCCCCAACACCATTTCTCCTTCTTTGGAAAGTTATCGCAGTATCGATAGGGTGGGCGTTGGACGGTTCCTTTTTTGGACATTCAATTCCATTATGTTGGCCGCAACAGGTTTCCGAAGCGTAGAAACCTATTGTGAGTCACCGCCAACCATAGTTGAAAAAGGAGGCCCGGAGGCCTCGACTTGTACTTTCGCCATACTTTTATTTTTGAACTGCTCGAATGGCATACACAGTAGTTTTCTCGATAAAAGTATTCATACAGTAAGGTGTACTAGCGTGTACAGGTGATAAAATACATGGCCTTTGAGCAATTGGGCGTTTGTATTTCGGTACAACCTCGTACTTTCCTGTTTTGGATATTTTATTGCACTTGCCTGACATAGATTTCGGAAGCATATAAGCCTTTGTGAGTCACAGCCAACCATGGTTGCAAAAAGAGGCCTTGGGGGCCATCAAACACCCCCATCTCACTGAGCCCCGGGTTGTCTCCGTCAAAGCTCCCCCCGATTGTTCTCATACCGTCAAACCTTTCCTTCTCGAACCCGCCACCACACCACTCAACATTACTTGTCTCGTTGCATAGCAGCCGTGTCAAAATTTACTCCTGTTTCTCTGCGAGGCCATCGAAAGCGCTTCGGCAAGAATCCGACTCCCAGCATTCTACGGCAACGACTTTAACCTCATTCACGCGATCCACAATGGAGAACCTCCCGCCACTTTATATCCCGAAGAAGCGACAAGGAAAAGATCCCCAACGCATAATTCAGAACACCGCTCCCACTTATATCCCAAGAAAGAGATGCGGGGAGGACCTGGAAGAGCTCCGCCGCGAGGAAGGCAGGGCAGAAGATGCGATAAAAGGAGCGAGACATGCTTCTCGAACAAAAGCTCATGGAGACTTTAATTATCAATTTTGGTCGGGAGCAACCGATCTTGAGGCTGCGATCCTGCATAAAAATACCATAAAGTGCGATATTGCACTGTCAGAGTTCGAGGGACCAGAAGGAGACTGGAAAGGAACTGAAGTAGCTAGAAGACTCTTTGAGAAGCTAAGGGCACAAAGACGCAGGGTGGAATCATTCTCTGCGCAGAGGGACAAGCTTTCCTTATGTCGTCGGGACCGCAGCTTGAGAGCTGCTTTTATCAAGTACTTCACGACCAGCCCAATGGGGCTTGGTATCAACTCGGGTGCCGGAGACAGGCCCTCTAGCGACCAGTCTAATTTCCGCCGCCAACTATTGAAAGACTATGATAGTTTGGATGAATTCGGCAATGCATGGTGCCCAGTTGCTGGGTGTTTTCTCAACGATTCACAAGTCACAGCCTCCCACCTCTTCCCGTGGAAGGCCGGTCAAGACGCCATGGACGCGATATTCGGCAAGGTTCGACCAGCCGAGTTATTTTCCTCTCGGAACGGCCTCATTTTGAACGCTGTCATTGAGAGATATTTTGATGCTGGCGTAATGGTCATCGTCCCCGATATTCCGGACCGGCCACCGTCCTCTATCCTGTGCGAATGGCGTAACAAGGAGGCTCGAGAATATACATTGCGAATCATAGATAACAAGTGGGCCAAACTTGACCAGTTTGTGGTTCCCGGTGTTCGTTTCCGGGACCTTGACGGGAAGAGGCTGGAGTTTCGCACCAATCATCGGCCGGCAGCACGGTTTGTCTACTTCCATTACTGCATGCAGATCATGCGCCGCTCCTGGAGAGTCGGACCAGGGCTGAAGGCGGCAACGTCCCTAGAAGACGAGCTTGGGAAGCCATACTGGGGAACACCGGGCAAGTACATTGCTAAAAACATGCTGCTGGCATTCATTGAAGAAGTCGGGCACGAGGCGGAGGAACTCATGATTGGCGCAGCCAATCGATCTACCAGTTCGTCAGACACCATGGTTAACGTGGTGACGCGTGAGCTAGCGGAAGAGAGTGCAGGCGAAGAGGAAGATGATGAGGAAGAGGATGAAGATTACTCTGATGAGGAGGTTTGAAGAGCACCCTGTGTTATTATTTTTTGTATGGTGAAGAGTAAGTTTTTTGTCTTGTTTGCTTTAGTGATATCCATCGCCAAGCCTCATGAATGATTATGAGTTACTCGCCGGCCTGAAGAGCCGAGCCCGATGAAGACACTGTTTTTTCACAACCCATAGATAATTTTGAAGTGGACGCTCTTCCCTCTTTATATTCCTGTCACGGAACGCCCGCGGCACCGCACATGATAGTTCTAGATCGCCGGTGTTAACGGGTCCGTCTTGCGCTGAGGTCCGTTTTCGACTGGGGCCAGAGTTTTGACCACAGCCTGATTCCAGAGCTCAGAGGTTCTTGGAGTATAAGTCCGAGGATGGCCG
The DNA here is from genome assembly GCA_027569045.1 of Aspergillus biplanus. Lineage (NCBI taxonomy): Eukaryota > Fungi > Ascomycota > Eurotiomycetes > Eurotiales > Aspergillaceae > Aspergillus > Aspergillus biplanus. The sequence goes on from JAPDEJ010000016.1 coordinate 520,329, forward strand.
CATCGTGTGCGGAAGTGCTTCAGCGCCCAGCATCAGCACCAGCGTATTATCATGACAAGAAGCAAGCTGCTCCTCCTCCGGCTCCTGTCAGACTGCAAGAGGAAAGCTAAAGGTTCCTTTTGAGAAGGTGATACTTCAAACCCGGATCAAATACAACCCTAAAATTCCAGGCGTTCACCCACCTTGTGCAATCTAGCCTCCCCACTGAGCTGGAAATCCGAATCTCCGGGATGAAGGAAAGGGCTTCTTTCGAACTCGTCTCCTGCAGCCGCCCCACCCTGGACTTTTAGTCATTGGACCAATTTGCATTTGTGTTGTTTAGAAAAGCATATAAAAACCTGGTAAATGTCCATTGAATACTGCAGGTTACTATATTCACTATTCCCTCCTCAATTACCATCTGGAATCTCTACTAATATGCGTGCTACCATCCTCACCGCAGCCATCGCCTCCCTCGCGGCTATTGCCAGCGCCAGCCTAGTTGAGACACGGGCGGATAATGTCTTAGTCGGCCCCTACGGAACCGTGGATGGGACATTCAGTCAAAGTTTCCAGCTCAGCGTGCAATATGCTATAAGTATATTACCTATTAGAGAGAAGAGGAGAGGGATACTCTTATACTAATCAGCTTAATAGAGGAAAGTTACATGATCCTAAAGATCCCCCTTAATAAAGCCATAACTTGTAAGTTCAAGACTAACAAAGAGAACACGATAACTACTAAAAGAGGAATAACATATCTTGATAATCCCGTTGTTGGGCTTATAAAAGGAGATTATTATTAGAAAAGAGTAGAGTAGTAAGTATATTCTTAATTAAATATTCTTAAGACATGAAGAGAGTGAGGCGTCTTATTTCCAAGTTTTTATCCCCCTTTTAGCCTAGCCGCGGAAGCTCGTGTGAGAGTGTTGATTAATACTGATAGGCTGGGTGGTGGGAATTAAGACGGTATAATCTCAAATCTAAAAGAAGTAACATGGGTGGCTTCTCCAGACTGCAAGAGTATGACATTCCCGTACAAAGTCTGTCAATGGTAAACCGCCAAAGCTGCCGTGTTCGGGTTATCGCGGCTATCATGGGATCGACAAACGCGCGCCACGGCCCCGACGCGACCCCAAACAATCCGCTCCGCCGCACTGCGCACGGTCAATATCATTATTAATTCCCTCGACCTCGACCTTGACCTGGACTCAATTCTTTTTACAAACATGGCTTCAGCAAATACTTCTATCCCCCGCAACAAGCGCTGAGCCGCTGTCTCCGGCTCCGCTAATGCAGACATGTCCTACCAAAAATTCCTAAAAGACACCCCAAATCCATATGAGTATATCTGCCTCTGCAAACGACCAGGTGATGACGACAACGAAGACGACGAAGAAGATAGCGAAAACGAAGAAAACGAACCCGTCGACTGTGACGGGGGCAAAACCTGTCTCTGTCGCAAACCCGCAGCCGACCACCCCGATCACCCGTGGACGTTCACCAAGGCTGCCATGAAGAGACTGACCACCTACCGCATCATGGTGGATTTGCGCGACCCAGATTGTTTTCAAATGTACACGTTCAATGACCATGCCGGGTACGGTGCGATTGAGGTGGTGCAAAACATTCTGCTTGATTTCCAGGAAGCATCGGGGAACTGGAAGGAGCAGTGGGCGGTTTGTGAAGCGTTGGCGTTGTTGCTTAGTCATAACGTGCTTGCGCCTATGGTGATGTATGTATGCCTCATCTCATCTCACTTCCGTCGAAAAAACCAGTGGCCTAACTCGAACAGGATTGATGATGGGGATCTTCTCCAAGACACGATGGTCGTGGTAGAGCACATGTTCCTCTCCATGCTCGCCGAGCTAGAGAAGCAGGGCTGCATGGGGTCCACGTCGGACGTGCGCAATCTTGCACTGATCATGGGCGTGTACGCTAGTGAATCCAGTGAAATGCGGTCCGCGGGGTATATGCACTCAGACGCCGACTCGACGGCGGGGTCGTACCAGGGACAGAATTTCGTGCCCTACTTGCTCGCGTATGCTGGAAAATATAGTATTTCCATGCACGGGCCGGCGAATATCGACGATATCATCGCTGAAGGCGAGGAGGAGGCTGAGGAGGGGGATATCGAGCTTCCGACTGCAACGAAAGATCCGTGGAAATGGGCGACGGCTTGCAAGGCGTATGACCGGAAGAATCGGGCCGCTTGCGCCCGTCTGAAGAATCAGATTGGTGGCGACGCTTTGGATATTACTACCTTTTCTAGCAAGGAGCGCAAGGGGGCGAGTTTCACTAAGAAAGATCCGCTGGATGCGGATACGATGAAGGCTATCAAGGAGGGGTTGGTTATGCAGCTTGCATAATCACTTCTTAACGAGGTGATCAAGAATGTCATCTCATATTTCTTTACCGTCTTTTTCGGGTTGGAGATGTAACTTTGCTCTCCATAGTTTCCATTCAGCAGGCAGGAGAGACAACACTGTTTATCAGTTATGTTTTCTGGATTAAAATCGCTGTTGCTGTAAAATATCGTGATCTTATTAGGTGCCTGTAACTAACGTATTTCACCACCGAGCGGGCCGCACCACCGAGCGGTCCTGGGCCAAATTCCATATAAAATAGGGCTTTTTATAACCTCATTATCTCTATGCAAATAAATATTAAAAATTATTAAATATATTATACTAGTATAATAGAATCAAGAAATCATTTTTATCATGTCAAAAAATTTTTAAAAATTTATAATAGATTATAAACTTAAGATATTTAAAATTACAAAAAATACAAGCATAATATATAATACAAGGTGAAATACTTCTTTTTTCCTACTAAAAATTCTCTATATTATAGAATACTAATATTATAATCTATATTCCTTCTCCCAGGCCCTCTTAGTATGTAGATGTTGAAATAATGATGTTGTAACAAGCCCTATTTTATATGGAATTTAGCCCAGGACCGCTCGGTGGTGAAATACGTTAGTTAGTATGAATAGCTGACTCATCTATGTATGGGCATAAACGGCAGCCTGGCGCTATGGGTGCTGCCGCTAAGGAAACAAGGCAGGAACGTTCTCTTAGGGGTGCTTCCTTCGGAGTTTCAATGCATTAGGGGTTTTTTGGGAGGCACAATAATACATAAATACTTATAAAGCAGTTAATCAATACATATAAAAGCTATTCTTTCATAATTGGAGATAATATGGCGGTATACCTTATCACGTCCAACATCCACTATATATTTTCATCCACATGGGGTTGATTCCGACGACCTTGTGCATGGTGAGATGAAATGTTTAGCTTAGTGACCATCGTGGGTACTGGTAAAGGTGGGCATCAAGCCTAAATTAGCAATTATTCGTATTTCAACCTTATAAAAATTCGCTTGAAGTCTTCTGGTGGTTTAAACTCTGATACACAGCGTCCAAGGCTTCACAGAGATTCTCAACGCATAGCTCGTATTGAAACACCAACAATATGTCTGCCCTCTGTCACAAGGCTGAGAGGGCGGGGTTAAAAAAAACCACCAAAGGCTGCTCGTCGAGCAGGGTAAATTAAGTGCGTTATTGCTGCCCCCGCCGCCCGATCGAAAAAAAAAATTGAAGTTTGGAAGTGTCATCTCCCTAGATGACTCGGGACCTAGACCCAGCGTGTCTTCCCATCTACTTATCCCTATTTTCTTCTTAATTTCCCAAAATTCTCTCATTCATCAAAGTTTAATGCCAGTACAACCTGAAGCATGGACTCTGGATACAAATTAAGGCATGAGGATTACCAAATAGGTTGGATATGTGCTCTGCCGATTGAGGGCGAAGCCAGCAGAGCCATGTTGGATGAGCAACACCCGCCTTTGGACGGCCAGGCCCCTAACGACAACAATACCTATGCTCTAGGCAAGATCAGTAATCACCCGGTCGTTATCGCATGTTTGCCGAAAGGAAGTTATGGAATCAGCAGTGCCACATCTGTCCTGACAAACATGCGCTCCTCCTTCCATGAAATTAAATTCTGTCTTATGGTAGGCATCGGGGGCGGAGTCCCCTTTCCATCTGATGTCCACCTAGGAGATGTTGTTGTTGGCACTCCAGAGGGATCGTCATCTGGTATCATCGCCTATGAACACGGAAAGGCCGTGCAAGGCGAGTCAGAAATACGTTTGGGCGACTCCCAAAACCGTCCTCCCGATTATCTTCTCACGGCCATTTCACACCTCAGCGATATTAATAGGGAATTAGCCAAAAAGGTGGAGGAACATTCAAAACAAAACCCAAACTTCAAGCGCCTTGACACTTTCAACGATTGGTTATTCGAAGCAGACTATGTCCACCAGAAAGAGGAGGAGTCATGCGAGAAAGGTTGTGATTTAACACACCTAGCACGATTGCCAAGGGAGGACAAGTCCCCGCATGTTCATTGCGGCATAATTGGATCAGCACACAAGGTGGTCAAGAATGCGTTATTGAGGGACCGGCTGGCGGAACTCCACAAGATCAAATGTGTTGAAATGGAAGCTGCCGGCTTGGTGAACCAGATCCCCAGCTTGGTGATACGCGGAGTTTGTGATTACGCCGACTCGCATAAAAGAAAGGAATGGCAACCCTATGCTTCGTTGACTGCGGCTACTTACGCGAAGTTGCTCCTCTCGCGTTTGCCGGTTAGGAGGCAAGCACGTGTTAACTATTCACTCGAATTATCCAAGGAAGATCATAAGTGCCTGCAGTTCTTCAACAACCAACTTCCTGCGGCGCACAGGGATACCCTTAAGAGGATAAAGGGCGAGCGATGTGCTAAGACCTGTACATGGCTTCTGAAAACAGATGCTCTTGAGACGTGGAAGAAACCTGGAAAAAGTGCAGAGGAGCTGGAAGCGAATGTTCTATGGCTTCATGGACTTCCGGCGACAGGAAAATCAATCATGTCGATTTTTCTCACGGAGGAGTTCGAAACGGAGGCATTTAGAAAGAACTCCGGTATTCTTACATACTTTTTCTGCGACAGTATCGGCAAGACAGAAGAGAGAAAGACCACGGCGGCTTCAGTTCTCGTCAGTCTAGTGAGCCAGCTTGCTAGAGGCTCACCGCGGCTACAGGAGATCGTCCTGACAAAATACCGCGAAATGGGAGACCCTTTATTTACGTCAGATTTTGCCCTGTGGAATGTATTTTTGGACCTTGCAAAGCATACCATTTTGAGTGAAAGGGAGTCATATGGGCCCGGGGAACTATTCTGCATTATTGACGCTCTGGACGAGTGTGATCACGACTCGCAGGATATACTGATGAAGAGAATAAACAAACTTTTCGCCAGGAAGGAGGAGGGGGACGAAGACGAAGAAACAAGAGGTTCAGATCAGTCTGCGTTCCTGTCTCATATTCATATCTTGATCACAAGCAGACCATATAAGCATATCGAGAACCAACTGGAGAAGTTTCCAAACAGAGATTTGAACAAATTCGAAGAGGCAAAGACAGATGTTAAGAGATTCATACAGAAACGTGCAGAGGATCTGAAAACGACAATGAAGTTCAATCAGGACCAACATGATTTGCTTCTGGAAAGTCTTTGTCAAAACTCGGGAGGAAGTTTCCTCTGGGTGGACCTCACCGTGCAAAGCTTGAAAAAAACGCTTCCCAGCGATTTCGACTCGAAGATCAGAACTCTACCTCAAGGTCTAATGAACCTTTATCAATCGCTTCTGGATGATGCAATCGCATTAAATACCGAGTCACGGCAGGCTATCAAATATATCGTTGACCTTGTTGCTGTTGCTCTGAAGCCTCTTACTATTCTTGAGCTTGCCACTGTGTATCACCAATACCAGCATTTGGACATTTCGAACGGAAAGAACCCAGAGGAATGCGATTGCGGCGAGGAGCTCTTGGTTGTCTCTATACGAAATGCAATAAAGGATTGTGGGCTTCTCATCATTGAACATGATGACTCTGTTATTCTTCTTCACAAGTCCGTCCAGGACTTTGTATTTCGCGAGAATAATAACAGACACTGTGCCCATGCTAACATGGCAAGTCAGTGTATTACATATCTAGCTAATGCACTTGATGATTCTGCTGAGAGTGTAAGAAAGATTCTGCCCCACGATGCTGCAGTTTTGAGGAACCTTCGAGCAGCATGTGAAGGTGAAGATAGAAGGATTCCAGATTTTACCGGCTTTCTTATGTACTCCATAAGGTTTTGGATGGAACATTCGCATTTTGCCGGTGAAAGTTTTATTATGGAGGATGACCATGAACGCTTTCTGGGAGTTGAATCAAAACTACTGCCACAATGGCTGGGTATCTGTAGGTTCACCACATATGGCCCAATCCCCCAGAGGTTCACGATCTTCCATGTGGCTGCCAGGTGGGGAATTCTTCCTCTTCTCAAGCTTAGAATCGGCAAGGAGTCATACTCGGAAACGAGGTATCTTACCTCAAACGGGACGAGTCTATTAGGGTTAGCGGCACAACATGGCCATACAGAAATTGTGAGGTGGCTGCTAACGAGCCCGGAAGAGGAAAAACCTCTTTTCATGCGTACTTTGATCTCCGCGGCGCGAAATTGGGAGAGGGGCGATGAAATCATGTCCGGCCTGCTCCAGCACCCCGCCGCTCGCCTGTCCATTTCCGTGGATGTTCTAAGAAACGCCGCTGAAAATGAGAAGATGGGACATCGGGTGCTGAAAGTTCTCCTGAATCAACCGAACGTGGCTGGGATGTGCGATGACACAGTGTTCAGGGCGGCCGTCGAAAACGAGGAAAGCGGAGAACTAATAGTTCGACTTTTACGTGCAAAGGTTTCGGAGATTGGAATCAGCCACTGGAACCTGGAGTCCGCCGCAAAAAACCGAGAAAGGGGAGAGTTTATCCTCAGACTGTTGCTTGACGTTCCGGATATTGAAATAACTGCACGTGTGGTAGAGGAGGCCGCCGGAAATGGCAAGCTAGGCCCTGCCCTGTTTGCAAAGCTGCTGAAAAGGCAAGGGACCGTTTCCGAGAAGACCTGGGACATGGCCGCAAGAGATCCAGACACAGGGCTAGCAAAACTTAAGATCCTGTTTGCACGTCCAAATCTTGATTTTACACCGGGAGAATCATTCTGGCATAAAGCCATCTATTATCAACCGGCTGATGCTATAGACTACCTGTTTGAAAAAAAGGCACCGGGCCCCAAGGTCACACAGGAAGTGATCAATGCATTAGCCGATCGCCTGCCAAAAGACTCCAGCGCTGTGAAGCACATCCTGGCGACTATATTTTCTGCCCAACCCAACTTGCTTGAGGATAACGACGAATTATTGTGCTATATGTTCGAGAGCCTTGATGCTACCTCAGTCAATTACATCCTTCACAGCCACAGTTCCAGCATAAAGAGCCGTCCCGAAGACCTATACACGGCTGCGGCTACGAATACTAAGTACGATCTGGAGGTATTGAATTCGCTCCTGGAGTATTTCAGAGCACCAATTGAGGTAAATGAGCAGATGCTCGTGGCGGCGATGGGCGAGAGAAGTGGGAAATACCCAGCGATGAAACTCATCCTTGATAATGGGTGTCCTGGCTTTCCCATTACGCATAACGTGCTAAATTCCATTGCGAGGAATGATGACACCTGGACTCTCTTAGACATTTTATTTGACCGTGATGGTGGAAATCTGGAGATTATACAACCGATTGTTGATCGCCTCCCCGGCAGCAGCCAAGATCACATACTCCAGTGGATGCTCACAGGGAAAGCATACATTTTGGACTTCGTTCTCGGCGTCATTGAGTCCCAAGGAATGGAATCAGGTTTTTCCCAGAACGAGCGGGCCGCCTTAAATAAACTCCGTTATGAGGTGCGGGTTTCAGAGGCTAAGAGACGCCTCAAAGAAGCTGAGGATATGGACTTTTCAGATCTGCTCGAGGTTGAACCAGACAATGAATATGATCTGGATGCCTCATTCTACAAGATAGTCGAGCTGGCGTTCAAAAAGAATATGCATAGAAAGCGGTACACTATAACCATATCTCCGTCTGCCCTCTCCATTTTTGTGCGTGAGCGGTCGCTACTATCTCTACAAATTCTATTTCTGGCATGCGGCGACACCCTGTGCGTGAAAGAGGATTTGTTGATCGCTCTTGTGCGAGACGAGCCGATCTATTTCAAAGTGAACCTTTGGAAATTAAAGATTATCTTTCAGTACAAGCCAACAGAAATTAGCGAAGGGCTCGTACGCGCGGCGGCTGAAGGTGGGAATATTGATGCACTCGACTACTTCCGCTCCATGGGCTATACAGGCAACCTCCCGTTCACGACGTCGATCATTAAGGCGGTCCTGGTTGACGGAGAGAAACCTATTTCATGGCTGTTACAGGGAAATGACATCCTTTCGATCGAGGGGGACCTCATTCTAGACGTTGTGGAGTCACTAGGGACCTCTTCCATTCGTGCGACACTGCGTTCTATTTTCCGATCCATTGAAGAAGAGGAGAGATTAGTGGTCACCGAACAGGCCCTATTGCTGATTATCGAGTCGTTTGAGGAGCATGAACTCATTGAAAGGGTCCTTAATTGGCCGTCTAGCAACCGGATTGTTTTGCGGAAGCGAGTTGAGGCTGCGGCTAAGAATTGCCACTGCCCAGGATACATAATCGACGTGCTGTTGGATACCGCAGACGCCATTTTGTCGGACGACGTTCCCAAGGACGAGAAATCAACGAACATCATCCTTCAGCATTGCTCAGACAGCAGCATCCGGAGGATCATAGATGGATGTATCACAGCTTTCATTGATGTAGGGCCAGTGGCCTTCGAGGCAATAATCTCGAACGACAGGATCCGGCATGAGACAGTCCGTCTACTGCTTCCCCGTATAGCGCATAATACTCCCCTCACTGAACGAGTGATGCGTGCAATAATCCAAAGTCAGTTTACTAGGACTTTCACAGAGTACTTCATGCGCGGTCAACGTGAAATACCTATCACCCAAGGCGTTGTGCAGCCAAACATTGACCAGATCGCTGGTGGTTGCGGGATGAAAATCTCTGAGAAGACGCAGCAGCAAACTATCAGCCGTGGAGTAATCAGCCTGCTCAGTTGGGAAAGGAGCAAAGACCAAGTGAAGGTTACAAAAGACGGAGTTAGGGCGGTATTCCGTTGGCTTCATGAGGACGCAGTCAAACAATTGCTGAAGAGGACCAAGGAGGCTTTTCGAATTACCGATGATATAATGGACGCAATTGTTCAAAATCGCCTTGGGGGGGAGCCCATACTCAAGTTTCTGATCAGTCAGAGACGAGAATCCTTCTGTCTGACCAGCGAAGGGTGGGTTATGGCGATGAAAGGGTCCTCAGACAGCAAAACACGGAAGTTGGTGGCGGAAGAACTCCAGTCGAGGATGATTGGCTCCTCTCGGAGATTCGTACTGGATCCAAAATTTTCATTGGACTTGGCAGGTCTGTATGGCGACATTGGCGCATGCCTAGCAGTCCTCATCCCTGATGCGGTTCTGGAAGCTGTAGACCTCAAAGCCATCGAGCAGGCTATGGCAATTCCCTGCACAAACAGTTCCATCACCGAAAAAGGGGGCCTTTTGTTATCACGAAGAATTGTCACCTCTGGTGTATCCCAATATCAGGGTCTGTCGTCGCATATCATCCAAAGCCTGCTGAATGACAAGGATAGTGCGTTTTTCTCTGGGAATGGCCTCAACCAAGAAATATTGGCACAAAACCTATCCTCGTGGGGATTACAAGCCCTGATAATTGAATGGGAAAATAGATTCGAAGAAACTATAACGATTACACCGGAAATGGCAGAGCGGATGGGCGAGTTCTGCAGTGATATTCTCGGGTTTCTGCACGACGACTACCGTATAAAAGTGGTGGGGGGATTGAGTCTGGCGCACATGATGCCGTTTATTCACTATGGAACTCTCAAAACGATACTTGGCAGTAAGAATTGGGAAATATACCTGAGTGATTTGCCTTTGACTTTGCCATTAAGACAAGAGTTAACCCCCACGCACCTGCGCTCGACTTACCGACGTCACCCACTGAACAACGAGACAGAGGCAAGTGACCCGATGGTCTTGAAGAAGGTATATTTGCTTGCCCAGCAAGGAGAAAGATTACTGCAAGTGAATTCACACCTTTTGCGGCTTCTGTTGTTGGTGGAGGAAGCGGTGTTAGCAATCGAAGAAGCTCGCGGGTATCGGAAGAAGACAACATCAACGGGTAAGAGATTGATCGCAAAGCTTCTCCTGGCAAATATTCATATTACCTCGGAAGCATTAAGTTTCATTATATCCAAGTTTGAGCAGCAACAGGTGTTCTTGACGCTTGACTGCCATATCAGCCAAATCACCAAAAACGAAATGATGATTTCCAAATTGGCAGCCAGGTTTGGCGAGCCAGCGATTTCACTACTACTCGACCGGCACGGACAATTTGTAATCACAGAGCAGAATTTTATGAAGGCTGCTGGGGACAAGTATTACGGTGTTGAGACTGTGAAGCGGTTTCTTCTTATTAAACCTCCACCGATGGTCACAGAAGCGGTCTTTGAAGCCGCAGCAGCTAATGAATCACATGCAATGGAATTGCTCCAGATCTTGTTCAAACATGTCGGGACCGCAGGTGCTCCTATTGAAATTTCTCACCGAACAATTATATCTTCCCTGAGAGGGGGCAACGGGCGCAACATACTCAAATTTCTACATGATAAAGGTATCCGCGCTCACTTTACCTCATGTACGCTGTTTCAGGTATTTAGGTTTTGCTCTTCGCAGGAAGACTTTGGGCTTGTACTAGCCCTGCGGTCGGAAAAAGGGCAAGTGAAGTTCCATGAGTCATGGGTCCTGCTTGCGGCACAACTATTCGGACTTGAAACACTGCGCATATTTCTGGCCAAATACTCCAATAAACAAGTATCTAACAATGCACTCATCAATGCCGCGGCAAGAAACACTGACTCTAAGGTACTTTTGTACCTAATGCGGTCTAGGCGGGACTGGGTCGACGGGCTGCACTCTGAGATTGCCGATCTCATCTTCGATGAACTGGACCAATACAATAGTAGTAACAACTGGCGGAAGGAGGAGAGCACGATTAATGAAGTACGAAAGGAATTTTTAACAAGATATAGCCAAGATACACCTGTAACCAGGGAAATGGTCAAGTGGGCGCTAAGTGGATATCCAGATCATGAATTGTTGCTTTCAATGCTACAGCGAGCCAACCTCACGACTGCGGCGGTGGATGAGATGCTCCACATCTCAGAGCAGCGCATGATAACTACTGCCCACAAAGGTGACTGGTTGTCTGTTAGCGGGATGTTAGGTCAGACGGCCTTGGCTACGCAAGTAGCAGACGGTGTCATACTTGGGGCACTTAAGAATGAAAATTTGGATGGAAAGATGATTATCGATGTTATTCGGAAGTCCAATAGGGCACCCTTGGCAGTGACAGGGGAGCATATTGAGGCTCTTTTTGGAAGACCGACATCCGATCCCCATAAGGCCTCTGAAACTGATGTGCTTGGTATTCTGCTGAAGAATCACTGTGAGGTTCTGAAATTCACCGTAGAGGCTGCTGTTGCAATATTCCAAAGGACCCGGGATGATGGAATTACATAACGCCTTCTTGACTTACTCCCAGGAAATCTATCAGAAGGACTTACAATTGCATTGTTCATGACACATAAGCCACGTATTGTGCGGTTCCTTCTCCAACAGCACGGAAAACACATCCCATGCACTACCGATATTATTGTTGCGTGCTTGGCAGAAAACGAATACTGCTATATTCAATTAATGCCAGACCTGGAGAAACTCTTTAATGGATGGAGAGGTCTCATTGAAATAAACGAGCCTGTTCTTTCCGCTGCCATCAACAACAACACCCATATGTTGCTGCAATTTATTCTACAATACATGGAGCATGGGGAGCCACTGGCAATAACTGAAACAGTTCTCAAGGCAGCAGCAGAAAAGAGTGTCGAGAGTTTACAGTTACTCTTGGACCGCTGTGGTGATGGAATCCCAATAACGCCTGCAATTGTGACTGCTGCAGCATCCAACGAGGAAGAAAGCGAACAGGCACTCCGGGTCATATTCTACAAGTATGGGGAGTCGACTCCTATTACAGAGCAAACCCTAGTGCACCTAATTGAGGCCCATGGTGATTTTCAAAGCGATGCGGTTGGAAGAACAGCGCAGCTTTTACTATCGCGGGCAGGAACCAAAATCTTGACAGAGCGTGTCATTAAGGCAGCCATTCTGAATGGACAAGAGGGGCCCATACTTATTGGTGTATTTCTCGCCCAGCTCGGGGTACAATTGGTTTTGACCGAAAGCATCATAGCACAGTATCAGGTTCATGATCGAGCTGATAATGACAATCTAGTCAACGGATCTACTCCAAGACAGTCCAAGACGGGTCGAGTCAATGAGAAAGCAATATTGGCGCTTCTTCATAGCAGTACAGAAGGGGTAAAGATTACCTTTGGTGCAGTCACGCATATCATACGTTATGGCTCCCAGGATATGGCGTTTCTTGTCCTGGATAAACTTTATGGGTCTCTTGCAAATCACGAATTCCTCACAGACAACACACTGGCAAACAGGAAAGAGGATATCCTTCTAGCAGCCGTTACAAGGGCTCTTTCAGACGCTCCAGACATCCTGATGTATCTCCTTAATCGGCCTACCATTAGCACTTATGTTACAGAGAGGGTTGCTATTGCAGCGGCAGAAAATGCAGTTTGCGGCTTCCAGTTACTACAGATGTTGATGGAAGACGATCAAAATATGCAATTTTTGACCCAAGCTGTTTTGATAAACGCAGCGTCAAATAAAGAATGTGGGAATGCCATTCTAACATGGGTTATTAACAGTCATTTCCAGAAACTATGTTTTACTGAGGGTCTGCTTATGGCGCTAACGGCAAATCCACCTACAAATCCACCAGAACATTCGTCAACTTCCTGGCCCCAGCTCGGCGCTTATGCATATATTTCTTGGAGATTTAAGTATGAGCCCGCTTCAATGGACCCTGTGCCCCTACTTGAACAATTATTGCAACTTGGAAAAGACCAAGTTGAAATAACCGAAACACTTCTGATAGGTGTTGTACAAAATGGGTGCTATGGCAAGGAGTACTTGGAACTTTTCCTCATGCATTCAACTAGTAAAATTCCAAATCTTCAGAAAGTTGCAATCGAGGCCGCGAAACAATCACACCCCCACAGCGCATCAATGTTAAGATACCTTTTCTGCCATGGTGTCCGTATAGACGATGGGCTTTTGAAGGCCATAGTTACAAACACACGCAGAGGACAGGAGATCATCACCAGTTTGCCCTCCAGCCTGCTCGAGACTGACTTTACGGACTCCGATGAATTTAGAGCTGCAGCAAGAACAAACCATGTGAATGGGTTAGCACTGTTGGATGCCCTGTATAGACGTTACCAGGAGTCCAGACCTACATTTTGAATGTCTTTTTTCTTTTGCCGTTTTCATCGAAAGTTTGATTTCTATACATTATACTATTTCTAGTTTAGAGATCATGAACATGGGTATTAATGTTATAACACCAACATGCCCCAGCCCTCAGCTAAAGTACCACTGCGACATGTCCAAAGTAAATGATTGTCTAACCGCATTACCTAATCTCCCCCCTTGCCAGATTTTTTGATATAACCATTTGAATGTCATGATCTTGTACAAGGCTTATTAGGAAACCTGGAAGCCCAAAAGAAGTACCTGGGTGGGTGGATGTTTCCACACTCCACATAGAAACCAATCTCGTGCTGCATGTAGAAGATGTTGTGGGCGATAAGAAACGGGGGCAACCCAAAAGGCTTCAAGTGCTCTAATATTTTCCTGTTGTGGCTTTAATCCGAGTCGGTGGATCCTGCCCGGGTACATCCTCCTACACCAAACCTTCTATTTCAACCCGTTTGCCAAAGCTCTTAACCAACCTCTGTTTCTTCCCGGGTTAAATAATATCAAGTTCTTGAATAAAATGTTCATTTTTCAAACACCAAAATTGTGCAAGCTAGTCAACATTTTTATTCAACTCAAATTCGCCCCCCACTGCTCAATAGCCTCCCGCAACAGTCCCGAACCTACGCACCTCACCTTCCAGTATAAAGATTGCAATAGCAGGCGCTGGTGATGTCGCGTCTTATTTCATTGACGAGTTCAGAGGGTCCTCCCATGAGATTGTGGTTCTCAGCCGCTCTGCCACAAAAGTCTACGAAGCTTCGAACGTCGAAGTCAGAGCCACCTCTTATGATGTCGATAATTTGAAGGAGAAGCTCGATGATTGTGATACCATTGTCTCAACTCTCGGTGGATCAAACGATCAATACGTCTCCCGCCTTCCGATCGATTGGGCCTCCAAATAACTTGCACAAGTATCCCTAAGTGCTCTTGCGGTAAAACTATCGACTTTGTAAATGTTAACTTTAATATAACTGTTAATTGAAATAGAGCTTATGAGTCATTATACAACATCTAACTATCTAGCGATGTGCCAAATTCATTCACAGGTTCGGGCGAGGAGGAGACAACTTGGTCTTATCAGCTTCCCGAACCGCCACCTCGAATACCTGCCACAACTCTGTCGGATCCTCCAACCCAACGGAAATCCGGACAATTGTTTCCCTGAGCCCGTATTTGGCCGCCCATGGCTTTTCTTTGCGGAAGACCGTCTGCACATACGGTTGGGCGAGGGTGACATGTGCCCCCAACGACGGACCCTTGTGGACATTCAACGCGTTGAAAAAGGCCTCCGAGGCCGCAACGGTGTCGAATTCGACAGTAAAGAGGCCTCCGTATCCGGGAGTGAATTCAGGCGTGGTGTGGCGCATCTGCGTGCGGTAGTTACCCCTACTCCAGCACACGGTCGGATAGTAGACTGCTGTGATGGCGCTGTTCGGGCCCTTTGCCTGGGCAGCAAGGTGATCGACGAGCGATGACGCAGAGTGGTTGATCTGCGTAGCACGCGCAAGAAAGCTCTGACTGTTCAACTCCAGCTGACAGACGTCACCGTCGTAGATTTCGGAGACGTAGCGCAGGGACATGAGCCTTTTCAGCTCTTGGTAATGCGGCTTGGACGGATTGAGCACGATACTTCCGGCCATCACATCCGCGAATCCATTGAAGCTCTTCGTGAGCGACGTCACCACGACATCGGCCACGGTGAACATATCCACATTGGCAAAGGTGCCGATCGTCTCGTCCACCACAATGACAAATCCGTACTGGTCTGCCAGCCGCCGCAGACGAGCGTAGTTGGGCGTTCTTAGCAACGGGTTCGATGGACACTCACACCATACCGCCTGCACCATTCTCCCGGCTTTCGCCTCCAGGGCCAGATACGCCTCCAACTCATCGAGCTCGCTTTCGGTCCCGAAGCCATAGAATCGCGTCTGCGGGCCGTACTCCTGCAGCAGCCTCAGCGTCAACTCATACGGAAAGCCAAACACCACGCTCTCCGTGCCCCGCCAGGCTAGGAGCAGCTGCTGGACATGGTAAATGGCTGCCATACCGGTCTGATACAGATAAACATCATCCTTGGAGAGGCCCCGGACGGCTTGCGGGTCCAGAGGAGCTCGTTGCAGGAGCTCCACCACCCTGCCACATACCCGATTCCGGGCGACGGTACCGGACTTTGTCAGTTTCAGCGGCTGTACCGTCGTGGCGGTTTCCGGCATCCATGCCTCCCGAACACTCCCGAGATACTTGAGACATGACTCGGCCAACCGCGATGAGATCCCGAGACCCGTCAGCCTCCAGAACGTCAGTGCCTCGGGGATCAGAGCCTTGGGGAAGAAGACGGCGTGGAGGTACACAACCGCACCTGCCGGGTCAGTCGGGTCGATGCCGTCACTATTGGCCTCGATTACGCGGGTGGCAATTTGAGAACATGCGGCCTTGTCGTCGTTCTTCTCCAATGACTTCCTGCAGGCCGCTGCGGATGTTGCGCTAGGATACACAAGAACCGAGTCGCTGAGGGGGAAGCGCCTGAGAATCGCCGTTGAGACCTAGTTTTGAGGTTTGATGTTAGAGAGATCTAGGGGGGGGCAAGAACAGGATAGGGAAAGGCTGTCTGCTCCGGCAACGGTGGGGGAGTGGAGTAAAAATGTACCTCTTCAATGTCCTTGTGCAGAAATGAGCGTGGGTATCCCGTTTTCTGTACTGACTTCACTCGGGGGTCGCCAGAGGCGAAATCACACATGTCGGTCCATGTTGGAAGTTGGACGGATACGGCATGTCGGGTTGCCGGTACAGGATAGCCCAGAGGAGGGGGGTTAGCCATTGCCGTACTGAAGAAGGACCTCTATATGTAGTGGAAAGATTCGGTTGAGGGCTATAGGCACTGAGACAGGAACCAGGATATCTGATATCTCACGAGGGGGGGGGCCACCAGGACTGCCTCAAGGACGTTGAGTGATATAACGAAAATCGAAATGGAAACGCTACCGGTTCTTAATAGTACTAAGAGCGTGTGAGCTTGCAGTACAATAAATAGCAGGCGGAATACGCGAATTTGTTCCCACAGCGGTGTCATAGTAGTACCTCGATGTTTTTATGGAACGTATTTATAATCCTATCACCGCGAGGTCTTTGGCCCATACTTCCTGTAACAAAAAACAAGCAGCCAATGGATTGAGCTGTTCAAACCCAAGGTTCAGAGCGAGGGTCTGACCGACCGGTCACATCCTGTATGTATCGGCTAGACAAAGTCGATCCACTTCAAAGGGCGGACCACAGGCCTCGGTGTCGCTCCGGCGCTGGTGATATGGAGCGGATCACATGCAGTACTACATACTCTGGGGCTCTACTTACTTCCAATTTCCGTACTATGAGTACTTTGTACCAAAGACAGGGTGCAGTATTAGTACTAGTATGTGGCTGGCTGGATCTCGGAAGTGGGCCTTGGCTGCTGCTCGGCCCACCGCTCCCAAGCCCCTGAAAGGAAGTTGCTCTCATAATTTAATATTTCTCCTCAAAAATGAGTTATATACCACATACTAGTACAAATAATGGGTCATATCAGGAGTACAGAAGTAATAAAAGTTCTTGTTGTGTTTTCATCTGGTTCTCGGGATATTTTACTGCTGTTCTGCAGTTCTGATGACGCTACTGCAGTGTGATTAACACTAGCTATGCAGAGCGAGTCGTGGAGTTTTCCTTCGCGCCGATACCACCCAGTACGATCCATTTCAGTTTCCAACAGTGGCGCCACGATCGAACGTAGATCGCACGAAGGAAAATAGATCTCCATTATACTTCTCTCGCTAAACTTTAATTGTCTGAGAATTTTGTTACGACTCGTGCGGGGGTTCCGAAGTCATTACTCAACAGGTTCTGTCATGGCGCAAAACAGTCGGTGAAGAGACCGAAACCTTCCTTGATTCAGATTCTTTCCAGCTCATTCATCATCATCTGCCTCTCTCTCCTCCCCCTCGGACCAAACATACTACAAGCGCAATGTCGAATACCGGTGCCCCCTTGAGCCTTGGGCCGCCGGTCAATCGCAAGCCGATGACTGAAGTCCCCGAGTCTGAACTCAAAGGCACAAAGGACTTTCCTCCGGCCCAGTTTCCGGATTATCTCCCCATCTGGGAGATTCCCCCAAACAAGTAAGCCAGTCCTGCTGCAATTCTCCGAGTACAGGGGGGAAGGGAAATAACCTTGATTGAAAAGGTACCCGCCTCTGGAACCCTTTGACCATGTCGAGCATGGCAAAGACGCAGATCCAACCTTTCCTGACCTCCTGCCCCAGGGGAGTCAGATCACGGACCTGACTGCCTCCATTGGAGCAGAGATATCCGGGGTGCAGCTGAGCCAGCTCGGCGACAAAGGGAAGGATGAATTGGCCTTGTTGGCCGCCCAGAAAAAGGTTCTAGTCTTCCACGATCAAGATTTCGCCAAGATCCCCATTGGCGATGCAGTCGAGTTCGCAAGCTACTTCGGGCGCCTTCTCCTGCACCCACACTCAGGGTACCCGTCCGGACACCCGGAAATCCACATTGTCCACCGTCGGGCGGGAAACACCATCTCCCAGGATCACTTCCGGTCCCACACGCACTCCCTCGCCTGGCATTGCGATAATACCTACGAACGCCAACCCCCCGGCACGACCTTCCTGTACGCGCTCGAAGTCCCCGAAGCCGGCGGCGACACCATCTTCGTCAACACCGCCGCGGCCTACCGTCGCCTCAGTCCGGCGTTCCAGCAGCGTCTTCATGGACTGACGGCCTTGCACACGGCCCACGATCAGACGGCCAAGGCACTCAACAGTGGTGGCTATGTGCGACGCGAGCCCATCACCTCCATTCATCCGGTTGTAAGGACGCATCCGGTGACGGGGGAGAAGTGTCTCTTTGTCAATCCGCAGTTCACGAGATATATTGTCGAGTTGAAGAAGGAAGAGAGTGAATACCTGCTCAAGTATCTGTATGACCATCTGGCTTACAGTCAGGATATGCAATGTCGGGTGCATTGGAAGGCGGGCGATGTAGTAGTTTGGGATGTAAGCATCACCTGGCATTATCTTTGCTCTTCCTCTTCTTTTTTTTTTTTTTTTTTTTTTGCTTTGAATACCCTTGGTGTGCTGACTTTTCTTTTTCTTCACGATAGAATCGGATGACAAATCACTCTGCTCTGATGGATTGGGAGGATGGTCGACGACGCCATATTGCCAGGTATGTCCGCTGAAAATTCCCCCTGTGGTTAAGGCCTCCCAGTTTGACATGAATTGTGCAGAATCACCCCTGAAGCCGAGAAACCTTCTGAGTAAACGTAAACACGGATTAGCAACGTAATGCAGTGGTGGGGTGTATGTGGTAAGACGCGGTACACCAGAACCTATCACGAGCAAGAAATTAATTGTGTTTGATATATTTTTATACGCAAATTAAAAGATGCCATTGTTATTAGTATCCTCCGCCATGCTCCGTAAAAATACATTTACCTACAAATTTACTAGTCTTGAACCCCAAACGTACCCAGAAGAAGAACATCGTAAACCAACTTGAGACCTCCGGCCAGCGCAATCGCCAGCCCGATCCCCTGATATCCGCCCTCCCCGTCCCTCCCCCCCAAGACCCCCGTGACGAAGGGGGCAAAACTCCGCGACAGAGTCCTCACCACATTCACCGCACCCATGACAGGAGTGCGTTCTTCGGGCAGGATGGCATGGGCCAAGAACGCCTGGCGCGGGGCCTGGTCGAATTCGATAAAAACAGATCGGATCAACAGACACGCGACCGTGGCCGACGGGCTGGACGGGAAGGGTAGCAAGAGAAGCGCAATGGACGCGGGAACATGCCCTACGACCATGGTGGCGACGAGACCAACTTTGTGGACGATGGGGATGGCGATGAGATTCGAGATGGACGCCAGGAGATTGCTGCCGAAGAAGATGGAGCCCAGCGGGCCCGGTTGCATGTCGAATTTCACAGTCATGAAGTAGGTGAGCCAGCTGTTGGACGCGAGGCCGGACCCGAAGCTGTCCAGCGACATGAGGATGCAGAACTTTGTCAGGAATATTTTGGATTCCTTGCACAGCGTTGGGCAGAGGGACCGGAGCCAAGTGTTGCTTTGCCCTTTTTTGAGGCCGGGCTTGGGGACCAAGGGCTGGGTTTCTGTGGCCGTCGCGATGTCTGTGTTGTTGGCCGTGCTGCTGCTGCTACTGCTGCTGTCTTTCTCTGTTTCCGCTTCGCAGGCTCTGCTTAACGCGACCGACAGGACTAACTTGATGAGCCCCATCAGGGAGTAGATGTAGAACATGCACTTGTACGCCATCAGGGTGGATAGACCACGATGCTCCAGGCTCTGGACCATCCATCCCGTCGCCATCACCCCGGCCGCCGTCCCCCACGCGCCAATCAGATAATACCAAGCGAGAACGGGGTTGAGGTCATCGGGACGGATCAGCTGGGCCATCATGGACTCTTCGATCGCTTTGAACGGTCCGATATCGCCGCCACTAAATGAAGGGTATTATTATTGTGGGCCTTGCGTGGACAGCGCCCGTGCCGTGATGAGATAGAGAGGGGGGAGAGAGGGAGACAGAGAATGTTGCACACACACCTTGGGCTGATAACCCCAAAAATACTCGCGACAAGCAAGACCCAATAGTTATCCGACGTCGCAAAGAAAACTCCGCTGGAGGCCATGAGTAAAGATCCCAGCGCGAGCATCCGCGCCCGACCGATTCTGTCGGCAACGAGCGTTACTAGCAAGCTGAGGAAAACATCCCCAAACAAGGTGAGAGTCATGAAGAGCCCAATGCGACTCTCTGAGATGCCCAGCTCTGCAAGTTGGAGGGCTAATATCAGCGATGAGCTCCCGAACGCATAGAGGCGAACGAGACGCTGGAGACACAGGAGCTTGACATCGACTGTGGTGTTGACGAGCGCTCGGAACCCGGTCGAGGGCGCCATTCCGGTTTGTGTGTGTGGGTGCCCGTCGGAGGAGATGATGGCCTTTCTCTTCAAATTGGAACATGGAACGCCTTTGGTTGTAGGAAATTGGAATGGCGGCGGACGCACTCACACTTACTTGGTGTTCCCTGGGAATGTGTTATTTCCAAGAACCGTCACTTCGGCTTCACTAAAAAATTCCATCATCGGGTAAGGGGGCCCACACCAAGGGACCACTATTGCCAATAATAACGCCGATCAGGCTTGGAGCGATTGTATGGTTCGTGACGATTGAGAGGTGGTTCGGCGGGAGCCCACAAAATTCCAGATCGGCATCATTTGTTGATCGGTGATTCGTTACTACCCTTTGTTCTATTGTTGATCTATTTCCCCTTGTGGGCCTGCCGAGGCGGCCCGGGAATCGGGAGCATTACGCAATCTCACCAAAGGGGATCGATCCGACTCCACTGGTTCACCCACTGACCTGAGTCTGCGCTCTGACAGGGGAACCGTGGGCGGCAATGGTTCCACAGGCAGGAGTATGAGAACGCTATTACAGAGTACAGCCTAGGAAAATCTTTCCCCATAGCACGACGGAATATGATATGGAGATTAATGAAAGACACTTTTATTCACTACCTAGCTCTACAACACCGAAGCTACTCGGTCAGCATTCATAACAGCGTGGATACTCTTGGCAACGTGTTCCAAGTTGTTGGAGTTAAGGCCCCTAGACATTAAACCCTCAATAACCGACCTAATATCGTAGGTCACTAGAGAGACAGAAAAAGAGAACTTACGCAATAGATAACCTGCCATTGTCCTGAAGATACACATGGTGTTCCTCTCTAAGTCTCCCAATTTGCTCAGGACTAAAGCCCATATACCTAAAACAGAGCAACAGACTGTAAGCGAAGGGCCAACCAAAACAAAATATTGGACGAAAAAAAACACAGAGTACCCACGAGAACATCCCTTTCTGCAAGGTGATATGGCTCCAGGTCCCGGGAGTCTTCATCCGTTCCAGACATCCCTGCAGGCGTTGCCTCCTATCTTTCAGTTGCTCGGCCATGTCGCGCAGTTCACCTTGCCAGAGAACACGCAGATCTTCATCGGCCAACACTGTTTCGACCACCAGTGACCCAAAGTCCGGCTGAGCACCGGTCTCCGCACGCGCCAGAAATTTCATCTGCTTCTCAATGCGTGCCCCAACCTCTTTGTCGGGAGCAACAACAAATAGGGCGCCTACCCGTTCGCAGTATAACCCGAAACATTTGCCATATGTCATTGCAACCAGCAGAGGGACCTCGTTCTCCGCAAAGATACGAATGCTTTGGAGATCAGTGTTAACATCCCCACTTGCAAAGCCAGGGTAGGCTACATCAAAGAAGACAAGATGCTCTCTTTGCCGACAAACAGAGGCAAGGTCATGCCACTGCTCAATGGTGAGATCACAGCCCGTGGGGCTTTGGGCAGCGCCCTGCAGGATGAAAACCGACCCGCAAGGAAGCGAATCCATCGCTGCTCGAAGCGCACTGTAGTTGACCATCCTGGTTTCGGCATCAAAGTAGGGGATTGTGGAAACATTGATTCCAACGTATTCGAAAACATTGGGATGATTGCCTGGGGGGAGGTTAGAGGGAACACCACGATTATTGAGAGATCAGACCTACTCCAAGACTCCTGTGGAATAAAGACCCGCGCTTCTTCGCCGGCCTTCCAGGGGCAATAATGATCTTTTAGAAACTTGGCTCCCATATGACAGGCGCCACTTGCCCCCATGGATTGCATGCATATAACCCTTATCATACACCAGGAAATTAGAAAAATTTGTTATGTTAATGACTTTGAGATCAAGTAGATTATTGTGCCGATGGTTATTCTGATCGAGGGCTTACCTATTTTGCTCTATCAAACGACTGTCCTCTCCGAAGAACAGGCGCGCGCTGAGACCTCGGAATCTGTCACTGCCAAGGTGGGACCCACGATATTCATGATGCCAGTTGGGGTTGCTGAAAATCCTTGCTTTTGCCTAGTAAACATATAATCAGGCACAGCACCTTTTTTTTTTTTTTTTTCTTCTTCTTCTTCTACCTCGTAACAACTCAATAACAAGAGCAACAACAAGACAAAAAAGAAATAATGAGTGTATATTACCTGGGATACGGACGCAAGAATATGAGGGCCACCATCATCGGCCTTGAAAACGCCAACCATAAGATTCGTTTTGTCTGGAGCGGGGTCGATTTTATACTGAGCGGTTAAAGCGTTCAAACTCTCTGTGGAGGACGTTTATGAGAATGCATGCCCGGTATAATATCACATTCAAAATTCAAAACGCCTACCTAGCTGGACGTCCGGTATGTCGGCGAAAGGGTGGACCATTTTGGTGACGCGAAATATTTACAAGTAATTGGAAAGGACTGGGTAGACAGCGTTTGATGATGTGGTCAGGGATATAGATTTATTATTACTATGGAAAGCTCCAGTCCTCAGTTCCCGTCCCGTCGCCGCAGCGGATATCAAGGGGAAAGAAAAATCATTATCCACTGGTAAAAAAAGTGCAAAAAAAAATAATACGGCCAAAGACTTTGACCGTACGGTATCCAAGGCCCCCCCGCTGTGTAGTAAGTGAATAGATTAAAATAGTGGGTCATTCCTGCGATTTTGTGATCAATCTCGAGGTTGCAAAGTGGATCTGAATGATGGTAATGTTCCGAAGGAAAAGCAGAGCGAGTGATGAGCAAAATGGAGATATTCGATTCACCCGCACATGGATCTACACTCCCAGCTGAACATCCTCACTATGTACAACCAGTACTCTGTACTCCGTACAACTCATCAGGGTGGAGCCCGATCCACCCATGAGGCGAAGGAAAATACAAGCGGGGATTAGTGTGGTATTGTCACATTGACCCAATTTGAAGAACTGGGTGTCCTGCTCTTTCAATCAAAGGATCGACTCGGAGTCGGAGAGAGGAGTCCCTGCAGGCAGTTTCTACGGCTCCACTGAAGCAGCTGTCTATAAAATGACACGATAGAGAAAAAAACCCCTCGTCTCTCGATTTCTATCACTTTTGCACCACAGGCAATTACCATCCACAAAGTACCATTCAAGATGGTGGACACAAAATCTTACAATGCGCTCAATCTCGCTCAGCCCACCAATTTCCGAGCAATGCTACGCTCCCCAGGCTTGCTCTGGGGCACAGCCTGTCGCATCCCCCACGAAGAGGCCGCAAGAATAGTGGCAACCCTCCCCCACCACTTTTGTTTCATTGACTCCGTATGTTCCCCTCTCTTTTTTTTGTGTGTTACCAAAATTATTTTTTCCTAATGGGCCGGACCCCTCCCCCCAGGAGCACACCCCCCTCAGCGCAACCCTACTCGCCAGCATCGTGCGAATCATCAACCAATTCTCCAATGGCTCCATGGTCCCCATCGTCCGAGTCCCCGAGCACTCCATGGACCTGATCACCTATGCCCTGAACGCAGGAGCCGGCGCCATCATCATGCCACACGTGCAGAACGCCGCCCAGGCTGAACGATTAGTCCGCTTGACGAAATTCCCGCCCCGCGGGATTCGAAGTTACCCGCCCTCGGCCCTGTTTGGGGATCAAACCCGCACCGAAGCGGGAAAGACTGTCTTCGATGTGTGGGATAATAATACCGCCGTGTTTTGCCAGATTGAGGATGTCGAGGGCGTGGAGAATGTTGAGGAAATTGCTAAAGTGCTCGGAGGTAACAAACCCCCTCCCTTCCCCTTCCTCCTTTTCTCATCGCGTTTTTGTTCCATTGGACTGATGTATGATATAGTGGACGCCCTAATGGTTGGCGCAACTGATCTGCGATTCTCGATGGGCTTGCCGCGTGGCAGCCCGGATGGTGACGAGCCCGAGTTTCTCGCCGCGTTGAATAAGATCCAACGTGCGGCGGATGCGAATGGGCTGGCGGTGCTGGGGTTCGCGGCGACACCGGATGTTCTAGAGAGAAGAATTAGACAGGGTTGGAAGGCGTTTGTGGGGATTGGAGATTCCGCGTCGATTTTCAAGGCAGGGAGCCAGCAGGTGAAGGAGTATGAGGTATTGGCCCGGAGGATTCAGAATGCGTCTAAACTTTGACAGTACCCAAGTGCGGACAGCCGTGGGTAGGTATGTATGTCTCTACGATTGCAAGAACAAGGATTAGAACTTTTTACGGGACGATCTCCAAAGCTACCGAACGTAGACATAATGATAGGATAGTTAAAAAGTGTCACGATAGCTAGTGTTCTTTTCTAGAGCTTGGCCTTGGGCGAGCTATGCTCAACCGAAACCTCACAGATTGGCGTATTCCTGATAGCTTCCTTCCAGAGCGGTTGCTGGATAACGCGGTAAAACCAGCGAGTCGTTGCTGGATACCTGAGGCGCCAGTCTGCATCAAACACATTCTCGAACCCGCGGGAAATCAGCGATGCCATGAAAAGATCCGCGAGAGTCAATCTCTCCGCCACCAGATATGAACAAGAGGCGAGGTGCTGTTCCAGCAGCTGAACCGCCCGCAGGGTAGCCAATTTACTGGCTTTTACTTTTTCCTCGTTGTAAGGTGCTTTCCCGACCAATGGTCGATACCAGTCAGCAATAGGAGGAGAGATTTCACTATTAGCATATGACATCCATTGAAGGATCAGAGTCTGCTCCTTGATACTGCGGCCGAGCCACATCTCTTTATTTCGTTGGGAGGCAACTGGATTGAGGGGTAATCAGAATAAGAGAAAAAAAAAGGAAGTACTTGATTCATCATACGATAAAAGGCAATAGCAATGACTTCCCTGATCACCACACCATCATGCGTAATGAAAGTCGGGATTTTAGCTAGATGGTTGAGCTTCAGGTACTCCGGGTCCTTGGTACGTGGGTGCATCACAACCAGTTCGACGTCGAGATTGTTTGCCTTGGCGAGGGCTAAAAGCACGTTGGTGCGGACATTGCCCTAGTGTCGGTCAGTTCTGCCTGGAGATGGCTCAAAGGGTGCGGATACATACCTCAAAGCCGAAGAGCTTGCCAAACGACATGTTTCTGTTCGAAAGTGGCGGGATAGATAGCATGCACTGTCAAGGAATGAATAATCGCTTGTGATCTACTGGGTAGACGGGGATTAAATTGCCCAGCTCTCTCTCAATGCTCTTTCTTGATACCAGACCGATACGGTTCTCCTCGTAAGTATTTCAGAATTACTAGTACAATGTATCGATTTGGTAATATTACTAGGTCCTCTGTGATCGAGATCCGCGATGGCGCTGTTGATCGTCCGTGCCGAGACCCCAAAAAACAGGGCCCACTATAACAGGGTTTTACAGTATTGACGATCTCTGCATGTTCGCGGACAGCACGCACCTACGGAGCTGAAAACCATGGGTCTCGTTCTCGATTGGCCACAAACTGGGATGCAGCTTTGAAGACAGACTATGAAGCTGAAGGAGATGGGATTTAACCAAGAGACGGCCAAAACAGACTCCACTCATGAGAGTCCGTCATAGTCGGTGTTGGATGGGGAGGATCTGGATGAGACCGGCTCCAATCTCTGGTGTAGACGCAAGTCTCCCGATATTTGGCGTGCCTTGGAGGTCGGACACCTAGCGGATGAGAATATACGCATTTTATTTCCACTCAAAATATGAAGAGCAAGGGACGCACCATCCCAAAGCATATAAGCTGTGGTTGGAGCAACACCGCTAGTTGTTTTCTTCTGTTGCGATTACTATACCGAGGGTTTGGATGTCTCTTCCAGTATTTCGAAAATACTTTGCCTACAGCTACTGCAAATGAACCGCAACGCTCTGCCTTATATATATGAAGTATTTTCAAAGGTATTCACCGCGTAGTCACCGTAAGGTCACATACCGGACTAGAGGCAGAAGACCTTATTTCCTTCGGAGAAGATTATGGGCCTTCGGAGTCTGGTTGTCGTTTCCGAGGACGCGAACGAGCTTTGATGGGGTATAACTCGGCAATGCTTCTGGAAGTCCACGATGCGCGCCATACAAATAGGTTAAAGTGTCCAGGTACTTCGTATCAGTACAACGACGTTGGGTTTAATTCAGCTAAGGTGCTACGGGGGCACATGTAGAAATACTACGAGGTAGCTGTAGCGAAGGACCTTCCAAGTTCAACTCACCAGAGGAACAAAGGCTAGCTTGTACTAGACTATGACTGACCGTCCCGTCATTCGTCATTCGACTCGGCTGCGGCTGCATATCTCGCCTCTTGGTGGGACTGGGAGGCTGTCATGGTGGCCAATTCGTCCCTTCGGACGCATCGGCCGGTTCCATCACGGGCTTTTGGTGTTTTTTTTTTCCCGCAAAGAATGTGCACGGTAGTGATGTCAGCCATAAAGATTCCAACCCTTCCATCGCGCCCACTGGCAATGTAACCCATGACAAGGAGCAAGAAATGATCAATGGTCTAAGCTCCGAGCAACGGTAGGCAGAGCAGGACGCTCGACTGTGTGCTCAAAAGAATGATAAGTGGAAGGCTCCCTTTGACCCTCGAGGCCGACAACAGTCTCAAAAGAATGCGCTTGAGCTCTTGTAATAAGCCACATGCTCCTCGACGTAGTCAATTCTCCTAGGTAGTACTCAATATTTTACTATTGCTTGTTGGTGTTTTTGTTAAGAATTATGAGAGTTGTCTCTTCCAGTGAGCCTACGCCTGGCTGTGCAGCTTATGACAGCGTCCGGCACTGCGAATGCCCGAAGCTGGGGCGATGAAGACACAAACATAATGAGCGTCTTGGTGTTGGTCTCGAGATACACCCTGGGCAAACAGTGTGAAAGGTTGATAGGTGAAGCCACGCGGCATCCCTGTCAACTTATAACCTGTAGAGAATTCCATGTAATAAAAAGTGAGAAGTGAAATAAAATATTACAATGATAGGAAAATTTGGAATATGTCGAATCCCAGTGGGGAGCAATGGTAAACTCGTAGGTTGTTTCAACTTCCTGGGGCGGCGGGTTTCCAGGGCCAGGAAACACCCTCAGGACCGTGATATAGGTGAGACGGCAGCCGCTTAACTGTTTGTCCTCAAATGCCCGATTGTGTTTACCCTCTAGAAAGGCCGAAATTAAAAGCTATTCTCGGCAGTAGGTTGTTCTCTGTTGCTGTTGTTTGTTGCTGTTGATGGGGCCTCCTGCTTGAAGGTTAACGTAATTCCCGGGCAACCCAGCCACCTCATCAATTTTCAAGATACTAGTTGAATTTGATGCTATTGCCAACCACCAAAAACTGCGTAAAATTATTTAAACTAAATATTTCGACAATTAGGACAGCTAGTTCTAATATGCCCTGGATACGACATGTAGAACAGGTTGGTAGAGCGCGCTTTTGTGTATTAAAGACCCCGGAGTAGAAGAAGTAGCCAGATTTAAACCACCACCTTGCTCACCTAATTGCTCATTTCTCAACGCAATTAGATCTCTTGTCTCTTGTACTTAAAGGCCTCTATTAGGAGACATTTGCCGTTTAGATCGACTCTTTTTTATGCCTGACCTTGATTTTCTGCGCGGAGATCATTCAATTCCTTGAGCGTGAAGGCAGTGTTGTAGATGGCAATCTCCCAGCCCTTTATAAGTTCATCTAATGCACGCTTAGAAAGACTTGAAGGAGTTTGATTGCGCCTACTTAGTAGCTTCTTAATTGAAGAAGCTTTCTTATGTAGTCGTCGAACTGTATGAGGCGTAGCCAGGGTGGAGGAAGAGGTGGAGGGCCCCCCACGGCTAGAGGGGGGGTAGGCGTTGTAAGGAAGTAATTTAACTTCTTAAGCACCACCTGAGGGTTGAAAGGCTCTATCCCAGTTGCTTGGAAACTGCTTTAAATTTTCTGTATAGAGAAGACCTTCTGGCGTGCAGCGGGATATGCTTTTAAGAAGTCATGCTTGTCGATATGGTTGAATCCTAAGCGCATCTTTGCCTCCACTAATTCTCCGTATGCACGCTTTAGTGGACCAAAGCAACCAACATCTAGAGGATGTAGAGGATGTGATGAGTGAGGTGGCATGCAGATGCATATAATATTATTATTTTGACACATCCGGTCAAATTGAGATGTGAGATGACTGCCATGGCCGTCTAAAACAAGTAACCGCATGCCTCCAACTGTACGGGCAGTTGTTGCAGGAATAATGCAGCTTTTAAGCCATCGAAGGCCTATATCATCTATAGCCCAACCATTTGGGCTAATCTCAATCCTCCAATCACCTAGTAAGCCTAGTTCTTCAAACCATCCCTCAATATGGAGCTTTCCTTTGAAAATTATGCATGGGGGAACCGCGAAGCCCGTCGAGTTAATGCATTCAATGGAAGTAACCAATTCCCGCTGGCCTAGTTGAATAGGATGAGGCTTTCCAGGCATATTTGATCGAGTAACTACCTTAGTAGTTGCTATTAAACCCATAGCGAATCCGGTTTCATCGAAATTATAAGTATCCTCGTTCTAGATGCCGTTAGTCTTCCGTATCGCTTTCAACTCCTCAAACCATTGATTAATGACTTTAAGATTCTCGCAGAGGGCTCGCTGGTAGTTATAGCGTCGTGCAAAGCAGCTTTTGATGCTGTCATGCTGTTTGATAGACTCTGTGACCCAGTTCTTTCCAATTGGTTGAGGAGGTGTTGGAGATTCTTCTTGAAGGTTTATATCGGCCATTTGCCGTACGTGTGATGGCCTTGGGGCGACTCCACGAGTATCTCTGGATATAATCCATTGAAGTAAAGATGATTCCTGGGTCTCAGTAAGCCGGTGCATGTGGTTGCGAAGTTCTGGTTGGGATAAGTGGCCGCTTAATCGATCTTGGAGCAAAGAACGCGGAACATTATAAACCTCTGCTGCTCAACGAATACTTTGAATTTCGTGTTATTTTAGAGCTTGTATCGCGAGTTGAAGTCTCTCCCTCTTGCTCAACCAAGCTTTGTCGCGATTGGCGTTGTTTTCGTGGCATGGTAGCTTGTTGAACTGCATGAGTAATTTGGCGCGTGGGAAATTGATGAGGTGGCCGGATTGCCCGGGAATTACGTTACCACGTTGTATGGTGACTCATGGTACGGCATACTCATTGTAGTGAGAATATGCCAAGAAATATATCGCTGGGTAAGAAGAGGGATATAATTAATAATAGAATTAAGTGACTGGAAACATCACCCGAAAGGATTGCTCCCGGGCTCATAACCTGTTGTAATTCGTAAAAGGATTGGTTGTCCTTCCCTCCTTTTAATTCTCATCTAAAAAAGGGGGTTTGATATACTGTAAATATTGGATTAATTTCCAATGAATCCGCGTCTAACCGGATACGTATCCGTGCCAATGTCCCGACAACTAACGAACTATAGGGCATCTCTATCTGGAACCCGGCAAGGAAAAAGGACGCAAGTAGCTTCTTTATTTCCTCAGTCGAATAAACAGTAAGGATAGCGGGCTTAGCATCTACGAATGTTCTTAGAGGATCGAACCAAACTGTGTATTCTTCGTGTTTAACAGCAATCTAGAGATCCTCAAATGACACATTGGAACTACCCTTGAGTTTAAATGCGGCCGTAAAAGATGCCAGGAAAGCTAGTTAACATCCGCTGGATGTGGAACGCGGAGACGTGACGTCGAAGATACCACCAAATCCCGACGGCATACAAAGTGATGCAATCTAATATAAGCTACTGGTTAACTAAGAGCTATATTTATTTCATATTGATAGACAACATTTGACGGGGTTTAATTACGAGTATAGTCTGCTAAAGTAGTGAGTGTAAAAGTGTCGCGGGCTGCGTCTTCTCATTTAATAAGATATCTTATTTAATAAGGGTAGTCAATTTCCCCAGTATTAGCAAAGCCTTTTGTGTGGTTACATAACTATAGAGTATTGTAAAAGTATAACGGTTAGATGACAAGGTTAGTAATAAAGACCCATATTGTTCCCAATCAGATCTGCTAAATAGATTGATATAGCATTTAATGCTATATAAACAGATGATTCTTAGCCCCGGTCTAAGTTTGTTATCTAGGTTTAGAGATATCCTTCGCAGCGAAGATGGAAAGTATTGGGAGTTTGTGCAAGCCAAGCCAAAAACGATGTTTTGATGGAAGCCTAGAGTACAGCTTTCTTCTGCCCATGCCATCTGTGTGGCGCTTTACTGACCCTCCAAAGCAGAAATTATCAAAGCCAAGTATCCTGTACAAAGTGCCGAGTCGAAGTCACGGGTGTCTCGTTTACTAACAAGCTTTGAGTCAGGCTCTGGCGGCATTTTAGATCCAATGCCTTTTGATCGGAATAGCCCCCCTTTGAAGGTCAGATATAATCTTGCTCGCACCTAAAATAACAATTACATATGTTGATTCCAAAGCGGGGGTTGTCCTCAATGGACTGCAGATTGATATTCCGCTTGACAGCCCAGAAGCGGGTGGTCTAGATTCTACTGGTGTGGTTGAAATCAAGCCTGCCCCACACAAGGCGCAAAGGAGGGAGGATCACATGCCGCATGCCCTATTATCAGTTGCCCTCAGCCAGTTGCATTCCCAGAATCCAGGCGTTCCCATAAAAGATATTCGAACTTGGGTTAACCGCCCAACTAACATTCGGCACAAGGAGCAGGCCCGAAAAGAGGGAAAATAACAAGCCCAATGAACCTGTTTTTGCTATACCGATCAACGTAAAAGGACTTGATTGTGGAATTTCTCACGCATTACAAACACCAAGTGGTACCGCACCAGATGGTGTCGCAAATTGCGGGCAGGAGTTGGAACATGGAAACTCCCAAGGTCCGCAGGCTTTTCAAGAAACTAGCCGAGATTGAAAAATGCAACCATCTTAGGGCGTATCCGAGCTACAAACTCACCCTAAATAGGAAAGGGAAGAAGAAGAAGAAGAAGAAGAAGAAGAAGAAGAAGAAGGAAAAGCCAAGTCCGAAAGAAGAGAGGCCATCTCTTAATGCGTAGGAAGACACACCACACGATTTAGGTTCACTCAGCATTCTTATTGCTTCACCCTCCTCATATCCCACTAATGACGAATGGGAATGTAACTGGTACCCATTGTTTGACCAGTGTGACAGTGTATTGCCAACTAGGAACTATCCTGGACACACTGTATCATCTTTGTACGGCCTCGGCTTCTTAATGCGCGATGTACTCTCTTATGAGCCAAGCCAATGCCTCTACGTCTCTTCCCATTGTGGCATTTCAGGATTCAATATGGATGACTGTTATGAATTTCCTTTAATAAATTTGGCTGGACTCAATGGTCCAGCCGTGCATACACCTTTTAGCACAATGCATCAGCTGGCTGACCAACACTGAGAGCGGCAAGAGGAGCTTTGGCACTACAACCTCGCTTTATGGCACCCCATTAGTTTTTAATTTAGAAATTGCCTAACCCTAGTTACTACCGCGTCTTCTAGTGACAGCGAGGATTTCTCTCGGCTAGTTAATATTAGTCTATATCCCTGAACTCTTCCGGTATAGTGGCCCGCATTATTTTCACCGTTAAACTATTCCCAATAAGTTTCAAGGCAGAGCCTGTGGTGAATTGTGGAGTTAGCCCCCCGCCGCCTCGGGCGTCTAATGGCACTTAAGACAAGGTTAATATCCTGGATTCTTTGATTGCGAATCAAGGTTTTCGTCATGCATAAGTTTGGCGTGGCTTAGAATAAATAGTATGATCACCCTGGGCAGTTTCACAAATGTTCAGGGAACGAAACTGGCGGATATTCGTAGGATGCTGAATAACGAGAACGGGCTGACCCCCAAGCTGTACGCATTTACTAGTAGTCCCGTCCCAAAATTCAGAAGTGTTATGATATACTAAAAATCGTGCAGTCAAGGATCCCCCTTCTGCAACAAAGTTGGGGCTGTCGCGAATGAGGGTTTGCCTTTCGCGGAGTATATCAAGTCGCTCGATAGAGGTGGAGCAAAGAGCAAAGAGGTAGCCAAGAAGGACTCTGGCGATCAGGGATATTCCACCATAGTTGTGAGTCATGTCGCCCTTGCCCATATGAATGTTATTGATGACTGTGATAGCCCGGGGAAGATGTGCCAGTGGAAGAATTCCAGACGTATGCTGTTTATTTCAAGTCTCGCGCTGTGACTGGGGGGATAGACGATGTGACCAAAGAGTTTCTGAAGGAGAAGCTAGACCTTGAATTGCGAGTATGTATGAAGGCCTTATTTAGTACCTGTACGATCGACTAATCTTTAGCAGAAAGCGCAAATCAGCACGGCCGACAAACCAGACATTCTGTCCAGCTCTTACGACCATAAAAGCTTCATGGCTGGAGTCAGTAAGGCAGAGGTCGTGTATTTTCCCCTTTACAATCAACATAAGCTGGAACTACACTAACAAAAGATTCCGCAAGTCACCCCACCGATATGACCTCAGGACAATGGAATACTGTCGTGGAAACCAATGCCCTTCTGCATGCAAGTTACGTTAGATTGTTGCGTGAGGGCACCCTTTGCAAAGTTGAACGAGCCATGTATCCTGCGTTCCAGCTGAAACCCCGGCTTCTCCTTGATTTCAATGCTTCAAAGGACAATAAAGACATCATTATTCCTGCAATGTGTATTTGCTTTTCTGCACATAATTACCATGGGAAAAGGCAGAACTAATGAATTTGTGAACAGAGGAATTTGTTCATCCCTCGTTATCGGGTGGAAGATGACTCCTACGTCGAGGTGCCTGAGAATAAATCCTCTGTAGCCTCGGCAATTACCTCTAGTTCTTTGTCTGAGACTGCCGCTGAAGTTGCTGTGTAAGTTGGACTCGATACTCTTGATCGTGTAGAGATTTGTATAGCTAACCAAACTAGTGGTGGGGGAGCTTTTGGATACAGCGCCGGGATTCAGGGTGGCTTTAAGCAAGGAGAGGAGGCATCTGAAGTTAAGGTTGACAGTAGTGAAAAAAAGTAGATGACCATTACTTATAATGTGAATGCCCCATTTTCATGATTTTAATCGATTGATTTCATTTCTAAGGATTAGTTCCCTCGTGTTGTCCTTCAACTTGATGAAGAAAGCCTGGAACTCACCGGTGAATGCGCGAAAGCTCTCGAACATGTTACAGACAAAGAATCTGTCACGGCCTTCAAAGCAAGATACGGTATATATTATACATATTATCACTGGGTGGATGTTATGTCTAATGAAAGATATCTAGGAACCTTCTTCGCCACCCGCGCTGAACTAGGCGGTAGACTCCACGCAACGGAAGACTCAGACGCGGTGGGAGAGACCACTGTTTCCGAGAGATCTAAAGCAATGAAAGCTTCGGCTGGTTTGAGCTTTTCCTCCCCGTGGGTCCAAGCTTCGGCCAGTGCTATCCATGCGTCGTCGAGTGCACAAAAGGAGGACCAAAGTAAAGGTACGCTGAACGTGAACATGACGTGGGAGGCGAAGGGCGGCGATACTTTGCTTTGCAATAAGTATATTGTCTCCTCTAGGGATGAAATGGGCCATGCTAATGATTGTTAAAGTCCTCCAGCTTGGTGTTCCACCGTGGCTTCCTTTTATAACTGGCGAGTGGTCAATGTTAGTACCTCATAAGTTTACCTCTGCTACCTTGAAGACCGCCTCCTGACAGCAAAATAAACAGCAAGAAAATCTCCTGTCAATCGAGGACCTGATAACTAAAATTCCTGGGCATGAGGATGTTAAAGACCGGTTCTTGAAGATTGCGGAGAGCAAAATACAAGAGCAGGTTAGAAGTAAAGGAACTGTCCGAGTCCGTTTCCAGCTGTCCGGCACAATGACTACGTCACCCCTGAACCAAACCCCAACAACAAAATATGTATGACTCATCCTATGATAGGCCCAGATAACGATATATGACATTGTGCTAACATTTATTAGCCACGGGTTTACGCAAGGCCGCAGCGCAGATGCAAAACACCGGCATTGTGACGCAGTGGTTAAAGGAAAATGCGAAAGATTGGCGCACACTCGTTCCGCAATCGGGGAGAACCGTTTTCACGTTGCACGGTACCGTCACTACCAACACCAATGGCGAAAAACGTCTTCTTGCTGGAGGTGCCTATACCATATGCAGTGACACAGAAAACACCTATTTACAAGGTACATCAATGATTCCCGGATTTGAAAGATCCCACTTGCACGAGGGAGCCAAAGAAACAGCATGGATTTTCACGATGAAACCGCAGAACTTGGCATTGGAGGGAGAGGCCGCTTTGGAACCGGGGGAATGTGTTCGGATCGGAATTAGTGATGATAAGAACATAGAGTTGGGAGTGATGGCCATAAATATTTTTTCTCTTTCAGACTGTTGTTTTGGAGTTTCAAAACTTGCCGAGGTGAAGGTCATGTTAGAATATGTGCCCTGAAAATTAGTTACTTAATGATACCATGTCCCATAACGCACAAGTGCAACGTGACAGCTAATGATTCTATAACTTTCCAAAATGAGGATTATGCTGTAATATCTAGCTAAGGTAATCGAATTATTTGGATGACACAGCAGCAATTAATTAGGGTTGCATTCGGGGAGGATTAGTGCAGATTAATCGTAATGCTAAAGGATCTATTTTATACAATTTTTTTTGTGTTGCTTCAGGACCTGTAGCGTGAGTCCTCTAGTAGGGTTGTTACCCAAGAACCGAGACAGAAGAAAGAATAGATGTATATGTATAGAGTGCATCATTTCCACGCCCAGGAAAAAATGACGTTTGCAATGGCTATTCTGAAGAAAGTGCTATCTCTCTAGACTCAACTCGTCCATCCCACTCCACGTTCGGACCATCATATATCGCTATCTTTTTTCTTTGCTTCTAAGTACCCCCAAATTCGGCCTCGATACCCTCCGCTCTTTGGACACCAGGAAGTGTCGAATGACCATAGCCACCCACTCATCCCACACACTGCAAACACCGTGCAGCTTCTATTGGCATCCCTCACTTGCCGATGGTGAACTAGGGAAAATTATTAGCACCAGTTTTTATCTTAAGTTTAAGAATATAACTTAGACTATCTATAGAATAATTATTAAGATAGTAATACCAATGGCCGGTGCCTTGAAACTGGGCAGCTATGGCTTCATATATCTGTTGTCTCTCCTTGGCTGTGATAGAACTGTAGAATGTTCCCGCACTCATTGCAAACCTTTTAGCGCTTTTAATCATGCCCCTAACGTGCGCCATAGTGCCTGTATAGTCTCTATAAAGTATCTTGTACTTTTCTTAAGTTTCTTAAATACCACTTTGCGAAGGGCTACCTGAAGATAATATATTATTAATAGTGGTACTGTTTAGCACGAGTTGCAAGAATTTTATATAGTATATTATAACTTCTACTTACTCTAAAATAAATTTATTTTAAATGCTTTTATCTTAGATTATATAGTACTTTATAAGAAGTTCCAGCAATTAATCTCTTACCTAGGTTTAAAGTCTAAGCAATATAAAGATAGTGTTGACTTGACACCCAATTCGTATACTCTATGTAACCAAGCAAGCGGTCTCAATTCATAACTAACTAGCTATCTGATCCAAATATATAATAACAATCTGGTGGATCTAATATAGATAAGAGAAATAAATATAAAACACTAGTATAAACTGCATGATTACTAGCACTGTAATTCTAGAATATAAATTTATATTCTAGATATTAAATACAGGTTAGTAATATTATCTAAGGTTGAGACACCCCTCCAGTGCTTGTAGACATCTAAATTAAAAAAAAATTAATTATGTGTAAAATATTAACCAATCCTAACATATAAATAAAAGACTTATGCTTCTGATACGGCAAAATCTTTGTTAACCCGTCAGCTGCTATTCTGGACATTGGGATCCAGTTAATCTTGATGTATTAAGCATAAACTTCTTAACAAAGCTAATAATAATAAATATTAATAATATAACTTTGTCCGAAATGGTGATTCTTCCTTTACAAGAACGTTAATGGTCTGTGAATTATTGCATTGTATGCTGATATCGTGCCCCAAATCTAGGCCTATTGCACCGAACAGTTGCTTCCACCAGAAGGTCTGCTTTCCTGCTGTGGATAACGCCAGAAGCTCTGCTTCTGTGGTCGATGTCGTGACTGTCTTCTGTTTGTCGGCCATCTCGCGATCCTAGAAGCCTGCATTTGATCCCAAAAATGCAAGCGCTATATCCCCTCAGCATGGACCATCAACATGACAGATTTCCCCGACCAGCCTTTGCACAGCTCAAAAGCGCGACTTGCCATTATCGAAGCATTGCGCAACCAGGATAAAATACAGTGGGATTTTATCTGCACTGGCTGGTTCATGGACTATCTTATGCCGGCGTCGAAGCGTTGGTTGAAGGATATTGGAAATGAGTGGATCATGGACCATGAACAGAAGGTGTTCAATCTATGCGGAGATGGACGACAAGAGATCACCTTGACATCCGTCCGTGACACAGCCTCGGCCACTCTTGCACTTCTTCAAGTGAACGATGCGCCCTGGA
Source organism: Aspergillus biplanus (assembly GCA_027569045.1). NCBI lineage: Eukaryota > Fungi > Ascomycota > Eurotiomycetes > Eurotiales > Aspergillaceae > Aspergillus > Aspergillus biplanus. The sequence goes on from JAPDEJ010000016.1 coordinate 557,193, forward strand.
GCGAATTTGCTTATCTAGAAGGTCAGACCTTGGCTCCACGAGAGCTCCTTGGGCTTTTATAGAAGCATGACCCGGAATGGAAAGCTCGAGATGTCACACTGACGAGCTTGTTGAATGACATCTGTCCAACAATGGGGGCCGAAGAGCGTCCTGTTCAAGGTGCTTTGCAACTCCTGGGGTTCACAACATGCGCCAAAATGCCCCCGGAGAGGGTTTAAAGTGGAACACAGGAATCCTTACAGGCGTATATGGACGTGACGTGCAGTCTTTCTTGGAGGAAAGTAAGACCAGAGCCGTGCCTTGAATTGGTGTAATTCATCGCAGCCACGCAGGTTCTGGAGTTGGAGGACACTACTGGGGGGTTCTTTTGGCCTGATCAGCCGACTGAGAGGAGTTATTATTTATATTAGGCCTGGAGGGGTTATAACTGTGAGCTAGCTTGCCTCTTATCCTGTTGCTTGCCTTTTGGACTTACCTAGGTAGATAATATTTTGGTTACGACTCGCCGATACTTATCTATGAGTTAGTGCTTATCAGCCCCGTCAGCTTGACCCGCAGGATTCCATAAGGAGCTATGAGAAGGGTGCCCGCCTCGTATTTGCATGATCTAGCTGGCCAGGGAATTGAATCCTCACTCCTAACGCCCGTGAATAACCGTTGTATGACGTAGCTTTTTAATTGAGGATTCGCGACATTGACGGATGATGTATGCTTGGCAAGAGCTAATCCATCAATCAAGAAGCTTCACTGGCGCTGACGCTGGTGGCCCCTGTCTGTGCCTTGATGAGAACATCGGACAATTTCGCGCGCCTCGTGTTTGCATAATTAATATGGCTAGTCAATTTAATTCTCACTGTTGACGACCGTGAATAACCGTCACACTTATGGGCTTCCAAATTGACAATCCGCGACGTCAATGTAGGCTTTATGCTTGGCAATAGCTTAAGAGCGAGACATGCCCTCCACTGTGGTAGAGGATCCAGGACTCTTGCGGACCGCACTCGGTTGACAGCAACAGAATGGCAGCGGAACAAAGCTCGGACATTATTATTATTGGTGGCGGCATCGTTGGAGCTGCTCTGGCCTATTTCCTGACTCTATCCGACGACGGAAAGAAAGTGACCATCATCGACCGTGCCTTTGAACAGTTGCAAGGCTCAACCGCCCACGCCCCCTCCGGATTTGTCGGTCAATTTAACGAGTCTGAGGTTCTGACGCGTCTTGCAATTGATAGTGTGAAGGAGTACCTGAAGATCCCTGGTGGGCTTGATAGCGTCGGAGGGCTCGAGGTTGCTACCAGCAACGCAGGACTCGAGAAGCTCAATTGGCGGCTCACAACAGCAAAAGAAAGGGGTCTTGACGCAGAGCTCATATCACCACAGCGGGCGGCAGAATTAGCCCCAGACCTGGTCAAGCCGGACAATGTTGCTGCGCTGCACTTCCCTGGAGACGGAACCGCCAACCCCAAAGTTATTGCCGCATTCTTTCAATCCGAGGCCCGTACAAGAGGTGCAACTCTTCTCGAGGCCAATGTTAACCGGATCCACCGATCTGATGGCCGTGTGACCGGAGTGACGACGTCCGCAGGGTTGATCGAGGCTCGAACAGTCATCCTTGCGACCGGAATCTGGGCCCAAAGCCTTGCGGATTTCGATATTCCGGTCCCAGTGATCCCGGTCTCCCATCCGTACATGTACGGAAACACCCACGAGCCCAAGGCCTATAAGTCCCCGTACGTCAGGTACCCCGAGTATCACGTATACGCACGGGACCAGGGCCCATTCTTCGGTCTGGGCTCATACGATCATAAGCCCTTAGCTGAACAACCAAAAGGAACTGCTCGTGGGGATTGGGTGGAGGAATTTGACACGACTCTGGAGCGGGCACTGAAGTTGATTCCTGAGAAGACAAACCTGGTCGCGAGGGAGAAGTTCAACGGGATCTTCGCAATGACCCCGGACAATATGCCGTTGGTAGGCGAGATCCCGGCCGCCGAGGGCTTGTATTTGGCTGCAGCGGTCTGGATCACCCACGCTGCTGCATCCGCCAAGTTTTTGACGCGATTGGTAAGAGGGGAGACTGTCGATGCAGCGGTGAAAAAAGCGCTCGATCCGACTCGATTCCAGGGGCGTGATTTGGAGAGTCTGGAGCGGGAATCCCTCCACTGCTATAACAGCATTTATTCGACACACGAGAGCACATGATGTGCTGCACAAAAGCCGATTGGATGAGAATAGAACATGTACTTCTTCGGAAAATAGCATTTTATATGGAGGAATATGACGCCATTGAGGCGAATAAAGAGAAGTCTGACCTAAAGTTTTATAAGAAATCTAGAACTAAGAACTTAGATGCTAGTCGCCGCATCACCGCCAAGTTACCTCACTGTATTTCTTAGGCAAACTCCTAGGCCCTTACCGCACGGCCCATACTTTCTGCCGAGAGCCAAGTAAAACAATAACCATTGGGTTTATGATGCATGGTGTAAAAGGAAAGAAATATGGTATGGCCTTTTCTTGCCAGTTTGCTTATAGATTTTAATCGATTAAAAACGACATTCAGTGCATTCTATATTATATTTCCATTGTTCCTGTAGGTTAGCAAATGGGCTCTGCTTTCAACTCAAGAATGCTCAGAAATTATAAATGACGAGGGTTTAATTAAAGAAGCGGATGACAGAAAGAATGAAGCTGGTTGGAGATTCGCGATCGAGCCAGAGGTTCTTCATAGATTTGCAGTCGAAGCAACGTGGTGAGTCAAGCGGATTTTAGGTAGGTATCGCTAGGCCCGCCTGCTAACCTTCCACGAGTGTGACAAGCCCTCGATGTCGCTGTAGATTATGGCAATCGGAGATTGAGGTAGCAGTCCGCCATTCCGAGCCGCTTGCTGAAACCTTGGAGACCAGGCGTAACCGGCGACAGCCTTGCCAATGGGTTGATATTTGGGCATATAACAGGTGCGTGGGTATCGCTCGGTTGGAAGGAAACAAAAAAAGCCACCTCGCTTACCATCCAATTCCCACCTCGATGGAGGGCTTTCGGCGGGACTTTGGGGCAGCCATGTTACGTTATCGAACGCCAATCCCCCACAAATTATCAACGACGGGATTGCACCCCAGGACTGGGTTGGAAGAAAGGGAGTCGCTAGAAGTTAATCTCATGACAGCGGCGGAAAGTTGGTGGGGGAACCGTACTTTTGTCAAGGGGGAATGGAATCCCTGCGCTATGGCCGCAGCAAATACGTTAGTTGCCTTGAAAAATGAAGCCCTGTTGATTTTTACTTTTTTGGTGCCAACATCTTAAATGAAATGTGGCAATGAACCATTTGCTGCAGTTAACTATTGGTTATGGTCTTGAAGCATATACAGTTCGATCTACCGCCAGTGTTGGCTGCCCCGATAAGTATGACCACAAGTATAGAGTACTTTAGGCAAATTACCAGCATGAATTTATTATTATGTCTGTACAGCTCTCTTTCCGTCCAAGAATACATGATGATACGGATTCACACTACAGAATTCAGCCGAGAAAGCCCTTCCAGCAACGAGGTTCATTTATCCCGTCCTCCAGTTTTGAATCTTTCCATAGACCGCTTCTGCCATGTGCCACGCAACAGGTCGCTGGTGAGCTTTAGAGATGGGATCAAAGATATACTGAAAGCCATGGTCCAACTGCACCCCAGGGGGGAAGCCTGCTCGTCCGAGCGTTTGTTTATTGGGCGTGTTAAGAGGCATTCGTCATTCCCAATCATCCTAGAGCCTTTGCGGTACCTAGAATTTCAACACTGTTGGTAATGTATATATATACTAACACTGAATCCAGTATTCAAGGGGCCGATGTTGACATGGGTTATTGTTTTGACAAAATATCAGACCGATTGTATCTCTGCGGTATGATGGACACTTTTTCCTGGCTAGCGATGAATATTGACAATTAAATTGAGCCCAGGTCGAGAAAGACTGGAGTCTGGGCCAGTGGATCGCTACCAATGCGATTGCTTCCTGTCAAATGCCGCGCCCCCAACATCCTCTTTTGATAAACCAGCCAGGAAATAAATACCACGACTTGCTATCCGTATGGGATAGGAAAAGGAAATACGACCCTTGGATGAATTTAGCTCAAGCCTGGGGTTGTCCCGATTTTTACCAGACTCGAATATGTGTGCAGGGGAGCGAAAGCCCCGGCTCAAAGCTGCTTATGATGTTGATAACCCCGATGGCCCTGCCATTGCCAGAGCCAATTACCCTACCTTGTGAAAACGGAACGACATTAACGATCTCATTCACTGAACCAAGGAGGGCGGGAAATCTCAACCCCGCGCTTATCCAGGTACTAAGGCAGATAACGGCGCTCTATCTACAGGCAGTTTGGCCAACATCTTTTCCGCCTGACCGCGACTATATCGCGCTTTTCGCACCACCCTTGCCGTTTTCGGCGTTGGAACATTGGCTCGCGCTGAACTCTGGCCGGCAGCATGCATTAGAAGCCTATAGAAGTGGCCGGCGCGGCTGGAGGATGGGTGTTGTTCGAGATCAAACCCGTCATCATCAGCCGCTTGTTTTCCAAAGCTGGGTAGTGAACGAAGAGAATAATGTGCCAACAATTGCACTTAAATGTTACCCAGTACCCCGTCGGATGCTGAATCTGCGCGACTCTGTTGGTCCACATGGAGGTATTTGCCTGGCTGCGGGAACATCACGGGTGCTTCCGGCGGATACCTGCAGGGTCGATAATCTTCCCTTTCCAAGTAGCCTATTTGGCATCCTCATATCGACTGTAATGGAGAAGATAGAGACTCTATTAGTTGCGACATCCCTTTGTCACACGGTTTTGAAAGACGTCTATTTTAACTCTATCCGACATGCCATCACGGCCATTACGGCCCCTTCAGCCAGATCGGGAACCCACTATCAACGGTACGAGTTCTTTGGGGACTCCGTTCTAAAGTTCACAGTATCACGGCACCTATTCTTCAAGCACCTGAACTGGGATGAGGGTCAACTATCCAAAGCCCGAGATGATATCATCCGGAACGCTCATCTCGCGGGAGCAGCTAGAAACCTTTCGCTGGGCGCTTACATTATCACTACACCGCCCAATCCGCGCAAATGGAGGGCACCATTAATTTCCCACAGGCTGAGCCATCTCCCACAAGATCCAAACCTACCTACAAAAGTTCTAGCTGATGTCGTGGAGGCATTGGTTGGGGCTGCGTACCTGGACGGGGGCCATTCTCGGGCACAAGCCTGCATTCGGATATTTTTGACCGAGATAGATATCGAGCCCTTGGAATTGGTCCATACCTTTGGAGCGCCGGTGGTTGAGACTTGCCAAGGGGATGCTGATGAAGAGCTCCAGGCAAGCCTCGGATATGTCTTTCATAATCAAATCCTCCTTACCGAGGCCCTTACCCACGCTTCATGCCGGCACCATGAAAAGTCGTACGAGAGAATGGAGTACCTGGGAGATGCGGTTCTTGACATGATCATCGTGGATGCGCTTATTCATCATCCTGTTAAGCTCACGCAGGGGGAAATGACCACCATCAAGCACGCCATATCCAGTGGAAATCTATTGGCATTCTTCTGTATGGAATTCGTGCCGGGCCGTCGGACGGTTGACCCCTCGCCGAATATAAGTCTTGAGCCCGCAGAGGCAGCTGCAACGGCAACGGCGAGTGGACTGTGGCGCTTTATGCGTTTCGGAAACCCTACCGTTGGAATATCACGAGATAGAGTTCTAGCTCGACATCTGTTGCTGCGCGATCGCATTCTCCTCGATATCAACTCTACGAACCAGTATCCGTGGCTAGCACTATGCGAGCTTAACCCCGACAAATATTTCTCCGACATCATCGAGAGTATTTTAGGTGCCATCTTCGTCGATTCGAAGGGCAATTTGTCTGCATGTGAGAGCTTCCTTGAACGTCTCGGTCTTCTCAAATATCTTCGGCGCATCCTGACCGAAGGGGTCAACGTCACTCACCCCAAAAACATGGTTCAAGTGCTGTCAGGCTCCCAGGCTCGATTTTCCTTGCGACGGACCTTCAACCATACTGGGAGAGCCACCTATAACTGCACGGTCTATGAAAACGGTGCCGTGATTGCTGCGGTTCAAAATTGCCTTTCTAGAGAAGAGGTCGAGATCAGGGCGGCATATGCAGCCCTGGGTTCTTTTGGAAGATGTGGTATACCACGACCCAAATTCTAACGATGGTCAGGGTCTGATTGAAGCTACTGATGTGGCAGGAGCAGAGAGCGGGAAAAAGAACGTGGATTTTTTGGCGCAGAGAGACCAGCAGCGGCCAAATGATCGTGCTTTACTGGGCTGAACCCGAAATGGACCCGAAATCCAGAATCGGGGCTCGTACGTAGTTGTAATTAAACCCCAGCCCCTACCACCAGCGTGTGCACGTGATATATTTGCATAAAATGCATGCCTGGGCACTGCCAAGGCTCACAATCTCAGCATCTTGATGACTGGAATAAAGCCTCACCAGGAAACCGAACTTAAATAGCTATTGTATTTTAATTACTCCGTATATGCAGACCTGATACCAAAATGCCTTTTCGCCATTCGTCCAGCCGGGCCCACGATCATAGCCTCGAACCCCTCGCATCCTTTTCTGTTTGTTTGCGTCGAAAGGGCTATTGAAATCCAGGATGGTAATGCAGCAGTATCATTACACTTGCCCTCATTCCCTCAGGTCTGATTAATTTGACCTGTACTCCATCAATGACACTGTATAGTTGGAAGGAGTGTACCCCTGGCTTTCCTCACGATCTCTGTTACAAAAGCCTGTACTAAATGGTTTCAAGGAAATCGTCTCATTGGTCATCCTCGGTCTCACAGAGGCGAGGAGTAGGCATACCAGAAAGCGAGTTAATGTAGCGCATACCCACTGATGATAGTATTGAAGTAGCCGGTGATGCCCAATACTTTCTGGTCCTCCCCCATCAGAAACCGGAAGGAAGAATTTAGCCAGTATTATGTCATATTGTAATTTCCTACGGGTTTGGAAATTGGGAATGTTGAGATAACCCAGTGTCAATGTATTGCCATCTGGACTTGAACAAGGAAGTCGGTTACAGGGGCTAATAATTTCTGTCTTTCTTCCTTGTTTGTTTTAATGCCACCGAAAGTTTTTAGGTGATCTTAGCACAGGGTGAAGGAATTTTACAGTGATCCTAGCACATGGATCAAGCATATTACAGTGATCCTAGCACAGGGAGGAAGAGTTCCAGTGATCTTAGCATAGGATAAGCGCATTCCCACAACATCAGAGATCGGTCTCTTTGTGCTCAGATATCAGTATAAAAGGGGCATGTCCACCCTGTTTGCATTTCTATCCAGTACTATCCCAGACAAGGCGTTCGCGGGTGAAGTGGGGAGCTAATCACTCCTGGTCGTTCGTGTGGTGTTCCTAGCTCCTTCGTTTAAGTCACAGGTAGCAACCACTGATGCCAGGTGATGCTGCCTTGAAGACCGGCCATTTGTTCAGACTCAATACCGCATCCTAGCCGACGCATGCCGAATCAGGCCCTGTTCTGCGGTTAATTGTTACTTGCTCTTCGCGAGCACCGGAGAGGTATGTTATATTTCCTGCTATCAACAAGATATGAGTTATGACACTACAACAGTTCACCGATCAAGCGGTTCCCCCTACCAAGACACCGGAAAAAGTGAATAGAATGAGCTGTCTAAGCTCTGTCACATGGATGCTCTCTATTTTCACATCCTCGAGCCCGAAAGAGGTATTGATTCAAAGAGGTATGTTATGTGCTCAACTTTTGTACCAACATAATGCTAGGTAGTAACCTTTGTTTTTTATCAGAATGTGCCTCTCCTAACAATTCGGAGTCTGGATCATTGTCGCTATATTTGAAGGATTCACTGGAGATGTATCAGCAAATCAAATATTCGGTATCAAAAATGGGAGGTGATGGGAGCTTGGATTTTCCGGTGCCCGCAGGACAGCAAGCAACAATTAACCTGCAAACAGGTCCTGATATGGCATGCGTGGGACAGGATGTGGTATTGGGTGACCGCAAGTCGCTGGTCGTATTTTGTGCTATAACCTAATACTTCCTCTTGGGGAGTAGAGCCATAGTCAAATGTATCACCTGTGAGGAGGAACCACCGTCTCAGAAGTTGTAGGTCTATTTAAGAAGCCATAAGTGTCCCCCCAGTAGCATAACGTTGGGTTTTCGGTGTGGTGGTCACGTAGAAAAAGGTTCAATATTTGAGCTTGAAGAAAAGGATGGATCATTCGCTGTTGGTTGTGCGCAAACTTTGGAAAATGCCTCAGCAACACCATTAAAAAAAAAAAGGTTCGGTCGGCATTGGGTTTAATAACCCTATCGGTCACACAATAAGATACGATCCTGTAAAAACCTTGATCTAATAGTAAAATGACAAAAGAAGATTTAATCTAATTGATCTTGGTAGGTTTTGTGAATTGGTACCTGACATAATATCCACAGCTCAAAAACGGTTTCATTCTGCATACAGCATCAACCAGTCATACACATATTACCGCAGCAACAAGGAGAAATGCGATTTTTTACCATAATCGTTCAAAGGGTGCCACCAATCCCTCCAAGAGCGGGATTCTGCGGCTGGAATGGAAGGGATTTGCACATTCAGTCTACCGAATAGCCCTTTGCATACTAATGAGTGATCTTCGCGGGCATTTCTTATCCCTTGGTGGTCTTAGCAAAGGGCGACAGAAGTTTGTCATTGCCCAGATGAGGGAGAGAGAACATGGGCAGAGACTCACATAAATACCCCACGGGAGTGACCAACTTCAGGCAGTCGGCGAGTACAGTCGGCGCGCGCGATTACCTTGCCAGGTTCAATTATGTCTGATTGGCACACACCACGTCGGAGGGCCCCCCAGCCTCCACGTGGGCTTGGACCGCGAGGTAGAGGGATGTCCTACGCGCTTGCTGTGCGCTCGAAATATCAATGTGACCAAGATATTCACCCGGCCGTGCGCAACACTACTCCTTCTCGGCGCGGCGCTTCATCCACTCCTGTTCCCGGTCGTGGTGGTAGTTCTGGAAGAGGCGCGGCTATATTTCAGTGAGACTCCCCCGGTTTTCTCTTGATGTCACGGCCCAAGGCGCTTCACCCGCCCTTCAAAATGATTTCCCGGGGTAATGATTTCCTTCGCTGATCTCAATTTTCACATAACCCCTCGCAGGCAAGTTCCAAATCCATACTCCAATACTCGGATTCGAGAGGTGGAAGACGCGGTGGAAAAGACGCTGAGTGCAGAGACTGTCACGGCGAAAAGGGAGTCTAGACAACCTTTGCGGCCAGGGTACGGCACCCAGGGCTCCCCGGTTCTCCTCCATGCAAATTATTTTCAGTTGCTCGTCTCCGGAAATTCCGAATTGTTTCGCTATTCTGTAACGTTTTCGCGAGAGGCGCGGGGTCGTCTGCTCAACCAGATTTTCAACCTGCTACTGGAGCAGCACTTCAGTCGGGACCGGGCCAGCATTGCATCCGATTTCAAGTCCAGCATTATATCCGGGGTCGACCTATTACCAAACGAGCTAGAGCACGTGTACCACATATTTTACAAGGATGAGCACAGTGATCAGTATCCGGAAAAACCAGACATATACTGCGCAAGAGTCATCGCGACGGGCAAGCTTAGCGTTTCTCAACTCCTTTCCGACCTTTCCTCAACCGACGGCACCGCTATGCCTGAGGGAAAACTCGAGGTGTTGCAGGCCTTGAACATTGTGCTGGGGCACCGGCCCAAGTCCAGCTCCGATATCATTTCCCTAGGAGCGAATAGGCATTTTAGCATCCGTGGGCCCGCGACGGACCGAATTCCATTAGGAGCTGGCCTGGAAGCCCTGCTAGGTTACTTTGTGAGCGTTCGCGCCGCCACTGCGCAGCTACTGGTGAACTGCCACGTGGAGGCCACTACATGCTACCAAGAGGCAAGGCTCGGTAGTGTGATTGCCGAATACCGGCGAGATGTGTCCAAAAACACGACTAGGCTGGCAATGTTTTTGAAAGGACTGCGGGTTGAGATTACCCATATCCGTCGAAAAGGCAGAAAAGGTCAACATATTCCGTGCTTCAAGTATATCACTGGGCTGGCCTCCCTCGGAGACGGTCGAGGTATCTCTCCCAGTCCGAGGATTTTAGGGCACGGTGCCGGCCCTAGAGATGTCCAGTTTTGGCTAAGCGACAGTGGCCGCGTCGGGGACAGAGCGAGCGGCATGCCTACAGGGAGATACATGACAGTAGAGGAGTTCTTTGGCCGAAGTATTAACCCACAACTCGGTCTACCCCGTGAGAAGGCGATCGCTGGAAGCTAATTCGGGTTGCTCAGAGTACCAGATAACCGTCGATCCACGTATGCCTGTGGTGAATGTTGCCACACGGGCGAATCCGAGCTATTTGCCTGTGGAAGTGTGCATGGTCGTGGCTGGGCAGGCACCCCTGGGAGCCAAGATCGGATCGGCGCAGACTCAGGCTATGATCCGATTCGCCGCTCGTGGGCCGACAAGCCAGGCATACTCAATTGTTAAAAATGGAGCTCACGTTCTGGGTATTGCATCCGGCCAAGAGTGTCCTCTGGTGATCACCACCCCCCTCCTGCTGCCCAACCCCAATGTAGATTTAGCCATTGCTGACCCCAGTCCGGTAGTTGAATTTCGGTATACGCGTTCCCCCCACGCTCATATCCGTTCCCGGTCGGCTGTTGCCGCCCCCAACGGTGTGTTACAGGAATGACGACAGCGTCGATTGTTCAGCAGGGGCATGGAATGTCAAGTCAGTTCAAGTCTCGAGGTCCCAACAGTTGTCCAGCTGGGCATATCTCTACATAGTGTCCGCCCAGGAAAGAATCCATTTCCAGACCCCAGCTGACCTTGCCCGCCCTCTGGCTGCATTATATTCAAAGTTAAGTGGGCTTGGGGTTTTTTGCAAACCTGTCGCGGACGGACAAAGAGTCGACGTCACGCGTGCGCTCGATCGTGGGAGATACGATGCAGCGACGCTCGATCAATCTATCGCGGCGGCTATTAGGCTAATAAAAAGTAGGCAGGATATCGACTTGATCTTCACCATCCTACCTTCAAAACGGGTGGAAATATACAGCTCAGTAAAGCGTGTCTGTGATGTCGCGATAGGCATCCACAATGTGTGCGTTCTCGCAGAGAACTTCTGCCAGCGCAATGACCAACTCGATCAATATCTTGCAAACGTGTGCCTCAAATTCAACCTAAAGCTGGGGGGCGCGAACCAGGTACTAGCGCCGGATAGTCTCGGGGTTATTGCCCAGGGGCTGACCATGGTTGTTGGTGTCGATGTCACGCATCCCACCTCAGGGGCCCTCGGTGATACTCCCAGCGTAGCTGGCATGGTTTCCTCCGTCGATAGTACCCTTGCCCAATGGCCAGCCGATATCAGAGCCCAGGCAGGTCGCGAGGAGATGGTTACTGCCATCGACGAAATGTTAGAATCCCGTCTTCGGCTTTGGAACTTGGTCAACAGGCGGCTCCCTGAGAACATTATCGTCTATCGCGATGGGGTCTCTGACGGCCAACGCAGTCTCGTCATCGCGCGTGAGATTCCCCTGTTGAAATCAGCTTGTGCAAAGGTGTACCCCGGGAGCGATACGAGGCAGGGACTACCGCGTCTTTCCGTCATCATCGTGGGGAAACGCCATCATACCCGTTTCTTCCCCACCCGGAGCACGGACGCCGACAAAACGACCAATCCCAAGAACGGCTTGGTTGTTGACCGTGGTGTCACTGAAGCCCGCAATTGGGATTTCTTTTTACAGTCGCACTCGACGCTCCGCGGCACCGCCCGACCAGCGCACTACCATGTGGTTTGGGACGAGTTATTTCATGCGCTGCCTGTTACGGCGCCGTTCAAAAATCCGGCCGATGTCCTTGAGCACCTCACGCACAACCTGTGCTATATTTTTGGCCGTGCCACAAAGGCTGTCAGCATATGTCCGCCGGCGTACTACGCAGACTTGGTTTGTACACGAGCCCGTTGCTATCTCAAGGCGCCTGCTGATCCTGACACCTCGTCCACTCTCCTGAGATCAAACTTGCAAATTCATAAAGATTTACGCAACACCATGTTTTATATTTGATCCCAAATGTTTACCACTTTGCTAAGGACACCTTGTACCACTAATAGATTACTCTACTTGAATTTAAGCTTCTTTCTTTTTCCTTTTTTTTTTGTAAATCGTTTTCTTCTCCAGCTCATTTCGTATAAACGTATATCGAAATTCCGGGTTCGGAGGCTAGATGTGAGACAATACGTGTTAGTCGCGTCGCCTCACACCGTTCTTCCAAATAGAATACTTTATCAACCGGATGTAGACACTCATTTCTTGCTTCAAAATTGGGGTAATGAGAAATCATTCCCGATTTGAGGCATAATATATTCATAACTCGAGCTGAATGCCTACAACCGCTGGGTATTTTCATCCTGGATGTAGGGCACGGAGATTAAAGTTAACTCCTGTAGTGGGCACGAGGCCACAGGTAGAATAGGAGACGGTAAACTGTAGCACTAAATGACGCGGAGCTGGCACCTAATTTCCTACCCCAGCTGGATTCCAAGAGGGATGTTAGGTTCAACCGGCTCCCGCTCTCCCCGAGATATATATATCTAGTGGACAGCTTGAAAACCGAGGCCCGACGGCTGAGAGACTGTGATCCTTACCAAGAAAAAACAGCGATCCATTAGTTCGCTCAGATCTAAACTGATATTGAGAACGTCCCCAAATAGGACTGGAAGTGAACAAATTACCCACCGCTACATGGATTTTACGCCTATCGAGTTCTATGAATCCACAGCTAAAAGTGACCGATGTTAAATAGTCGCAGTAAAGGCCCGGTCTGGTGAGAATAATGTATTGGGGATGATTATTTCAAGCTATATGAGCGGCCCGGATACATGTGTCTAGTGGTGGGGAAATAAGTTCTGCCCAATGATGACATACATTCCACAAAGGATATAGCCACCGCAAATTTAAGGAGAATGGTGAGATAGCAGAAAGCGAAAATGGGTGAAGATAGCTAGACTACAGGATTGCGGAGTTATCTGTGTCACACCAAAGTTCCGTACGAGAGTCTGCAGAGTAAAAAATAAAATTCCCATGATTGAAGGGAAGATGGTTTGGTGGTTGGATCTTCACCCGGATCCTCTCCAAGTTGTAGGGAAAAGAATGTTCTCGAAATCGATTCGAATCACGATGGTGTTGTCTTTTGGAGCCCTCATCTAAGCCCTGTACCATTACTCTTGCTGGATTGAATAGTCACCAACCCCTCCCTGCCCAGGGAGATACATCTGGCCCTCGTTATCCACCATAGGAATAGTTGGAATATCTAAGGGATTCGGCGGCTGTAATAGACTGAATATTGCCCAGTCCAGTTCGTCGAGAGGGAAAGTGGTGTCTAGGTTTGGGTGGGGAAATGGCACCGAAGTTGTGCAGTTACAGTCGGCAGGTCGGTCGGTTTCCGAGAAATTCAAGATGGCAGGTATGATTCGTAGCTCTCCGTCAACGTCTCCACGTTCTTTATGAACCAGGAGCTGATGTCGCTTTAACGACGATTTACGAGAAAATCTAAAACATCATGACTGTTAGTGCGTTCCTGACAACCTTGGGTTTTGTTTCCTTTTGATTAGGGCCTAGGTATACCTCGACTGGCAAAGGCTGACTGGACAAATATATGGTTTCTCGTTCATATGAGAGCGCTCGTGTCTTGTATGGCTTGATGGCTTTGGTGATCCTTATCAGCGTCCGGTTAAGCGTTCATGCAGCTATCGAGGCCGAGGGCATTTTGTCACATACATCAGAGAAAGCCTTTTTACAACCCTCAACTCTGCAAGCATATGGTTTCTCGCCAGTGTGTAACCTCTGGTGTACCTTTAGCGACGATTGCTGATGGAAGCGCCTGTTGCAGCCTTTTTCGGGGCAGGCAAAAGGGCGATTATCCGTGTGTATTTGATAATGCCGAGATAGATCCGCTTTACGCACGAAAGTCTGTCTCGAAGGGGTCAAAAGAGCAAAAAAAAAAAAAGGGGGGGGGGAGGGGGTAAAACGTAGTGCCACCTTCTCACAATCTACCCATGGACACCCAAATTCTTGCATTTTGCCTGACACTTCGTGGCGTGCTAAGGGAACCAATTTGGGGAGGAAAATGACTTGCGATGTTCGCGGTTTTTGGGAAGTCTTTTGCATTCAAGTTGGGCCAGAGGTTGGTGAGGCAGTTACTGTTGGTCATTCCGCACTCACCCATGGTGGAGATTGCCCTTTGCTATGGCCACAGTCTTTAATTCCCAAGAGTTAAAAGTACGAGAACAAACCTCGAAAAATTGGGTTAAAAAGTCTCCAGGCAATCAAGTTGCACCGTAGGAACTTTTTACTTTTTTTTCCTTCCCTTTTTGGGGATTTCTTTGTTTATATCCCTGTGCTATAGTCACACGCCTCCATATAGATTGATTTGTTGGAACAAAATGCCATGGTATATGATTGGATACTCTTATCCAAAATGTGGGTCGAAACGCAAGTCAAGTTGCCTCCAATTGAAGCTGGGCTGTCATTCATGCATTTCAGCGGGGGCTTGGGATGATCATTACTAAGCCTTGATTTTTTTTTCATGTCATGACAGAGCAGCGGTTCATACAAGTATGTTTGTAACTTGGACACCGTGCAGACTCACCCGAAAGAAAGTTTCCCAACCCCCACCCTGTGGTAAAATAATCATAACTGTCCTCGGATCATCGCCACGATATTTGCTCAACAAAAGGAAAGTAGAAATAAAGCCAACGCTAACCAAAGTGGAGAGCCCGAGGTTTTATACACAATGCTGATCCTGGGTTAATTTAGTTCGGGCGAACTCTAATGAGCATTGATTCTCTGGCTGTTTCTGGCTGTTGAAAAAGAGTATGTCTTGACAACCCTGTGGAAGAATACCAAATAGGGGGGAAACCGTCTTTTCTGTTGCTGGTTAGCATCGATTCACCATTCGCTGATGACATTAATAAGGCGGTTGGAATCATTCAATATAAATTTTGTAACCTGAGACTACTTGTTTACATTTTGGGAAAATACCTTCGCCCTTTAAACCGCTCATGGGAATGCCTGCTTGGGATCTTTCAAGTCTCACCTGATGCCCTTGAAGTTAACAGTCAATTCACCGGGCCCATGACTTCATTACTTGTGTTTAGTGTAGGGGGACCGGAGTTGGATCAGAGCCGGTGTGGTGATCCTCGTAGAAGCCATTTCCTGGCACTATAAACAATTACCTGCTTATAAGTGAAATTGAGGTCCAGGACATTCTTAATGCAAATATTTGGTCTAAGACAAAATAATGATATTAAAGCCAAGTGCACTGGCACAATAAAGAGCGACACAGGTTAGATCTAATCTGGAAGAGAAAGAAACAAAAAATATGTCATACAGCTGAAGCATCCAACTCAAGACTATTAATCGGGCCCATTAATAGGTTGATAAAGGAACTTCGGGTTGCAAACAACCAAGTATCACACAGAATACAGAAAGAATACAGGCGATCTGCTAGTAGAGTAACAGAAATTGCGTAAGATAGCTGCAGTCTATTCATACTCAGAATGAGCCTTTCCATTTGCTTTACACTGTTTGAATTAATTATATTAGCATCTGTTCCCATGTTAGGACGTAATGGAGTAGCCTACCTCATTGCCTCCACCTGGGCAGCATGCCTGAACACCCTGGCAATGGGTGGTGGGATAGTCCTCGTAGCAGGCGTAGTTGTCATCGGCACTCCCATCTTCCGCACCGAGAATTCCCCCGACAAGTTCAACAATACCTGCCAGAGGGAGAAACCCAATTTGCTTCTGAGAACTTCTCTTCTCAACATCGCCATAATAAATATTGTACTGATTACAACAGGACAATATCTGGCCGCCGCACACGTTGGCCTGCTGCTGCTTGATATCGACGTCCTCGCCCTTAGGGGGGCGGTCGTGGTGCTGCTCGGACTTGGATGGGTCCCTGTCTGCTGGCATAGCTGTCACTGCCAGAGCAAGGGCAAGAAATCCGGCAACTGCTTGGAATCGCATTTTGATGGGAGAGATTTAGCTTGAGGTTTGGGTAATTCGGTCGGCTGGAGGCTTTGTGTGGAAAGATAGTCTGAAGATGATAGACAGATTGTTGTAGATGAGAGAAAGACAAAGGTAACTTAAGGATTCATGGTGGATTATATACTTGAGTCAAAGATTAAAGGCTCGGAATTATTATCATAGCTCCTTTTTTGCGAATAATTCGAAATAGTAGACACCTCCTTGTGGTATTCTGACTGTGATCATAGCACAGGTTATGTTTCTCCTACTTTCAAGACATGTAAAGTATAGATCAGTATTACTATTAATGCCCTTACTAGTTAATGAATCCTACCCCTACCATACCAGCAGTGATCATAGCACAGGTTATGTTTCTCTTACCATAAGACATGTAGATCTTTTTAATATCACATAGCTTTGCGGAATGTTTTATTAAAATACCTGTATCTAGCATACCAAGAGTGATCATGACATATACTATCTATTCTCAAAAATGTAAAATATAGGTTTCTGTTCCCATTAATGGCTTTGCAAGGTAGTTACGCAATGGTTCCTATCCCTACCATACCAGCAGTGATCGTAGCACAGGTTAACCTCATTCTTCAAGAAAAATGAAAGCAAAATGCTGCTGCAAATTCATCGAGACTCCCCACGAACCTAGTTAGACAATGCAACCATTACATGGCGAAGATGGCTGCAGGATCGTCAAGCCCCTTTCATGCAAGCAGATGTTTATTAAACGGAATATTAATAATAGCCACAGCCCTTCCTAAGTAAATCTACCTCCATTTCTCATTCTTAACCTTAATCCCTTTGTGTATAAAGTTTCAGTTTATATAAGAATGAGAGTAACCTTACTTCAATCAATACTATTCCAAGTAGCAGGTTCCACACGCAAATTCTTCTCCTAATTAACTATATACTATGTGCATTTTGCACATGTTTTATAAAATATAAAGGTGTTTTACAGTCTTCCCAGTGCCCTTTTCATTACCCTGCAAACATCCCGAAGTTATTCTGGCTTGATATCATTCTTCTTTGTACAGCTTTGTCCCACGGGTAATAATACCTAGCTCCTCGATGTCCTTGGATTTATCTCGCAATATGAGCAGCTACCATCTCCTACCAGAGGAATCGATCAATGGGAAAGCATCAAAGCCCGGGGCCGAGAACCGAGCGACCAAACGGTGGACATACAATGACAATATTATCTTTGACCCCAGAACCAAGTCAATCATACTCTGGATAATTTTAGTTCTCAATATTGTGGTTTTGCCGATATCAATCATACAACTTCAGTCAAAACCATATATTTCAAAGGACCTACCAGATAATACTTTACATAAAGTGTTTGCACAAGATAGGGACTATCAGAGTCTTGATCATGCATATGATAGTCTCTGGTCATCCCTTTCACTGAACAAGACAGATGGGGGCCTTATATATTTATCGAATAATACATTTGGTCAAAGGAAAGAAGAACTGGGGGTTATCAGCATGTAAGACATATGAAGAATATCAATTACCTAGTACACAATTTGCAGCTAGGAGCAACAGTTTCAAGTTCAATCTAATAGATTAGCAGGTTCCACCAGTTACACTGCCTCACATCAATGCGCATTGCCCTCCAGGCCGCTGGTGAAGGCAAGTTCATAGGTCTAGATTGGCGTTTTGATCATCATTGGCCGCATTGTATGGATTATCTGGTGCAGGTGAGCACTCCTAACTCACATTGTAGCTAGAATTTAAATTAAGGCAGATATATTGCAGACAATCCTATGTTGGGCCGATAACACAATTGAAAAGCCGTCGAAACGACCAGATGGCGCTCAGTTTTTCGATGGATCCAATGTTGTCAGGCAGTGTCAGGCTTCCCAACCGCTGTATGATCTATATTCAAAAAACTGCTACTACCCCTGAATAGTCAGGATTTCCAAGCCTTTTTTCTTTTTTCTTTCATTAATCACCGTGCATTGGTCAAGCTATTTTAATATTTGTTGCCATTTACCCTCAGCTTGGATGCATATCCTCTGCAGGCCTGGATGGTTTCAGTCTTGTGATCCAATCCTCTAGGCTATACATTGCTAAGAACTATGAATATATATGATAGCACTTGGTTTTAAGACTCCTGAAATGAGTTCCTGGATAAGAGTACATATGTAAAAATAGACAACATTATAAAAGTAATCTCAACAATCACAAAAGCATCGTCAAACCTAATTACACCTTCCACCTCAAATACATCATTGACTGTCGTCATAATTAGACGCACATCCGCGGCTTGGTATCACAGGTGAATCAGCCCACCAACCGAGGAGTTAACTTGGTCCAACATAGGTGTCTTGTTCACCATCATGGAAGCATCAGCTATGGCCCATCTCACTAGTACAAAAGCCTAATGAAATCTATTTATGAAAATCACTTACACATCCTGTTCCCATTGAATAGGAGATGGAATTATTAGCAACCCCAAGTAGCTGCGGCTTATATATATGGCGGCGAGCGACGAATTCCAAATATATTCCTGGCAAGTGAATAGATATTTTTAGGGGTCTAGACTTGCATTCCGTGGGTACTAAAAGGCATTATTTTTAGTTTATAATAAATGAAAATAACATATATTTATTGAGGTTGTTTAAGATAAAACGCAAGCTATGAGCCATGAAACGGTGATTCTCAGCGGAAGTATAGGGTCGACATCTATCACCAGGGAGTGGGTGGGGCCTTGAGGTGAAGATCTGAAGGGCAGGCGGTGATGGGCTAAACCTAACAAATCAGAACTGCCGGCAAAAATAGAAAATTCGGTGAGCTAAAAACATACAACAGTCCGGATTCCCATGTGGTCACCCACCATAGTACTAACAGACCGGCGTGTGGCTTAAGTACGGCTGAGCGGACGGGAAGCCCTGTTCTCCACACCCTGTGGTCGTATGTGGTAGATTGTGTTCGACATAGAATTATACACTACACACTTACAGTATTCCAGCTAGCTAAAATACGCAATTCTTTCTGTATATACAGTCAGTGTCCATGCTGTGTGGTCTCAACCATTGATATCTCTCCCGGGCCATAGCAAGGCCCTGACAACCGTGTTAGGGACTTAGATACATCGGTTGCCATGCTCATTTAGGTCTACAGATAATAATACCGCCACTCGTCGCAGCCACCGTAGAATTTGAGAGTGAGTCCCCAAAAGGCCTCACGGATTGCTTGTAGTGGAAGGAGGGGTTAGGCCCAATCGACGAAAACTTTTGAAGGCAGGCTCATCTTAAGTGATCCATCCCTTTTTTTTTTTTCCCCTTTTTCGCAGCCTTTGGCGTTCCTGCAATCAACTCCTCATTACGCACTTTCCTTAAACGCGTGGTTTTATTGGTTGATCAATGTTGCGCTCGTGTTCAGAACTTGGAAACAAAGGAATTTCGCCTTCTCCGAGTGAAGAGTCTCTCGCGACCGCTCTACACCGACGAGGGGCTTCAAGAAAACAATCCCTCGATCTTGTCCCAGTATGACTATCCATGACCAGCTCTCAGCTTAATTGTCAGATGACCCTTTATTTTGAGATTATTTTGGTCCACGGAGTCCCGGACGACGCGCGGTGAGGATTGTTTGACCAAGCCGAACTATCATTTGTCGCGCTGCCACCGCACTGACCCTCTCAGCTGGACTGTGGACTCATTTTTGGTTGTTGGGTCACAGGGCTTTTCTTATCGGAAGAGTCCGCTCCTGGAGTTTGCATGCTGCCGCAATCAATCTGATCTCCGGAGCCGGACACTTGGGTTCGGGTTGGGCTAACTTCCCCCACCCCCCCCCCCCCCCCCGAGGCTAAGGTTTGCCTTATTAAGGCTTGGTGCCTTTTTAGGCGATGTGGTGAGATTTAGTTGCAGCAAAAAAACACACCAGCCGAATTTCGCGACCTTAATCATCCGTCATGGGCCATAGTGAATATCCTGTGGGCATTATTTGTGCACTTGCCCACGAAGCAGCGGCAGCAGCAGCCATGCTGGACGAGGAGGACGAGCGTATTCTTCAACAAGATTCCAGGGATCACAACGCCTATTGGTTCCGCCGGCTCCACCATCACAAAATAGTCATTGCGTGTTTGCCGTCACGTGTCCCTGGCACCACGCCCCGCAGCGGTAGTTGCCAAGGACATGTTGGGGACATTGACAGAGATGAGATTTGGGTTAGTTGTTGGGATTGCAGGGGCAGCCTTGGCATGATTCAATCCCCGCGTGTTCCTGCAAGCAAAGTATCTGGGGGAACCCCCATCTCCTGTTGTATCCTTCGCACCTCATTCCTGAAGGCGAGTAGTTTGGTAGATGTGAGGGGGACTTCGGTTTGACCAGAGTGAGAGTTAAGACAGAGTGAGCCGTCCTGAATGGTGCAGGTCATTCCCCACCGAACGGCGTGCGCAAACCAGATGCGGTACAAAGTTTCCCAGTACTTTGTAGGTAGATCTGACACGACCTGGGGGTTCTTCGTGATTACCCAGGCAGCTATCCGATTCACCTCGTGGGACTTGTGCTGTAAGTCTGGAATCAGGTCCTTCAATGTCGCCGGGGATAAAGTAGACTGTTCTTCGAGGGTCTGGATGGTCGTCGCCTTATTGTACGGACCTTTCTCGGTGCTTTCCACTGCGAGTGGCGCTTCAGTGGCTTGAGGTGGTATATACGGCTGCTGAGTGGATATTGCATCTGCGAGACCTTTTACTGCGGTGTTCTCTGGGAGCTTAACTGGTTTATCGACGGTGTCGCGCGGCAAGGGGGATCGGTCCTGCGGAGCTATCGCCGCATACCATAATTGATAGTCATTCGAGAACATGACTCGTACCAGGGAATGGGGTATGCCTGGTGATAGAGTCGGTTGTGCACCCAAAATGTCGACTGCCGCTGATCGCGGCCTTGGATCTCCATCCCCCAACAGTGGTAGAAGGCTGACATGCACTTCGGGTAGGAATGATGGCCGTTTACTCACGACTGGACTATTAATGTATGGTATTATTATCGGATTATTGTGACGCGGGCCCTTCAGGCTTTCTCTTGGTGAATATGGGTGTTGGTGTAGGATTTCAGCCACCGTAGCTCTTACAGCACAATCACGATCATACAAAAGTGGGAGCAAGGCGTGAGCCACATCTAGCTGAAAAGGTTTCCGTTTGTTGAGTTGTTTAGCCATAGCCGCTCTCACTCGCGCTTCGGGGTCCCGCAACAAAGGCAACAGAGCTTCAAGTAGCAATGGTGATAAAGACGGCGGCCTGGCTAAGACCACTCCAGTGGTCCACCTGACCTGCCACTTCTCATGTTTTAAGTACGGAATGAGTCGTTCCAGAATTTCCGGATACCCTGATAACTCTTGCCATTTTGTTGGCCAGACCAATGCTAAGACCTGACCCCTCAAGTCGTAGAAAGGGCATGATGGCCTCGATGACATTGGGGGGTAAGCATGGTTGTCGGATGAATGTTGTCATAAGTTGAAACATTACACCCCAATGTCATTTTCTAAAAGTGGAATTAAGCTTTCAAGGAGGCTCTGCGACAAGTTGTATCGGCGTGCTATTGTTGCCAGAGTAAACTCCTTCACCTCTTGGCGTTGATATTTTAGTGATATTTCTAGGAGATGCTCCGGATCTTCTGTCCCTCGAGACAGGTCGAGTCCGCCGTAAACCTTATGCTCGAATTGCAGCAAGTCCTCTAGCTGATCTTCAATTCTCTCTCGAATAGGGTTATGATGAGCGTCTAAAGCGAGCTCGCTAAGGCAATGCATGAGCAGGTATTGGTGAGTCGGCCCTAATATATCGCGTGGCTCTTTCTCTAGCTGCTCAAAGAAATCCTTGACTGAATCCGTGTGCTCCTGAGTAGCCCCCTGTATGATACCCACAGTGAACCGCCACATAATATCATATCGGTGCCCGTATTTCTCCATCTGAAGGAAGTCCCGTGGCGATATCAGGGAAACACTAGAGGACCTTCTACCTAACCTAATACATGTTAGTGGCTCGTTCCTCAGCCAATGCCGGACGAAATATCGAGCAGCAAAGAATTCTTGAAATGTAAGATGTAGGAAATGATAGCGTTGATCGGGCTCAATGGCTGATGTATCCGAGGTGTGAAGAAAGGAAACCTTTCGGAGCGTTTCTTCAGGCACGATTGGTAAAGCGCCGTTTTGGCCAAAGGAATCATAGAGTCGGTGCCTGTCATATACACTGAATTCAATAATCTCGTTATACATACCGGCAAATGCCAGATTCTCAACAAGGTTGACTTCGTTTGGTATCAAGGCCTCGAGTTGCAGTGAGCTCAGACTCCGGATCGTGTGGGCAGTGTATTTCCTCCACAGCTCAGGCTGTCCTAGTTGCAGAACATCCTTCTGCCATAGTTTCCCTGTGATTACTTCGTAGGGCATTGTCATTGTTTTTTCCCGGTCTCCCGGTATCAACGTGTGGCTCCAGCTATAACATAAAGCATCCAGCTGCACAAGTATCCGAACAAGATGCTGGATAATTATATTCTTTTTAAGAAATGCCAGGATTTCCTTAATGCCCTCGGGATTATGTTTTATGATCTTAGTAATATAGGACTCAACCTGTGGCGCAGTAAATCCAACTGCCTCGCGCAACATCAAACGACTCCAAGTTCGCTTGGGCTATTCCGTACGGTCGAGAGGTAATCATAATAAGGGTAGTTTGATATATTCCGTCAATCTTCACTAATTATAAAGTGGTTATCCAAATAGGATGATATACGGTCTGGGATCAAACGGTATAACGAAACCTCATATCCTGCTTATCCGTCAAATCCCTCCCCGACACCTTCATAACATGTTCACTAATATCAACCGAGTCGGTCGCTAGAGCACTTCTCTTCTTATTGTCATGAACACACGAGAACCAGTAAGTGGCGACAGTGGGAATCAACACTAGCCAGCTAACGAGGGCCAGGATAAGACCACTCTGGTACCGGGGAGCATTCTCCGTATTCCACACCAACGGCCCACAGATGGCGCCAACGGAATAACCGACGAAGAATAGAGCGTTGACGATGGCCTTTTTAGTATTTCCACGGGTATTGGAGGCGTTGAGACTGAGAGTGATAGAAAAGATGTTTGAGATGACGGAAGCCTAAATGAGAAGCAAACGTGTGAGTATTACGTGACTTTTTGTATGGAAGGAGGGTCACTTACTAGCCAGGATGCAACTATCATCCCCCATCCTGCTGAGAGAGGGAGGGCAAAGAGGAGGATTATCCCGGTTAGGGGGACTATTGTGAGCCCGATCACGATGGCACATCGACGATTTGGCCATACATAGCAAAGGATTATTCCGAGCCAGATAAATCCAATCTGAACTGCCCCTGAGGGAGAGGTGTAAAGCATTGTGTCGAATTGTGAATAGCCCAGGAACTTGATAATGAGGGTTGCGAACTGTTTTCCGATCAGTAAAAGGCAGAGAGAGCGCTCAATGAATGTATTTGAGTGATATTTACCGCGATGACAGGAGCAGGCAAAGTAAGAAGAACGCCAAACAGGAAGCTAATGTAAGCCCTGATGTCACGAGTTGCTTCCTTCAACTGCGACAGGGAAAAGTTAGTTTGGTCTCCCCCCTCCGTCTCCGCTTGGAGTCGCTGAACTGCTATCTGCCGTTCCTTAGGGCTGAGAAACCAGGCTGACTCTGGACCGGCGGGCATAAAGAAGAAAAAAAGAAGACCGATGGCAACTGTCAGACCACCGCAAATTAGGAACATCGCCCTCCATTGTTCCACGGCCATTGCCTGGTGACCGATACCGTACATCATTAAGGCGCCGATGACTTGAGCTAGCCCGTTACAGCTGATCCATAGACTATTTCCCTCGTTAGACAAGCCACAACCCCCATTGTATCAAGGACGGGGTTTGTTACCCTATACGCAGTGGATGCTCCTGCTTCTTGTACCAGATACTCGTCAGTGTCACAAAGGCTGGGGACACCGCGCCCTCGGTCATCCCGAGGATGAAACGAACTCCCATTAAAGATGAGAAAGTCTTCGATGCTGCCAGACACTACTCAGCAATATTAGCGTCGAGGCGCACGATATGCGCCTTTTTGCCCAGAACGGTACGCACCATGCATACTCCACCCCAAACGACTCTACATCAGGCTTTAGCTTTAGTCCAAATAAACAAGAGAGACTTTGGCGTAGGGCTTACACTGTACAAGCGACAAATCTGGCTAGAGGAAGGCGGCTCATCAAGTACATAGCCGGGAACTCAGCGACGAGTTGTCCGACGTAGAAGATGGATCCTAGCCAGGAAAACTGCGTGCCATGGAGGTCAAGCTCTTCGATCATTCCAAAGACTCCAGCATAGCTGAGACTCTGTTTATCGAGGTCTAGAATGTCGTCCCTAAGTCAGTTTTGCCCCACACAAAACGTAGGAGCAGGGAAACCGGCTAGACTAACACTGCGAGAAGAATACAAGACACATCTATGTCATGTACTTTTAGTAATCTGCAATTCTATATATACCAAGAGAAGAGCTCACCAAGGGAAGTACAACACAATCAATTTTCCGCTTCACCCGCCTCTCCTGTTCGGGATCGATGGCTGGTCTCTCTGGCTGAGAGGCATGTTCTATATCGATGTCCTTCAATGACATGTTGGCGTCTTCTGTGGTTTCTGGTAAGTCTGCCGCAAAGCACTGATAGATTCTAGGATCATCGGGCTGCCAGTTTCTTTTATATTTTTCCGGGGAAGTATTAGGCTTTTGTAGAGACTTTAGGACGGCATTTCAACCCGGTCACATTTTCATCCGGGTAGCTTATCAAGCAAGGGAAAGATAGACCTGGAGGAGGTCATTTCCCCAGATCTGAATCTTACGTGTGGAACATCAAGCGAGGGTTTAAGCTGGGGAGAGAATTGTGGAGTTTGGAGAATGCCAACCCTAACTTGCCAAGGATGTCCAGGCCAATAACGGCTCTACTGGCTATCTTCAGCATGCCGTATTTTCAGTATTCCATGGACCGGCAGTACCGGGGAACGAACCGGGGACGAACCGGGAATGAGGATAGAGTGTCGGGTACACGTACCCGCACGCTATTGATAGGCGGGTACATGTACCCGCGACTCCACCTGCTCATTTGATGGAGATATAGACTCCAATAGTATTTGGGAACCACAGAGCAGAGAACATTCGTAGGCTCGCTCTGTGTGATATAGAGCAGGTAAATCCCCGCTCGAGCACTTGGGGTTATACGGATTTCGAACGGCCACCTCCTCCCGTCTACACCACCTCCATTGAACGCAAACAGTGGCAATGGCATCACCAACCAATCTCGCTCGCATCGTTAGACCATGGCAGCCTGATCCCCATCAGACCTTCATATTCACAAACGCGAACCTCATTAACCCAGTAACCGGTGAAGTCACCTTAAACACCACAATTCACCTCTCCAATGGCCTCGTAACCTCCGTTGGCAATGTCCCCATCAATCCCTCCCCCAACGCCATAGCCATCGACCTCGAAGGCAGATACATGTGCCCCGGTCTCATCGACTCCCACGTCCACATCTCCGCCGTCCCAGGTGCAACCACCCTCGAAGCAATGAAAAACCTCTCCCCAAACCTCAGTCTCCTCCGCCAACCAAACCTCTGCCAATCGATGCTCGACCGCGGATTCACGACCGTACGCGACTGCGGCGGCGCCACCCTCGCCCTAAAAGAATCAATCGTGCAAGACATCATCCGTGGGCCCCGTCTTTTTATCGCCGGACACGCCCTATCCCAAACAGGCGGACACGGGGATCGTCGTTCCCAGCACGATCCCAACGAATGTTGCGCGGGGCACGTCAACGGTATCGGGCGTATGGTGGATGGTGTCGCAGACTGCCTAAAATACGCCCGGGAGGAAATCCGGCAGGGATCAGACTTCATCAAGATCATGGGCGGTGGCGGGGTGGCTAGTCCCGCGGATCAGATTCAGCATCTACAGTTCTCAGACGAGGAGATCAGGGCTATAGTCACTGTTGCTGAGAATGTAGGTACGTATGTTACGTCGCATGCGTATACACCCCAGGCCATCCAACAGGCTATCCGCCAGGGGGTTAAGGGGATCGAGCATGGCAATCTCCTTGATGAGGAGACGGCGATCATGATGAAGGAGAATAATGTTTTCCTTACCCCTACTCTGGTCACGTATGCGACTATGGACAGTGAGGAGTTTCGCCATTTCCTTCCGGTCGCATCGCGGGCGAAAAACCGTGAGGTGCTGGGTAAGGGTTTGGGTGCGCTGGAGCTTGCGAACAAAATCGGAGTGGATATCTGTCTGGGAACAGACTTGTTGGGGCCTCTGCACTTTGCGCAGACTAGGGAGTTCGCTATCCGTAGTGCTGTTCAGACACCGTTGGAGATTTTGAGGAGTGCTACCGTTACTCCAGCGCGAATGCTGAGACAAGAGGGGTTCCTGGGGCAGATTGCACCGGGTTTTGCTGCGGACTTGCTTATTTTGAATGCGAACCCGTTGGAGGATATTACGGTTTTTGATAGGCCTGAGCAGCATCTGCTGGCGACGATTAAGGATGGGAGGGTTGTCGGGTCACGCTGGAGTCGGCTGGAGGTTGAGAATAATTTGCCCGCCAAGATAGAGTAAACTACTTTGTATAGAATTGAATTATCCTAAATTACCATTCTCTAGTCCGTAGATCTTTTCAATCCCGGTTCCCAGTACCCTGTGGACTATCCTCGTCAAATAGACCGCTAATCCCAAGGAAGCGAAGGTCGTCGGATGAGCACTCCGTGAGGGCTGCCCAGAAATTATCATACAGTGAGATATCCAGCCCCTCGGGAGAATGTCCGTGATATGCTACGCTGACCTGGCCCGGTACTGTAATCGGAAAATGACCGGCTCCGGATTGATCAGTCTGAGAGGTAGGGTCTCTCGTAAATTGCAGCTGTGTGCTCCCAGGTAACTGCCCCTCGCAGAGCGAAGATAAGGTGTTGTTGACAATCCCCAAGAACGACTCGACCAGATGAACACCGCCCTTAGCATTCTCATTCCCTGCTGCCATGTACCGCAGCGTGTCCATGGCCGCCTGCACTTGATCCAACGTAGCCGTACACGGCTGCAATATGCTCCCCAAGAGAAGAATGATAGTCGCCGACACACGAGTGGAAATCGGTGAAAGAGAAGTGGGAGAGTTGCTCGTGGGCCCGGAGTAGGTTCAGAAGGCTTACCATCTCGTTTGCACTTTCAACACAGTGTTTCGCTAGAACTGGAATCGTAGGATTACCATTACCATTACCAGTGTCTTCATGTGCGGGTGTGGGGAAGGAGTTGTTTCGGAGCCGTTCTCGCACTAGATGAACTAGAGATTCTCGGCCGACGTGGATCCAGACCTGGTGGTAGTTGATGTGGAGGTGGGCGTTTGTCCGTAAACGGATACCGTCTAGGCTTCGGACTTCGATTGGGATGTGTTCCCACCAGGAGAGGAGAGCTGATCGGGCTTCGTGTAGGTAGTTAGAGGAAGCACGCTTGTCCGTTCTGAAGGGATTAGAAAGATAAGCGAAGTTTGGGTAGCCGTTCGCACCTTTGTTCTAGTCGATTGATGATCAATGTTAGATTCACAAACGCTTTCAGCCGTTCAACCTGCAATGGATTGTTGCTGTCCAGGTCCTCTCGGTACTGGGGCAGAGGGCACTTAATATCGCTTTCTTGAATAGTCTCGGGATATCCAAGGGTAATAGCAAGCCGTCTATGGCGGTTAGTGGGCAATTGTACCTTGGGCTCTACGCAACTCACCGTTCAATGCAATATGTCGTCCAGAATACTCGATGCCGGTACTCCAACTGTGTTTCAGCCAGGCTTGAGCCCCTGCGGCCCCGGTGAAGATCGAGCCCTATCGCAACTCTCACTGCTAGGGCGATATATGTATAAGACGCACTTGATTCGCTCATAGGGAGGTGATACAGCCCCGTAAGAAAGAGACCTTGGCAGCTTTCAAGAGAAGATATGCTCAGCACCATCGCGAGTAATTTAACTCCGGATCTGAGGAAATCCACACCCGGTGCATCTGTGGTTTGGGTGGAAAATATTTGTTGGCCTAGCGCGGTCGATCGCTGTCGGAGTTCAATAAACTGGCTCCCAAGAGCAAAGACCATGAGGATCAAATAGAGGAAATCACAATCTATGCAGGAAACGTCTAGATTATGCTCATACAAGGAGGTGACTCGATCCCGGAATGAGGTCTCGTCGAGGCAGTACCAGTTAGATGAAGCATAGAGGAAAAAGGTTGAGATGATAAAATCTGCTTCGCTCTGGGTGGGAAATCCCCCCAGGATATCGCGTAATAATTCCTCCCTCGTAGTATTGTACAACAAAGTGTAGTCTAAAGGCGACTGTGGGAGAAAGTCATTAGCATCTACCGTTCGACCGCTAGAATGGCGCAATAGGTAGCATACCCCGTAGCCAATGCGGTCCTCTGTGAGATCTAAACATCGGTACTGTGACAGCGTACTCGAGGCTGAGGTAAGGAAGTTTCCAAAGCCGAGCACTTCGGATTGCTCATGGTGAGTATGGGCTTCACACATGATAAGCGTTGAGTCAAGATTAAACAGGAAATTAGAGACGTACCAGACAGCTCAGCAAAGGAAGGGTTACTCGTCTCATGCGAAAAGTCAGGGCTCTCAGTGGCCACACGACCACTATCGTAACGAGGAAACGGCTTGCTAGCGTCGTCCCTAGGAGGATCCCTCCGGCGGCCAAAGAGGCGGGCTAAAGTATTCCACTGATCCGGCTGCAGTGAAACTTCGGGATGCAGGAAACGGAATTGGTATTCTATATCTTTCAGGTTTATATCCAGCAAGTGCTCACTGGCGTCAATGCGAGATTATCAGTCGATATATCAAAGGTCACTTGAGGTATGTGATATACGGACGAGGATGAGACATCAGGAAATTCCACCGCCTTAGCGGACTCTAAGACACAAGCATGACCATCGCGCTGGCAGTTCAGGCATACATCAGGTTGAGTAAAGCGGCACTTTCTCTTCCGAGTGCGACATCGCGTACATGCACGTTCGATGCGTTTCCGCTGAGATTTTGGTACCTTGGGGCGGAAACGACGGGCTGGAGGAATTTCAGGTGGTGTACTTTCCATCTTGTCCTCAGTTTGGGCAAGCCATGTTCGGTCGACTCTACCAATCCCAAGTACTAGGTAGGCTGGTCGTCGGTGATCATGAATCTGCCCATATCAAGCCGAGGCTGGTCGTCCTCTCCTGCCTCATAATTCAGGTCGGTATCATATACAGACAGAGGGTAAGTTATTTCAATATCAAACAGGGGGTCTGTAATGTATACGGGGGCTCTGTATCCTATACTCGCATTTGATACGGGGCAGTCGGTATTAAACAGCTTGTTCAGTAATATATACACGCATTGTGTACTATATACACCCTTCCCGTATTATTTACAGACAAAGTCTGTACTATATACGCGGAAACTGAATCGTATACGCACTGTCGGTATTTAAAACCCACCCAGCATGGAGCGAGTTCTGCTTATGTAAAGGTAGTGTCTGTCGGAAATACTACATTCCGATGCCGCCAGCCAATCAACAGAACGGTTAGGCAAAGGTTCTTCCAGAGACAAACAACAATGAGCGCCTCTGCATTTTAGATTCCGCTAAGTAAACAGCAGGCAAAAAAGACTACAAAATCAAGTCATATTCAATAGCAATGAATCAGTTTTTGGTTGGGTTCCAATCTACATCCAAACCCATGGATTGGGGCCTAGCTAAAAACCAAACCCCCTGGTGTGGGTTGCAATATATATTTCGACTCTCAAGGGAGAAGGGCCGGGGTAGATCCTTTTTTATCACACTATGACTTGCATATTCGAATCTCTGCAATCCCACATGTCAGTAAAGGTTCCCTACAACTTCAACGAGCTTAGCATTAATATGAATATATCGCATTGGAGTCCAAGTCTCTTTTAAAGAATTGACTCTGTATGCGCATGTTTTAAACTGAAGAAGTGACGTCACTAACCACCAACGGAGGGATCCACACGTACGGAGTAGCAATTAGCAACCTAAACGGGGATAGAAGCCAACTACTGTTGATGAAGGCCATCCTTGGCAGTCTAGTTGGCTACGAGGTGCTCTAATTACCAATCACCCCTCGCCTCTAATGACTGCTGTTGGATGGAGTTAACTAATCAACACTTTGGATTTGTTTGCAATTTGTAATCCTATCGAATATTCTCGGGGTTGTCGGACAGTCTGACACATACTGGATATCTTCAGAGAAACGAATGCCATCAATTATAAATACTGTGGTCGCATCTTCAAAATCAGCGTAATACTAGTAGTTTCCTCCCTGTACCCACGCCAAGGTTTCGATATAATCCCCATCCATCCAAAATGACACAAACGACCTGGCAAACCAAAGCTGCTGCCAAGCGCAAGGAACGTGATGAAAAGATCCCAGCAACCTGGCGAATAGATACCCTCGTTCTGGAAGACCTCTATGCCACAGCCGATGACCCGACCAATCTGATTGCCCTGAATGCCGTGCAGAAATCTGGTATCCTCACCGCGCAGGACCTGGATATCACCGAAAACTACACGGTGGTGGAGTTGATAGGCAAGCTGGCACGTAGCGAACTCTCTGCCGTGGATGTGACCGTGGCGTTCTCAAAAAGGGCCGCTGTCGCCCAGCAGCTGGTGCGATATATTTAACGAATTTTCTTCAGAGTGAGGGCCGGTTCTAATTGGGGTGTTTTTATTTTTGCTATAGATATCCTGCCTCACTGAGGTCTTGTTTGATCAAGCATTGGAAAGAGCGAAATACCTCGACGACTTTCTCGCACGCCTCAAAAAACTGGTTGGTCCGCTCCACGGGCTTCTGATTAGCATCAAGGTATAATTGTGCTGTTTTCTTTCTATGGCTGCTATTTGCGCTAAGGTTTCCTCCAGGATAGCTATGATATTGAAGGCATCTAGAGCACGTCTGGATATGTATCCTTCATTGATCACCCTCCTGCGACTCAGAATGCTGTTGTTGTTAAACTGTTACTGAAATTAGGGGTGGTTTTGTACGTCAAAACAAATATCCTACAGATAATGATGATCGCCGACTCGGACAACAACATTTTGGGCCGAATACTGAATCTCTACCGGACCAGCGTCACCCCAGGCGGCTCTAGTGGTCGAGAAGGGGCGCTTGTCGCCCTTCGCGGCTCCCTGATTGGTGTGGTGACCGACATCGCGGGGTCCATCCAAATTCCTGCCCTGTGTAATGGCGTATACAGGTTCAAGCCGTCGATGGGCCAGATCTCTTATAAAGGAGTTGTATCGCACAATCTGCCAGGTTATCCGGGAATCCTTGGCGTTGCGGGACTAGTGACTACCTGCCTGGAAGATGCAGAGCTGTTTATATCAGCAGTAATAGGTGCAGAGCCATGGCTCTATGACTCCACGGTCCATGCTGTTCCCTGGAATCCAAATCCTGAGGTCACGCCCAGCCGTGGTCTCCGCATAGGAGTGTTGGCCGAGGACCCAAAATAGCCGCTTGATCCGGTACTGAAGGACGCCTTGGGGGATGTCGCGGCGCAGCTCGCTGCTAGCGGACATACTCTGATCCCGCTGCAACATGTGGAAGCCTCCGGCCCAGGAGAAGGGCAACGGATCGCGCTGGAGTTCTTCGGCATCGATCCGCTTGATACATTGTTATAATACATCGCAGCAGGTGGCGAACCTGCCATTTGATCACTTCGCCCCCTGGGGCTGGATAAATTCACGTCCCCTGCTGAGCAGCAGTCGTGTACGATTCCCCGGCTCGCACAGCTTAATGTGGAGAGATTGCAGTACACCCATCAATGGAATGATCTATTCAGGGTTCAGGAGCTGGATGTTGTCATTGCACCAGGTGCTTAGTATAGAGCAGTTGCCCATGATGAATACTGTTTGTTTCCGTACACTGTGATGTGGAACTTGCTTGATGTAGGCTGCGGAAGATCTTGATCTTTAGTGGAGAGGCCCGTTACTGACTTTCAATTCATTATAGCACCCGGCGGCAATAATTCCATTTTCAGGCGATATAAAATCCTCGAACCAGGGTCCCGATACTGGCCTTCCTTATGCGGTCCAAGTCATTGCTCCTCGGTTGCGGGATGAGCGATGCCTGGACGCTCTGGAAGTCATTGATGGGGTTTTCAACAAGCAATAGAAGATGTTGAGAGAAATAAGGTAGATATATTTGTAGAACTAAATGATATATAATTATTATTAATATTGAGCATAAAAATCTTGATGTTATATTATAAAAGCACCAAGAAATTTGGCCCAGAAGAGTTACAGAAGTATGAAGTGTTATTAGATAAAATGAATCGATCATAATTTATCATACATAATATCCGTCATGTAGAGGATAGCATACTAAGAGATGCCATTTATTCAGCAATGATCGATGCAATACTTGATTATGCAGAATCTATACTATCCTTGTGATGCTCTGCCCTATGAGCAAGCCGCCTCAAGGCTCTAAAGAAATCACGCAATGAGTATGGGCTACCTGTCCAGGGAAACAGAGGCCCATTGATATCATGAAAATCCACGGAAGCGCTAGAGGGGGCCGTAGTTGATACAACCCCCCATATAAACCCCATAAGCGCGGCAGCTCCGCTGAAAAGAAGATTGACAAGGGCAAGGACAAAGAAGATATCATGGGACCCATAAAGGGCTATCATGACATATGAAGTTCCAAGAAAGAATGCAAAAAGAGTTGATAGGATTGTAAACCGTTCGATGGAGAAGATAATCAAACCTGAGAGCATTATAACCCCGCAAGGGATAACCAGGGCAATACCGAAGTGCATAGAGACTGCCACGAGCACCAATGGATAGAGCAGCACTGCAAAATGGAGCGGATAGAGGACCCCCCAGAAATGAAAAAGGGAGTACCGGAAGCCCAGCTTATGGAACTCCGTGGCAGCGTCTGAACCGGGAACAAGAAGGTCATAGTCGCTCCAGAATAGAATCTCAACGAGCGAGGGCTCATACTTGATCGCCTGTCTCTGATGCAAGCGGATAATGGCGGCGAGCAAAGGGTTCATATTTCGCAAGGGTCGATATGATTTATGGAAAACAGTCCAGTGAGAGGCTGTGAAGAAGGAGAAGAAGGTAGCCCCCGCCCATTTATAGGTTATGTCTCCCATGATTGTCAGACTTAAGAGGGACTGTGTCCTTTTATGCCAAGGGGGGTTGAGGTCTGGATGCTGGAATATGATGAAGAGCTCCTCCCAGGCATCTTGTAGTATCCGTTCATGAATATTATGGAAACCGCCCGGATACTCCTTTGTGTGTTTATCTGCATCATGGTCAGAGGGTAGCCCTGCCCTGTTGCGCATCACTGTATAGAGCGGGATCAAGGCTGTGTAATACTGCCAGCCAAACACCGCCGACACGAGATATGCGACAGCGAAAAGCAACCATGGGACGATGGCACCGATACCCTCATGCAAGAGTTCTTGCCCAACGTGACGAAGCCCTCCTGGAATCAAGTAACGTGCTCGCCGATCATTGTTGAAAAAGCCATGCCACCCACGCATGAGAATTCTAAAGCTGTGATAGCCGTTCCCTTCCTTGAAAAGTTCATGTGGCATGAGTGAAGGGCTAATGAGCTCCATGTGGCCATTTCCTTGACGATAGAGGCCCCTGTTGCCAAATAGGAACTGGATGGTGCCCCGCGATAGGAATAGGGGAGACAGTGCTTGCTCCAGAACCGGCTCCTTATAGCGCACCTGCTCATCCATCCGAGCGCCACGGTTGAGGAGAAACGACGTTAGATGGTAGAACCCTTGGTCTAAGGAACAGAGTAGAGCTGGTAGGCGGACGGTTGGGCCAAGAGGTACGCTAGCTTCAGGATTGTAGTATGTCTCGGGCGCCGTCTGTACAAATACACCCGAAGGCGTGTGGTCAAACCCCAGTTGTTGAAACTCGTATCTAGTAGGAATTGTCAAAACCAAACACCATGGTACAGGCCATACAAATCGTACTTACGCGAACCACATATCCTTTGAGTGAAGCGCGAGCACAATATAGCAGTTTGCATTTTGGATTTCGTGAGATTTCAGGCCCGCCAAAGGGCTTCTGTCTATAATCGAAGATGGCGACCACAGTCGACCAACATCAGCGGAGAATTGCCACGCGAGCAACTTGAACATTTCGCGGTATCCCAGAATGACGGACAATTGGACCAGCGTAGTTCCCGTGTGTGAACAGATCATATCGACTACCTTACTCTGGTCAGGCTCCGACTGCGCCTCTTGATTGCTAGACGCGGGAAGCGAACAAGCATGTCCCTTGCCAGTGTCTCCATGATCTTGAATACACTGGTCGAGATAAATACGTAAGAATCCAAGCGAGCGACGATCCATAGCACGGAGGATGGCATCTTGAAACCTGCACAAAGGCTGGTCAAACCTAGTTGATAGCATCGCAATGGTGGCCTGGAGATTGTCTTCCCATCTATGACCATGGCAGCAGATGCGCCAAAATACCTCCGTTGTTGACCAACCGCCTTTCCTGGTCGACAACCAGCCTTGTGCCGCAGCATCCATGAAGCCTTTCTTGTGCCCTTCATGTTCCCAAATGGTGTCACCAATGGGTGGCAGCTGAGAACTCAGGGAATTCCATTGCTGTCCGTTATTTTGAGACTGCTGTGTATGGCAAATGAGGACTTCTCCCACTTCCGGAAAGCTTAAGATGGCAGCCCAGCAGAGCATCCGCCGGATCAAGTTGCCGTTGACGATCTCTGGAGGTGATCCAGCTGTCAGAAACCAAGAGAGTAGACGGCCGCGCCCTCGAGCAGCTACACGTTCGATGGCGAGTCCGCGTAAAACCGGCAGTGAATCGGCCTGTCGTCTCATTTTATAAAAAGTGTCCATGCTGTCTAGGTCTGGGGACGATGCTTTAGCGTTGAAATCAATACCCTTGGCTTGCAAGATTGGTAGAAGCTTCAGGGCGTCCTCGTCAGTAAATCGCCAGATGAAATGCAGGCAGTTCTCTTCTAATACAGTCTTCACATTGACATCCGCGCCGTGCTCGAGAAGGACCAATGCCGCCTCCAGGTTTCCATTCGAACACGCAGTTATCAATGGAGTTTCCCGGTTCTGGTTCTGGCGATCCATGTTGATCCCCATGGTGCCCACAAGATATCGAATATGCTCAGTGAGGTTGAGATATGCTGCCCAGTGCAAAACGCTGTCATCTTGGGGGTTGAGCGAAGGATTCCCGGATTCGTGACTCTCGACAAATCGGGACCATTGACCTTGAAATTCCGCTGAATCATCGATGGAAAATCGAACTGGAAATTTTTGGGCTACTCGCGATTCCAAAACTCTTCCCTTCTCAGCTTTATTCGAGCCTTTGTTAGTGAGATCTTCGAATGCTGCCTGGTTTCCATTAACCGCAGCCTCAAATGTCCACTGATCCATACGCCTCCGCAGGTGTTCATCTTTATTAGGTTGAAGATACCCTAGACGTCTGATAAAGCCTTTTGATGTCGTATCTCCCAGTTCAGCCGCCTGCCGGAAGTATTGGAAGGCTTCCTCTGAATTGGATTTATTTGGGTCCCCAAACTTTGATATAAGGCATACCCCCAGTTCATGTAAGGCGCGTGGTCTGCGTAGATCAGTTTCATCCTTGCTTATATCGTCCAAGGAGGCAAACAGCTGATCTTTGGCATGTCCGGGTGCCGTATTGAGTGCCTGATAGTTGATGTAAAGCTATGATACAAGCCATCAGCAAGAGGTTACGAGATTCATCCTACTAGAAACACGTACCGTTGACGAAGTGTTTATCTCTACAAGACGGGCTCCAGAAGGCATCTTGGGTCGTTCGTTTCTCGTGACACTTCCTGTAAATGTTAGCTGCTGCTCTTATGTCTGGGCTGAAGAATAGTGACGTACGTCCGACTTTCGTTCTCTGCCTCCTCATAATTGTAAAAGAGCTCGTCTAGGGCTCTTTGGATAGTGGCAAGGTCCCGTTTTTCTGGCCGCCGCGAAAGGCTTGCGCGCAACAATCCGCTAACATGAACTCTCCTCTCCTCATTAGCAATGCCCTCAAAGTTCACTGCGATGTCTGTGAGGGCTTCGATGAGCAATGGGTGTCTCTCTGTCTCGTCTATAACCTCCCACTCAAGGGCTGTCGTCTCTCTCTCGATTCTACTCCGGCCAAAGATTTCCCACAGCGTTATTCCCAATGCCCACAAGTCAAGGGCGGTCGGCTTATCGATAACCATCCCTTCCTGCATCTCTGGCGCTTGATACCCCTTGGTGCCGATATTGTACCGGCGTGGCACATCTTCTAGTATCAGGGAGTGACTAAAGTCTGCAATCTTGACCGCGTATTGCTTGGAAGGTCTGCCACTTGTACCGGGGACAGACTCTTCTTTGAGGAGAATGTTCTCCGGCTTGATGTCCCCGTGAACGACTCCACAATGATGAAGCACATGGACCCCATTGGCAATATCTATAGCAAGCTGTAGTCGAGTCTCAAACGGAAGATCATTCTTGAGAATTGACCGCAGTGTTGTATTTGCCGCATCCAGAACAATCTGAGGTTGAATAGTGGAGGATTCAGTGAACTGTTCACAATGCCACGCTATCCCTTGGAGCTTGATGATATTCGGATGTAAACTGAGTGGTTTATGTGATAGAATTTGGATTTCCTTCATGAAACTTTGTATCTTGAGCTCTTTTCCCGGCAGGCTACGGCCAGAGGAATCAAACAGCGACTCGGTCCGTTTGAACACAGCATTTCGGATCTCCGACTCGAATATTCCAAAGTCCGTCCAAGATGCCACCTTGTGGCGAATATCGGCCTTATGGACGGCAAACACGCTCCCTTCCCCCAGGCGTTGCACCTGCCGCTCGTTCGGATTGCCATCTAGAACTGAGAAATCATAGTATTTGGCGTCGCCGCTATATACAGCCGAGATGATGGTGCAAATCGCGGCAAAGTCGAGCTTGGCGGGCGAGGGGCTGTCGGACTGGACAGATGCGCCCTCCTCGACTTGTTGGAACTCGGATTCTAGGGGAAACCGCATTTATGGATGGTCTACTTGTATTAAGTAGTAGCGATAGGGAGGACACATTAAAAGCACTGTGCTAGAGTCTTCCTGGATGTCAAGGGGTATTTATGTCCATGGAGCGATCTGGGAGCGCACTGTAGCCTTTGGCGCGAGTTGCTCCGCCACGCCCTAACTTATTCTGTGTTTCCAGCCTTGGATCGACAAGGCTATTGGATACCCTCAAGTCAGCGCGTAGCGGAGCAATTCGCGCGAAAGGCTGCGCTGACATAAATGCCATCAGG
The DNA here is from genome assembly GCA_027569045.1 of Aspergillus biplanus. NCBI lineage: Eukaryota > Fungi > Ascomycota > Eurotiomycetes > Eurotiales > Aspergillaceae > Aspergillus > Aspergillus biplanus. The sequence continues at coordinate 594,629 of JAPDEJ010000016.1, forward strand.
CACGTACAGCCTCGCATATACGAGGCTGCCAGCGCACTGCTTCGCCACGCTAAAGGGGATAAAGAAAATTGACGAGATCTATCCCCCCTCTGGAATATATGCGCCCCGATTGCCTCTGGTTTCGTTCTGTTGTTTTTTCAAATCACCCGCGGTTCTCATTTCTCCCTCTCCGCCATGGCTGTCGAGCCCATTTCCCTCAGCATCGGTATTGTCGCTCTCTTCGAGCCATGCCTGTTCCTTTATCGCCGTGTATCCGATGCGAGGAACTATCCTGCCGACTGCGAAAATCTGGCTTTATTATTTGAAATCGAAAAACGGCGATTTAAGCTTTGCAGATCGGACCTCCAGGCGGACAGGACGAGGCTGTTCGACCTCTGCATGCGGGATCTGAATTTGAATATAGATTCGGATTTGGAATCTTCGAGCTCTTACCAAGATGTTATTAAAAGAGTCCTCGCAAAGGTACAACACTCGCTCGCGGAAGCAGACCAGATCCTGCGCAAATATGAGCCCAAGCATCCTGAAACTGGCTTCAAGCTCCGAAGATCGGTGACGTGGGCTGTCGCGGAAAAGGGCACTCTAGAGCAAATCGTGGAAAGACTCTCTAAGCTGAACGCGGGTCTTGAAAGGTTCGTGGATAGGTCGTCATCGTCTAGACAAGAGGCCATGATAGCCGCTATTTTACTGCGAGCCGACACGAAAAAGCTCGATGCTATCCGTGGCTCTCCAGCACCAGGTGGCTACACTTTTCTTCAAACGGCGGCTAAGCTTAGGGCTGCTGTTACGGGGGTTGACCAGGTATGTTGGTATCCAATGGCTAAGTCAAGGGCCTTTCTTTTCTTTTCTGTGGGACTTTCAAATAACTCCGTGTAGCATGAGCGTCTCCGCGACTTCGAAATTGTCGGCCCTCAGTTTAGTATGAGGCGGAAAGGGAACAACTCCCCCTTCACGATAGCATATCTGAGCGACCCTTCTCTTCCGCCACGCTCGGTATTGATTGAGACTCGCACGGCATTCACTACCACCTTGTCTGCACCAGAAGTGGCACAGCGACTGAACCATCTTGTCCAATCACTGCAACTGATGGATAGTTTCGACAACGGACCCGCGTCCCCATCCGAATCTCACTTCGGAGTCCTAAAATGCGTGGGCTGGGTCAAGGCGCGGTATCCCGACCTTGACAGCATCGAACTGGTGTTTGACCACCCCCCAAACTCAACACAATCCCCCCAATCGTTACATTGGTATCTTTCTCGTGGAAGTAAAAGGCCGTCCCTGTCGCTACGGTTAAATCTCGGCCTACGCCTTGCCAGGCTGTATAGCAAGTTCATGTCTGTCGAGTACCTGCACCGTGCTATCAATAGTGAAAATATACTCTTCTTCAACGAAGACATGAAAACACCCTACTTGGCTGGAGTTTCGGAAGCTCGACCCCAGGCTGTGCAGATGCATTCTACCAAACTCGCATCCTCAAATGAGTGGGATCTCTACGTACCGTGGAGAGAGTCGAATGAAATAGAGGCTCGTAAGTGGAGCGCAGCAATGGACCTCTATGGATTGGGTGTCGTGCTCCTTGAGCTTGGATACTGGCGCTCTGCCAGGCAAATAAGAGGGGATAGTGGCACACGCGAGTTTCACGACAACCTGGGAAAATTGGTAGATCAGCTTGCGTTTTATGTGGGGGATATTTACCGGGATGTTGTAAAGAGGTGCTTGGATTTGAAGAGGAATACGGTCGATGCAACAGAGCTATGTATGGCGTTTGATTCAGGGGTTCTGCAGCAGCTAGAGAAATGTTGCATATGATCTATCGTGGCACTTTCGCCTTACCTTTGATAGATAGTAGAATATATTTTGCCACAGGGAGAAACATGATGAGAAGCTTTAGCTGAGGGAGGACTTGCAAATGCCGAATTTGGATAGTGAAATTATAGACTAAGTATAAATGTGTATTTTCTCGATTTTTCTCCCTTCTCCCAATATGGCGGAAGATATGGCTGTTGGTTGACTGGCAATGGGGAAGGTGACGGATGCCTGAGGTTGGACACTTCGGGTTGGGCTGGTGCGCCCGGCTGGACTGGGACCAAACGGATAAACCAATACTCCGGTGGGACAGTACCTGGATGTAATGGATTGTGTCGGCCGTCTTCTCGTCATCTCCTGCATCTACTATTATTCTCGTGCTATTAATTCATCCATATAATCATGTTTCAATTATCCTCATTTGTGTTAAGAAGTTGTACGCTAGAATTGCTTCGCCTAGTGGTGCCTAAGGGGGCACACATCCTACGGCGGACGATAGTGGCCACACAGCAAAAACGTATTTCCGCATTAATATACTATAAATCTGCTAAGACACCACACTACTAAGGCTACCGCCGGCACTCCAGAGAGCAGTTCTCCTAATATAGTACCCCCTAGACCCTAAACATCCTCTAAGTACTCCTCTAGACATCCCTAATTAAGCCTTGTTATACTGGCAGAAAATTGCAAAAATACGTTGTTGCTATGTGGTCACTGTCGTCCGCCGTACCAATCGGTGTTCTCTAATGTACGCTACTATAGTAACTATACTAAGTTTCGGCTGTTCTACTTTTGGAGGGAACCACTGCGGGGGAACCGGCTATGGATATATACCTTATTAGCTGCGGGGATCCCCGCCCAGTACCTCCGACTCTCCATCCCACCTCCCACACATATCCAGACCCGTGAACACCCCCCGATGCAAGTGGTGGAACGGTTGCAAATAATTGAGCACACGGGATGCCACCGCAACAACGGTCATTCTCACGAAGGTCCGGTCAGCCGCGGGTGCGAGCCGGCAAAGCATGTCGGCGATGTAACCTGAAGCGCATCAAATGCGACGCCATGTATCAGATGCCATGCACCAACTGTGTGCAAAGCGAAACCACCAGCTGTACCCTCCGCGAGACCAGGCGAGGCACATATACCCGCCAACCTCGGCCGGGGCCTAAACCGTCCACGGAAACAGGGCCGGCGAGCCCTGCACTTCATCCTCAAGCCAACCAGGAGCCGATCGGTCTGACGAAGGACCCGATCGCAAGCACACAATCGACGCCGGAATCTGCCAATGCCACGCAACGGCCATCGTCTTCGCTGGGATCCCCAGGGGCGGTGGTGGACGGCTCTCCGGTGGGCTCAACCGGCAACGCGTCCTCATATCGAGATATCTCCTGGTCCGCCGTATTCGACCATTTCCTCGATAGTCGGAAAGATGCAGGCAAGGAACTCATAGACAAGCGCTCCATGACGTACCTGGGGGAGTCGTTTCCCCTTGCCATGATCTTGGGGGATGTGAATGAGAGGGGACGGCCTAAACTGCATCATCCGGGGCCGCCCATTCCCGAGCGACAGGGGGCGGACGTCGTCGACCTGGTGCAGCCGCCACATATCACTCCCGAAGATTTGGAGGTCCTTAAGATGAAGGGGGTGTTTACCTTACCGGAGAAAAGTCAGCTGGATGCCCTCATGGCCGTCTTCGTCGAAAGCGTGTATCCAATCTACCCACTGGTCAACCGGCAGGAGCTGATCGAGAAGCATACAAAGGGCACCGTTTCGATTATCCTGCTGCACTCGATCTGTTTTATTGCGGCCACATTTAGCCCTCTGTGCCTCCTCCATCGTGCCGGGTTCACCTCGCGTCGCGAGGCCCGGTTTTTCTACTACAAGAAGGTTAAAGCTCTTTTCGACTCTGGATATGAGATCAACAAGATCGTGATCTTACAAAGTGCCATTCTGATGTCCTTTTGGGGCGGCGGACCAAATAACTACTGGAACTTTTACTCCTGGATCAGCACCGCCGTCACCATTGCAGAAGGCATGGGCATCCACCGGTCCACGGCAACCTCCAACATGCAAGCTCAGGATAAAAGCCTCCTGCGCCGTCTGTGGTGGATCCTTGTGGTCCGCGACAGCGTCTCTAGTGCATTAGTAGGCCGACCATTCCGCATCGATCTGAGACAATCCGACACAGAGATGCTGACGATCGAGGACTTCGCGCACGACGCCTCGGTTCCGGTTCCGGAGTTTCTGCAAATTCCCCACCAGCAAACGTACGCCTGCTATCAGATTGAGATTGCCCGGCTGTCCGTCATCCTACGCGATATAGTCATGGACCGATTCCACCCGGACCCTGGCCGGAGCAGTGGGACTACGGCGGCCCTGTATGGGCGAGTAATGCGGTGGAAGGAGGAATTGCCCGCATCGCTCGCGTGGAAGGACGACACCCCGGACCATCGCAATCCTTTCACCATGACCTTGTCGGTACAGTACCATCATCATATTATCCTGATCTATTTGGGTAATAGTAGCCCCAGCCCCACCCCCGCCGTCGGTGGCATCGACGCCGCCAACACTGCAGGACCACCTCAACACGGAGACGACGACGACGACGACGACAAGCTCACCGATTCCGCAGCGCAACACATCTCCACCGTGGCCTTTGCGGCCGTCACCCGATCGTCCGTCCTGGCGCTACCGCACGAGTTCTTCCACGCCATCTTTCTCGCACAGACGGTCTTCTACACCAACATCCGGAGCCCAAACAAGCTGGTGGCACAGATGGGGCGAGCCGCTCTACAGAGCTGCCAGATGGTGCTGCACAAGTCGAGTGAGTCCTGGGACCCCAGCGTGTGGATTATGCAGTTGTTCGACAGTCTTTCTACGAGGTGGTTGGAGAGGGCAACTGAGCAAGGCCAGGGTCAAGGGCAGGATCGATATGCGGCTGGGCCCACGGATTTTGCCGGCTTGACGGGGGGGTTGGGATCGTCTCCCGAGGGTGGCGTGTTTAATGGGTTGTTGACTCAGGATCACTGGCAAAGTAATCCTCTGCTTTCGTCGTTGTTTGATTTTCCCTTGCAGTTGCCGCTGCTTGAGTGATGGATGTGGTTTATACCTTGGAGGTATGCTTGTGTTGCTTGTGCTAGTATATGAATTGTACTTTCATTTCTATCAATCTGAACATGTAAGTTGTGGCTATGATCTGCTTTGTGTGGAGGGTACCGTATCAGACAACAATATATATGCCCGTTGGTCTTTATGTGGCAAGCCAGGCTATGTAAGGTCATGGAGGACATGGAGTATTTTGATGCCGAGAATGAATCATAGTGGGTATATGGAATATAGCCGACAGGGCTGCAGCAAAGCCGAGGCCATACACAATGCGGATCATACCAGAGAAGTAATCCGCCGTTTATCGCCGTCTTGACGCCTGGACATTGCCGCATATGACAGTTTGTAGAATCCATACCAGCCCCGCTTTCCCCGGCCATTTATATGGCTGATCCCTCCATGTTATCGGACCCCAGGAACGGATAATTGCACCCTCAGATATATTACTCAAACTTCCTGGA